>CM062818.1:1141692341-1142892341 GCA_031772625.1 Pinus tabuliformis | reverse complement strand
CACCATTTATTCTACACCCCGTAGACACTCACATTTGTATAGTTATTCATAAATAGTTCGTACTTAAATATATTTAATTTTTTTATTAGAAGTATGAAAAAAAGGTTTTAAAAATATAAAAAGGATTTTTTAAAATAGTTTTAGAACTTATAAATAAAATTTAAAATTTGTGTTTTTATTAATATATATATATATATATATATATATATATATATATATATATATATAGATAGATAGATAGATATTTTTTTATAAGTATCATTAAAGAATGGAATTTCCATTTATAGTTTTTGGGGCTCAAAAGGCCTAAAAGGGGTCTTCTTTCTAGGGTTTCATATGCCATATGTTTCCCACCTCTAGCTTCCCATTTCTTATAGCAGTTAGCATCCTCTCTTTGCTTTCAATGATTCTCTAGCTTTATGCAAGGTCTTTGTATAGTTATTCATAAATAGTTCATACTTAAATATATTTAATTTTTTAATTAGAAGTATGAAAAAAAGGTTTTAAAAATATAAAAAGGATTTTTTAAAATAGTTTTAGAACTTATAAATAAAATTTAAAATTTGTGTTTTTATTACTATATATATATATATATATATATATATATATATATAGATAGATAGATAGATAGATAGATAGATAGATAGATATTTTTTTATAAGTATCATCAAGGAATGGAATTTCCATTTATAGTTTTTGGGGCTCAAAAGGCCTAAAAGGGGTCTTCTTTCTAGGGTTTCATATGCCATATGTTTCCCACCTCTAGCTTCTCATTTCTTATAGCAGTTAGCATCCTCTCTTTGCTTTCAATGATTCTCTAGCTTTATGCAAGGTTTTGGGTTCATTTAACTTCACCTTCCTTTGTCTTATACATAATAATAAGGATGGATCCTCTATTGGAGACTTCTGGAATCTTAGTTTCTATAATGTGATATATAAGTAATTCTCAAAAATTATCACTAGGAAGTTGAGGCCTGTTATGTGTCACTTTATATTTGATCAGTAGTTTGCTTTTCTCTAGAAAAACATCATACATGATGCTCTTGCAGTAGCTCAATAAGTGTTCCATACTATTAAAATATGTAATGTTTAATGAAAATATCTTGAATCTCGACTTATGTAAGGCATATAATTGGGTCAAATCCACTTTCTTGCAGAATGTCTCATATAGATGGGGATGACTTTGCTAGTGGTCAATTAGAACATGGGTTGCATCAAATATATTTCTTTTGAGGTTTATATTAATGGTGCCCATTGTGGGTTGTTTTGACCTCCCATGGCCTTCACCATGGGTTCTCTTTTTCTTCACTTTTCTTCCTCATTGTGGCATAGGATCATAGTAGAGTCATTGTTGATGCTTGTTCTCATGGTGTGATCAATGGGATTAAATTTTTTTATTATATTAATGTTTCATACATTTTATTTTTTTATGGTTTTTATGTCTCCAAGTGGCCAAACAAAAACCCATTCTCTCTCAAAGAGTCTATTGATATTTTTTGTACAGCCACAACCATGGAGATCAACATTACCAAATCATCCTTAAACACTAATGGTATTTATGTAACAATTAACACATAGACAAAGGCCATATTCCCTTTTACATTAGATAATTTGGATGATGGTCTTGAATACTTAGGATTTTTACTATAGACAGACAAATACAAGAAGGAAATGTGGTTATGGTTGGCCAAGAAGTTGGAAGGTAGAGTTTTGTTATGGGCCTTTATATTGATTTCTCATGGTGGAAGATTAGTTTTGTTGAATTCAGTTTGCAAAAGTCCATCGATATATTGGACCCTCATCAATCTAGTACTCAAAGGTATAGTTTTTAAGATTCATAAACTTCGTTTCCATTTTTTGTGCTAATCGGTTAGGAATTTTGATGGCATTGAATTGAGAAAATTGATGAGAATTTTTTTTATTCTAAGGAGTTAGGAGGATGATGTTTAATTTTATTTTTTCTCTTTCGACAATATTTAGTAGGTAGAATCCTTTGGAGAATATCTATTGGTAATTCACTCTGGACTAGGGTTCTGTAGGAAAAATATTTATATAGTTTATGTTTGGCTAAATTGTTCCACTTCACTTGAAAATTAGCAAAAGGGTCTATTGTTTGGAAGGATGTGGTGGGAGCCTTTCTTTTAGTTGGGGAGTAGACAATATGGAGGGTGGGATATGTTTGTGATATTTAAATTGGTGGTGACCCCTAGTTGGGTGTTGGGGATTGTTTTCTCTTTCCTTCAAGCTCTCTGACACGAAAACATCTTCTCTCTCTGTGATTCCAAAGCACAAAGTCCCAAAATTAGAGGAAAACATGGGAGGAAGTCGATGGATTCCTTCAGTTTAATTGGAGAAGATACAACTACGTGGGATCAATATATTATATTCTTAATGACTTCATTCCCATTTCAAAAGATGTCCCTAATTCGTTATGTTGGTTTAAAAACTCTAGTTCTAGAGAATTCACTACCAAGCAACAGTATAAAGCTTAGTTTGAAGAAATATTTTCTAACACAAGAAGAAGTGATGGGGATTAAAATTGAATATTTTTGCACCTCTCAAACAAAAAAATCACTCTTTGGTTGGCATTAATATAAATCTTATTATCAAGAACGTTAGCCTTAAATTTGGTTGGATTGGTCCTCGTAGGTGCTCTTATGCAAATCGTTGGTGGTATTTTCCTATCATCTTTTCATTTCGTGCTCTTATGCATCTCACCTAGTTAAGTTTATCTACCAAGAGATCAACCCCAAGGAAATTTGGGTTGTTCAGAATTGACATGATTGTTTAAGGTCATGGCTTTTAGATAGATTTCTAAAACAATATGTGGGATTTCCTTGTTTCCTAGTTAGTGGTTTGTGGAGGGCTTGTAACCCAAGAATTTTTTAGATTATTGAGCTCCCTCGAGAGATCATGGCAGAATCAATTCTCTCTCTCTCTCTCAAATGAGTTTGAAGGTGAAAAGTCCAAGGATGTCGATCATGCCATCTATAGATTATGAAATTCCATCAAGTTATTTTAATGGGGCCAAACATGGTCATCCACTAGTGTACAAATTTTGCATTATCTTTTTCTTTAGTTGCACTATTATATGTTTTGCAGTTATGCCCTTCGCATAGGATAAAAAGCTAGTGTACAATTCATTACTCTCTACATTCTATTGGAAATGTCCAAAAGGAGGTAAAGAAATTATAGATTATGGGAGACTCAAAAATGTTTATTGATCAGGCCTCTCATAGAGTTTGAGTAAGCAATGTCAAGCTGCAATCTTTTCGTCAGAGATATCAAGCATTCCATGCAATCTTTGGAGTGGATACCTTTTAGTCATGTACATCGTGAATTGAATGAAAACACAAATGCTCTATCAAAATAGGTTGTCGCATGGGGGCTTCCCTGGGGGAGCAATACCATACCAGTTGCATTCATATTGGGGGATATATATTGAAGAAAAAAATGACATAGTATATTGAGCATATAGTTGGGGGTAAATGATTTTTATATTGGCAAGCATAAAAAGTGTAGCTGAAAATTAATGAAAAAATATAAAGGGGTATAAAAATGTTAATGAAAAAATGGATACCTAAAATATCTAGTGAAAGTGGTGATTTCTTTTAATTGGGAAGGTGTATTGAATTTGTATTGGTAGGGGGTTAAATAATTTGATTTTTAGAGTTATTTTCCTATATATAATCAAATTAAAAATATTATCTAATATGACATAAAAGAATGTGATATATTAGAAATTCGTTAAGTGAAACCTGTGCTTTATCTTTACCTTCCAATTAGATAAGTCTCTACTATTTTTTTTTTTTTTTGAGGTACAGAAAATCAAGTCCATGGAGACACTCATCTAATAAAATGTTTAATAGCCACACTTTTTGAAAACCTTTAATAATATGATACTGCCTAGGATTTTCTAGATGTTCTTTTCATTGAATGTGTGCTTTAATTGTGCACAATCACATAGTGATTCATCCATGACTGCATAATTTGGTATTTAATCTTTCTTTTAGATGCATGAACTATCTTGATGATTGGAGCGGAATATGCATGGTTATTCCGATACTAATATATAAAACTTTTTGCTTCCAGACAAAATATAAATATTCTTAAAACCTTTTGCTTGAAAAAAATATAAATATTTTTTTAAATTAAATAATAATGTGATTTAATGTTTATATTTTTTTTAATTAAATAATAATGTGATTTTATATTATAGCAATGATTTTTTCATTTTTTAAATTAAAATTATATATAGCAATGATTTTTTCATTTTTTAAATTAAAATTATATATATATACTTTGTAAATTTATAATTCACTACTATTTTTCTTTTTGTTGTGAATGAAGGTTCTAACTTAATAAATTTTATAGGATCCTCACTAAGAAGTATAAATCTCTGCAACATAGTGCGACTGGTTAGCAAAAACTAAAGAGTCACATGCATGGCCAAAAAATAACTATTCCCAAAGTCCAATTTACACCAAGTTCGACCCAGGATTCGTTTAGACCCATTACAATACAGTCGCAAACACCACTTCGAACCTACTTTAACCATACATAAATGCCGCAACCATCTTACTAACAACAGAGGGCCTAGCCAGAATATCAAAATAAAAAACCTATATACAATTAACACAAACAATATGGACAAGATGACTCAGACCAGTAAAAGATAACCTATAGAAATAACAGGAGCCCTTCAGGCCAGGTCGAGAACCACAAACGCCATCCCAGTGAACCTACTGATGATTGTATGAGGAGGAATTAGTATTTGGAGCCCTTGCTTGAACTTGGAGGATTCACAAGTCACCACTGCCATATTCACACACTATATTGTTAATTAAAATTCAAAAATATTATAATTATTGCAGAATTCATTTTCCTTTATTGATTGCTTTTATTATATATTTTTTACAAAATTTTGCAGGAGATGTCCTTTATACAATACAATGTAAAATATATATGTAATTATTTTAGTAGTAAAAGATATATGTAATTCTGTCAGTAGTCAAGACATGGTGCGTTTAAAAATAAAAATAAAATAGTCACTCAATAAAAACAATGTGAGTTATTATAAAACAAAATAAGTATAAGTTTTATTGATTTTAATTAAAAATATTATTGATCGTTTATATTACAATCTATTTAGAAGGAAATGTGTAATTCATTAGGTTCATAATATGTGTTTTTAAAAAAGATATTAATAACCAAAATCATATTTATATTTTATAGAGAAAAAGAAATATAAATAACCAAATTATTATTAATCATTGATATTACAATCTATTTTGAAGGAAATGTGTAATTCATTATATTCTTAACATAATATGTGTTTTTAGAAAAGATATTAATAACCAAAATTATATTTGTGTATAACTTTATATTTAATTTTATAGAGAAAAAGAGAGAAAGAGATATAAATATCTCAACTAAAAAAAATGGTATTTCTATTCCCATATTGAGTAAAATATTTCCTTGTTAATCATATCAATTACATCAACTACTTCAAAATTTAAAAGAAGTATAATTAAAATGTTTATTATTATGCTGCTAAAAATTAATTTAATGTGGAATTTTTTCTTTGCATCTTCTATATAGAGCCATGATGATGATGATGATGATCCTCCATTTTAACCCTAGATTTATTAATCACCAATAGATTAAAATGTGTGTAACATTTTTTTCAAATTTTATGCTATAAAAGAAAGAGATTTAAACCTTCTTTGCACTTGATAGATTTGGATTTAAGATAGATGTTGTTGGAAAATATAACTCCTACTTGTCCGAGTTGTGATTCTTACTAAGTAAAGGTTTATGTTCCTAGTAGTTAGGATCTATTTCCTACATTGGCGTGTGGTTGAGATATTCTCTCAACCAACAGATTGTGTGTGGATGTATATATGTAATTGCATTTGATTAATGAAACATTTTTAGATCATCAGATTTTATCATGGTAGCGGAGCCCTAAGGGCCTGGCCCCTCGTGGGCTTGGCCTGTCCTGGGCTGAGGAACCTTGGCCCCTCATGGACTGAGGGAAATAAAGAGTTCAGTTTTTGTTTTTGGTTTGTCCATTATTTCATTGTTCGGCTGATCTCTCGGTGGAGCAGTGGCGGTGTGGTGGATCCATACTATGGAGTTTGCTAAGAGGCCAAGTGGTGGAGCAGTGGCGTGATATTCTATTCATGTCTAAGAATGAATTTGAAGTTGCTTGGTTGACCCATCGGTGGAAGCGATAATCTGCACATTGAAGATTTGAATGGTTGGTGGCGTGGTTGCACGCTGAGGGATTGTGGTATTGTGATGTGTTCAGCGAGAGATATTGCATTGTGAGCGATTGTTGTTAGCTTGAAGGCACAAAGGAGATCCCTCGACTGGAAGCTAGAAATCGAGTCTAGTAGAGCCGTGCAAGTGAGACTATCATTAGAAGGATCCCGAGTGGGGGTCGACGCAGCAGAAGAGGGGCCCGGTTGGCCACGCATTTGATCCCTAGTGGCCAAATAGAGGTGGACCCATGGTGCTAGGTAGTCGCAGCAGAATCAGTGGTGGTCATGTGAGTTCGTGAGTTGTAGTTGACTGATAGTTCAGAAATGGAAGAAAAATAAAAATATTTTCTCCTCTCTCTTGATCCATGCTCGCTTGATTTGGTCTAGAGATAACCACTTTCTGTTAAAAAGAAATGCTAGAAACCCTAAAATTATTGGGTTTTAGTAGTTTAATTCATTCGTGTAAATATGGCCTCTGCAATGTTAATATAGCTCGTCCTTATAGAATTTTCTCTACAAATCAGCTAGCTTATTGATATCATGTAGAAATTTCACATGCAGATCCAACTGATATATGCAATGTACTAAAGCATAATACTAGATCTACATCTACCATAAACTTAGCGGAAGCTTAATTGAATATGAGCAACATCAAGCATGAACAGATATAACTAAGAATGAGAAGTAATTAACCATAACACAGAAGATATAACCTGGGGAAAGCACCAGCCTAAAACGCTATCTCTATATTATGAATCAAGTGGAAATCCTTAACAACATACAAAAAGAATCAACTCAAAATCTATCCTGCTCTCTCTGTACTCTGATGATAAAGCTCATGGACTACCTAACCCTGTATATAAGGGTTGCACCTCAGGTCGAAGCTCTTATTTCCTTGCGCAGTTTTGATTGGGGTCAAATTACAAAACACATGTAAATTGGCCTGATCATACATGTTGTCACCTCAGGTGCAACTACACAGCCATAGAAGGAAGAAGCTGCCTTCCCCATGCAAGGAATACTTACTAGAAATATCCTAGCATCTGATAGTACACTGTCCCACATCTAATCTCAACTGGGTCTCTATCTAACTAACATGCATTAGTTATCCGTGAGTGAATACATAGTTATCTGAAAATAATAGTTGTCACATGCATGCAAGCATCAACAATCTATATGTCATTAATGTAACAACTTGTTAAATTAATAACTAAACTTGACTAAATTAAACTAAGTCAACTGATCCTCTCAATATAGAACTCATCCTTAATTCCACAATCAGTGGAGCAAATCAAGGACACATTCCCCAATCAGTGGAGAAATAATTGCATGCTATCACAAAGGCTTCAAGTTTGCTTTTCCTTAACTAAGTAACTCATGGAAAATTAATTAATTAATATTCCAAACTGCTGGTAAGACCAAATTTGAATTTACTTCCTATAGATATAGTAGGGACTGCTATAAATAGGAAGGGACCCAAAAATGATATTTTTAGAAGATGTTATTTTTAGCAGTTTCACCTCCCACCCAAGGTGGCCAAAATGCTTAATGGCCAAACTGCTATTTTTAGAAGTGCTATTTTTAGCAGTTCTATTTTTAGCACTTCCTAAATTTAGCATTTCTTGTTGCACACTTTTCAACAGTCCCTGTTGGGGTATTGATAAGCATGGGTTCGAATAATCTAATTAAAATGGCCTTTGCGACACATGTTATCTTGAATGAGAAGAGTTTCAAGGTATTGGCAAAGTATTTTCTTTCCATTCGAACTCTGCTCCATGGATTGGATACCAAGGAAATTGATGGCAATTCCTTTGTTGTTAGTGGTTTGTAGAGCTTAAGAGATGAAGTTCTTAAAGCTAAAATTCCGGTAAAAAATACAAAGAGAGGTCTCAGATATCAAACCTATTGAATTGTCGAAAGACCTCTAAGAAGATTCATGAGGCCATAAGGGATATTGGTAACACCTTGAGTCTTTTTTATCTTTATATTGTTGAAATCAATGAGTATGTGAAGAATCAACTCATGTTGTTAGAGAGGCAAATGGTCCATGGCAGAGTCTTTGTGGTGAGACTTTTATAATTAAGTATCGGTTGCCCGAGGAGGAAGACCTAGATGCTCTGGTCCCTGTCCTCTGCCACTATGATCTTGCTAACATGATGGAAGAATATGGCAGAAAACTATACATGGCTTTGGATGGTGAATCAATTTCTTATAGGTTCCATGATATGATAGAAGAACTAGATCATAGTATAGATGGCATACCATATGCTTTATTAGAGATTTACGATGAAGTTAGAGAGAAATCACATGGTGCCTTGACTCTGACCTTGATTTTCTCAAATATGCATGTATTTCAGGTAAAAATGTCATTCATGTAAAACTGGTTAAAAGAATTGGATGTTGTATTGTTGTGATATTTAGTTTGGCCAATTATTGTCACAAGTTTGAATCTATGTTGGAATTGACCATTTCAACAACAGACAAATTTATTTGCAGGAATGATTAACCATGGGATATGATGAAGACATGACGGTGAATATGGCTTAGAGGAGCTGCATCAGATTTTATCACTAATATAGCTATAACTATGATGATTTTAATTTAATTATCAATAATTATTAGGTAGCACAAAAAAATTGTAAACTAATTTTAATAAATAAAATATTAAAATTTATCTAAAATAACTATCCTTAAATTCATTTCAATTCAATTTTTATTTATAATATTTAAGTCTTATTATTTATTAAATTCTTATGTACCACTTATATCTCGTCAAACCTGAGCTTCAGACCTGAGGTCAGAACGTTCAAACACGTTAGTCACAAAGACTCACCATGTATTCTCCAAGGCAAGGATTTCACACCCTAGTGCATCAATGACAGAACATCACCAATTCACAAGCTCTTATTTCAACCACAAGGATCTTCACAAGATTCTTCATCAGGCTATTGCATCAACCACTGATGCAGGAGCATCTGACCATGCTTAATCAAAAGTCAAAGTCTGGGCTATGGAGGAGGAGACGTTGACAATCATGTAATCCGGGAGCAAATTTCTGTTAAAAAAGAGTTAATTTGATGGAATTGATAAGTGTCGAGAAGACTTTATTTAATGCAATTATCTACCATGTAAGCATATAGAGAGGTTTAGAGATTTGATTTAGTGATTATGGGAGGAAATCATGGATCTAAGATGATCCATGCTTATGTAATTTCCTATATAAAGAGAGTGTATTGTGAGATGGATAGAGCATGGACAAAGAGTGAGAATACAATGTAGTGGAAGGAGAATTTGTACCTAAGGCTGAAATGCCTTAGTCTGTAATTGAATTATGTATATAATAGAAATATACATGTTATGTGGATTTTCATATATATGTGTATGCTTGACCTATAGTTCAGATGTCTGTGTTGGAAGAGTTAAATTTCGTGTGACAGGTTATTGATCGCCCATTGATCACTATCAGGATCGATGGCGATCTAGCGATAAAACAAGTTAATTGTTGTATGAGTGTCGTGAGTGCGTAGGCAAGGTATGGCAGAGCGGAGCTGTGTTATAATGCAAATTCCATCATAAGCGAGTAAGCGTAGAGGAAGTCGTCAGATCGTTTAGATCGACGGATGTTAATGGAAAAAGAAGAATTCAGAGCGAGTCATCAGATCGTTTAGCTCGACGGATATTAATGGTGGAAGGAGAATGGCGGAGGAATAGATCTGGATTGTCAAATCGACAGATCTGTTAGATTGACGGTGATCAACAACTGCGGGGGTAGGAGAGTATGGATTTCTTGATCGTGGCTGAAGCCTTGCACTCACTCCTAGCCGTCGATCTCATTTTCAACCTCTTAGTTAACAGTCGTTTGCAGGAGTTAAGGCTATTTTAATCCGTGTGCTAGTTGAAGTCCCACAAACCATTGATTTGATGGCCGCTTATATCCGACGGATATCGGGTCATAAAGTGATTGAACTTTAATTTCAAAATCGGACCCGAAAATCTATAGATCAAATATTTATTCCTTATTGGCTCTGTAAGGGCAGGTAACCGTTGTGCATGATCCCCGTCTATTATCGCAACTGACCATTGGATCAAGTGTGTGTTGAGCAAGTGATGGAGGATCATCGATTAGTTCCATTGATCGGGTGTACCATCAACCATCATATCGAATGATGAGATCAACGGCGGAAATTGAAGCCAATAAGACTTGGGTCTGAGTAGACCCGAGAAATTTATGGACGCGGGTTTATTTTATTTGGGGTCCAATCTTATGCGTTTGGAGTGAGACCGGCGTTCGTTGGCGAATTATGTGTTATTTTTTGTTTGGTGATTGGTCAGAGTTTTGTTAAAACCCACCAATGTAAAGGCTTCCAATTTGTATAAGTCGACCATAACCCACAAGACCACATATTAATTTTATGAAATGAAGAGAAATTGCCTTTAGGCAGTTTTACTTTTCATCAACGACGAACAAAACCAAATTTCCAATAGAATGCCACACTTCGAAGTTCACAATGCTATTGGGTGTCTTGAAAGTATTCGTGTTGCCCCCCGGGATACAAATTTTGCCAAAATTTTCAATCGCTGATGGACGAGGTCAGTATATGGATTCAAAAGACAGCTGGTTCTTTTCCGTTTTGTAAAGGAGAACTCAAATAGGCATATGTAATTACATATGTTAGATAATGCATCAGATTAACAATATTCTAACTTCATCCAATCTTAACATTTTTATTTAAAGATTTGATATTCGTTAAGTTCTATTCCAATTAATTAATTCTTCTCCTAATTAATTATAGAAATGATATTAATTTAAAATAATATTATTTTAATTAATAATAAGAATGCTATTAATTTAAAATAATCTTACTAATAATATTATTAGTAGTTTAAGATATTTTTATAATTATTTCAATTTCATATTTTATTGGAATTCTCTATTTAGAAGAATCTTTAATTTGAACTTTTAATAATATTTTATAAAAAAATTATATTTCAATAAATTAATTTAAAAAAAATACATTCTCTTGGTTAAGATGAAAGTGAAATTTCAATCCACATCACAAACATCATAGTCTTGCCGACCTCTTTTCTCACAACGATGTAAACTGTGATAACCTTGACTCAAAAAGCTTTATAAATTGCGGCGCCTGCAATAAATAAATGTATTGACCTTTGAAGATAATTTTTTGGAATTTGATGGATTATTTTGAGGACCAGGAGAGCTCAAAAGTTGGCCATGACGCTGACATTTTTGATTTGTTCTTTCCAAGGATGGAAATGGTTGTATCTCCAGCACTGCATTAAGAAGCTTGAGGTCTCTTACTCGTGACCTCGTTAGAGCCAGTTTCTATGTCATCCACCTTATTTTGATCTTGAGGGATGATTACTTGAGAATTAGGAAGCAGTTCCACTAAATTTTTATCGGTTGAGATGTTACTATCCTTTACCTTTCCCCACAGAACACCGTATAGCCCTATGGCAATCAGAGATCCTACCAACATGCTGTATTCAGTAGACAAGTGCAGTTAATTAGCGTCTTGAAACTGTTGGGTATTTTTGATGGGAAAATACCAAAACCAATCAAGCAAATACCACAGAGCCAATGCTCTGTTCCATTTCTTCCAGGACCTTTGCACAGCGAAGCTATTAGAAACAAATTAACTCAGAACAGTCCATTACACAGCCATAAAACATTTCTATTGATTTAAAAACAAAACTGTTACAAACTTCATCCTCTGCGCAGAGAGGGATTCACTAAACAAAACTCTGTTGCCCTCACAGATTTTCCACTGCTGTGGATATTACAAAAAACAATTTCATGATGTTCCTCTGTTTTACAATGGCAAAATAAAAACATTATATCCCTGTTCTTAAACTCTTTTCGCACTGCTGTGCGTTCTATTCATTTCTATGAACAACATGTGCGCACGGGCTCAACACTATGTTTTATATAAAACATACATACCAAAACAAAAACACGCACTTCCACCGTGCGCAGGCACCATACCCATAAACCTTTTTTTTCTTTACCGCGCGCAGGCACAACAACCATGAAGACTACCACACGTAGTCTCTTTACTACATCATATATAAAACATATATAAAAAAATATATTAAAACGTGCCCATACCCATATTAAAAGGGCCACCTAAATCTACGTAGCAACATTAAATTCCATGACTCTTTCACCTACGGCGGTCAACGGGAAAAAGTCTTTCACTCCACGCAAAATTTGATTTGACGCAGGCCCGTGCACCTTCAGGAGATCGACGGCGGAGATCGCGCGCTGGGTCAGATCTTGGTCCCCTGGGCTGATCGGACGCAATTCGCACACCGTTCTCTCGCAAACCAAACGACCTTTATCGTCCGGGGAGCAGGCGGTAAAGCTGTTGTACAGGGGACGCGTGGCGCGTCCTGATTGTGTCAGGGCCTCCTCTGCGGGTACAACCTTCTGCCAAAGGCGGTGCGGGGAGACCGGGCCGATTTACCAAAACCGCTGAGCGGTTGAAATTAATATTCCAACACTCCCCTTTAATTTCAACTGCTGGGCATTAGGACATACCCAAACACTTCCTCTCGTAGAGGGATTCCTCAGTACTGCTGTTTCAAAGATATCATCCTCACATAGAGGGATTCACCAACTGCTTCTGATGCAGTTCCACAATCAACAAAATAATCTTCCTCTTAATAGAGGGATTAACCTGAAACTGTGCTTAAGAGCACTTTCCTCATGACAGAGGGATTCACCATTACAATGTGCTGAAGAGCACCTTCCTCATGACAGAGTGATTCACCTGTTATAAAAAACATCTTCCTCTTAACAGAGGGATTTACCAACCAATGCTAAAGAGCATCTTCCTCTCAACAGAGGGATCACTGCCAAACACTGCCTTAGATGCAGTTTCAAAACAATAAAAATTCATTGCACTGTTCTTTTTTTTTTTTTTTTTTTTTTGCTGCTGCATATTCTCTGCTGCACTGTTGTGCCATCTAACTGTGTCTACCCCACACTGTGTGTCTACCCCACACTCCTGTGTCTACCCCACACTGTTGTGTCTACCCCACACTCCTGTGTCTACCCCACACTGTTGTGTCTACCCCACACTGATGTGTCTACACTCGTTGTTGTGTCGCTGCACTTCACTTACATTTCTTTGCAAACTCTGCATTGTTGTGCATTCTTCAAGGACAGAATACTCTGTCTTTTCTGGAACAATTACTCTGTCCCACCTTACAAATTTACACTGTTGTGTGTAAACATTTCTTACATTCACTGTTGTTGCATATGTTGCATTTCAATTCAATGAACAACACATTCATTACACATACATTTACTGCTGTAAAGAAAAAAAAAATTTACCTGTGCTGTTGTCCATAACTTCTTGCTGCTACATTTTTCATATTCACTGTTGTTCATACCCATAACCATAGACTGTCATCCCTGGGTTTTTATTTGCTGTTGCGTTGCCTCTGCAATTTTCACTGTGGCTGCCTTTTCTTTCATCATACTGTTGTGTGCCCATACACTAACTCTTTACTCTCCATTACTTGCACATAGAGAGAAATCATCATCATGCTGTTTTGCGCTGCATTCTCCACACAACAAAAAAAAATTAACACGGGCTGCTGCCTTTTCTTTTTACACCCTTGCTTCACACAATCTTAGTCTTTATTCATTTTTTTATTTACACAATGCACTGCTGTGCAGTTCCTTTCATTTTTATGCTGCCATACACATTCTCATTCACCATTGTGCATTAAAAATCTGCTGTCCCTGTTTTTCTTTAGGCATTTCTGTGCATGTTGCATTGCATATGAAGAAAAACATTACATTTTTTTTTATTGCTGTGTATTGTACTCACTCTGCTGTGAGTATGTTCTCTCACATTTCATAAAAGAAAACTACATTCCATTGCTATGCATTTCAATGCATGTACTCCATAAAAAAAATTTCAAACTGCTGTTTTATGTTTTGTCCTCCCACTGCTGTGAGGGTCTCCATGCTCTGCATACTCCTTATTGCGCCGCTGCACTTTACATTTGAGCGCTGTCCCCTTTTCTTCTCTGCTCTTATGGCAGATTTGATTTCATGTCTTTCCTTTATAAAAAGAAGTCTTCATTAAAGAATGATTGTTAATGCAGTTCAGCAAAAAAAAATTACAAGCTCCCCTTTAATGTATGCTATATCTTCTTTCAGCAAGGTTTTCTCAAAAGAGACTTAGATCAGCGGGAGAGCTCAAGGGACTTTCAGGCTGTATTTCCTTCTTTCTCCATACTTGTGTAACTTTCTTCTTTTGTGTGGGTCTAGCTTGCATAGGAGCCCATGTTAAGTTACAGTCTCGTGCCATATGCCCAATGTTATGACACTTGAAACATTCAACATTGTTCATGAATAACATTTCATGATTTCTTCTAAAATTGTTTCTTGGAGGTTGTCGAAGACCACAACATTTATCTTTATGAAATGCTCTACAGTCTTTTGCCATATGACCAAAGTTTGAGCAAGCATAACAATAACCATAAAATGAACTTTGGTACCTGGGAGATGGAGGTTTTCTTGATGCACTTCTAAACCCTTTCTGCCTTGAGATCCTTTGATGATAACCATTGCATCTTGCCTCTTTGACATCAGCTACATTTCTTCTTGGAGCTGGTTTTCTGCTTAGAGCAGGATTTCTTCTATTGCAGCCTTCATTTTTCTCCTTGCCTTTGCTAGAACTAGGAGTATCACCATCTCTTTCTGGCTTCTTCACATCTCCTTTGCTTAAAGCATCCTCATCCTTGTTTGAGGGTTCACCTACATACCCAAGTCCTGATTTATCAGATGGAGATCTGTGATAGCTGAGCATGTCATCCAAAGCTTGAGAGCTCTTCATGATCTTGTTCATCCCTTCAACCTTCTTCCTGAGGAGGACAATCTCTTCTTCTAACTTTTCACATTCATTATTTTTCTTTGCAAGTTGTTCCTCAGTTTCTTCCTTGCTACGAGTAGCTTCAGCTGCTACTATTTTGAAGGAGATAATATCTGTCTTCATTTTGGAGATTTCTTCATCTTTTGCTTGACTGCTCTTCATTTTCTTTTCAGCTCCTTGTGCCTGCTTCCTGGCTTCTTGTAGTTCGGACTTAAGGGAGGAGACCTCTACCTTGTACTGTCCAATCTCTTCCACAAGCTTATTCACTCTCTTGTGTCTTTGTTCAAGTTGACTTGTCAAGGCATCTGCCTGCTTCTTTGCACTATTCAGCTGATTTGTCATGGATATGACTTCTTCATGATGTTTCTTCTTGCATTGGTCAAGCTCCTTCTTAAGCTTGGCAAGTTCTTCATTCCTTTCTTTTACTTGAAGCTTGATGAGGTCAAGCTTTTCATTCTCAGCTTCTATGATGGGTTCATAAGTTTCTTCTTGAATCATTGTCATGGTCAGTTCTCCCTTTGCATGAAGGTCATGCAGTCTATCCCATATATCCTTTGCTGATGTATATTTTCCTAGATTCCTCTTCACAGAATCAGGGAGTCCATCCAAGATAGTCTTTGCTGCTTGTGCATCATACTCCATGGATTCTTTATCCTTCTTGCTATCATCAATCACTGATTCCCAGATTTCACTCCCTTGAAACTGTAAGAAAGCCCTCATTTTTATTTCCCATACATCAAAGTTTCCATCAAACTTTGGAGCTTCAAATAGAATGTATTCAAATGGATTGCCTTCTAGTTTAGTAGAGGAGGGAGACACATTTTTAGCAGGCTTGGAGGCTTTCTTCTTTGACCTTGCCATTCTTAACTAGGCTTCAAATACTTGACTGTTTTTTTTAATCACTGATTGTTTCTATAACAGTAACACAAAGGAAAGCTTGAGGAATACCTTAATCCTTTTTGCTAAGGCTTCACACTGCTGGAGAAGTTTGACTGCTGCAACAACACCTTCCTTCAGCTTCTTTGAGTCTTCAAAGAGCCTGGACTAGCTCTTATACCACTGTTGGGTATTTTTGCAATGGGAAAATACCAAAACCAATCAAGCAAATACCACAGAGCCAATGCTCTGTTCCATTTCTTCCAGGACCTTTGCACAGCGAAGCTTTTAAAAACAAATTAACTCAGAACAGTCCATTACACAGCCATAAAACATTTCTATTGATTTAAAAACAAAACTGTTACAAACTTCATCATCTGCGCAGAGAGGGATTCACTAAACAAAACTTGTTGCCCTCACAGATTTTCCACTGCTGTGGATATTACAAAAAAAACAATTTCATGATGTTCCTCTGTTTTACAATGACAAAATAAAAACATTATATCCCTGTTCTTAAACTCTTTTCGCACTGTTGTGCGTTCTATTCATTTCTATGAACAACATGTGCGCACGGGCTCAACACTATGTTTTATATAAAACATACATACCAAAACAAAACACGCACTTCCACCGTGCGCAGGCACCATACCCATAAACCTTTTTTTCTTTACCGCATGCAGGCACAACAACCATGAAGACTGCCACACATAGTCTCTTTACTACATGATATATAAAACATATATAAAAAAATATATTAAAACGTGCCCATACCCATATTAAAAGGGCCACCTAAATCTACGTAGCAACATTAAATTCCATGACTCTTTCACCTACGGCGGTCAACGGGAAAAGGTCTTTCACTCCACGCAAAATTTGATTTGACGCAGGCCTGTGCACCTTCAGGAGATCGACGGCGGAGATCGCGCGCTGGGTTAGATCTTGGTCCCCTGAGCTGATCGGACGTAATTCGCACACCGTTCTCTCGCAAACCAAACGACCTTTATCGTTTGGGGAGTAGGCGGTAAAGCTGTTGTACAGGGGACGCGTGGCGCGTCCTGATTGTGTCGGGGCCTCCTCTACGGGTACAGCCTTCTGCCAAAGGCGGTGCGGGGAGACCGGGCCGGTTTACGAAAACCGCTGAGCGGTTGAAATTAATATTCCAACAGAAACATCCTATATACAAAAACGATTTATCCCGATTTCAATTTCATCACAAGAATTTAGATGCCAACCTGCCCAAAACTATGTTCTCAGGTAGAATGATAGATCCCATAATGGCAACGATTATCATAGTCAATGGACTGAATGTCGTGGCAAATACAGGTCCTTTCACGCTCATGCATAACCCTTGCATGTAATATGCAATTGCTGACCCCACCACTCCCGCAGCAACATTAATGGCTGGATTTTGTAAGTTTAATGTACCTTTATACCAATTTGTAATCATTGAACCCAAACTTGAAGAAAAAGATTTCATCTAACTATTATTCTCAACGAAATAAAAGATGCAAACATACAGAGTAGACTGGAGTGAGAGGATTGGTGTCCCATCCTAACGCCCACTATGAAGGTTCACGTCCGAAAACTACGCTGAGAACTGTTGCCTGTAATGTTCCCAGAAAACATATTAAATTGGCAAGGGATAGTTGAGCAGAATATCTATTCAATACTGCAGCCTGCATATTCAATTTTGTTAGTTTCTAGATGATCGATTTATATATATTTTTGGATACACAAACATATCATGTTGAAATGATCACCTGCAGGATAAACCAGGCTGACCAAGCAAGAGTGGAGACCAAAACACACGAAGAATAGGACCTTTGTATAATGTCATCAGCATTGTTCCCACTACGCACACGATCGTTCCCACTATCTTCGCTTGACTGCGTCTCTTTTTGATGTTCAAGAGCTCCATCCTACACAAATACGGATTTACTATCAAGATTTCTGATGTAATATATGAGTAATCCTTACAATATATTATTCGGAGGGAACAATGTGATTTGATTACCTGAAGATGAGAGCATCACAAAAGTCATAACTGGGAGGACATTGCTCAATGCAGAGGCATATGTTGGAGATGTTAATTTCAAACCCAGGTAATACAAATTCTGGTCGATTACAGGCCTGCAGACATGCATTCAGAATACTCCCTATTTCAAAGAAATTTCTTGCGTCCAACTTGCATAGACGCAATCAGAAGCCGAACGGAAGGCACGAAGTGAAGAGAAGTGGGAAAATGCAATTATGTAATAATACATACCCTAACAAACCAAGTACAAAAGTTTGACAAAATATGGAAAAAAGTGAGCTTCGCTCGCACCTTCCTGCAATGCATTGTTAGATAGTTGCCGCATGGGTTGTTAGGAAAAGTGTAAGTAAGTACATGTATGAATAGAATAGAGGGGCTTTTACCTCTCAATGAAGAAGGTAAAAGGGGCAAGGACAACAGTAGCGGCTGCGTGCCTGTACACTACAAGGACAAAGTGGTCCATCCCTCTGTTAAGAGAAACTTTAGTAAGAATATTCATGCCCGCATATCCAAACTGCAAGGATATCATCGCTATATAGGGTTTCCATTTCTGGAATAGCCTCTCCATTGGTAATCTGAAACAAAACCTAACCGACCCTTCTCTTTTCTATCAACCAATTGACCGTGCAGGCGGAGGACTGGAGCTTCTCCTCTCCTACTCTATACAATCGCAAGTAATTGACTTTCAGAACCGGGAAGGTTTCATAACTGTGTTACCAGAAACGGGACGGTAGCCACCATTCCCGGAAAAAAACGCACAAGAAACACAACGGCACGGGAAACACCGTTTTCTACGGCCGTTTTTGTTAACCTGTATTTTTCCAGAGCTCAGTTCGTTGTAATATGTTTCTTTAGAGTTCGTTCTCAACTCTGTTTTTTTGCTCTTTGCATATATTTATTTAAAAATTTCGGGTACCAAATTCCCTTCCTGTGTGTTCATAGATTCCTGCAATGAAGCATATGTTTACCAATTACCAAATGCACCAAATTTTAATAGAATCCACAGGGACGAGAATTTCTGCAAGAGTTGTGCTGAATTTCAAACACTCTGATTCGACTGTCTTTGGGCCTTCGGATCCTTTGCCATGCATCTCATCTAAGGATTTTTCTATCATATTCTGAATTGCCTCTACTTTTTCTTAATGTCTTGGAGTTTGGAAAAGAGTTCTATAGATGTAACATTTGGATATATTTCCTCAATATAAGATAAAAGCTTTTTCTTCTTAAAAAACATTTGGATATTCTTTATGAATGTAAAAGTGTTTGCAGTTGTTTGCATCATTCACAAAGAAACCTGAAGAGTAGAGTTTCACTAAGCTCATCAAACTGAGAACTACTAGCACTCCTAATAGCAATTGAAGACCAGATACCACCTAGGTCGATTTCCTTTTTTGAAAACAAGTTAATCTCTGCATTAATTTTAAGTTAATCTCTGCATTAATATATATGGGTAAAACTCATAGCTTAAACATAATTCCATATATGGTTTAAGAAGTGTATATTCAATTGTAGATTTTACTTATTGTATTGTTTCTCTCCGAATGGTATATTTTGGTATTGGGTGACATATATATACAATTTTTTTGAAATTTTCACACATAAACAATAATTAACAATAATTAGCAGAAAGCATAAGAAACAGAAGACATATATTTAATGGTTAATTTGTTAAGCATCAGTATGTGAGATAAACGGTATTCAATTTATTTAATTTTTATTCAAATCTAACTGTAAATCTAGTTGAAACTATATTGAAAATTAAAATTAAATCTGTGTTTTTCATATTTTTGTTATTTTTTCTCTCCTCATTTCTGGAATATGAAATCTCCAAACTAATTTTCTCTCACCGTTGTCGTTTCTCGTCTCGTTTCCCGTTTCTCGTAACATATTTTCATAATGGACGCTCTCACTCATATTTAGAGATGAACACAAACCAAGATAAACTCGACCCATCCACATGGTTGAGATAACTTACACGCAATAAGAATAACTGCTACAGAACAACAAAATCAGATATGGGCAATTGGTCCGCATGATGTTCGATTTCTTGAAGCATTATGTTCGATTTCTTGAATAATTTAATTTAACCACGGAATGGAGACACTGTTTTCAAGAATGATGTGGTGGATGTGAGTCAAGTAAATCCGTGAACAAAACAACAGAAAGATATGCACAGCCTGACGTTTAGAGAAGTATTGAGATGCAACGTTACAAGACAGAGATAAAGTATACGGGGAAGAAGCAAAGAGCCACATTAGCCACTGCCCAGAAATTTTTGGTAGACGCGGAAAATCGCCCAGGTAACAAATAAGTCGTTTCCATGACACAGTTGAAATATCAACGTCTCGAACGCTAATTTCCACACGCATTACGTAACACAACTGTAGCAAGCGAGAAAAAGCGTTAGTAGCCACATCATAGAAGAATCTCAGGTGCCCTTTTTATAAACTAATATATCATGAAGAAAGATGATGATCGAAGATGGTCAGCTCATTTTCGTCATGTAAAATTGTCTTTTCAAATTATAGAATTATGTAGAGCAGGGATCCATATAATACATACATATGCATAGTGTAAAGATAAATGGCATCCTCCAGTCGTGGAGGAATCAGTCTCATTGATCCGTTAATATAACCCTGAGATGGTGGATGTTTATCTTGGCATCTAGAATATTTCATTCTTCACATATTTCATGTTAGCAAAATACGTTAAAAGGATGTAATTTAAATGAAATCGTATTTCAAAAGGTTCTTATAAGCGTAATGAGGATTTCGAAATGTTTTTCCAACTTCAAGATTAAAAAGTAGTTTAAGGAAAATATAATAACCATTGTGCTCGTCTAAGAACTAGTGTGATGCATTTGGTCATATAGTGTCAGCTATTATAATACAATTATATTTGTAGTATATAATAGATTTGGTACACTTATTAAATTAGAAAATATTATAAGGGTATTACTCACAATGTTAAAGTATATAGAAGGCTTTTCTTATATAGTAATAGAGTAGGTACAGTTTTAGTTAAGATAGTAATGACAATTGGGTAAAAATAAATTTAATATGAGCTTTATTGGAAAAGATTAACTCTAATACTCATGTAAATACAAAGAGAAAATTGGATTCCAATAAAGAGTCATATCTAAATACAAATTCTCATAAGTAGAAAGAAAAGAAAAATCTTTAGGAAACAATTTCTCTCCAAGAGAAAGGAAGATAAAATGTTCAAATAAAGATGGAGTAGATATCGGAACTATACCCACTCGAGAGCAAGAAAAAGGTGAAACCTCAATGAAATTAGTTGGTTTTTGAAATAAAAATATAACAAAGACACAAAAATATAGTAAACACTAACTACTTTCTCATAAATGCTCAAGAAAAAACTTTAAATATTTAACTATGAATTTTATGTTGCGTATATATTCCTTATTGTATATATACATTTACATAAAATACACATAAATACAAAGCATTCAATTGAAACAAAACAATATAAAAGCATATTGTCTATAAAGCATATCGCTGATTTTGACTAAATTTAAATTTAATGGTTAAGAAGGTCTAATAGATTTAGAGTAGTTAAATCAAGGCAATTCCTATATTAAAGAAATAAAATGGTTTCATAAACTAAATTGATAAATACTTTTATAAAATTTATAATTATAAAATAACTAAATATATATTTTAAAAAATCAATTATATAAATAATTAATTTTTAGATAGTTTATTTGAATATGATTTTTAATAAATTTTATTTTTAAATTTTATATATATGTATATATATTTCTAAATTTTTATCGACTAGTGCCCAGTTTGTTTTGGAGACAATTATATACATGGTTATTAAGGGTTTGTCATTAACTTGTATATAATGAAACATTTGTTTATGATTCCAATTCTCTATTTATGCATACAATAATTAGAATTTTATTTTATTTTTTTTATTCAAAAACACTTTTTAAATAAAAAAATATAAATAGACAAATAATTCAATCTAAACACATAATGAAGAACAATTTATAACATAATTTGTTTTCCATCTCTTTTACTTTAACTGTATCATTATATTGGATAAATGAAATTAGAAAGCATACTTCCCCAATCCATATTTCGATTGATCTAGGTGGATATTGGTGGCCACCCACCTATTCCACTTAGATCTCCAGTTGGTTTCATATGTTTCGTTGATTATAGCAAGATTTACTATTTTTAGCAGTTTTGGATCATGAACTTCTAGAGTTGTTTTGACCCCCTAAACGACTTTTTTTGAGGTCCAAAACAAGTGATAGGTCCTACCGCAAATTCTGTAGTACTCGGAGAGATATTTCCAACAAGGTATCATATGTGCCTATCATAGATCATTTGACCAAGTTACGACCTCTCGAGGTTAGCTATCCAACTAACCCCAACAAGACCCATAAACTCTTGGTGTTCCATCTCTTGGGGTTAGGGTTTTTGTTGTTTAAGGTTTTCCCTTGTTGTTCAATATTAAAACGCCCCTTGAGCCTCATTGTAACATTGTTCAAAGACATGTAGCCACCACATCTCTTCTCAAAGATAAGCCACCATCACCCAATCTAGTTTATTTCCATTTTGTATGTAAGCGCATTTAAGTTCTTTGATATTAATGAAATGAAGTTTTATTTATGTTACATCTTTGTGTCTGTGTTTGTATTTTTATTTTGTTGAATTCTTGTATAAGTACGGATCAGTCGTATCAAAGCAGTCTACTCTTTCTATATTTTTATTTGCATCTCCCCAACGATGTCATGGGTTCATGACTTTTCCAATCAGGAAAAGATTATTTTTTCACTTCTCAAAGCCACCTGTCATGTCAAGGATTGCTGGGAAACCTACTGTGAACAGAAGGATGAGAGGGAACTGTCACTATTTTCAGCTGAACCCACTTGGAATTCTTTTCAAGATGCCATCAAGGAATAATATTACCCTGTCGGGAGCTATGAAGATAAATACATAAAGTAGACCACACTATGGTCAGGAAGGGACCAAGACCTATCGAAGTTCACAAATATTTTTCATACCCTTCACACGAAGTTAGGTGCCAAGGATTGTGAGTAGCATTTGGTACTCAAGTACTTCAGCTATCTACATAAGTACATCTAGGACAAGATAGATTTCATGGACATCTCCTCACTTATCAGTTCCTATAAATACGCTATCAAGATTGAGAAAAAAATTGAATTGAAGAACTGAGACTTTGAATCTAAGAATCCAAAGCAAGTAAAAGGTACCCACAAACCACAAAAAAAATAGACAAGGCCAAGGCTAGGATAACCTACCAAAGCCACAAGAAAAGAAAAACACCATGAAGATAAAGAAGGACACAGGGGAATGATGTGAGCTTCATAAGAGCCCCACTCACAACACAATTGAGTGTTGAGCCAAGCAGTCACTCTTGGCCAAGCTGAAGGCTTCCAAATTAGATGCATGTTCTCACTCTGACTCAAAACCTGATAAGGGGAATGACAAAGGGAAGAAAATTATTGATGCCAAGCCCAGTGCTACTATTTCCACCACCAATATCTAGAAGATTTAACTTGAAGATCTAGAGGAGGGGAAAAGTCTCTTCTACTCACAAATGTGGGTAAAGGGTTCTATGTCGTATTTCATTGTCAATAGTGGAAGCCAAAAGAAGCTCATTTCAACATCGGTTGAGAAGCGGTTGGGCCTACCAACCACACAATGCTTGTAGTCATACACCATCATATGGCTTCACTAAGGACGAGATCCCCACATTAGCTAATAATTCCACCTTCCCTACAACATGAAACCCTTCAAAGATGAGGTACTTTGTGAAGTCGATCCTCTTGAGGTTTGTGCTGTATTATTAGGCCAGCCATACTTTTGGAAGTGTCATCTTGTGTATGAGTCTCGGACTCACATTGTTATTATTTTTTTGGGAAATAAGTTATACAACATACCAAAAGTATCACAACCTACCACCCTCTCTTGGATCTTTGCGAAGCAATTCAGGAAGATCATTTCCCTGATGGGGAATTTTGTCTACCTTATTATTTCTCCCTAAGCGAAAGAAGAAGATTCTAGCCACATCCACAGCCTCCAAACAGGGTTCCTCCGCACAGCAATAGTAGATGGACAGGGTCGTGGAGGAGTACAGGGAGATTTTCACTTTAACCACAGGGGTACTACAACATTATCAGGTCAACCACTCCATCAACTAACCTTGGGAACACCCCTACCCAACGGGACAATCTATCAACGTTTTGATCTAGAGAATGATGAAATCAAGAGGCAGATTTAGGAGTTGTTACAAAAAGGGAACATCAGGCCAAGTTCAGCACCCTGTGGTAGCCCAATCGTGTTGGTATAGAATAAGGATGAGACCTGGAGACTCTGTGTTGGCTATCGAGCACTAAATAATATCACTATCTAGAATAGGTATCTAATCACACACATTGAATACCTTTTGGACTAGCTCAAGGGGGGGAATATTTTAGCAAGATTTACTTGAAGTCTGTTTATCATAAGGTACCAATCAAGCCCTTTGATGTGTGGAAGACTGCTTTCAAATCCATGGAGGGCCTTTTCAAAGGGTTGGTCATGTCATTTCGGGTTGAAGAATGTTGTCGCAACCTTCATGAGGCTGACAGAAAAAATCTTGTGGCCCTTCACCAACTCATTTGTGGTAATGTAAATGGAAGACATCATGTTCTTCAACCAAAGTTGGGAAGAACACCTCCACCATATTTGGTAGCTCATCCAAACCCTACGACAACAAAAATTGTGTGCCAATTTGGAGAAATGCACTTTTGGTGTGACCCAAGTTCAATATTTGGAGTACACCATTCATGAGCAGGGTAGACAGATTGATGTATATTGAAGGGTGCAGAACATTGATTCAGAAAGGAGAAAGATTCAACCGGCTAGCCTTCGCCTTAGAGGAACTCCACTAGTGTGGTGGGAAGGCAGGACACAAGCTGATTTGAAGAAGCATGGTAAAATTCTTTCTAGCTAGAACGAATTTGTTTCTACCATTAAAAAGCAGTTCTATCCTCTAGCTTATATGCAGCAAGAAATGATGAGTTGGAAAACTCTTCGCCAATTAAAGGGCCAAAGTGTACAAAGCTATACCCAGGAATTTAGGAAAAGAGCTTTAACTCTAGGCATTTCTCTAGACTCACCTGAAACTTTGTTGAAGTATATAGGTGGTCTACATAGCCATTTGAACCACACCATTCTCATGTTTAATGCCACTAGCCTAGATGATGTATCAGTTTAGGCTACACATCTAGAGGCTAGAGGCAAGAATGTGAACCTAGAGATTGGGGGATCATCAAAACCCTCTGCAAGAAAGAACAAGGAAAAGAGGAAGTTGAAATGGAAGGAGAGGAAGACAAAAGTTGTACAAAAGGACAAACCTTCATGCACTCACTGCAAGAAGGATGGACACAATCATAAACACTGCTATTCTTTGCATCCGTAGCTAAAACCTAAGAAGTTTGGTGGTAAGAACAAGAAGACTGTTGTTGCTATTCAAAAAGACTTGGGGTTACACTCAGGTGATGAAACAACAGTCACAGCCATAGGTATAAAAGGTAAAAATTTTGAAACATCTACAAGTAATTGTACACAATATATTGATAATGAAGATAATGAGGGGAAAAGACATGAGCTTTTTCATAATAGAGTTATTTCCAAGCACCAAATGATTGATACTTTATTTGATAATGGATCACAAGTAAACTTTATTTCTGAAACAATTGTAAAGAAGTTGGGCTTACTAACAACACCTCGCAAGAAGCCATATCCATTAGGTTGGGTATGTGATAAAGCAATGTTATAAGTGACTAGACAATGTAAACTTAGGTTTGCTATTGGGTCAACATTTGTAAATGAGGTTGAGTTAGATATAGTTCCCTTGGATATATGTGGTATTGTTTTAGGAAGTCCTTATTTGTATGATAGAAAAGCCATACTCTGTAGAGCTAAAAATAACTATCAACTCACTAAATATGGAATATAATATATTGTAAGAGTTCATGAACTTAAAAATAACTATTATCTCATAAACTCAGGGCAGATGAAAAGAATTGTAAATTCATGCAAGCAATTTTTACTGATGGTTGTAAAGGAAAAGAACCCTGATAAAACCAATGTATTTGAAGGCTATGATGCTAAACAGAAAGTTGATTTAGTTAAAGTTGTTTCGGAATATGATATCCTATTTCAAGAACATAAAGGTCTGCCACCCAAAGGGGAAATAGTACATGATATTCATTTGCAACAAGATGATGCATTGCCTAACATCAGAATGTATAGGTTATCCACTTTAGAGAATGCAAAGATCAAGAAGCAGGTACAAGAGCTGCTCAATAAAGGGTTCATAAGACCAAGCACATCACCATGAGGATCCCCAATCATGTTGGTGAGAAAGAAAGATGGTTCGTGGAGGAAGTGCATTGATTACAGAGCACTAAAGAAAATAACTATCAAGAATTGCTATCCTCTTCCTCGCATTGATGATCTATTAGATCAGCTGAAAGAAGCAATTTACTTTTCCAAGTTGGACTTGCATGGTGGCTATAATCAAGTTAAAGTAGCAGAACAAGATGCATGGAAGACTACTTTCAAAACAACGCCAGGGCTATATGAATGGTTGGTTATGTCTTTTGGCTTAACTAATGCTCCTGCCACTTTCATGAGAGTTATCAATGATGTAGTCCGACCTTTTATTGATGATTTTGTAATTGTATATTTAGATGACATTCTTGTTTTCAGTAAAACATGGGAAGAACATTTGAAGCATGTAAAGCAGACTTTAGATGTTTTGAAAAGAGAAAATCTCTATGTGAAGTTATCAAAATGTGAATTTGGCAAAACATATTTAAATTATTTGAGTCATATTGTAGGGGGTGGTGAATTGAAGATAGATCCCTCGAAGGTTGAAGTCATTTTGTACTGGCCTAAACCCAAATCTTCTACAAAAGTTAGGAGTTTCCTAGGAGCAACACATTTTTGGAGAAAGTTTATTGCTAACTTTTCATTGATTGCAACTCCCTTGCATGGTTTAACAGGATTGAATAAGGTTTTGCAGTGGGGAGGCAAACAGTAGAAATCCTTCAACACCGTAAAAGAAAAAATATTACAACATCAGTACTAGCACTGCCAGATCTTCAATGACCATTTGAGATTGAAACAGATGCCAATGACTATGCCATGGGAGCAGTGTTGATGCAACACGGTAAACCCATATGCTGTCATTCTGAGACATTTAATTATGCAGTAGTTAATTATCCCACATATGATAAAGAATTGTATGCTTTAGTATAGAGTGTGAAAAAGTGGAAACATTACCTAATGGCCAAAGAAACAATTATACATACAGATCATCAACCAATTCAATATTTGCACTCACAAATTAAATTTCAGCAATCAAGACACTATAGGTGGATGAGTTTTCTACATCAGTTTCATCTTGTCATCAGATATAAGAAGGGCATACACAATAAGGTTGCAGATATGTTATCCAGACCAATCATAAATGCATCTACTATACTTAAGCATAACTTAGTAATGCATGAAAGCTACATTGAACAATATGCTCAAGATGTAGATTTTAAAGATGTATCTAGAATTTTAAGTCATGGAAAACAAGTAGAGTAATTAGATTATTATGTTAAGGACCAACTCTTATATCATTTTGGAAAGTTATGCATTCCACAAACTAAAAGAGTTAACATAATCCGAGAAGCACATACTTCTCTTATATCAGGTCATTTTGGTGTAAGTAAAACAGTTGCACAACTGCAAAGGTTATGTTATTAACTAAGAATGCATGAAACAGTTTCTAGATATATTAGAGGATGTACCATGTGTGCTACAAGAAAGCCCAGTAATAGAAAATTAGGCTTGTACACTCCACTTCTAGTTCCTTCTCGTCCTTGGGAAAGTGTTTCCATGGGCTTTGTTGGGGGATTGCCAAAATCTAGAAAAGGCCATGATTATTTATATGTTATTGTGGATAGGTTCAGAAAAATGTGTATTTTAATACCTTGTAACAGGCAGATTATAGCTGAACAAACAACAAAGTTTTTCTTTCAACATGTCTAGGTTCATTTTGGGTTACCCACTTCCATTTTATCTGATTAAGATTCCCGATTTGTTGGGAAGTTTCAGACAATTCTGTGGGAATTGATGGACACTGGATTGAAGAAGAGCACATCATTTCATCCACAAGTAAATGGCCAAACAGAGGTGGTCAATAGGACAGTGATCCAGTTACTCAGGGGCTATCATGCCAAGCATCCCAAGCTTTGGGATGAGCAGTTGTGTTATGTGCAACATGCTTACAATTGTGCCAAGCACTCTTCTACTTAGAGATCTCCTTTTGAGATTTGTTATGGTTTTACACCAAAGTCTCCCTTGGATTTTGTCTTTAGTAAAGACATAACAGTTGATGGATACAGTGATGTGGACAAAGCAACCAAGTTCATTGAACAAATCCAAGGCATTCACCAGGTAGTACAGGAACAACTAGAAAGAAGCCAGGCCAAGTATAAGGCAAGGCATGACAAACATCAAATTGAGCATAGATTCCAAGTTGGTGATCAAATTTGGCTGTACATCAGCAAAAACAGGATGCAAGGTGAAGGTAAGAAGTTGAAGCCAATAAGATATGGGCCTTTCAAGATACTTGATAAAATTGGTGAAAACGCTTTTTGCCTTGATTTGCCAGCATATATGCAAATCTATTCAATCATTAATGTGGAGAACTTGAGACTATATGAACCTTCATTGATTGAAGATCCAGAAGAGCAAAGTCACCTGCCTACTGTTGATGATCTGTTTCCTGAATATCTCAATGAGTTGCAAGAAGACACAATTCTGGACAGGAAGATAAGAACTACATGCAGAGGGGATGTTGAGTACTTGAGAATCAGACTCGAAGGTTCAAAACCAAGCAGCGCATGATGGATAGAGATTGGACAACTGAGTAAGCTATATCCTCACTTGATCGATGCTTGAAAACCAACTTTTGGTGGTCCAAAAGCTTTTCAGTGGGAAGGCGTGATCCAAAATGGATCCTAAAACCCTCTAAGTCTTCATAAGATCAAAATCTATCACAAAATAAAAACCTTTAGAAAAGATGGAAAACACTATTGCAAAGGAAAAACAAAAAGAAATGGCCAAAAATAGAGTTATCGAAGGTCGAAAGAATGATGCACAGGAGCCATCAGATATGGTCGATCAATGGTTTAGATCTGATAGAGTTATCAAAGGTCGAAGGAATGATGCATAGGAGACATCGAATACGGCCGATCAACGGTTCAGATCTGATCTACATATCGCAATCGGCGTTGGTAGGCGGAGTCCATCAGAAGTGACCTTATGAGAAATCGCGATAGCGATCATCGTGATTAAGTGAGAGTCATTGATCTATGCGCAGAGATCAACAATCCAGATCTACTCGCATCATCGCATCACCAAAACACACACAGGACTTATTGGGGCCCAAGGACTATGTGATATGTGATTGCAACATATCGCATCGCAATATTGCATCAGAGCACTACAAAGGAGTGGGGCCGATACATATACGACTTGCAATAAATCCAGACCCAACGGGTTTTATAGGCACAAATATATATATATATATTGAGTTCTGTAAAAAGGACTTTTGTTATGTATTTCACATTTTCGTTAAATAAACGAAAAACAAACGAAATGAAAATGAAGCGATAAGATAGACCCGAGAGGGTTTATACATGCAGATATATATATTTTGAGTTTCGTAATGAGCAGGATTTCAGGCGGGCCTTAGGTGGTAAGTGGTATTGGACAGGCTCTGCCCAATCCCATCCACTGGCCGACACATGGCTTGAGAAAACCGCCTTTTCAGGTGGGTAACCTCTGTACACATAAGCCACCCGAAATGAATCTCAATCGTTGGATCTAGATCACTCAGATCAATGGTGGACATGCGATAGCGATATAAAGGCAGACCCGATGGAGTTATAATGTGGAATTGATAATATTTAAGGTCCGATAAACAGCAGTTTGGTAGTGTTTCCCGTGTTTTTGTGTATTTCTCTGTGTAAACAAAGAACAACTATTTTGGGGATTTCAAAGGCGTCGATGGCTTCTTCCATTCTAAAATAGGTGGCCACCATACCTGAAGACGTTACGCCATGATTGGTTAATTCTTAGAGGGGATTTGAATGGACAGAGACAAGAAGCCAGAGAGCCCAGAAGATGAAACAAACAAACAGTGTCGATTAGCTTAAAAGCCATTGAATGATAGAGACAGAGGCAAGCAATGCTGAGACAGAGGGAAGACAGAGATAGAGAGTGAGAGAGAATCTGTGTACTCAGAGAGACTTGAGGGATTCAAGTAAACTCCTGTTTTTTTGTATTTGTTGTGATGAGACTCAAATTGAGTTCACTTTTGTAAAACTCTGCTCTTGAAGACATAATAGAGAAGTCACCACTGAAGGCTGGACCAGGAGACATAGCCCAGGAGTTTTGGGTGAAATCCTTGATTATTTGCTGTGTTATGCGTGTATCTGTTATGTTTCTTTAACTGCTTCGTTTTCTATATTATTCGCAATATTTTCAATCCGTTGCAGTAAGTAATATAGGAAAATCCTGCACATGAGTCTGTAATACCTTAATATTAGTCTAAGATCTCATTTTTAGATCAGTAGAATATTTTTTAGAGTATCTATGGGTAATTCACTGTAGACTAGTGTTCTGTAGGAAAATTATTTCCATAGTTCATGTTTGGCTAAATTGTTCCACTTCACATTAAAATTGACAAAAGCATCTATTGTTTGGAAGGATTTGGTGGGAGCCTTTCTTTTAGTCAAGGAGTAGACAATATGGAGGGCAAGAGATGTTTGTGATGTTCAAATTGGTCAGGACCCTTGGTTGGGTGTTCATGATATTTTTATCTTTCCTTAAAGCTCTATGACATGAAAACATCTTCTCTCTCAGTGATGCCAAAGCTCAAAGTCCCCAAATTATAGGAAAACATGGGTGGAAGTCGATGGATTCGTTCAATTTAGTTGGAGAAGATGCAACTAAGTGGGATCAATATATTAGCTTCTTAATGACTTTATTCACCTTTCAAAAGATGTCCCTAATTCTTTGTGTTGGTTGAAGAACTCTAGTTCCAGAGAGTTCACTACCAAGCAAGGTTATAAAGCTTGGTTTGAAGAAATATTTTCTAACACAAGAAGTAATGACGGGGATTACCAGGAAGGTTAGCCTTAAATATGGTTGGATTGGTCATAGCAGGTGCTCTTATGAAAATCATAGGTGGAATCTTCCTTGTCATCTTTTCATTTCCTACTCTTATGCATCTCACCTAGCTAAGTTTATCTAGCAAGAGCTCAACCCCAAGGAAAATTGGGTTTTTCAGAATTGAGATGATTGTTTAAGGTCACAACTCTTAGATAGATTTGTAAAACAATATTTCGGATTTCCTTGTTTCTTAGTTAGTGGTTCATGGAGGGCTTGTAACCCAATAATTTTTTGAATATTGAGGTGCCTCCAGAGATCATGGCACGATCAATTATCCCTCTCTCTCTCTATATCAAATTAATTGAAATGCAGTTTGAAGGTGAAAAGTCCAAGGATGTCGGTCATGCCATCTATAGATTATGAAATTCCCACAAGTTATCTTAATGGGGCCAACAATGATCATCCACTAATGTACAAATTTGGCGTTGTTCTTTTCTTCAATCAGACTCATTATATGTCTTGCAGATATGCCCTTGGCATAGGATCAAAGGATAGTGTATAATTCAATACTATGTAGTTTCTAATGGAAATGGCCAAAAGGAAGTAAAGAAATTATAGATTATGGGAGACTCAAAAATGGTTATTGATTAGGCCTCTCATAGAGCATGAGTGAGCAATGTCAAGCTGGATCCCATCGTCAGAGATATCAAGCATTCCTTGCAATCTTTCAAGTGGGTGCCTTTTAGTCATGTACGTCGTGAATTGAATGAAAAAAAAGATTCTCTATCAAAATATGTTGTCTCATGGCGGCTTACCTAGGGGAGCAATACCATACCGACTACATTCATATTGGGGAGTATATATTGAGGGAAAAATGACATAATATATTGAGCATATAGTTGGGGGTAAACGATTTTTATATTGGCAAGCATAAAAAGTGTAGATGAAAATTAATGAAAAAATATAAAGGGGTATTAAAAATGTTAATGGAAAAATGGATACTTAAAATGTCTATTATAAGTGGTGGTCTTTTTAATTGGGAAGGTGTATTGAATTTGTACTGGTAGGGGGTTAAATAATTTTATTTTTAGAGTTATTTTGCAATATGTAGTCAAATTAAAGGCATTGTCTAATATACCATAAAAGCATCTGATATGTTAAAGGTTCATTAAGTAAAGCTCCTACTTCATCTTAACCTTTTAATATGAGGACTCTCTACTAGTTTTTTATGTGGAGAAAGTAAGTGCATAGAAACACTCATTTAATAAAATGGTTAATGGCCACTCTTTTTAAAAACTTCTGATAATATGATATTTTATGTTCTGCCTTGGGTCTTCTAGAGGTTCTTTTCATTGAATGTATGCTTTAATTGTGTTATTTATGCATTAGTGCATCCTGTGGTACTCACTTCTTACTTTTCTTTTAGATGCAAATAGACATATTTTATTTTAATATGAATATATAGATTTTTTTTTTTAATAAATAATAATGTGATTTTATATTTATATCAATGAATTTTTTATTTTTAAACTTATAACTATATATATTCTAAATTTATATTTCAATACTATTTTTCTCATGGTTGTGAATTAAAGCTATATCTTAATAGATTTTTTAGAATCCACACTAAGAAATCTAAATCTCTGCAACATACTGCTACTGCGACTGGCTATATCTTAATAGATTTTTTAGAATCCTCACTAAGAAGTCTAAATCTCTGCAACATACTGCGTCTGGCTATATCTTAATAGATTTCTTAGAATCCTCACTAAGAAGTCTAAATCTCTGCAACATACTGCGACTGGCTACCAAAAACTAAAGGGTCAAAAGCATGGCCAAAAAATAACTATTTCCAAAGCCCAAATTAAGGCTATATCTTAATAGATGTTTTAGAATCCTCACTAAGTCTAAATCTCTGCAACACACTGCGACTCGCTACCAAAATCTAAAGAGTCACATGCATGGCCAAAAAATAAATATTCCCAAAGCGCAATTTACAGCAAGTTCGACCCCGGATTCGTTTAGAACCATCACAATACAGTCCCAAACACTACTTCCAACCTACTTTAACTATACATAAATCCCGCAACCATCTTACTAACAACAGAGGGCCTAGCCAGAATATCAACATTAAAAAAACTATATACAATTAACACAGCCACATAGACAAGAAGACTAAGACCACAAGGACAACACTCACATTTAACCAAGCTAAAAGAAAACCGATAGAAATGACGAGAGCCCTTCAGACCAGTTCGAGAACCACAAACGCCATCCCACTGAAACTACTGATCATTGTATGAGGAGGAAATAGTATCGGGCGCCCTTGCATTTGAACTTGGAAGATCCAACAAGTCACCACTGCCAGATTCAAAGATTATATTATTAATTAAAATTTAAAAATATTATAATTATTCAGCAATTCATTTTCCTTTACTAATTGCTTTTATTATAAAAAAATTTAGGAGAGGTCCATTACACAACACAATGTAAAATATATGTAATTTTTGTAATAGTTAATTGTTTTTATCATATTTTTTACAAATTTTGGTAGTAGATGTCCATTATAGAATACAACATAAAAATATATGTTATTTTTTTAATTTTCAAGACATGGTTACTTTGAAAATAAAAATAAAATAAAATAGTCACTAAATAAAAACAATGTCAGTCATCATAAATAACAAAATAAATATACATTTCATTGATTTTAATTAAAATTATTATTGAGCGTTGATATTACAATCTATTTTGAAAGAAATGTGTAATTCATTATTTTCTTAACATATAATTGATATGTGTTTTTAAAAAATATATTAATAACCAAAATAATATTTGCATATAACTTTATATTTAATATTATGGAGAAAAAGAGAAAATGAAAAATATAAATATCTTAACTATAAAGAAAATATCTCAATTCCCATGTTGAGTAAAATATTTCCATATTAATTATATAAATTACTTGAAAATTTAAAAAAAGTATAATTAAAATGTTTATTATTATGCAACTAAAAAATAATTTAATTCTGAAATTTTAATAGAGCAATGATGATGATTATGATAATAATCCATCTTAATCCTAAATTTATTAATCCCCACAGAAATAAAATGGGTGTAACAATTTTTTCAAATGTTACATTATAAAAGAGAGATTTAAAACCTCTTTTCACCTGATAGATTTAGATTTAGGAGAGATATAGCCTGATATATCTATAATTATGATGATTTTAATTTAATTATTAGATAATAATAAAAAATAATAAACTAATTTTAATAAATAAAATATTGAAATTTATCTAAAATAACAATCCCTAACTTCATTTCTAACTCAATTTTTATTTATAATATTAAATTCTTATGTACCACTTATATCCGGCCAAACCTGAGGTCAGAACGTTCAAACACGTTAGTCACAGAGACTCACCATGTATTCTCCGAGGCAAGGATCTTCACACGCTACCGCATCAACGACAGAACATCACCAATTCACAAGCTCTTATTTCAACCACAAGGATCTTCACAGGCTTCTTCGTCAGGCTGCATATGTAATTACATATGTTTGATAATGCATCAGATTAACAATATTCTAACTTCATCCAACCTTAACATTTTTATTTAAAGGTTTGATATTCAGTTCTATTCCAATATATTAATTCTTCTTATAATTCATAATAGGAATGATATTAATTTAAAATAATGTTATTATAATTAATAATAAGAATGCTATTAATTTAAAATAATCTTACTAATAATATTATTAGTAGTTTAAGATATTTTTATAGTTATTTTAATTTCATATTTGATTGGATTTCTCTATTTAGAAGAATCTTTAATTTGAACTTTTAATAATATTTTATAAAAAATATTTTATAATTCAGTAAACTAATTTCAAAAAAATACATTCTCTTGGTTAAGGTGAAAGTGAAATTTCAATCAGCATCGCAAACATCATAGCCTTGCCGACTTCTTTTCTCATCTCAGACAACGACGTAAACTGTGATAAAACCTCGAGTCAAAAAGCTTTATAAATTGCGGCCCCTGCAATAAATAAATGTCAAATGTATTGACCTTTCAAGATAATTTTTTTGGAATTTGATGGATGCTTTTGAGGACCAGGAGATCTCAAAGTCTCCCCGATTGCTTATTTCAAACAACTAATTGCAAGTGTTGTTGCAAAAGCTGGCCATGATGCTGACATTTTTGGTTTGTTACTTCCAAGGATGGAAATGGTTGTATCTCCAGCATTGCATTAAGAAGCTTGAGCATTAAGAAGCTTGAGGTCCCTTACTCGTGACCTGGTTAGAGGCAGTTTCTATGTCATCGACCTTAATTTGATTTTCAGGGACCATTACTTGAGAATTGGGAAGTAGTTGCAATAAGTTTTTGTCAGTTGAGATGTTGCTGTCCTTAACCTTCCCCCACAGAACAGCGTATAGCCCTATGGCAATCAGAGATCCTCCCAACACGCTGTATTCAGTGGACAAGTGCAGTTAATTAGCGTCTTGAAACATCCTATATACAAAAACAATTAATCCCGATTTCAATTTCAGTTCACAAGAATTCAGATGCGAACCTGCCCAAAAAGATGTTCTCAGATAGAATGATAGATCCCATAATGGCAACGATTATCATACTCAATGGACTGAATGCCGTGGCAAATACAGGTCCTTTCACGGTCATGCATAACCCTTGCACGTAATATGCAATTGCTGACCCCACCACTCCCTGCACGCAGCAAGATTAATCGCTGGATTTTGTAACTTTAATGTACCTTTATACCAATTTCTAATCATTGAACCCAAACTTGAAGGAAAATATTTCAGCTAACTATTATTCTCGACGAAAGAAAAGAGGCAAACACACAGAGTAGACTGCAGTGAGAAGATTGATGTCCCATCCTAACGCCCACTGCGAAGGTTCACGTACTAAAACTACGCTGAGAACTGTTGCCTGTAATGTTCCGAGAAAACATATTAAAGTGGCAAGGGATAGTTGAGCAGAATATCTTCTCAGTACTGCAGCCTGCATATTCAATTTCGTTAGTTTCAAGATGATCAATCATTTATATATATATATTTGGATAGACAAACATATCATGTTGAAATGATCACCTGCAGGATAAACAAGGCTGACCAAGCAAGAGTGGCAGCAACTATCAGAAAGGAACCTGTGATCCACTCCTTGCTATCGGTGGAAGCTGTTGCAGTCTGGGTATCTTTAGCGGATTGATGATGTGGAGACCAAAACATGCGAACAATAGGACCTTTGTATAACGTCATCAGTATTGCTCCAACTACGCACACGATCGTTCCCACTATCTTCGCTTGACTGCGTGTCTTTTTGATGTTCAAGTGCTCCATCCTACACAAATACCGATTTACTATCAAGATTTCTAATGTAATATATGAGTAATTCTTACAATATATTATTCGGAGGGAACAATGTGATTTGATTACCTGAATATGAGAGCCATCACAAAAGTCATGGCTGGGAGGACATTACTCAATGCGGAGGCATATGTTGGAGATGTTAATTTCAAACCCAGGTAGTACAAATTCTGGTCGATTACAGGCCTGCAGAAATGCATTCAGAGTACTCCCTATTTCAAATAAATTTCTCGCGTCCAACTTGCATACATGCAACCAGAAGCCGAACGAAGGGACGGTGTGAAGAGAAGTGGGAAAATGCAATTATGAAATAATACATACCCTAACAAACCAAGTACAAAACTTTGACAAAATATGGAAAAGGTGAGCTTCGGTCGCACTTTCCTGCAATGCATTATTAGATAGTTAACACATGAGCTGATTCCATAGGTTGTTACGAAAAGTTTAAGTAAGTACATGTATCAATAGAATAGAGGGGCTTTTACCTCTCAATGAAGAAGGCAAAAGGGGCAAGGACAACAGTAGCGGCTGCGTGCCTGTACACTACAAGCACAAAGTGGTTCATCCCTCTGTTAAGAGAAACTTTAGTGAGAATATTCATGCCCGCATATCCAAACTGCAATGATATCATCGCTATATAGGGTTTCGATTTCTTGAATAGCCTCTCCATTGATAATCCAAAACAAAACCTAGCCCACCCTTCTGTCTATCAACAAATTTCCCGTGCAGGCGGAGGACTGGAGCTTCTCCTCTCCTGACTTTCAGTACAAGGGAGGTTTCATAATGGACAATCTCTGCACTCATATTTATACATGAACAAAAACGAAGATAAACTCCACCCATCAAGATTGTTGAGATAACTTACACGCAATAACAATAACTGCTACAGAACAACAAAATCAAATATGGGCAATTGGTCATGCATTGGTCCCCATGATGTTCCATTTCATCCGTAATTTAATTTAACCACGGAATGGAGTCAGTGTTTTCAACAATGATGCGGTGGATGTGAGTCAAGTAAATCCGTGAACAAAAACAACAGAAAGATATGCACAGCCTGACGTGTAGACAAGTGTTGAGATGCCACGTTCGAAGACAGAAATAAAGTAGAGTGTATGGGGAAGAAGCAAAGAGCCACGTTAACCACGGCGCAGAAAATTTTCCTTATTGGCCTTCTTTCTGGACGCGGAAAGTCGCCGAGGTAACGAATGAGTGGTTCCCAGACAAAATGGCTGCGTGAAGGGGACCTCTGGAATGGCAATTTCCACACACATTTATGTAGCACAAACTGTCACGAGTGAGAAAATGCGTTGGCAGCCACATCAGGGAAGGATCTCAGGTGCCTTTTGTTATAAACTAATATATCGTGAAGAAAGATGATCGAAGATGATCAGGTCAGTTTTGTCAACATGTACAATTGTTTCTAAAAATTATAAAATTATGTAAGAGAGAGATCCATATAGTTGGCGGATAGGCTTACATATATCAACCTTGGTTAGGGAAGGGTGGTTAGATTTTTATTTTCAGAATTTAATGGACGGTGCAGATGTATTAGCGGGGAAATATTTGAGGTATGCGTTTCTTCTTAGTCCACGATGAACGGCCGAGGAGAAGGGAGCCCGAGCCGACGACCCAAAAATTATTTAAAATTGGATTTGGAAAAGCGAGAGGTGACCGAGAAGCTAGGAGGCACGAATATGACAGTTAATGTCACCACCGCGTTCATGATGAATACATTTATATTGAAATATAGATATAGGAATAAATTTATAAATAAAATATAATATAAAAATATTTTTTTGTTTGTTAAGTTGATTGTGATTCTATATGCTTGAATTATGGATTGAGGATTTGTGATCTAAGGGCATCTAAGTCACCAAAGTCACTGGGAGATCTCACCTCACCTAGACTATACGAGTGATCCCACTTCACTTAGACTATACGTGTCACACCCCTACACCTGCGGTAGTCTTCCAACCGTTTATAGCGAGGTGCGGCACCACTGAACGCTTTCTTTTCACCAATACTAACATTCATGGACTACGCCTAATTCACTTGTCCTTACTTAGTTTGTGTTTCGCAACCAAGTAAAACTACGTTTATCCTTTATACCAATGAACACCCATATTCATTCATTATCCACAGCAATTATAAAAGACAATAACAATTGCACAATATAAAGGGTAGGGGCAACTCCCGAGCAAGTTTGCCCAACAATATATATTATTCAATCTTTCTTCATAATAATACAATCATCACAACTAATGCTTGGCAAGCTCCAAGCCAATGCTTAGCTTCTTTTATAATATAGGCAAATCAGCGTTTCACAATAACCATGTGCACGCCTTGCACAAAGGATGGGTGTTGATCCGGCACAAAACTGCACTCAAGACAACCTTGGGCACACCTTGCCCAACCCACAACCGGCTCCAAGTCACATCCAAAACTGCGCCCTCAAGACATGCGCATGAGCTATGCGCATTCCTCCAAATCTGCGCACTTTTCCCTTGACTCCTTGAGCTATGCGAAGTTGTCCAAGTTCGTTTGTTCAAATGAGCCTCAACGCACATGTATATATATGTGTTCAAGCATGGTTTCATTGTGGGCGGTGGCACTCCAACCGACCCCCAAAACAATGATATAACTGTTGAAATCTAATTTCAACGCAGACGTGCATCCCCCAAACCACTCAGCAAAACCGTCCTTTATCTCGGACCGCCTTCCAGCGAAAAGCAGTTTCCGTATACTTGGCTCCGATGGGATTTGGTGCAGACACGTGTCACACACCTGACATCAGCCAACGTCATTTTCTCGGGCGTTAAAGTCCTGCTGCAAACTGCCTTCCGATATCAATCTCCGCCGTCCGATCTCCTTGCGTGTTGTCAGCCGTCGATCCTTGAAGGTGCACGGGCCTGCGTCAATTTAATTTTGCGTGGAGTGTTTGTTTTTGTTGACCGCCGAGAATGGAAGAATTAATGGAGTTGGTGGTTGTACGTAATTTTTGGTGGCCCTCTTTAAATGATCATGGGCTTATAATTTCATATATATATTTTTATATATGCATGTACGTAGTTTAGGTGTGGGCCTTTAATATTAGTATGGGCCACTTTTTTTTATGTATATTTTTTTATATATGCTATGTAAGCCAGTGTGTGGTGTATTGTGGCTGTGGGAGCGTATAGTGATGTGCGCGTTTTTGGTGATGAGTAATGTGCCTGCGCACAATCCTTTTATGTAATGGTGTTATGTGGTGGCTGCGCACAGTGTGCGATTTTTGTAAATGCACAGCAGTGCATAAAAACCAGTTGCCAGTTCCTCATTGTAATGAAGAGCGTGTAGTGTGAAAGAAGAAAATGCACAGTAGTGCATGAAGAAAAGAAACGAAGTGGAGCGCATGTGTTTTGAGTAAGTTTTTTTTGGGTTGGATTTGCATTGAAATGCAAATGAAAAGAGCGCTCAGGTATTTTTTGAGATTGTGAATGTAATGTAAAGTTTACTGTATGTGTAAAATATTTTTACAGCAGTATGTGTAAAAATAGTTTTACACCAGCAAATGTAAAAATGGGTTTTACTGCAGTAAACCCAGCACAGTAATTTCTCAGGTGAAAACAGAGTTTTGATGGGTGAAAGTAATTTTGGTGAATCCCTCTCAGCAAAGAGGAAGACATATGTATCAGGCTTTATATTTTAATGAATGGAAATGATTTTATGGCTGTGTAATACTCTGTTCAGTCAATTTTTATTAAAAGGCTTCCCTGTGCAAAAGGTCCTGGAACAAAGGAAACAGAGCATTGGCTCTGTGATGTTTGTTTGTGTGGTTTTGGTATTTTCCCCACCGAAAAATACCCAACAGTGGTATCAGAGCTAGTCCAGGCTCTTTGATGGTGACAGAGCTGGTTCAGGCTCTTTAAAAGTGTCAAGGAAGCTGAAGGAAAGACTCTTGTTGCAGCAGCAGTAAAGCTTCTCCAGCAGTGTGAAGTTTCAGCCAAAGGGATTCAGGTATTTCTTAAAGTTTTTGTGTTACTGTTAAAGGAACAGTCAGTGATTTAAAAGAAAACACAGTCAAGTATTTAAAGCCTAGATAAGAATGGCAAGGTCAAAGAAGAAAGCCTCCAAGCCTGCTAAAAATGTGTCTCCCTCCTCTACTAAACTAGAAGGCAATCCATTTGAATACATTTTATTTGAAACCCCAAAGTTTGATGGAAACTTTGATGTATGGGAAATAATGATGAGAGCTTTCCTAATGTCTAAGGGGATTGAAGTCTGGGAGTCAGTGATTGATGACAGCAAGATGGATAAAGAATCCATGGAGTATGATGCACAAGCAGCAAAGACTATCTTGGATGGACTGCCTGATTCTGTGAAGAAGAATCTAGGAAAATACTCATCAGCAAAGGATATATGGGACAGACTGCATGACCTTCATGCAAAGGGAGCACTGACCATGACAATGAGTCAAGAAGAACCCATCATAGAAGCTGAGAATGAAAAGCTTGACCTCATCAAGCTTCAAGTAAAAGAAAGGAATGAAGAGCTTACCAAGCTTAAGAAGGAACTTGATGAAAGCAAGAGGAAACACCATGAAGAAGTCATATCCATGACAAATCAGCTGAATGAAGCAAAGAAGCAGGCAGATGCCTTGACAAGTCAACTTGAACAAAGACACAAGAGAGTGAATAAGCTTGTGGAAGAGATTGGACAGTACAAGGTAGAGGTCTCCTCCCTTAAGTCCGAACTACAAGAAGCCAGGAAGCAGGCACAAGGAGCTGAAAAGAAAATGGAGAGCAGTCAAGCAGAAATCTCCAAAATGAAGACTGATATTATCTCCTTCAAAATAGTAGCAGCTGAAGCTACTCGTAGCAAGGAAGAAACTGAGGGACAACTAGCAAAGAAAAATAATGAGTGTGAAAAGTTGGAAGAAGAGATTGTCCTCCTCAGGAAGAAGGTTGAAGGGATGAACAAGATCATGAAGAGCTCTCAAGCTTTGGATGACATGCTCAGCTATCACAGATCTCCATTTGATAAATCAGGACTTGGGTATGTAGCTGAACCCTCAAACAAGGATGAGGATGCTTTAAGCAAAGGAGATGTGAAGAAGCCAAAAAGAGATGGTGATGCTCCTAGTTCCAGCAAAGGCAAGGAGAAAAATGAAGGCTGCAATAGAAGAGATCCTGCTCCAAGTAGAAAACCAGCTCCAAGAAGAAATGTAGCTGATGGCAAGAAGGCAAGAGGCAATGGTGATCATCAAAGGATCTCAAGGCAGCAAGGCTTCAGAAGTGCATCAAGAAAACCTCCATCTTCCAGGTACCAAAGTTCATTTTATGGTTATTGTTATGCTTGCTCAAACTTTGGTCATATGGCAAAAGACTGTAGAGCATTTCATAAAGATAAATGTTGTGGTCTTCGACAACCTCCAAGAAACAATTTTAGAAGAAATCATGAAATGTCATTCATGAACAATGTTGAATGTTTCAAGTGTCATAACATCGGGCATATGGCACGTGACTGTAACTTGACATGGGCTCTTACACAAGCTAGACCCATGCAAAAGAAGAAAGTTACACAAGTATGGAGAAGGAAGGTAATCAATCTGAAAACCCCTTGAACTCCCCAGTGGATCTAAATTTATTTTGAGAAGAGTCTGCCAAAAGAAGACAAGCATACACTAAAGGGGAGCTTGAATTTTTTTTGCTTGCTGAACTGTATTAACAGTCATTTGTTGATAGAGGATGTATTGCAGCACAACAGTTGCAAATGAAATCTTTGTTAATCCCTCTAGAAGGAAATATGCAGCAGTGATGAAATCAGCAATGTTTTTGCTTTGTGTTTATGCAATATGCACAGAAATGCATAAAGAAGAAAAGATGGCAGCGCTGAAATGTAAAGAGCAGCAGCGAGATAAGAGAAAAATACAAAGCATGGAGACCCTCACAGCAGTGGGAAGATAGAACATAAAACAGCAGTTTGGAAAAAAAATTTGGAGCACATGGATTAGAATGAACAGCAGTTTTGAATTTTTGCATAGCAATGGAAGGTAGTTTCCTTCTATGTAATGTGAGAGAATATACTCACAGCAGAGTGAGTATAATACACAGCAGATGGAAATGTTTTGTATTGGGAATGAAAATGCAAAACAGTGAGAAGAAAATGAGAAGAAGGCAAAACGCAGCAGAGCGTAAATGCCCAGTGGCTGAGAATGCAATGAAATTTTTGTTACACAGCAGTAAAAAAAAATGTAATGTTTTTTTTCTTCATATGCAATGCAGCATGCAAAGAAACGCATAAAGAAAAACAGGGACAGCAGATTTTTAATGCACACTGGATGTATAAGAATGTGTGTGGCAGCAGAAAGCCAAAGGAATTGCACAGTAGTGCATTGTGTAAAAAAAATGAAGACTAAGATTGTGTGAAGCAAGGGTGTAAAAAGTAACAGCCCGTGTTATTTTTTTTGTGTGGAGAATGAAGTGCCAAGAGTATGGGCACAGCAGTATGATGAAACAAAAGGCAGCGACAGTGCAAATTGCAGAGGCAACGCAGCAGCAAATAAAAACCCAGGGATGACAGTCTATGGTTATGGGTATGGACAGCAGTGAATATGAAAAATGCAGCAGCAAGAAGTTATGGGCAGCAGCATGATGGCAAGAAGGAGAAGCACACAGCAATGCAAATGTGAAAAATGCAGCAGCAAGAAGTTTTGAACAGCAGCACATGCAAAAGAAATTTTCCTTACAGCAGTAAAGGTAAATGTAATGAATTTGTTGTTCATTGAATTGAAATGCAATATATGCAACAGGAGTGAGTGTAAGAAATATTTACACACAGCAGTGTAAATTTGTAAGTTGGGACAGTGTAATTGTTCTAGAAAAGACAGAGTATTTTGTCTTTGAAAAGTGCACAAGCAGTGCAAGTGTAGACACAGTAAAGAAGATGGCACAACAGTGCAGCAGAGAATATGCATCAGCATAGGAGAACATTGTAATGAGTTTGCACACACAACAGTGCAATGATTGTTTGTTTTGGAACTGCATTTGAAGCAGTCATTTGATGAAACCCTCTATTAAAGAGGAAGGTGCTTTTCAGCACAGTGTCATGGTAAATCCCTCTATCAAGAGGATGATGCTCTTCAGCATAGTCACAGGTGAATCCCTCTGTCAAGAGGAAGGTGCTCTTCAGCACATTGTTATGGTGAATCCCTCTGTCATGAGGAAGGTGCTCTTAAGTACAGTTTTAGGTTAATCCCTCTATTAAGAGGAAGACAACTTTGTTTGTTTGTGAACTACATCAGAAGCAGTTGGTGAATCCCTCTATGTGAGGAAGATGTCTTTGTAACAGCAGTTGGTGAATCCCTCGATGTGAGGAAGTGTCTGGGTATGATCGAATGCCCAGCTGTTGAAATTAAAGGGGAGTGTTGAAATCTAATTTCAACGCAGACGTACATCCCCCAAACCGCTCAGCAAAACCGTCTTTTATCTCGGACCGCCTTCCAGCGAAAAGCAGTTTCCGTATACTTGGCTCCGATGGGATTTGGTGCAGACGCGTGTCACACACCTGACATCAGCCAACGTCATTTTCTCGGGCGTTAAAGTCCTGCTGCAAACTGCCTTCCGATATCAATCTCCGTCGTCCGATCTCCTTGCGTGTTGTCAGCCGTCGATCCTTGAAGGTGCACGGGCCTGCGTCAATTTAATTTTGCGTGGAGTGTTTGTTTTTGTTGACCACCGAGAATGGAAGAATTAATGGAGTTGGTGGTTGTACGTAATTTTTGGTGGCCCTCTTTAAATGGTCATGGGCTTATAATTTCATATATATATTTTTATATATGCATGTACGTAGTTTAGGTGTGGGCCTTTAATATTAGTATGGGCCCCGTTTTTTTATGTATATTTTTTTATATATGCTATGTAAGCCAATGTGTGGTGTATTGTGGCTGTGGGAGCGTATAGTGATGTGCGCGTTTTTGGTGATGAGTAATGTGCCTGCGCACAATCCTTTTATGTAATGGTGTTATGTGGTGGCTGCGCACAGTGTGCGATTTTTGTAAATGCACAGCAGTGCATAAAAACCAGTTGCCAGTTCCTCATTGTAATGAAGAGCGTGTAGTGTGAAAGAAGAAAATGCACAGTAGTGCATGAAGAAAAGAAACGAAGTGGAGCGCATGTGTTTTGAGTAAGTTTTTTTTGGGTTGGATTTGCATTGAAATGCAAATGAAAAGAGCGCTCAGGTATTTTTTGAGATTGTGAATGTAATGTAAAGTTTATTGTATGTGTAAAATATTTTTACAGCAGTATGTGTAAAAACAGTTTTACACCAGCAAATGTAAAAATGGGTTTTACTGCAGTAAACCCAGCACAGTAATTTCTCAGGTGAAAACAGAGTTTTGATGGGTGAAAGTAATTTTGGTGAATCCCTCTCAGCAAAGAGGAAGACATATGTATCAGGCTTTATATTTTAATGAATGGAAATGATTTTATGGCTGTGTAATACTCTGTTCAGTCAATTTTTATTAAAAGTCTTCCCTGTGCAAAAGGTCCTGGAACAAAGGAAACAGAGCATTGGCTCTGTGATGTTTGTTTGTGTGGTTTTGGTATTTTCCCCACCGAAAAATACCCAACAATAACACCCCTGCGTGCGCCCTTCTACATGTCGGCCTGCCCACATGCTCCTCCACGCACAATGGGTTATTAATACTCCATTGTTTTATCGCACTTCTCTAAGTTTCATAAATTGTCCAACGTTTCGTCGCAAGCAGCTCTCCAAAACGTCACATTTCCGTTCAGCGCGCGCCCGTTCGTGCGCCCGCGCCAGCCTGTGCACCCGCGCTCCCGTCGTCCGCCTGCGCGCCCATCGTGCATGCCGACTCGCCCGACACCCGTCTGCGGTCATGCCTAGAGGCCTTACATTCTCCTCCACCTAAAATCGTTGTCGTCCTCGACAACATGCCATCCTGGTAGCCATCGACCAAGATCATCACTATCCATGATGTCAACTCCCCCACATAAGGCAAACATCCCTGCAACATATGTAGAACCCCATCTCCATCACGTCTCACCTTAGTGACCAGTTGCCACCAAGATAACCATACCAAGGCATACACCTCTACGGTATGTCCTCCATCAGATATCATCTTGATCCATGATCATCGACCCCTCTGCCACAATCTCCACTGAAACATAACGTGTCGACCTCATCATGTGTCACTCTGTGAACCTCTGTTATGATACTCCAACAAAATGCTAACACATCTTTGCACACTTCGCGACCCCATGTCTGAACTAGTTGGGTAGCTAATCCAACTGTCAGGCTCAAACCATGAGAGTGAACATCCTCATGCCATCATCAGTTGTTCCTCAAACATCCTGCCACATCCTTGACTCATCAAGAATCTATCTCATCCTACATTTGCATCACCCCCAATTTACGATCAGGCCTTGTCACACCAATGGTTGGCACACCAATGGGTACATCTTCCCTTCCATCATAAATGTAGAGCTTCTTCAAATGTGAAACAATCATAGCATCAAATTTTTTCATGAATTCCATCCCCAATGCAGCTTCATAGTCATCAATCTGCACTATAGTGAAGTCAACCTTCCCTGTCCATTCACCAAGTGTAGTGTCCACCCTTTCAGCTATACCAAGAATCTCAATAGGAGGAGAATTCACTGTCTTTATTTGTGCCTTTGCCGGTACAAATTTCAGCCCAATCCTTCTCGCCGTATCTTCACCCATGAAGTTGTGAGAAGCCCCACTATCCACCATAGTGAGCACATCAACACCTCCAACCTTCATTCGAACATACTCCAGTCTGTTCCTCTCGGGATCTCTCCTAGAGACCACCTCCGTAGTAGCAGAAGCACCAAGTATCTGCATCATCCCCATAGAGGCACCTTCATTCCTCACATCAGATTGTGCAATAGCAGCCACCTTTGGTTTAGAAGGACAACTCTTCACCGTGTGTGGTCCAGCACATATCCAACACTTCAAGGCTTTCTTCGTCTTCGAACTATCATTCGATTTCGAAGCATCATCCTTCTTCTTATCTTTCGGTTTATCGGACTTCTTCTTCCTATCATCAGAAGTCTCATCATAATGCTCTACCAACCTGTCAACATTAGCAAAAGCTTCTTCAAGTGTCCTAATCTTCTGCCTCTTCACTTCATTGCGTGCCCAAGGCTTCAACCCAATGATGAAGTTGAACACCTTGTCCCTCTCCGCCATGTCAGGAAGTTCCAGAGCTGCACTTGCAAACAATCGCTAGTATTCTTGTAGGCTTCCGGTCTACTTTATGTACTTAATCTTTGCCCTTGCTTCCCATGTTTCATCCTAAGGACTGAAATGAGTCTGCAAAGCCTTCTTCATGTCGTCCCACGAAGTGGTGTCATCAGCACTGCCATTGGTAATCTGATCTAACCTCCTTCGCCACCACATCTTAGCATCCTTTGTTAAGAACTGAGCAGCTACTTTGACCTTTGTCTCATTATCAGATAGACCCAACCGTTCCAAGTATTGCTCCATGTCCCATAGAAAGTTGCCAAGAGTTTTTGCATTCCTTGTGTCATCATAAGATTCTGGTTCCTTGACCTTCACATGAGGCACTCCTCCACCTGAGTTATACCTCACGGCCTTCTTCAACACCGCTATCTCATCTTGGCTTTGTCAAGAGATTTCTTCAAGTTCACGATCTCTGCAAGACCCTGGTCCCTTGCTTCTTCAACCTCCTTGACCCTTACTTCAAGTTGTGTACACATAAGATCAGTGTACTCATATTGTGTCTGGAGTTCATCGTGTTGTGTTCGGAGTTCATCGAGCTCCTCATTTATCTTTGAATTGGCCTCTTGTTCCTTAGCGAACAAGTCCATCTCTTATCCCAAGAGGTCTCCATATCCTCCATCTTTTCCAACACCTTTTCAATGAACCCAATAGTAGTATCTTTCACAACGTGATTAGACCCAGCCTGAGATTCAGCTACCATTTCTAACAGCTTCTTCCTCCTTTGTAATCTAGTTTCGACCATCCAACAGCTTCACCAAGTCACCTGCAATTAGAACCAACCCTTGTTCCACTTGTGTGGTTCGGCTTCCTTCACCTGCAAGCACCCTTTCCAATGTCACGAGAAATCCTTGCTCAATGGCTTCAAATCGAAGTCTTGTTCTCACCTGTTAAGTGTATACAGGCTTCAATCCTTCAACACCTGAACCTGTTCACAAGCTTCAAACCTGTACGAACAAACCTTGCTCCGATACCACATGTCACGCCCCTACACCTGCGGTAGTCTTCCAACCGCTTATAGCGAGGTGCGGCACCACTAAACGCTTTCTTTTCACCAATACTGAAATTCATGGATTACGCCTAATTCACTTGTCCTTACTTAGTTTGTGTTTCACAACCAAGTAAAATTACATTTATCCTTTATACCAATGAACACCCATACTCATTTATTATCCACAGCAATTATAAAAGACAATAACAATAGCACAGTATAAAAGGGAGGGGCAACTCCCGAAAAAGTCTGCCCGACAATATATATTATTCAATCTTTCTTCATAATAATACAATCATCACAAGTAATGCTTGGCAAGCTCCAAGCCAATACCTAGCTTCTTTTACAATATAGGCAAATCAGCCTTTTACAATAACCATGTGCACGCCTTGCACAAAGGATGGGTGCTCACCCGAGTCACCAAGACATCCCTGTCAATCCCGACACAAAACTGCACTCAAGACAACCTTGGGCACACCTTGACCAACCCACAACTGGCTCCAAGTCACATCCAAAACTGCGCCCTCAAGACATGCGCATGAGCTATGTGCACTCCTCCAAATCTGCGCACTTTTCCCTTGACTCCTTGAGCTATGCGAAGTTGTCCAAGTTCGTTTGTTCAAATGAGCCTCAACGCACATGTATATATATGTGTTCAAGCATGGTTTCATTGTGGGCAATGGCACTCCAGCCGACCCCCAAAACAATGATATAACACCCCTGCGTGCGCCCTTCTACATGTCGGCCTGCCCACATGCTCCTCCACGCACAATGGGTTATTAATACTCCATCGTTTTATCGCACTTTTCTAAGTGTCATAAACTGTCCAACGTTTCGTCGCAACCAGCTCTCCAAAATGTCGCATTTCCGTTCAGCGCGCGCCTGCCCGTGCCCCCGCGCGCCCGTCGTCTGCCCGCGCGCCCATCGTGCACGCCGACTCGCCCGGCGCCCTTCCGCAGTCGTGCCCGGAGGCCTTACAATACGAGTGCTAAGCTCGTTGGATTTTTTAGGATGTCTCCTCCCCAAGCACATGGTACAAACTACCCCATCAAATTTGATCTTGGATGGCTTTGCTAATAAGATCTATCCTCAACCCACTAATCAAACAAAATTTAACCTAAAAACATTTATATTAAAATAAAAAATAAAAAACATTTCAAATTACCAAAACATTTAAAATTCAACTTAAAATTAAAACATTTATAAATAAATTTAAAATAAAATTTTTTATATTAAAACATTTAAAATAGAAGTGTATAAAATAAAACACATTTAAAGTAAGAGATGTATATTAATATTAAAAATAAAAATATTTATATTAAAATTTTAAAATAACTAATATTTATATTTAAATACATAAATAAAAGATTGGAAGTTATATAGGTTTTCTCACATGGAAACATTGATATGAAAATGATTTTATTGAAATAAAAAAGTGATCAATATAATGTAAAGTACAAAGCATCCATATTAGTATTGAATAAATATGATGAAATTGTAGAAACAAAAGAAAAGAAAAAACACATATTTATTCTGAAATGTAGACATGGAGCAGTTTCTAGAGGAAATAAAAAAAAATTCAAAAAAAATTTGCAGGTGAATAGACATTCTTTAAAGAACGTTTTCGAGCAAGAATGTATATATCGTGTTCAGAGGTGCTGCAAAGTTTGGAAAGGCGATTGAAAGGACATGTGTTTCCAGAATGTCAGATTGGGAAAACGATTAAAAAGGACAAAAATTAATTTCTCCCCGAGAGCGGCCACTGGAAGCAAGTGTTTCGATTGAGTTGTGCGTCGTGTCGATTAAATTGTTCGTTGTGTGCCGGACTTTTCGATGCGTTTGCATGCATTTGGAGTTTTTCCTGGTGTGCTAAGGAGTAGGGGAGCCCAAAAGGATGAAGGTGTTGGCAAGGCCATTAAAGTGGAGTTGTGGATGGCTGATGTTGTGAGTTTCTTGTGTGGTGTTGTTCATTCTTTTGGGGTTTGTTAGTGAATTGTGTGTGGATTTAATTTGTCTGAAGCGACTGGTTGGAAGAGAGTTTGGATTTTGTGCATATTGAGGACTTCGTTTTTCTAGCGAGCAACTTTAGGCTGGTCCCTTCTGGGAGGCGTTGCTGTTTTTTTTTTTCCTATTTTTTGCGTCTTTACTTGGAGTTTAGTTGTTTTTTTCTATTTTTGGCATTTAGATGGCGTCTATACTGGGAGAAATATGTAAACAACCTGTACAGTGGGGAGAATTTGTGAAAAAAAAAAATTAAGAAATTTTAAATTGGACAGAAATTTATTTAAATCAAATTTTTTATCATAGATTGTGATATTTATGTATTGTAGTTTTAATACAAAATAGACGGGGAAATCATATTTTCATTTATAATTTTATGTGGAAAAATAAAATTGCGGCCAGAGACCTTGAATAGTCGATGAAAAAATTAAAATTGAGCGCACAACAAATTCATGCGAGAAAGAAAAAAATATTTTGCGGTGTTAAGTTTTTGATGCTCGCGAGAGAAAAAAATATTGGGAAGTAAATTTGTGTAAGATAGAAAGCAAATTTTCTTTTTCGAGGTTACTCGCTTTTGAGAAAAAAAAAAATGAAAGCCGATTACTCAACTCAAAACAATTTCTGAAGTTGTAATTTGCAGAGAGTTTTTTTGAAATCAATTTTAAGAGATTGGAGAGGAGAATTTTACTCCGAGAGGACAATGAAAAAAATTTAAGACAATTTGTGAACGACTAAAAAAATCGTATTTTTTTGTTTGTTTTAAACCCATTTTTTTGTGAACTGGAGAGACAAGTTTAGTTACAGAGAACAAGGCAAACGTTTATTTTTAAAAAATTGAAAAAAAAAGCATTTTTGTTTTCTAAAAAAAATCCATTTCTGAACTCGAAATAATTTTTAAAGAACTTTTAAATCGTGGAGAGTTTTTTTGAAATTGATTTTGAGAAATTGGACAGACGTTTTTAATTCGAGAGGACAATGAAAAAAATTGAAGCAATTTGTGAACTGCTAAAAAAAAGTTGAAAATAATTTATTTGTTATTACATTGAGAAGACAATGAAAAATAATTGAAGCAATTCGTGAACTGCCAAAAAAATGTTGAAAATAATTTATTTTTAAAACAATTTAAATACATGGAAAATAAAAAATGTTTATGAAAACAAATTAAATGCATGGTAAATGTTTATGAAAATAATTTAAATGCGTCAAAAATGTTTATGAAAACAATTTAAATGCATGGCAAAGAAAAAATGGTTGCCGTGCGAATTTGTTTGACAAAGAAAGAAAATGTCTTGAAGTGAATTTTTTTTTCACACGGAAAAAACGGCAAAGAATTTTTGAACTGAAAACAAAAAGTGAAGGGGAATTTTTTTTATGTCCATATTTTATAAATTCGGGAAAGAAAAAATAAACGCATTTTTTTCTATAAATAGTGAAATTTGGCGATCGAGACCCCCAATTCTCCATGTAAAGAATTTAAATGCAGGGAAACAGAAAGGAATTGCGGTGGAAATGAATTTGACACGAAAAAAAAAAAAAAAAAACCAAGAAAATATCTAAACGGCAAATAAAATATTAATAAAATTTATATATATATATATATATTTCAAAAATTTGAGAAAAAAATTTTACTTGCAGGGTGCAATGCGAACATTCATATCGTGTTTTGCAAAGATAATTTAGAGTGGTGAGAAAGTATTTGGCGCGACGGTGTGTTTTTGTAGCCTCGACTAAGGGGTTGATTGTCACGCCCCCAATTCTTTTTTCCTTAAATTGGCCGGGTGTGGCAGTGCCTAAGTAGTTAACATTTTCCATTGTTAGCTTACCTTACGAACTATGCCCTAGCATTCATCATATAACATGAATAACATATTAATGTGTGGAAACCATTAATATAAAGACATCATGAGCAACAGCATAAACACAATCATATGCAAGAGAATTCTTTTATTATATATGAAGAATTTTGTACAATGACCGGGAGCTTGGCTCTACCGGCGTTTACATCCAAGTCAGGCGCCCACCCGTGCAAGAGCGCACGGTGGTCTCACCATGACTTCACCCAAAACACAATACAGATCAACACAAGTTTCCTTGCCGAACAGGCGGGCGCACCCATGCACGACCCACGCCCAACGTAATCCAAACTCACACAATACTTTGACGGGCGGGCGCCCTATCGCACCCTCCACCCGCGCTCCAACTGAACTACAATCTGCGGAACCCTTCGTGTATCCTGCCCGGCGTGCAGGCGCATTAGAACTACGCCACGCTGCAACTATACCTTCACTTCTGCCCCTCTTCCTTGTTCGATTGACTGAGCCAAGTTCGATGGTTGAAATGCCAACTCTTCTGTGCATATATGTGCTACTGTCGTGTAGCACTATGCCCTGGCCGACACTTCAATTAAACCTCCAATCGACGCGCCTTCAAACGATATGTAATGTCATCGTGTGGTCGGCCCGCCCATGGCGCGGGACCACCCCACCGGTTCACCCGTCGTTTGCTACGCTCCTTGGTCAGCTTCATGAACGAGCTCCCCTCGACTCACCCACTATAAACCCACGAATGCCAATTCATCCGCACATATGCCACGCCTTTGGCCGCTCGCGGTTCTTCTTTCATGCCTTAGTGGCATTGTGGAGTGGGTGGAGCGCGCGCCCAGTCGCTCAATGACCGCAGGGCGTTACATCCTCCCCCACTCGAAATCATTGTCACCCTCAACAATCCCAACTGCCTCAGAAGCTTCATGTCATACTTCTCAATTTTCTTTTTCCATCTCCAAAGCGAGTCCTCCGATTCCCAGCTTTCTTCCTCCAGTGCATTCTTCCATCTGACAAGAAATTCTCGCTTCATGTGGCAACCAATCCCTGTAGTTCTGAAGCTCAAAATCTTATTCAACTCCAGTCCTAACTTGTCCACAATCCCGGCTGGTCCTCTCGGCGGTTCAGCTCTCTCTGGATGATCAGCATCAAGTCTGCATCTCTTCAACTGACTCATGTGAAAAATTGGATGCTTCATGTGCATATGGTGCAGAAGCTCTAGCTCATAAGCAACTTCCCCCATTCTTTTCTTCACTCAGAATGGTCCCTCATACTTCCGTGTCGGTTTGCTCACAGTCCCCTTGGCTGGCTGAAACTGCTCCCCGGTAATCCTGAGAAACACTATATCTCCCACACTGAAGTGTGCATCCCGTCTTCCTCGATCAGCACATTTCTTCATTCTCCTTGCATCTTTGTGCAAGAGCAACCGTGCCAACTCCAAGGTCTCATCCCAAGCCTTTATGAACTTCTTTGCATGAGGACTCCTCAAGAAATCTTCTGTTACAAAAGTATGCGGTGCAACCAGCATCTGCCCATTCACCAACTCAAATGGACTATACCCCGTCGCAGAACTCTTTTGAATATTGTAGCTAAACTGAGCAATATCCAAGAGTTCAGACCAATTCTTCTGATCAACCGTCACATAATGTCTCAAGTAGTCCTCCAGCAATGCGTTGATCGTCTCGTTCTGCCCATCTGTCTGCAGATGGTAACTCGAACTCATCAACAACTTTTTCCTAACTAACTTGAACAATGTGGTCCAAAATTTGCCTGTAAAATGTGGATCTCTATCCGACACGATGCTTAATGGCATCCCCCAATACTTCACTATGTTTTTGAAGAACAACTCCACAATCCGCTCACCTCCACAAGGTATCTTTGTTGGAACAAAGACAACATACTTGGAAAAACGATCAAGCACGACCATTATCCCATTATACCCCTGAACCTATGGCAACTGAGTGATGAAGTCCATCGAGACACTCATCCGTGGTCTCTCAGGAATCAGTAAAGGCTACAACGGTCCTCCTTGCCTTTGAGTATCTGATTTTTCCTGCTGACAAATGATGCACGTATGTACATGCTCCTCTACATCCTCTAGCATCTTCTCCCAAAAGAATCCTCTCTCCAACAATGCCAAAGAACAACACATCCCTGGGTGGCCATCTCACGGTGATTCGTGGCACTCCTTCAAGAGGTGCCTCCTGAGCCCAAATGACATTGGAACATAGAGTCGGTTTCCAAATATCGAGAACCCGTCTCGTAGAAAGAACTTTGTGTCTTCCCCTCCTTTATCTGCTTCACTATATTCTGCGCCAAAGTATCGGTTTTAACACTTTCCTTGAGCTTATTCTGCATCTCTTCTGACATCTGAACTCGAATCCTACTCCTAGCTGCCCGGTCTTCTCCCTCCAATGCTGCAAGTTGTCCCTCCCTGCTAAAGGCATCCGCTACCGCATTGTGTCTTCCTGGTCTATACTCGATAGTCATGTCGAACTTTGCCAAGAAGTCCTGCCAACGAGCTTGCTTCACAGAAAGCTTCGGTTGTGATGCAAAATAACTTGCTGCAATGTTGTCAGTCTTGACAACAAACGACTTCCCAATCAGGTAATGCCTCCACACATGAAGACAGTGGATGATTGCAGTCATCTCCTTCTCATGGACCGGATACCTCTGTTCTCTATCCTGCAACTTCCGACTCTCGTACGCCATGGGATGCCCATCCTGCATAAGAATCCCTCTTATGGCAGAGTCCAAAGCATCAGTGTGTACCTCAAACGGTCTCTCGAAGTCAGGCAACTTCAGTATCGGTGCTGTAACCATCCTCTTCTTCAAGTCATCAAATTCCTTCTAACATTTATCTGTCCAACTCCACCTCTTGTCTTTCTTCAATAGGTCTCTCAGTGCCTATGTCACCTTGGAGTACCCCTCTACAAACTTCCGTTGGTAGTTGATCATGCCCAAGAACACCCTCATCTCATGGACATTCTTCAGTTCAACCCAGTCCTCAATCGCCTTCACTCTGCTTGGCTCCATCTGTATGTACCCTTGACCAACAATATGCCCAAGGAACAGAATCTCGGTCTGAGCAAACACACACTTAGACTTCTTCAAGAACAATTGCTTTGCCCTTAGTGCCTCGAACACCATCGCTAAGTGATTCTTATGATCCTCCATGTTGTCACTGAACACCACTATATCGTCCAAGTACACTACTACGAACAAATCCAAGTATGGTCATAGGACATCATTCATCAAAGTGCAAAATGTAGCAGGAGCATTGCACAACCCGAATGGCATAACAAGGAACTCAAAGCTACCATACCTTGTTACTATTGTGGTCTTCGTTTCGTCTCCTGCAGCTATCCGCACTTGATAATACCCATGCCTCAACTCCAGCTTGGAAAACACTCGGGCTTCCGCAAGCTTGTCAAAGCAATCAGCAGCCAATGGAAAAGGATACCCGTTCCTTATTGTCTACTTGTTCAATGCACGGTAATCACAACACATCCGAAGCTCATTTGAATCCTTCTTCCGCTGGAACAATACCGGAGCTCCATAAGGGGACCTTGAAGGTCTGATGAAACCTACATCAGCTAACTCCTTTAGCTGTCGTTTCATTTCCTCCAACTCAGGTCCTGACAACCGATAAGGTGCTTTAGCTGGGGTTGCTTTCCTGGCTCAAGCTCAATGCTATGGTCCACTACATGCCTTGGTGGAAGCTTCTTTGGTAGCTCATCAGGCACCAACTCTGCATATTTGGTTAGCACCTTGGAAATCTTTGCCGGGATAGGCGTCCCCACTCTGTCACCTTCGACATCCTTGAACATCACCGCATATGTCTCCATATCTGACTCCTTCATAGCCTTCTCCAAACTTAGTGCAGAAACATGTTGCACCCTCACTTCCCTCCTTTGCCTATGAGTGGGCAAAGTCCACGTTTGTGATTGTCCAACCAGCACCACCTCATCACAGAAGGGGACAACAATAGCCTTCTTGCCCTTCAATAAATCATGTCCGAGTATCATATCGAAGTCATTCATCTCCATCATTGTGAAGTCCAACTAACCCTTCCAGTCTTTTATCTGCACAGGCACTTCTTGTGCCAAACCCGCCACTTTAGCTCTAGAGTTCACTGCCTTGACTTCCACATTCGATGGGAAGATCATCAGTCCAACCTCTTTTGCTAACCGTGTCATCATAAAGTTATGAGTGGCCCCCGTGTCCACCAAATCTTGAATGGTCTTGCCATGAACCATCAAGTCCATGAAACTCAGACTGTTAATCCATGATTTCTCCATAACTTTTCCCCGCATACATGTCTGTTCTCTGCGTTCATCAAACAACGGCTTCACTCCCTGTGAACCTGCTTCATCAAGCTTCTTCAACCCTGAATCAGCTCTGATACCACCTATCATGAAGTGCAGGTGTGTATCATCTTCATCATACACCGACTTCACTCATTGTGAACCTACTCTGATACCACCTGTCACGCCCCAAATTCTTTTTTCCTTAAATTGGTCGGGTGTGGCACCACCTAAGTAGTTAACATCTTCCATTGTTAGCTTACCTTACGAACTACGCCTTAACATTCATCATATAACATGAATAACATATTAATGTGCGAAAACCATTAATATAAAGACATCATGAACAACAGCATAAACACAATCATATGCAAGAGAATTCTTTTATTATATATGAAGAGTTTTGTACAATGACCGGGAGCTTGGCTCTACCGGCGTTTACATCCAAGTCGGGCGCCCACCCGTGCAAGAGCGCACGGTGGTCTCACCACGACTTCACCCAAAACACAATACAAATCAACACAAGTTTCCTTGCCGAACGGGCGGGCGCGCCCATGCACGACCCATGCCCAACGCAATCCAAACTCACACAATACTTCGGCGGGCGGGTGCCCTATCGCACCCTCCACTCGCGCTCCAACCGAACTACAATCTGCACAACCCTTCGTGTATCCTTCCTTGCGTGCAGGCGCATTAGAACTGCGCCTCACTGCAGCTATACCTTCACTTCTGTGCCTCTTCCTTGTTCGATTGACTGAGCCAAGTTCGATGGTTGAAATGCCAACTCTTTCGTGCATATATATGCTACCGTCGTGTAGCACTACGCCCTCGCCGACACTTCAATTAAACCTCCAACCGACACGCCTTCAAACGATATGCAATGTCATCATGTGGTTGCCCCGCCCATGGCGCGGGACCGCCCCACCGGTTCACCCTCCGTTTTCTACGCTCCCTGGTTGGCTTCAAGAACGAGCTCCCCTCGACTCGCCCACTATAAACCCATGAATGCCAATTCATCCACACATATGCCACACCTTTGGCCACTCGCGGTTCTTATTTCATGCCTTATTCGCATTGTGTAGTGGGTGGAGCACGCACTTGGTTGCTCAACGACCGCAGGGCGTTACACTGACAAACCTTTGGAAGGAAACGCCGATGGGGCTAAAGCCTGAGGGTAAAATGATGCCATGTAAATGTGGGCAAAAAACCCTAAGGAAGAAAGCAAAATTTAAAAACCCTGTAAGTCTCAGCTCTTCTAGGTGGTCGTCGACAATAGAGAAAAACCTGGAAAGTGATGTCCAGGAGCCCTGTGGTGGAGACCCTTCCATCCTCGCAGCGGCCGCGGCACAACTCCTCTTTAGAAAACAAAGGCGGAAACTCCATCAGCAGTAGGAAAAAAATTGTATGTGAAAACAAGCTCGTAGTAAAAATATGTATAGAGCCACGCGTAGATCAAGCTAGGCATTGGGCATACCTACTTGGCACCCGCCTTGTCACGCCCTTATCCTGGCAGTGATCTTTCAACCAAACATATTCAGGTGCAACACTGCTACCTAAAGTCTTTTCACTAATACTAATGAGTACACACTATGCTTAGCATTCAACACTTAATTATTTTTCTACAATTCTAGCAAGCATTCATCATTTTACACAGCGGAAATAACATTCATCATCATCATCATATAAATATGCATAGCATATAACTTTCTTTCAAAGGGAGCGACAACTCCTAGAATAGAGTCGTCCACCCCGAGTCACCCTTCCATTTAGCAGCACCCGCGCTTGTTCAATCATGCAGCGCATTCAGGCAGAGGCGCCTGCCTACCGGTTGCCCGTCACAACTCATCGTTGGGAAGGGGCACCCACCCTGGTTCAACCTTTGCACTTCGTTCAGCCTGTCGTGCCAATTTTTCACCGCAATACATTCAGGCAGAGGCGCTTATTCCTGGTCTACCTCCGCACCCATTCAGGCAACCGTGCCAACTCATGTCACTATCTGCAGCCTATCGTGCAGGAGCTCCCATGTTGTTCGCAACTTGTCCATGGGAAGAACACCCACCTCCATTTTGCCTAACTCATCTGTGGGTAAAAGCGCCCAAACCTGTGTCACTTACCTCCAACTCGCACAACCAAAATCCACCTACCCTCAGCTCACTTGCCTTAGCTCGCCGGGCAGTGGCTCCTAACCACAGTTCATCTGCGGGCAGGGTCGCCCACCTACTTCTCGTCCACACCAGAACTTCACCCGAGCTCATTTTTTCGCCTTTATCTCGGGTTAGTGCTACGACCACCGGTCCACCTGCACTTTGGCCTCTCCTTGCTCACTTCACCCTTAGCTCATCCCTTTGTGTTTGAACTTGCTTTGGATTGCATGATTGGATGCCTTATTCCTCCAAGGTCGCCTTCCATATATATGTTTCCTCCAAGAGTTAAGGTGGGTCAGCCTACTCAGGCTGACCATACAAATCACCTAATAAAATACCAAGAGATGCGTCGCTCCACCAAACTCGTCGCTTTGAATGTCGGCCCACCGACTCATTGGTTTTTTGACACCTCTTATAAACTCATCACACACGCCTTTCCATACAGCCGATTTTCTAAATTTTGGTTCTTCGACCCTCCAAGTAGCTCGTCACAACTCATCATCACAGGTCATTATTGCACGCTCGCCGAGGCGCGATTAACCAAACACACCTACTCGTCATCGCAACTCAGGTCGTCTACTTTAATGGAAGTGTTCCACCCCTTGGTTTCTTGTCGCACATGCTCAGGTCGTGCGCGTGACATACTCCCCCACCTCAAACGATTTTCGCCCTCAACAACACCATCCCAACAACCACCATTGTTAAGACTGCAAATCCATGTATATGGGTATCTAGATGTGTCCACCTCTGACCTGCCTCATGCCATCGATATGTCAAACTCTGCTAGAAATCATGTGTTGGATCCCCTCGTGTTGGTGACTAGTTGCGTAGCTAGCCCACCATACATTGCCTCCACAAGAATGCATGTCCCCTACGTCATCATGACTCATCTCTGCATCCTGCTGCCAATCGTGTTCATCTCAACCTAGATGTTTGCTCAAAATGTTGGAGCCTCACTGTCATGAGAAGCTAACAATGATCCTCATCTCATGTTAGTCTAAGAAGAGAGGAAGTGGAGGCTGAAGACTCTCCCTCTTGCTCAAATATAAGTTCAATCCATCTTTCGGGATCTCCCACCTCTAATCTCTGCAAGTATGCTTCCTGACTTTCCATCTGGTCATCAAATATAGCATCATCATCTTTCTCCATTGGCTCTAGTCTACTTGATAGATCCAAGATACTATCAGACAATGCTCTAATCACCTGTGACTGCTCCATAATTTTTGTCTTTGTGCAACATAACCTCTTAGAGAATTCTTCATCTTACTTGACCTTCTCGACATTCATCATTGTCAACTTACATTTGATTGTCATAGTTCCTATGGTTTTACACCAATAGGTTCCGCGTCACGCCCAACATAACTGTACAACTTCTTCATGTCTGGAACTATCACAGCTTCAAACTATTTCATAAATTCCATACCCAGTACAACTTCATAGTCATCTATCCACCCAATTGTGAAATCGACCTTCCCAGTCCATTCACCTACGCTCACATCAATCTTCTCAACTACATTGATCACTGAATCCGGTGGAGAATTCACTACTTTCAACTCTGCTTGAACTGGTATAAATTTCAGCCCAATATTCCTTGCAGTATCTTCAGTGATGAAGTTATGATTTGCACCACTATCCACCATTATGAGAATAGTGCCTTTCCTAATATCTATCTCCACATATTCCAACTTGCTCCTTTTAGGATCTCTTCATGAGGCCGCTTCCATAGCCACTGCAACTCCCAAAAGATGCATAACTCCAACATAAGTTTCTTCTTTCTTCTTCTTCATATCAGCTTGTGCTATTGCTTCCACTTTCGGTCTTGAAGGACAATTCTTCACCGTATGTGGTTCTTCAAAAATCCAACACTTAAGAGGCTTCTTCGTCTTTGACTTGTCATTCAATCTCGAAGGCTCTTCTTTCGTAGACTTTTCTTTCGAATTATCATTCTTCTTCTTTCGTTCTTTCATTCCTTCATCATTATGTTCTACCAAGTGATCAAATGCTGCAAATGATTCTTCTAGTGTCTTGATCTTTTGCCTCTTCACCTCATTGCATGCCCAAGGTTTCAACCCTATAATGAAATTGAACACCTTATCTTTCTCTGCCCTATCAGGTAATTCTAAGATCACACCTGAGAACTCTCGTTTATATGCTTGTAGACTTCCTGCTTGCTTCATATATTTATCTTCATCCTTTCATCCTAAGACTCATCTTATGGACTAAAATGAGTCTACAAATCTTTCTTCATCTCATCCCACGAAGTGATTTCCGTAGCATCACCATTGGCAAACTGGTCCATCCTTCTTTGCCACCACATATTAACATCTTTCGTCAAGAATTGAGCAGCTACCTTCACTTTGGCTTTATCATCATACATACCCAAATTCTGCAAGTATTGCTCCATATTCCATAAGAAATTTCCAAGAGCTTTTCACTCCTCATCTCGTCATAAGATTCGGGTTCTTTGACCTTCACATGGGCAACTCCTCCAATGGAACCTTGCCCAACTGCTCTCTTCAAAACAACTATTTCATTTCGAGCATCATCAAGATTCTTCTACAACTTCAAGATCTCTGCCAAACCTTGACCTCTCGCAGCTCAAATCTCTTTGACTTCTTTCTCTGTTTGTGTATAGAGCGATTTTGTATACTCATATCGGACATTGAGGTCTTCGAAATCTTCCTTCAACTTTGTGTGCTCTTCCTTCACGCTTGTTTTCATATCCTGAAGTTCAGCATACTCGGTCCTTACCAAAGCTACTTTAGTAGTGAGTTCCTCTATCTTGTCCAACATTCGATCCATAAAAATAGTCTGAGCAACCTAGCTAGATTCCCCCGTCATAACTTGAGGTGCTTCTGTTTGTTCTGCCATCAACTTCGCTTGTGATCTCATCGAGACCATAAAATTTTCTATCGTTCAACTGGACCCTTCAGCTTCCCCTGTCGAACTTTCCAAAGCCCTACAGAAAGTCTTGATACCATCTATTACCAAGATATATCTGCTTCACTTTAGCTTCCCACAAATTGTTTAAAGGCCTTGTGGAATCCGGACCTCTAATACCACTTGTCACGCCCCTATCCTGGCGGTGATATTTCAAACGCACATAGGCAAGTGCAGCACCACTACCTACATTCTTTTCACCAATACTAATGAGTATGAGCTACACCTAATGTTCAAAACTTAATTATTTTTCTGCAATTCTAATAAGCATTCATCATTTTACACAAAGGAAATAAAATTCATCATCATCATCATCATATAAATATGCACAACAGATAAATTTCTTTTAAAGGGAGGGGAAACTCCCAGATTAGAGTCTTCCTAATGATAATAAATATACAATTTTTACAAGTATCTTCACAAATTCAGTCCTTGCCAAGAACCCCAAATTCACCTTGACAAACTGCAAAAATCAGCAAATAAGTCTGCTCATTCAGGGTCGCCCACCTTGGGTCACCCTTCTGTTCAGTAGCGCCCTTGCTTGTTCAGTTGTGCAACGCGTTCAGGCAAAGGCACTTCCCTGCGGGCCGCCCACCGCATCTCGTTGCTAGGCAGGGGCACCCACCCCAAGTCAACCTCCACACTTTCTTCAGCCTATCGTGCCAACCATTCACTGTAATACGCCTGGGTAGAGGCATCCACTCTCGGGTCTACCTCCGCACTTATTCAAGACATTGTGCCAGCTCATGTTACCGTTCGCAGCCTATCGTGCAGGAGTACCCACATTATTCGTAACTCGTCCATGGGCAGAGCGCCTACCTTTGTGTCACCCAATTCATCTCCGGGTCATAGCACCCAACCCTATGTCGCCTACCTATAGCTCGCGCAACCGCAGTTCGCCTAACAACAACTCCCCTGCCTTATCTTGTTGGGCAGTCGCCCCCAATCGCAAGTTGTTCACAGGTAGGGTCGCCCACCTGTGGCTTTTCTGCAACCCAAACTTCACCCGAACTCATTTTTTCACCTTTGTCTCTGCTTAGTGCTACGGCCCCCGTTCTGCCTGCACTTTCACCTCTCCTTGTTTACTTCACACTTAGCTCATTCCTTTGTGTTTGAACTTGCTTTAGATTGCTTCATTGGATGCATTATTCCTCCAAGGTCACCTTCCATATATATGCTTCCTCTAAGAGTTAAGTTAGGTTGTCCTACCCAAGCCAACCATACAAATCCCCTAATAAAATACAAAGAGATGCGTCAGTCCACCCAACTCGTTGTTCTGCACATCGGTCCACTGACTTATCGATTTTTCGACACCTCTTATAAACTCGTCACACGCACCTTTCCATACTTAGCCGATTTTCAAAATTTCGGTTTTTCGACCCTCCAAGTAGCTCATCACAACTCATCATTGAAACTTGTCATCGCACGCTTGTTGGGGCACGTTTAACCAAACACACCCTCTCCTCATCGCAACTCATCTCATCACCTTTAACCAAAGTTTTCCACCCCTTCGTTGCTTTTCGCACATGCTCAGCTCATGGGTGTGACACACCTGGAGCCATGTTGGTGCAAGGGTTGCACTAGGAAATGCCTGGACCGGAAACCGTCGCTTGTTGTTCTTTAGAGATTTGGATTGCAAGAGAAAGTGGAGTGCGGAGATCAAAAACCTATGCATGTGAGAAACTCTCGTTCGTGTGGCCAGTGAGGCTTTTAACATGGGGATCAAATGAATAGCTACCCATGTTGGTGTGTTGGTCGTGCCGAGGAAAAGTTGGGCCTGAAACCTTGGCTTATTGTGGTTTGGAAAGTGACGCTATCGAAGAAGTGGAATGTTGAGATCAAGGAAACCCTGCCTGTGAAAAACCCTCAGTGGTGTGGCCAGAAGGCCTTTTAACAAGGAAACTCATTGACTCGGCCACGAGGAGGAAAAATCGATCGTTGGTCTCGCTAGACAAAAATCCTGACCGCTGGCAAGAAGGGTTGGTCTACTTCCGCTTGGCGACAATGAAAATGGTGAGAGGTGGTGGGGAGGTTTGGGGGGTGAGGTCAAGCGACTCTGTAGCGTGAGGATCGTCAGATGTGGTTGCAGACAAGAGGACAATGGAAAAGCGGGGAGGAGCAGGTGGATGCATGGGAGATAGACACATCAGGTTCTAGAAAATTTTGAGGACCTATTGAAATATCATGTTTTTAATTAGTATTTTAAATTATTAATGTTCAAATTAATTAATAATTTCATATTAAAATATTATATATATATATATATATATATATATATATATATATATATATATATATATATAATTGTTATTATGCATTAATTTAAAAATATATATATTATACCATCATTAAAATTAGCACTATCCAATTAGTAAAATTAGTAATATACAATTATTACACCTTAAAAGTTGTTAGTTGAAAAATCTAATCATCTTTATATTAAATTACATAGCATTTTATATTGGTATAGGTGAAGAAAAATAGTAAAACCTTTCAACATTAATATTTAAGAGAAAAAATAATTAATAATCCTAGCCAATCGAAGTAAATGCTGAAATTTTATTAAAAGCATTGCTCTAAAGTTATTCTATATATTTAGCGAAAAGATGAACACTATTACTTTAACTATTTAAAATATCTTTGACGACATTGTCCATCCATTACTTTTAAAATATTACAAACACAAAACACAACATATTAAAATAATATCAATTGATTACCCTTAGAATATTGTGAAAACAAAAACAACATATTAATTATTAATATATTTAGTTAAAATATTTATTGTTTTTTAATTTAATCTATTGTATATTGAAATATATAAATATATTTTGTTCAATATATATTGAAAAATAATACCTTGGTGGAGAAATTAGAATATAATTAAAAAAAAAAAGGTAGACCCTCCCATAGAAATATTGGCATTTTTTCATATTTTTAATAATTAAAAATTGTGTTTTTTAATTAATTGTTATGTAATTAATAATTTAATGTTTATTATGGATGGTATGGACATCGATATATATGTATGGGATTGTTGTTGCTTATTCTCAAAATATTTGATTGTATCATTTGGTTGTTTTATTTATGTTTGATGAGCTTTGCTCTCTTGTTGTAGAAATTTTTATTTGGTGTTGAATGTTCTATTCTAATAGTATTTTCAATGAAGAGGAAAATTTTGGGTGATTTATTGGTAATCTATGGGAGAAATATGGTTTCTTTGTTGTCCAATGTGATGGGTTTGTGTTGTGGTTGTTTTCATTCACGAGTTTTTTTTGTTATGTTATTTGCAGTAGAGAGGGTAGTTTTTAATTTTTTGAGAGGGAGAGTTGTTGCTTTTACTATGGATTCAACTATTTGGGAATTTCCCCCATTTGAGATTATGAGTATTGTGTTTCGCTGGCTTCCCTTTTCGGTCTTGATGAGATTTACGTTGTTTTGTAGACAATGGTGTCTTATATTGGAGAACCCCAAATTCCTCACCAATTGCAATCGATCTGCTCATAAAGAATATGGGTTTATTTCTTTCCTGGTTTGTTTTCCCCATGAGTGTTTTGTTGCATCCTTCCTTAATGATAAGGGTTAGTTGTCTTCCATGATTTTTCCTTTTCTTCATTCTCGTTATAGAATTCAATGCACTGTGGGGTCAATGATTTTGTTCAGTGCACCTGGAAGTTATTTGCATACAAAAAATTATTTCATTGTCAACCCTTTTACGAAGACCTTTAGAAATATTTGAGTTCTTACTCTTGGGGAGAAAGGATTCTTCTATTTTTTGCAAAGATGTGGGGAACGAAAATATGAATGGGTCATGGTAAAATATGTTTCTGCATAAATCGATTCACATTTTTTTATTTGTAGCAGCGTTGACATGGTTTGGAAGAGGACGAAACTTCCATATGATGGTGTGATGCCATCAAGGGAGGTTATCTTCTTCAATGGAAAGTTTTTTTGGCTTTCTCTAGACATCTATTATGAATACTACCATGCATGTGATTGCACTATCTACTGGTTGGATGTAAATATAAATAGTTGGGGATTTTCATTTGTTCCTATTGTTGACATATGATGTATGTCATTAGGGTTGTAAAAAAATCAACTTGCTTGTGTTCTTAATAATGGTTCCACCTTTGCATGCTTTCTTGAGGAGATAGACAATTTTGAACTTGGTGTTGTTAGAAAGGAGAAAATCTTGGAATACTTTGAGGATGATTCGGGATTCAGTTGGACATTGCTCGAAGATATATCTAGGGATGTAAATAGTAAATGTCCAAGTTACCATCCTTACCAATAGTTGAAGAAAACATCCTTATGTTGGCTTCCTCAGAAATCAGGTTATAGTTGTATGATATGGAAACAGGATTTTCTGAAATAGTTGTTTTTGATGGTGTGTCTATGGTGGAGGCATTCTGGTTTAGCCTTGAAACTATTGAAAATTTTGATGATTTGATTGAAAATCGAAATGTGTTTTCAATTATTCCAAATGCAGATTCTATTCTTGACATACTTGCACTTCATGTGGATATATTAGTATATCCTTACAGGATTGAAGGTGTTTGTTACCCGACATTGTAAAACACTCGTTGTTTTTTCAACAAAAAAACGTTTTTAAAACATGATTGTAATCTGTATTTCGAACTGATACACAGGTAATAGCTATGATAATTTTGGTTGTGTTTTTTTTTTTTTTTTTTAAATTCGTTTGTTTTTAAAGGTTTTTTTGAAAGTTTGCACTGGAATTTGCATGGCTTTGTCTTCAGTAAATAGTGGAAAAGAAATGGTTTTCTTATTTATTATTAAAAAAAAAATTCTTGCTAAGAATTCATAATTCACATAGATTGGTTTTTTTTGAACTTAAATAGTTTAAGCATATGGTTTTAAATATATTGATATGTGATTCGCTTGTTTAAGTTATTCGATTTTATGTAGGAGATCATTGTTCTATGCATTTAAAGTTTGTTCTGTGCAACATGGGAATGTTGAATTTCCCTATGTTTCTATGGCCTCCTTGTGCTATTGAGTTATAAGGTGTATGTAACAATGTTTTTATGTTTATTTTGCGAACATAGTTTTTGAAATATTGGTTTTTTCTATGTGTCGTTCTATTTAGAAGGCCTTTTATTTGGGGATTTTTTGTTTTATTTTGAAGTATAGTTAATGTTTACAGTTTTGGAAGGATAGGTTTTAAAGATTTACTAAGATGGAAGAGTATGTGATAGCCTCCAAGGGAATTGGAGAACAATATTTGAATCATGTGTAACTTTTTCATAGAAATTTTGAGTGGCCAAAGAAACAACAATGATGTGAAAAGACCTCAATCTCCTGTGACACACCAGAGAAAAAATGAATACCAATGACAATGGTATAAAAAAAATAAGGATGTCATTTGATCTGTAAACTACTATGGATATCCCACTGCACAGTTCATCACAACAGATCTCATATTATTATCTTAAAAATCTGAGATTCTACACTATTTACAGTTTTAATTAATTTCTAGATCTGTAAAATTAACGAAAATTAGTGCATGCATGTAAAAGTAAATCAAGCAGAAAAGTATAGAACAACAAAATAAGCTCACACACACTTAATATAGATGATATTCTTTCTCGGAAACCCTTTCAGGAGAAAACCCAGCTAGAAGATGAGGTTGCTTCGCTTTCTTTCTATGCCTAGAAATATGGCTGCATATATAAAGAAGTAGTCTTTACTGCTCGTGGATTGCTACAATGCACATATCCTCTCTGTGTGTTGTACCTCCTATCTCTCTTGGCTATCTTTGCTCAACTATGGAACGGAATTTTCTCGAAAGAATGGAATGCATCTACCTCCTTGTGGCTTGGTTATAACATAGACCAATAGCCTACAAGTGGTTAATTTTGACTACATCAACTCTTAACTAGAGTTAGAAAATAGACTCTTCTAGATTCTTTTACATCAAAAACATGTAGCTAGCTCCTTTTCCATGAATAATGGGGCTGACACGACATCCTACCAAACTATAAGTGTGAAAATAGGAAGATCAAATTCTGAGTGAAATAACTTTTGCATATGGACTTTGATTGACACGATTCTTGTGACATTGGAAAGTGTTTTGTGTGTAGAATAGCATCAAAAGGTGTTGTTCTTAAGTGGCAAAGTTTTACCCCCAAAAAAACTTCATTTGATGCCTCAAAATGCTCCCAAAAGATTTCAAACCCTGTTTCGCCAAACTAGGTTCTGCTAGTAAAAACGGTCCTGTATGTTGATTCCTCCACTTTTTCCACTCCACATGCATCAAGATGGATGAAAAAAATATAATGATCCAATTTTAGGAGGCTTTTGGTCCCCAAAATATTTTACTAAATGAGGTGAGGAAAGTTTTCCTCCACCTTCTCTCTTGTGTACCATTTAGTTTTGCTTGAAAGTTATCCCTTCAACTCTATCTCCCGAATATGTTGGTGCCCTTGTCTTGTAATTCTAGACCTATTCTACAAAATTATATCTTCTGTCAACTCTTCATGAGTGTCTAGTGCCAAATTCTCTACAAAAGGTAGGACCTGTTCCTCTTCCTAATCTAGCATGGAAGGATCATAGAGTTTCAAATTCTCTACATTTACAGCTGAGTAAATGCACATATATGGTGGTAAACTTAGTCGATAGGCATTATCATCCACCTTTTCCAGTATCTCAAAGGGACCATACCTTAGAGCCTTCATTTTATTATGAGGCCCCTACAACCTCTCCTTCTTCAACTGTAGCCATACTTTGTCTCCCACCTTGAATTATTTCTCTATTATGTGATGATCATGCCTGAAATTATACTTCACCTCTGACTTCTTTAATGTTTCCTATACCTGTAGATGGATTTGCATGATCTTCTCTATAAACTTTTCATCCCTTAAAGCATCTCCTCCAAGGTATTCCTCCATTACTCCTTGTTGCCTATATGAAATATCCATAGATGAAGGTGGAAAATATCCAAAATAAGTTTCAAATGGGGACTTTCATGTAGAAGTGTGGACTGCTCTATTATAAGAATGTTGTATATATACCATATTTTCATCCCAGGTCTTCGGATGCTTTTGGTTGTAACCCCTCAAAAGCTTCACCAATGTCTTGTTGACTACTTTTTTCAGCCCATCTATCTATGGATGGAATGTTGTGGATCTCTTCAACTTAGTGTTCATCTTCTCCCACAATGTAGTCTAGAATGCACTACGAAATCTTGTATCTCTATCTGAAATGATGCTCCTTGGTAACCCAAAGTGTACCTAGACCTGTCCAAAGAACAAGTTTGTTGCTTCTTTTCCACTAATGGTCTTTTTACAAGGCGTCAGAACACATATGATGCTGAACTTGTCAAATACCATGAACAGGTAGTCACATCCCTTCCTGGTTGTCTGTAAACATCCCATAAAGTCCATGGAAATTCTTTCCCAAGGATGAGTAGGTATAGGTAAGGGAGGATACAGAACCTGTTTTTTGTTGATAGGCTCACTAGTACAAAAAAGAATGCATCCTCCTATGAACCTAGATACTTGTTCTTGCATCTTGGGCCAATACACATACCTCTGCAAGTTAGCCACAATCTTCCCTACTTCATAGTGCCCTGCAACCTTGGAGGTGTGAGCCTCTCTAATCAACTGGAAGAACTCACCTTTAGGAACACATAGCTTATATAGCATGGAGACTAACCCATCCTAGAGATGGTATTCAACGGTGTTGTCTCCATTGTGCTCATATATTTGACTCTCCAACTATTGATACACCTCCTTGAAGTGCAAATGTCTTGAATATGCCTCTCTATATGCATCATGGGTGAATGGATATATGTGCATAAGAGTCCCCAAAGCTGTAATATTTGATGTGGTTGGCCTTGAAAGCATATCAATCAACTTCTTTGTGTTTCCTTCTTATAATTGATCATCAAATGAAATTTTTGTAAAAACCCCATCAACTTGTAGTGCTTGGTCTGCGGTAGCTTATTATGGGCCTGCAAGTACTGTAACAGCTAGTAATTTGTGTGGATTATTGTCTCCTTTCCCATTAGATAGTGCTTCCACTTCTTCACAACTTTCACCATGGCATGGAGCTCCTTGTCATAGGTAGGGTAGTTAAGAATTGCCCTATGAAATACTTTAGAATGGTCGCAAATGAGCCTTCCTCCATGCATCAATATATCTCCCATAGCATACCCACTAGAATTTGTCTCCACTTCAAAGGGTCGTTGCAAGTTTGGTAATGCCAGAATTGGTGCTTCACTAAAATTCTTCTTTAACTCATCAAAAGCCTTCTTCTACCCTTTTCCCCACTAGAAACTCTTGCCACTTGCTATTATAGCATGGAGCAGTGTTGCTACCACTGAAAATGAGGCCATGAATTTCCTCAAGTACTGTGTTGCTCCAATGAAACTCCTAACCATAGTAACATTAGCAGGCACCGGACACTTCATGATGCCCTCCATCTTGGAAGGATCTATATTCAATTCACCTCCACAAATCACATATCCCAAATACACCAAGGATTGCTTCGCAAACTCACATTTCTTTAGATTTTCTAGCAGTTGGTGCTTCTTCAATGTTTCCAACACTTTTTCCAGATGTGAAATATGCTCCTCCCATGTAGCACTATATAGCAGTATATCATCTAAATAGACAATAATAAATGAATCTATAAAAGGGCGCATTACATCATTCATTAATATTATAAAAGTAGTTGGTGCATAACGTAGGCCAAATGACATAACTAACCACTCATACAAACCCTGCCTAGTTTTGAAGGTGGTCTCAAATGTATCTTCTTCTTTGACTCGAACCTGGTGATATCTAGACTTCAACTCCAGCTTGGTGAAATACTTTTCTTTCTACAACTGATCTAGCAAAGTGTCTATCTTGGGAAGGGGGTATCTACTCATGAGCGTGATTTTATTCAACACCCTTTAATCTATACACATCTTCCAAGTCCCATACTTCTTTGGCACAATAATGATGGGTGACCCACATGGTGATGTACTCAGTCGAATGACACCCTATTCCAGTAGTTTTTGCAACTGTTTCCTCACCTCGCTTGCTTCTATAACAGATTGCCTATATAACCCAATATTTGCCAAGGAGGAGTCTCACAATAATTGGATGGCGTGCTCCACTTCTACCTTAGAGGGTAGCCCTTTAGGCTCTCCGAACATGTCCTTATATGGTTGTAACAACTCCTCCAATTGTTGTTTTTGTTTCTTAGTACACCCCTCTAGGTATGTCTTGCCTCTTATTGACTCCTCTACAAACTCATTTTCACTCAAAAACAATAAAACATACTTCTTTCTCGAACTAATCATTTTCTTGTCTTGGTTGGCACTTGCCAGTGAAATATTTGACTTACCTTTTTGTGCATTGATGATGAGTGATTTTCCATGCTTGATGAGCCAGTACTGGTTAAACTCTCCTCATGAATATTGCATCATGCATGTACATGTATGGACTCCCAAACACAACTCCACATACATCAAGGGGAACCAAATCCATATCTACTTCATTAATAAAATCATCACTGATAGAAAATCTAATTTTGCACTATTTTTTTACCTTCAGGTCATCATCCTTATGTACCCATCCCAGTGGATATGGGTGTGGATGATCACAAACTTCCAGCCCCAACTTCTTGACCAGATCTATTGCAATGAGAGTTTGCTGTGATCCTGAGTCAAGCAGAACATCAGTCTTCATCTTCCTGACCTGTATCATTACATGGAAGAGTTTGGTCATTTCTTTCTCTTCCTTTTACTTAAGGCTAATCAGATTCACCTTCTTATGCACGGACATACAAATGACATTCTAATCCACGTTCGAGTTGCTTTCAACTTAGTTGCTCAAATCAGTCGACATGAGATTCTTCTTCTTATTATCTTTCTTCTTGATCTTCGTGTTTAGCTCTGGATGCAATTTCCGACACTTCTCCTTTGTATGGCCATCAATGTTGTAGTAGTTGTAGTGGTTTCTAGGATCTTTGCATTGATGTGTTGTGGCTGCCATCTTTTTATATTTTCCCCCTTTTTTATTCTTCTTCCCTTTCTTAGAAGTCTCTTGTTGCTCCTTTTACCTCGATTCACTTGATTATGCTATTTTCATGCATATGTTCTCCAGGTATTGTGCCTATACACGAACCTGACTGACCATTTTGGGCTTCAACAACATCACTTTCTCATGTAGATGGTGGTGCGGACCCCCAAAATACTTGAGAAGTACATATGGCTTTTTTGGAGAGATACCCACAATTATATCCATCTTTCTAAATTTTGTGGTGTAGTCGTGCACGCTTTGGCCCGACTTTTACCTGAGGTAATGCCACCATATCCATTGGTATTTTATGTACCCAATGGAATAAAACTATGACTTAATGAGGGTTTTTAAATCCTCCCACTTAATCACTGGAGGTTCTCCCTCCAACCTCAGGGTTTTTGTGTGGCTCTCCCACCAACTCCATGCATGGCCCTCTAATTTCAGTGGCGTGAATGAGATCTTCTACCCTTCCTCGATCTAACGGACGTTGAAATAAACTTCCAGTTGTTAAAACCAATGGTTCAGTTTCAGAGTGTTGATCTCATGATGGTATGGCTTGATATTGACTTTTTCTTCTACTTTAAATAGGGATTGGTTCACGACACTCGAACTGGGTTGATATTTTCCAAGTTCTTTCTTTAGCTAGTTATCGAAATATTCTCGATCTCCCTATCCCCCTTCTGATTTGTCCTCAGCATTCGAACCCCCTTCTTCTCAAAATATCCCCAACTTATGTCTTATAGCCATGATGAGGAGGTTTACATTGAGTTTTATATTTGCGACTTGTTCTTCGAGCCAGGAAAACCTCACCTCTGGAGGATCATGAGGTTCGTTTATAGATTCGTCACCTATGATTAGTGTTTTATCATTTTCCGCCTCACCGATATAGATCCCCGCAATCTCCACAAAATATCTGAAGAAACCAGCTCTGATACCAAATGACCCATAAACTGTCGTGGATATTCAACTCGACAGTTCATCAAAACAGATCTAATAATATTATATTAAAAATATGAGATTCTACACTATTACAGTTCTATTTCATATCTAGATCTGTAAATTAACTGTAATTAGTATGGGAATTTAAACCATGTGATGGTCCACCTCCAATGCAGATAGATATTTTTTGACTTTCACAAGACCAATACAAGTGATTTAGAATTAACTAGTAGATTGACTTTGTTGGTTGGTTGGGTTGTTGAGACTGGTGGATTGTGTTTGTTAGTTGGTTGGATTGTTGAGATATTTTTTTGAGAAATAATCTCTTAGCTTAAAATCTGTTTGGATCTCATAAATAGTATGTTACTGCGATATATCTTAGTTTGAATGTGCAAAATACTTATATTTTTGTGTGTAATTTATGTGTTATTTCTCCTCCTCAAATTTCTAATTTAATATCAGAGCCAATTTTTGCCTAACTCCTTCTAGGGAAGGCCACTAAGATGTATTGGTGTGATAGCTAGTCCTCTTAGGTAAATAAGTAGATTACCATAAAGCCTGTGATATTTTTGTGTTTTTGTCTCTATGTTATTGTGTTTGTAAGAGTGTTATAGCATCATATGAGAGTTTCTATGAGCCGTGTGCAAGAAGGGGGTCATCCAATTGAGTGTATGCGAGAAGCTCTCCAATCTTTCTATTGTTCTTAGAGGAGGAGGCATAATTCAATTTATAAATTTCTACTTCTAGATGGTTTCGCCCTTCAATTTCTTCCATTCACTCAAGAGGTGGGACAAGGATGACAAGATCATGTTGCTACGAATTCATACAAGGTGGAGCATGTTCCGGAGAACCATGTCATAGTGCATTGTGAGTGTGCAACCTGCAATATCATGACCATAGTCTACCCATGTGCCACAATGTCAATAGATTTGGCCCTCTTATGGATCTTGTCTCCTTCCTTTGATTGTGAGAATCCATTTTCCCACGTTTCAGGCCATTATGTAATAACTGCACTCATGCCTGAAATTTGTTTTGGGATAAAATTTAATGGCCACTTTTACATATGTACACTACAATCTATTCTATAAGTCTCGACTTCTGGATATGTATCTGGGCAAGATACTCTAGCTCTGAGTTAGAGATCGGGATATATTAGTGCCCAAATGACGGGTTAGTAGATAAGAATTGACACTGGTTTCCATGTAGCTTTTGTGTCCTTAGAAACTCGATGCATCACTTAGGACTGCATGGTTTAGGATTTTATTCCTTTCAACCAAAATGGATTGGTGGATGAGATGTAGTTCCATAGGGGTCTCTCATGGTTTCATCTTTGACGGTGATTTATGGGCTTCATGGACATCTGCAACAGTGATGAGGATATTTGAATGGTTGGGAGGAAATATATTTGACATTTTGTTCCAACACTCGCAATTTCTAGAGTTTTTTTTCCAATTCTTACTTACTATGCAAAATATTGTTTTTATTGTCATGTGTATAAGATTGGTATTGTTATTTTGTCGTGTAAAATTTGTCTTTGTATGTGATTTTATAAATATGATACCTAAATAAAAATAACATGACAATTATTAAGCAGATTAATGTGACCTGTCATGCTCCAAGAGCATTAATTACAAGTTCTTAATAAGGTCAAGTTGATGTGATGCGTCATTCTCTGAGAACATTAGTACAAGTAATTTTTACATAAAATTTAATGCATTGTGTGTGGTGCATAACTAATCATTGAGTAGTGTAGCATAATTCATATTTTTGATTTTGGGTGCTAAAAAACACTTGAACACATCAATAGTTCGATTGTGTTTACATACTATTACAGTTTGTTGTTCTTGGTACTCAGAAACCCCTAAATAATGGCTACTAGTTACAGTATGAGATCCTTGTGTGTTATACAAATCAAGTTGTATGAATAAATTTTCAATACACTTAGTATCCATATTTTCGTCCTAGAAACTAAAGGATAACCGAAAGCGAAATATCAGACAGATGGTGGTATGTCCATAGAGTGGTTTAGTTATTTCATTATTGTTCCTGCGGATGCCCTAATGAGTGAAATATGTCAATATTGTTGATCATACAAGTACATCAATGATGGTGAGAGACAATTGTTCATTAAATGGTTCAAGTGGTAAGCTCAAAGTTGTGGAGGAGAAAGAGCGCAATCTGAGATATTTCAAAGTGGGTATAAGTGCTCATGAATACCATGCTAGACTCTAACAAAAATATATGTGTTTTAATTTGTGATTCTTGTATTGATTTTTTGTAATGTAAGTGTTAAGGGGGAGAATTAGAATTAACACGTACAATAAAATATTGGTGGATTGCGTTTGTTGGTTCATTGAGTAGCTGAGATATTTTCTGAACAAGAAATATCTTAGTTTAGAAACTATTAAATCTCATAAACATTATATTAGTGTGATGTATCTTGGTTTTAATGTGCAATATACACATAGAAAAATTTACATGCTATGTCTGTTCCTCAAATCTCTAATTAGCTGCAATAAAATTCGAAACTTCTTTTCACACAACCAATAAAGTTGAAATAAAACTCTAAATTTATTTTCACAAGACCAATCCAACTTGAAACAAAGCTCTAAATTTCATTTCACAGTACCAATAAACTGTAGCTCCACAACCTCACGCAGATACGGCACACACTAATTCACATTTACACGTTGATTCACATTTAATCTACTGCACTATAGCTCACACCATGCACTATTCTCTAGAAGCTCTCAACTCAACTCGGGCTAAAATTATTACTTCACAATTGTCAAACAAGAAAAAAAACCTTGTTACGGTTTCAAAATAAATTGCACACAAAGGAATGAAATAGTATGTACACAATTCAGAACAATAGTTTGCATGTGCTCCCACCGTCCAACAAACTTACAGTTATATGTATTGATCTGGCACTCAGTTGCATCCATCCACAGTTTCGTGCGTCACATAACTCCATACAACAAAACTCCACAACACGCACTGTAACTCCATAATAGCTCCACGTAGCATCTTAGTTCCTATAGCTCCAAGCACAGCACACCATGTAGGTATGTCCACACATCTTCCATACACAGATCTATTTAGTGAAACAATGTAACTCCAAAGTGAGAGTACCCATGATCTTCAACTTCAAAATCATCCACGTAGAACGTAAACTCTAATGTTAATTAATGGATTTAGTATCCATTAATGAAGCAAGAACACATGGAATTTATAAAAAGAAACCCAGGGGGAAATTATATGGTAAATCAAATTCCCATGCGTGTTTCTATATATAAGATGGTCACTTTATATAGCGATGGTGATAATAAAAAATATATTATATTTGATTTTTTTTCAAACCACTACCATAATTACCTCTTCAAATCCTTGCATGAATCCCTCACAAAATCCCTGTCCTTATTTTTACTCATTCTTCTTAATCTCTTAACTTTCTCGTAAACTTACGCTTGGCTTGCATGATTACATTTCTCATCACATAATTTAAATATTTAAATATTACATACTATTCACATAATTTAAATATTTAAATATTAAATACTATAAATTTAAATATTAAATACTATTCACATATATTAAATACTATTCACATATAGGATTTATTCTATCATACTTTCCCTTAAAGAGTATTTGTGAATTCTCCATCTTCAACTATCCTATGACCTAATCCGAAATCTACATTCTTATTTTCACTCATTCTTCTCAATCTCTCAATCTTCCCATAGACTTTATGCTTTGTCTACATGATTACACTACTCATCACATAATTGAAATATTAAATATTATTCACAAGTAAGATGTACTCCATCAAACTCCCCCTTAAGCAGTACATGTGAATTTTTTGTCTTCAATTATCATATGAAGTGATATAAATATCCATCCCTACTTTGACTCATTCCTCTCAATCTCTCAACCTCCCCATAGACTTTATGCTTAGTCTACATGATTACATTATTCATGATATAATTTAAATATTAAATATTATTTACAAGTAAGAGTTATTCCATTAGAAATGTAATATTCTATTGACTAAAAAAACATTAAAGTTAAAAAATTAAAAATTAAAATTAATGTTTGAGTTATTCATTTGATGTGTTCAATGATAAAGGTTATAGATCCATCTTAACTCTAAACTTGATCACTCTAACAATGTCTCATAAATATACAAGTTAAATTATATATATATATATATATCCAATTTTCAATTAAACCAAATGATTTTCCATGTACTTTATCATAAATTGAGTAAATGTTTGCCCTTAACCATTAGGTGTAGATAGTTGTAGAAACCATATATGCACTTGTAGTTTTCAAATAGGGGTTAGAGTCTAGTGAATAAAGTACAAATTATAAGTTTGAAATTTGAAGTTTTGATTTATATTTTAGTGATTGCTTCTTTCTTGTTGAATATTAGAGAAGGAAGTTTCATATTTAGGTGTGTTTTAAGTTTTTGTTAAAATGTGGTTGATATAGGTCTATAGGTATGTATATTAATCATATGCACAAACTCATTACTAAACATGATTATTGGATTCTCATAAGCATACATGACGAAGATTTAATATTAATATTAACATTAATGTTAATTAATATATGGTTATAATAATTATATTATAATATTAAATATTATATTATTATTATGTTATATAATAATATTTTGATTACATCATTATTATTCTTACGCCATAAATATTATTATAATTACTGTCATTATATTTTAGTTATAATATATTAATTATTATTGTATTATAATATTATGATAATATAATTATAATATTATAATGATATTAGTGTTAGTATTTAATATATTAAATTTTAATGTTGATAATATAAATAATTAGGATTTAGTAATATTAAATTATAATTACAAAAATATTTATAATAATTAATATTATTATATTATAAATATCATATATAATATTAATATTATACAAGTTAAGATTAATATTATAAACATAAAATTAATATTTAATTCTAAGATACATATTATAAATTCTAAAATTAATATGATTTTTTTAGAATTAATGTTATAAACATTATCATTAAAATTACAAATCTTGAGATTGTAAATACCAAGACTATAAACCCTACAATAAATATTATAAACCGTAATATTAATATTCTAAACCACAATATTAATATTACGAATCTTAAATGTAAATATTTATATTGATATATTAAATTATAAATTTAACATATTAAATTCAAAATTTATAAACTTTAAAATTGAAACTATAAACCATAAAATTAATATTACAAACTTTAAAATTAATATTATTAAATAAATATTAGAAATTTTAAGGAGAATGATGCATTGCAAAACATTAATAACATCAAAAATATTGTTACTTCTAAGTTCAAAGAAAAAATGTGATGTGAGAAAGATTTAGCGACTAAAAGAAAATTAAGTTATTATAACAAGGTCATCAATCCCACCTAGAAGATCAAAATATCTCTCTTTTTTAGCTAGCTCAAAGAAGAAAATTAATATAGTGAAGATTAGAATGAACTCTCATGAGCTCCATAGTGAAACACGTCGTTGGGCACTTCCTAAAACACCATGGATGGAAAGAATCTGCCATCTCTATGATAATAGGAACATTGAGGATGAAAACCACTTCCCCTTAGAGTGCCCCGTGTACAGCCACATTAGATCTTAATTTCATAATCTTTGTCACAATACTGACCTTTCTAGCCTTTTACGATGTCAAAATTATAGTGAGTTTGGGAGGCTTCTCTCCAAGCTTTTCGAGCATAAAAATAAAATCTTAAATCAAACTAAATAATTTGTTTATTTAGGTCCTATAGACCAAAGTTTGGTCTTAGTGGACGTTAACTACAACTACCACCATCATCATCATCATTAACCATGAGAATAATATTTTAAATGTTAAATTTATGAAATTTATAGTTAATATTACAAATTTTATAAATAATATTCTAAACTTTAATATTAATTTTATAAACCTAAGATTAAAATTATAAACCTTAAAATTATAAAATTTTATATTAATATATGAAACCTTAACCTTAAGTTTGAAATTATGAAATAGAAATCATAAATTTAAAATTGTGATTTACACTTCAGTGAGTTTAAACTTTCGTATTAATATATGAAACCCTATGCCTGAAATTATAAAGTGAAATCACAAATTTAAAATTTTGATTTACACTTTACTGAGTGCTCCTTTATTGTTGAATACTATCCAAGTTTGCTTCATTTTTAAGTACCTCTTAGGTTTCTGTTAAATGGGATGCATTTATATAATATTAATTTATCTAGAGAGGATTTAAATTTTTTTATATAAAATAAATTATTTTAATGAATTTTATTTGAAAATTATAAAAATATAATTAAAATATAAATTTTTATATTTTGAAAATTTTAAAGATTTTATATTTAAATTTTTAAAATTATTGACAATATATTTGTATTTGCAAAGGTTTTTTTGTTTGTGAAGTTATTTGAGTTTTTTTTATAGATTATATCAAGTTTGACCTGTAGTTTGAGAAAAGCCATCAAAATCGCTTAACGATTGTATTGAGCCTAGGCCACACCAGCGCTTAACATAGCTAGATTTTTTCCCATGAAGTTTTGAATGAGTGACCTAACAATACACCCTATCACCATTTATTCTACATCCCATAGACACTCACATTTGTATAGTTATTCATAAATAGTTCATACTTAAATATATTTAATTTTTTAATTAGAAGTATGAAAAAAATGTTTTAAACATATAAAAAGGATTTTTTAAAATAGTTTTATAACTTCTAAATAAAATTTGTGTTTTTATTACTATATAGATAGATAGATAGATAGTTTTTTATAAGTATCATCAAGGAATGGAATTCCCATTTCTCGTTTTGGGGCTCAAAAGGCCTAAAAGGGGTCTTCTTCCTAGGGTTTCATATGCCATATGTTTCCCACCTCTAACTTCCCATTTCTTATAGCAGTTAGCATCCTCTCTTTGCTTTCAATGATTCTCTAGCTTTACGCAAGGTCTTGGTGAGCACGCGAGGGGGGTGATTTGGTGAGCTCTAACATAAGGCAATGATGGATGCATAAATAAAAAGCTAGTGGACTACAAGTCTAGTATTATTAATTGTCGTTCCCTTCATGACTAGGGCAATTATGAAGGGGGGATTTTCTTTGTGTTGGTAGGATATTCAAATTTCAATGCAAACATTCCCTCACAGGGTGGCCAAAAGATGGAGGTTCCAATTGTTCTCAATGCACATGATATGTCGGTGGACACTACAAAGTCTAGGTTTTATACTCCCCCTCTCTCTACTTGTTATCTTTGTTTCATCTCGTTAAATGCCCATGTTTATAGGAAAAAATCATTATGAAGGCCCAATGAGATCAACTCCGAGTGTATTAGGTCAAACGATTTGTATGAAAAATACTAGGCACATTTAATAGAGGTTGAGAATCAAATTGAAGACTTGTTTAAGGAGTTCGAAATATCATCCAAATTAAAGGCCCTTAATGATGCTCACCTTCCTCAGTAAGGAAGAGGAATTATGGATATTCAAGAGCAAAGTTACGTTGCTTCAGTCTAGTGATAAAAAATCAAAGTGTTTTTTAGTAGTTCACTAATTACAGGAAATCGATTAATATAATATGGGAAATAAAGAATAATGATGGTATAATTTATAGTTACTTTTAGGACAAGGCAACCACAAACGCTTTATATTTCCATTCTCTTTTTGAAGAGCTCATAGGATTCCCTATCCAAGAATTTCACAGGCCTTCCTAAAATTTCCATTAGTATTTTCAGAGAAATCAAATAGGTATATGGAAGAAGTGCTGGAGGAACAAGAGCTCTCAAATACCATGAGGCTAATGAAAAATCTAAGAACCTAGTTTTGGATGGCTTTCCCATGGAATTCTATCTAACATTCTACAATTTACTCAAATATGAACTTATGATCAAAGTGATCAGGGAGTTTGAAGGGTTTGAACCCAAAAAAATGTTTTGGGTTCATTTAACTTCACCTTCCTTTTTCTTATACATAATAATAAGGATGGATCCTCTATTGGAGACTTCTGGAATCTTAGTTTCTATAATGTGATATATAAGTAATTCTAAAAAATTATTACTAGGAAGTTGAGGCTTGTTATGTGTCACTTTATATTTGATCAGTAGTTTGGTTTTCTCTAGGAAAAAATCATACATGATGCTCTTGCGTTAGCTCAATAAGTGTTCCATACTATAAAAATATGTAATGTTTAATGAAAATATCTTGAATCTAGACTTATGTAAGGCATATGATTGGGTCCACTTTCTTGCAGAATGTCTCATATAGATGAGGATGACTTTGCTAGTGGTCAACTGGAACATGGGTTGCATCAAATATATTTCCTTTGAGGTTTATATTAATGGTGCCCATTGTGGGTTGTTTTGACCTCCCATGGCCTTCACCATTGGTTCTCTTTTTCTTCACTTTTCTTCTTCATTGTGGCATAGGATCATAGTAGACTCATTGTTGATGCTTTTTCTCATGGTGTGATCATTGGGATTAAATTTTTTTATTATATTAATTTTTCATACATTTTATTTTTTGATGGTGTTTATGTGTCCAAGTGGCCAAGCAAAAACCTATTTTCTCTCAAAGAGTATTGATATTTTTTGTAAAGCCACAACCATGGAGATCAACATTACCAAATCATCCTTAAACACTAATGGTATTTATGTAACAATTAACACATAGACAAAGGCCATATTCTCTTTTACATTAGATAATTTGGATGATGGTCTTGAATACTTAGGATTTTTACTATAGACAGACAAATACAAGAAGGAAAATTGGTTATGGTTGGCCAAGAAGTTGGAAGGTAGAGTGTTGTTATGAGCCTTTATATTGATTTCTCATGGTGGAAGATTAGTTTTGTTGAATTCAGTTTGCAAAAGTCCATCGATATATTGGACCCTCATCAATCTAGTACTCAAAGGTATAGTCTCTAAGATTCATAAACTTCGTTTCCATTTTTTGTGCTAACGGGTTAGGAATTTTGATGGCATTGAATTGAGAAAATTGATGAGAATTTTTTTTATTCTAAGAGTTAGGAGCATGATGTTTATTTATTTTTTTTGTCTTTCGACAATATTTAGTAGGTAGAATCCTTTGGAGAATATCTATTGGTAATTCACTCTGGACTAGGGTTCTGTAGGAAAAATATTTCTATAGTTTATGTTTGGCTAAATTGTTCCACTTCACTTGAAAATTAGCAAAAGGATCTATTGTTTGGAAGGATCTAGTGGGAGCCTTTCTTTTAGTCGGTGAGTAGACAATATGGAGGGTGGGAGATGATTGTGATATTTAAATTGGTGGTGACCCCAAGTTTGGTGTTGGGGATTGTTTTCTTTAAAGCTCTCTGACAGGAAAACATCTTCTCTCTTTGTGATTCCAAAGCACAAAGTCCCAAAATTAGAGGAAAACATGGGAGGAAGTCGATGGATTCCTTCAGTTTAATTGGAGAAGATACAACTATGTGGGATCAATATATTATATTCTTAATGACTTCATTCCCGTTTCAAAAGATGTCCCTAATTATTTATGTTGGTTTAAGAACTCTAGTTCTAGAGAATTCACTACCAAGCAACAGTATAAAGCTTATTTTGAAGAAATATTTTCTAACACAAGAAGAAGTGATGGGGATTAACATTGAATATTTTTGCACCTCTCAAACAAAAAATCACTCTTTGGTTGGCACTAATATAAATCTTATTATCAAGAACGTTAGCCTTAAATATGGTTGGATTGGTCCTCGTACGTGCTCTTATGCAAATCGTTGGTGGTATTTTCCTGTCATCTTTTCATTTCGTGCTCTTATGCATCTCACCTAGTTAGGTTTATCTACCAAGAGACCAACCCCAAGGAAATTTGGGTTGTTCAGAATTGAGATGATTGTTTAAGGTCATGGCTCTTAGATAGATTTCTAAAACAATATGTGGGATTTCCTTGTTTCCTAGTTAGTGGTTCGTGGAGGGCTCGTAACCCAAGAATTTTTTAGATTATTGAGCTCCCTCGAGAGATCATGGTAGATTCAATTATCTCTCTCTCTCTCAAATGAATTTGAATGCAGTTTGAAGGTGAAAAGTCCAAGGATGTCGATCATGCCATCTATAGATTATGAAATTCCATCAAGTTATTTTAATGGGGCCAAACATGGTCATCCACTAGTGTACAAATTTGGCATTATCTTTTTCTTTAGTTGCACTATTATATGTTTTGTAGTTATGCCCTTCGCATAGGATCAAAAGCTAGTGTACAATTCATTACTCTCTAGATTCTATAATGTCCAAAAGGAGGTAAAGAAAATATAGATTATGGGAGACTCAAAAATGTTTATTGGTCAGGCCTCTCATAGAGTTTGAGTAAGTAATGTCAAGCTGCAATCTCGTCGTCAGAGATATCAAGCATTCCATGCAATCTTTGGAGTGGATGCCTTTTAGTCATGTACATCGTGAATTGAATGAAAACACAAATGCTCTATCAAAATAGGTTGTCGCATGGGGGCTTCCTTGGGGGAGCAATACCATACCAGTTGCATTCATATTGGGGGATATATATTGAAGAAAAAATGACATAATATATTGAGCATATAGTTGGGGGTAAACGATTGTTATATTGGCAAGTATAAAAAGTGTAGCTGAAAATTAATGAAAAATATAAAGGGGTATAAAAATGTTAATGAAAAAATGGATACCTAAAATATCTAGTGAAAGTGGTGATTTTTTTTTATTTGGGAAGGTGTATTGAATTTGTATTGGTAGGGGGTTAAATAATTTGATTTTTAGAGTTATTTTCCTATATGTAATCAAATTAAGAATATTATCTAATATGACATAAAAGAATGTGATATATTAGAAATTCGTTAAGTGAAACATGTGTTTTATCATTACCTTTCAATTAGATAAGTCTCTACTATTTTTTTTTTAAGATAGAGAAAATCAAGTCCATGGAGACACTCATCTCATAAAATGGTTAATAGCCACACTTTTTGGAGCCCTTGCTTGAACTTGGAGGATTCACAAGTCACCACTCCCATATTCACACACTATATTGTTAATTAAAATTCAAAAATATTGTAATTATTGCAGAATGAATTTTCCTTTATTGATTGCTTTTATTATATATTTTTTACGAAATTTTGCACGAGATGTCCTTTATACAATACAATGTAAAATATATATGTAATTATTTTAGTAGTAAAAGATATATGTAATTCTTTCGGTAGTCAAGACATGGTGCGTTTAAAAATAAAAATAAAATAATCACTCAATAAAAACAATGTGAGTTATTATAAATAACAAAATAAGTATAAGTTTTATTGATTTTAATTAAAAATATTATTGATCGTTTATATTACAATCTATTTTCAAGGAAATGTGTAATTCATTAGGTTCTTAATATAATATGTGTTTTTAAGAAAGATATTAATAACCAAAATAATATTTATATATAATTTTATAGAGAAAAAGAGAGAAAGAAATATAAATAACCAAATTATTATTAATCATTAATATTACAATCTATTTTGAAGGAAATGTGTAATTCATTATATTCTTAACATAATATGTGTTTTAGAAAAGATATTAATAATCAAAATGATATTTGTGTATAACTTTATATTTAATTTTATAAAGAAAAAGAGAGAAAGAGATATAAATATCTCAACTATAAAAAATGGTATTTCAATTCCCATATTGAGTGAAATATTTCCATGTTAGTCATATCAATTACATAAACTACTTGAAAATTTAAAAGAAGTATAATTAAAATGTTTATTATTATGCTGCTAAAAATTAATTTAATGTGGAATTTTTTCTTTGCATCTTCTATATGGAGCCATGACGACGATGATGATGATCCTCCAATAGATTAAAATGTGTGTAGCATTTTTTTTCAAATTTTACGCTATAAAAGAAAGAGATTTAAACCTTCTTTGCACTTGATAGATTTGGATTTAAGATAGATGTTGTTGGAAAATATAACTCCTACTTGTCCCAGTTGTGATTCTTACTAAGTAAAGGTTTCTATTCCTAATAGTTAGGATCTATTTCCTACATTAGTGTGTGGTTGAGATATTCTCTCAACCAACAGATTGTGTGTGGATGTATATATGTAATTGCATTGGATTAATGAAACATTTTCAGATCATCAGATTTTATCATGGTAGCGGAGCCCTGAGGGCCTGGCCCCTCGTGGGCTTGGCCTGTCCTGGGCTGAGGAACCTTGGCCCCTCATGCACTGAGGGAAATAAAGAGTTCAGTTTTTGTTTTTGGTTTGTCCATTATTTCATTTTTCGGCTGATCTCTCGGTGGAGCAGTGGCAGTGTGGTGGATCCATACTATGGAGTTTGCTAAGAGGCCAAGCGGTGGATCAGTGGCGTGATATTCTATTCACGTCTAAGAATGAATTTGAAGTTGCTTGGTTGAGCCATCGGTGGAAGCGATAAGCTGCACATTGCAGATTTGAATGGTTGGTGGCGTGGTTGCACGCTGAGAGATTGTGGTATTGTGATGTGTTCAGTGAGAGATATTGCAATGTGAGCGATTTTTGTTAGCTTGAAGGCGCAAAGGAGATCCCTCGACTCGGAGCTAAAAATCGAGTCTGGTAGAGCAGTGCAAGTGAGACTATCATTAGAAGGATCCCGAGTGGGGGTCGACGCAGCAGAAGAGGGGCCCGGTTGGCCACGCATTTGATCCTTAGTGGCCAAATACAGGTGGACCCATGGTGCTAGGTAGTCGCAGCATAAGCAGTGGTGGTCATGTGAGTTCGTGAGTTGTAGTTGACTGATAGTTCAGAAATGGAAGAAAAATAAAAATATTTTCTCCTCTCTCTTGATCCATGCTCGCTTGATTGGGTCTAGAGATAACCACTTTCTGTTAAAAAGCAATGCTCGAAACCCTAAAATTATTGGGTTTTATTAGTTTAATTCATTCGTGTAAATATGGCCTCTACAATGTTAATATAGCTCGTCCCTATAGAATTTTCTCTACAAATCAGCTAGCTTATTGATATCATGTAGAAATTTCACCCGCAGATCCAACTGATATATGCAATGTACTAAAGCATAATACTAGATCTACATCTACCATAAACTTAGCAGAAGCTTAATTGAATATGAGCAACATCAAGCACGAACAGATATAACTGAGAATGAGAAGTAATCAACCATAACACAGAAGATATAACCTGGGGAAAGCACCAGCCTAAAATGTTATCTCTATATTATCAATCAAGTGGAAATCCTTAACAACATACAAAAAGAATCAGCTCAAAATCTATCCTGCTCTCTCTGTACTCTGATGATAAAGCTCATGGACTACCTAGCCCTGTATATAAAGGTTGCACCTCAGGTCCAAGCTCCTATTTCCTTGCACAGTTTTGATTGGGATCAAATTACAAAACACATGTAAATTGGCCTGATCATACCTGTTGTCACCTCAGGTGCAACTACACAGTCATAGAAGGAAGAAGCTTCCTTCCCCATGCAAGGAATACTTACTAGAAATATCCTAGCATCTGATAGTACATTGTCCCACATCTAATCTCAACTGGGTCTCTATCTAAACTAACATGCACTAGTTATCCGTGAGTGAATACATAGTTATCTGAAAATAATAGTTGTCACATGCATGCAAGCATCAACAAACTATATGTCATTAATGTAACAACTTGTTAAATTAATAACTAAATTTGACTAAATTAAACTAAGTCAACTGATCCTCTCAATATAGAACTCATCCTTAATTCCACAATCAGTGGAGAAAATCAAGGACACATTCCCAAATCAGTGGAGAAATAATTGCATGTTTTCACAAAGGCCTCAAGTTTGCTTTTCCTTAACTAATTAACTCATGGAGAATTAATTAATTAATATTCCAAACTTCTGGTAAGACCAAATTTGAATTTACTTCCTATAGATATACTAGGGACTGCTATAAATAGGAAGGGACCCAAAAATGCTATTTTTAGAAGATGTTATTTTTAGCAGTTTCACCTCTCACCCAAGGTGGCCAAAATGCTTATTGACCAAACTGCTATTTTTAGAAGTGCTATTTTTAGCAGTTCTATTTTTAGCACTTCCTAAATTTAGCATTTCTTGTTGCACACTTTTCAACAGTCCCTGTTGGGGTATTGATAAGCATGGGTTCGGATCATCTAATTAAAATGGCCTTTGTGACACATGTTATCTTAAATGAGAAGAGTTTCAAGGTATTGGCAAAGTATTTTCTTTCCATTCGAACTCTGCTCCATGGATTGGACACCAAGGAAATTGATGGCAATTCCTCTGTTGTTAGGGGTTTGCAGAGCTTAAGAGATGAAGTTATTAAAGCTAAAATTCCGGTAAAAAATACAAAGAGAGGTCTCAGATATCAAACCTATTGAATTGTCGAAAGACCTATGAGAAGATTCATCAGGCCATAAGGGATATTGGTAACACCTTGAGTCTTTTTTATATTTATACTGTTGAAATCAATGAGTATGTGAAGAATCAACTCATGTTGTTAGAGAGCCAAATGGTCCATGGCAGAGTCTTTGTGGTGAGACTTTTATAATTAAGTATCAGTTGCCCGAGGAGGAAGACCTAGATGCTCTGGTCCCTGTCCTCTGCCACTATGATCTTGCTAACATGATGGAAGAATATGGTAGAAAACTATACATGGCTTTGGATGGTGAATCAATTTCTTATAGGTTCCATGCTTTGATAGAAGAACTAGATCATATTATAGATGGCATACCATATGCTTTATTAGAGATTTACGATGAAGTTAGAGAGAAATCACATGGTGCCTTGACTCTGACCTTGGTTTTGTCAAATATGCATGTATTTTAGGTAAAATGTCATTCATATAAAACTGGTTAAAAGAATTGGATGTTGTATTGTAGTGATATTTAGTTTGGCCAATTATTGTCACGAGTTTGAATCTATGTTGGAATTGGCCATTCCAACAATAGACAAATTTATTTTCAGGAATGATTAACCATGGGATATGATGAAGACATGACAGTGAATATGGCTTAGAGGAGCTGCATCAGATTTTATCACTAATATATCTATAATTATGATGATTTTAATTTAATTGTCAATAATTATTAGGTAGCACAAAAAAATTGTAAACTAATTTTAATAAATAAAATATTAAAATTTATCTAAAATAACTATCCTTAAATTCATTTCAATTCAATTTTTATTTATAATATTAAAGCCTTATTATTTATTAAATTCTTATGTACCACTTATATCCGGTCAAACTTGAGCTTCAGACCTGGGGTCAGAACGTTCAAACACATTAGTCACAAAGACTCACCATGTATTCTCCAAGGCAAGGATTTCACACCCTACTGCATCAATGACAGAACATCACCAATTCACAAGCTCTTATTTCAACCACAAGGATCTTCACAGGCTTCTTCATCAGGGTACTACATCAACCACTGATGCAGGAGCATCTGACCACGCTTAATCAAAAGTCAAAGTCAGGGCAATGGAGGAGGAGACGTTGACAATCATGTAATCCGGGAGCAAATTTCTATTAAAAACGAGTTAATTTGATGGAATTGATAAGTGTTGAGAAGACTTAATTTAATGTAATTATCTACCATGTAAGCATATAGAGAGGTTTAGAGATTTGATTTAGCGATTATGGGAGGAAATCATGGATCTAAGATGATCCATGCTTATGTAATTTCCCATATAAAGAGAGTCTGTATTGTGAGATGGATAGAGCATAGACAAAGAGTGAGAATACAATGTAGTGGAAGGAGAATTTGTACCTAAGGCTGAAATGCCTTAGTCTGTAATTGAATTATGTATATAATAGAAATATACATGTTATGTGGATTTTCATATATATGTGTATGCTTGACCTATAGTTTAGATGTATGTGTTGGAAGAGTTAAATTTCGTGTGACAGTTTATTGATCGCCCATTGATCACTATCAGGATCGATGGCGATCCAGCGATAAAACAAGTTAGCTGTTGTATGAGTGTCGTGAGTGTGTAGATAGGGTATGGCAGAGCAGAGTTGTGTTATAATTCAAATTCCATCATAAGCGAGCAAGCGCAGAGGAAGCCGTTGGATCGTTTAGATCGACGGATGTTAATGGCAGAAGAAGAATTCAGAGTGAGTCATCAGATCGTTTAGCTCGACGGATATTAATGGTGGAAGGAGAATGGAGGAGGAATAGATCTGAATTGTCAGATCGATAGATCTGTTAGATTGACGGTGATCAACAACTGCGGGGGTAGGAGAGTATGGATTTCTTGATCGTGGCTGAAGCCTTGCACTCACTCCTAGCCATCGATCTCATTTTCAACCTCTTAGTTAACAGTCGTTTGTGGGAGTTAAGGCTGTTTTAATCCGTGTACTAGTTGAAGTCCTGCAAACCATTGATTTGATGGCCTCTTATATCCAACAGACATCGGGTCATAAAGTGATTGAACATTAATTTCAAAATTGGACCCGAAAATCTATAGATCAAATATTTATTCCTTATTGGCTCCGTAAGGGCAGGTAACCGCCGCGCATGATCCCCGTCTATTATCGCAACTCACCATTGGATCAAGTGTGCGTTGATCAAGCGGTGGAGGATCAACGATTAGTTTCGTTGATCGGGTGTACCATCAACCATCATATCGAATGATGAGATCAACGACGGAGATTGAAGCCAATAAGACTTGGGTCTGAATAGACCCGAGAATTTTATGGACGCGGGTTTATTTTATTTGGGGTCCAGTCTTGTGCATTTGGAGTGGGACCGGCGTTTGTTGGCGAATTATGTGTTCTTCGTTGTTTGGTGATTGGTCGGATTTTTGTTAAAACCCACCAATGTAAAGGCTTCCAATTTATATAAGTAGGCCATAACCCACAAGACCACGTATTAATTTTATGAAATGAAAGAGAAATTGCCTTTAGGCAGTTTTACTTTTCATCAACGACCAACAGAACCAAATTTCCAATAGTATGCTACACTGCAAAGTTCACAATGCTACTCGGTGTCTTGAAAGTATTCGTGTTGCCCCGCGGGATATAAATTTTGCCAAAATTTTCAATCGCTGATGGACGAGGTCAGTATATGGATTCGAAAGACAGCTGGTTCTTTTCCGTTTTGTAAGGGAGAACTCAAATAGGCGTATATAATTACATATGTTAGATAATGCATCAGATTAACAATATTTCAACTTCATCCAATCTTAACATTTTTATTTAAAGATTTGATATTCGTTAAGTTCTATTCCAATTAATTAATTCTTCTCCTAATTAATTATAGAAATGATATTAATTTAAAATAATATTATTATAATTAATAATGAGAATGCTATTAATTTAAAATAATCTTACTAATAATATTATTAGTAGTTTAAGATATTTTTATAATTATTTCAATTTCATATTTTATTGGAATTCTCTATTTAGAAGAATCTTTAATTTGAACTTTTAATAACATTTTATAAAAAAATTCATATTTCAATAAATTAATTTAAAAAAAAATTATTTAAAAGAATTATATTTCAATCCGCATCACAAACATCATAGCCTTGCCGACCTCTTTTCTCACAACGATGCAAGCTGTGATAACCTTGACTCAAAAAGCTTTATAAATTGCGGCGCCTGCAATAAATAAATGTCAAATGTATTGACCTTTGAAGATAATTTTTTGGAATTTGATGGATTCTTTTGAGGACCAGGAGAGCTCAAAGTCTCCCCGATTTTTTATTTCAAACAACTAAATTGTAAGTGTTGTTGCAAAAGCTGGCCATGACGCTGACATTTTTGATTTGTTCTTTCCAAGGATGGAAATGGTTGTATCTCCAGCATTGCATTAAGAAGCTTGAGGTCTTTTACTCGTGACCTGGTTAGAGCCAGTTTCTATGTCATCCACCTTATTTTGATCTCGAGGGACGATTACTTGAGAATTAGGAAGCAGTTCCAGTAAATTTTTATCGGTTGAGATGTTACTATCCTTGACCTTTGCCCACAGAACATCGTATAGCCCTATGGCAATCAGAGATCCTCCCAACACGCTGTATTCAGTAGACAAGTGCAGTTAATGGCAACGATTATTCACTCTCATGCATAACCCTTGCACGTAATATGCAATTGCTGACCCCACCACTCCCGCAGCAACATTAATGGCTGGATTTTGTAAATTTAATGTACCTTTATACCAATTTGTAATCATTGAACCCAAACTTGAAGAAAAAGATTTAATCTAACTATTATTCTCAACGAAATAAAAGAGACAAACATACAGAGTAGACTCCAGTGAGAGGATTGGTGTCTCATCCTAACGCTTGTTGGAGATTTTTCTCGTAAAATCCCAAAAACAAAATAAACTGAACATAGAGACAATGCTCTGTTTTTCTCCAGGATCTTAGCACACGGAAGCTTTAATTTATTTCTAAGAACAGAGTATTACACACCCATAAAAAGATTTGTATTCATTAAAGTAAATTTCCTGATACAAAATTCATCCTCCTTCTCTCAGAGGGATTCACCAAGAACACTTCAACAAAAAACAAAAAAAATTACTTTGTCTTTGCTGCAAATATTTTTACACTGCTGTGTAAAAGTATCACTCTGCTGTGTAAAAAAAACTTTTACATTACAATGTTCATTCGCTCTCTACGTATTACACTGCATTACATTGCATTGCTATGCATTTCAATGCATGAGCTCCACACAAAACTTACCACACTGCTCCCCCTATTTTTCTCTGTTTCGCACTGCTGTGCGTATCTCATTACAATACAAAGTCAACTCAAAAACAACAAAAAAAACATTAAAAGAATAACAATACGTTTTTACGTGCCCATACTTCCGTGTAAAAAAAAACATTAAAATTTAAAGTTCTACCAACAATTTACGAACCAACGTAAATACCATTAATTACTCTACTGAAGTAAACGACATCAAAACTTACGTATATATGCCATTACACCATCGCAAGCAGAAATCGGACTTGAAAGTATATGCACGGGAGATTTGGGACCCTATCGAGTCTGGCACATCTCATCGGGTAATCGGAGCGGAGGTAAGGCCCTCACCATATGCGATTTGCGATCGCCGATAGCAATATCGCATTGGACCTTGGCCAAGGGCAAACCCCAATTGCAATGAACGGTTGCAGACCCGACGAGAATATCAACTGCAGTTTATATAATATCGCGTCCAGCAAGAGAATCGGCCATCGGCAATCGACTGTGTTGTGTGCGAACCTTCGGAAGCGGCGATTGCGATAAAAGGATGACGTGGCTTGTGGGACCTCTATATGGCTATAGCCTCGTTCATATGGTTTCCGTGAAGTAATAAATCGCTTGCTGAGCAAAAGCGGTCTGATAAGCTTGGCGGTTTTCTGGAGTTGTTTTGGTAGGAATACATGCGCACGGTTATTGTCTTAGTGCTGCTACACAGCTCAACTGTTGCGCAGTTGAAATTACGTTTTCAACACTCCCCTTTAATTTCAACTGCTGGGCATTCAGTCATACCCAAACATTTCCTCAAAAATTCGAAGCTTTTCTGGTCCAATGGCTTTGTCAAAATGTCTGCAACCTATTCCTGAGTCCTGCAATGTTGTAAAGTGATTTCTCCATTGCTTACTAACTCTTTGATGTAGTGAAACCTTGTGTCAATGTGTTTCGTTCTCTTATGAAACACTGAATTCTTTGATAATGCAATAGCTGAGCTATTGTCACAAAAAATCATCGTTGCTTTTGCCTGCTCCTGGCCTAAGCTCCTTAACATCCTTCTCATCCAAACTGCTTGACATGCTGCTGCTGTAGCTGCCACATATACAGCCTCTGTTGTAGACAACACCACAATAGGTTGTTTCTTAGAAGCCCATGAAATGGCTCCTGAGCCCATGTGAAAAAGATAACCGGATGTGCTTTTCCGATCATCTACACTTCCAGCCCAATCACTATCAATGTATCCAATCAAATCTGAACATTCTGAAGTAGTATATAAAATCCCAAATCTTTTAGTACCTTTAACATACCTCAAAATTCTTTTTGCTGTCTGCCAATGTGCTTCTCTTGGCCTCTCCATGAATCTGGAAATTAAACTAATAGCAAACATTATGTCTGGCCTAGTTGCAGTTAAATACATAAGGTTGCCAACTATGCTCTTATACAAACTAGGATCAAAATCCTTGTTGTTGTCCTCTTTGCTGAGTTTTAATCCCATTACTGTGGGACTGATTGCTGCCTTGCACTCTTGCATATTAAATCTACCCAACACTTCATTTACATATTTTTCCTGTGAGATAAAAATTCCATTTTTATTTTGATCTACTTTTATTCCTAAGAAGTATCTCAGCAAATCTATGTCAGTCATTTCAAATTCTTCTTTCATGACTGCTTTGAAGTTTTCAATAAGATAAACATCATTGCTTGTGAAAATAACATCATCAACATATAACACAACAATTAGAATTTTACGATCCTTTTCTTTGATGTAGAGGGTGGGTTCTCCCTCACACTTTTCAAATCCTTTTTCCAGTAGATAGGAATCTATCCTACTGTACCATGCTCTTCGTGCTTACTTCAGCCCATAAAGAGCTTTCTTCAATCTGCACACTTTGTGTTCTTGGCCTTTCTTCTCATAGCCTAGAAGTTGCTCAATATAAACCTCTTCCATTAACACTCCATTCAGGAATGCTGACTTCACGTCCATTTGGTAAACTTTCCACTTGTTTTGAGTTGCTATGGACAACACTGCTCTCACGGATTCCATTCTTGCAATCGGTGCGAAAGTCTCCTCATAATCTCTCCTATACTGCTGCTTGTACCCTTTGAAAACCAGCCTTGCTTTTTGTCTTTCTATTTTGCCTTCAGCATTGCACTTGGTCTTGTAAACCCATTTGACTCCAATGACTTCTTTACCTTTTGGTAGTTCAACCAAATTCCATGTTTTGTTTCTTTCTATGGCATTAATCTCCTCATCCATAGCTTCTATCCATTTCTAATCTTTAATTGCTTCTTCGAAATGAATAGGGTCATCAAATGACAATACAAAGAAAACAAGGAATTCATTCCTTCATCATAAATATCACTTAAATTTCTGAATTTCTTACTTTTTTCATTTGGTGTGCAATTGCTTGACGATGCACTTGAATTTCCTTCTTGTGGTGTGCTTAGAGAAGCACTTTTATTTATCCTCAAGGGTGTCTCTTGCTGTCCTTGTGTTGGCGCTGCTGTTTGGGTATGCATTTCAGCCAACTCTTCATCATTTTCATCATGAGACAAACAATTTTTAACATTCACTGTTTTCTCTATGCTTCCATCCCAAGCTTCCTCTTCGATGAATTGAACATCTCTCCGCACAAAAAACTTCTTAGTAGATATGATATATAGCCTGTAAGCTTTGGACTCCTCATTGTATCCAATGAAAATACATTTCTCCCCTTTGCTGTCCAACTTCTTCCTTAGCTAATCTGGGATGTGTGCATAAGCCACACATCCAAAAAATTTCATGTGGGTGACTCCTTGCTTTCTCCCACCCCATGCTTCTTCTGGCACTTTGTTCATGACTGCTTTTGTTGGACACCTATTCAAAATATATACTGCACAGTGTACAGCGTTAGTCCAATAATCATTTGGCAAATGCTTTGCCTTCAACATACTCCTCGCCATATCCATGATGGTCATGTTCTTCCTTTCAACAACTCCATTTTGCTGCGGGGTGTACCTAGCTGTAAATTGTTTGTGTATTTCATTTTCTCTACAAAACCGTAGGAATTCCTTGGGGATATACTCACCTCCTTTGTCAGTTCTCAAAACTTTGATATGCAGCCCGCTTTGGTTTTCTACAAGTGCTTAAAAATTTCAGAATTTTTCAAACACTTCACTTTTTTTCTTCAAGAAATAAACCCAAGTCTTTCTTGTAAAATCATCAATAAATGTTAGAAAATATTGGCTGCCTGCTAAAGATGGGGTTTGCATTAGTCCACATAAATCTGAGTGGACAATCTCTAAGGGTGCCTTTTCCCTTATGCTTTTCCTTGATGGAAAATTTTCTCTATGTTGTTTCCCTAAGATACAACCTTCACAAAGGTTGTCCGGTTTCTCTATCAATGGTAATCCCCTTACCATTCATTTTCTGCTTAGCAAGTTAAGACCTCCAAAATTGAGATGTCCAAATCTGAGATGCCACAACCAATTTTCATCTGCTGGTTCGCTTTGGAAAGCCTCTTGGGTAACTGTTGCAATTTCTTCTTTGTTTTTCAAATCTGCTCTTATTCTAAGAGGGAACATCCTGTTCCTTGTCATCTTGACTTCAGCAATACATCGTTTGCTAGGTGCTCTATCCATGATGGTGCATACATCATTCTCAAAGAAAACATTGTACCCTTTTTGAACAAGTTGTCCAATACTTAAGAGGTTACATCTCATTCAAGGAACATAGTAGATATCTGCTATGGTTTTCTTTTCACCTTTCTTTGTAAATATTTTTACCTCTCATTTTCCCATAACAGAAATTTTGCTATCAGTTCCAAGTGTGACTTGTGATTTCACATTTTGATCTAAAGCAGAAAATAGGCCTATGTTTCCTGTCATATGGTTGGTACAACCGGAATTGAGAAACCATGTCTTCACTGTTTGTTTCAGCCATGTTACAAGCTAACAACACATTATCTTGGCTGATATTTTCTCTAGTGGTATTTGCACTAGATCTATTACTCATGTCATGCTGCTTCTTCCTACATTCATTGGCATAATGCCCATATTTTTTACAATAATAACATTGGACATCGGATTTTTCATACCTTTGTCCTTGAGCATGATGTTGTCCACTTTGTTGGCTGTTGCCTTGGCCTTGGTTCTGATTTGGATTGTTGCCCCTTCCTTGAGCATTTGTTGGACTGTTATTTCCACCTTTGTTTTGGCTTCTGCCTCTTCCTCTCTTGTTTCCTCTGCTTTGACCTCTTCCTCTTCCAAAGGACATCTGGGTCTTCAAGGCTTGTTCTAGAGATGAGTTTTCATTTCTACTCAACCTCTGCTCATGTGTTATTAGTAATGCATGAAGTTTATCAACTCAAAAGTTTGAGAGATCCTTTGTCTCTTCTGTGGTGGTGACAATCACATGGAACCTTGAGGGTAGGACTCTCAATATTTTCTCCACAATCCTCCTTTTTTCAAGAGTCTCTCCATGAGTCCTTATCTGTGTGACCAGACCAATTACATGTGTGAAGAATGATTCAATATTTTATGACTCCTTCATACACAGATTCTCAAAATCTTTCCTCAGCAACTGTAGTTTTGTAGTCTTCACTTTCTCCATGCCTTGATAGGCTGTCTTGAGAGTTTGCCATGCTTCTTTGGATGTTTTGGTTGCTGCTATCCTTGGAAACACACTCTGGTCCACTGCTTGATACAAAAATACAAGGGCCTTTGAATACTTCTTCCTATTGCTCTTCAACAAATCTTTCCCTGCCTGAGTTAACCTATTAAACTCATTTTCATTTGCTGATTCTTCAAAACCATCCTCAACTAATTCCCATAAATCTTGTGAGGCAAACAGGGCTCTTATGGTTATTGCCCAATAGTCATAGTTTTTCCCATTAAACTATGGGAGCTGACTATTAAACATACCCATGCTAGTGTTTGTGCTAGTCATTCCTTGCATTCTCAGCTATGCTTCAAATATTTGACTGTGTATTTAAAAACACTGACTGTCCTCAACAACAACACAAAAAAAACTTTGAGAAATACCTTAGATTCTTTTGCCTGAGACTTCACTCTGCTGGAGAAGTTGTTGCAGCAAAAAAAAACTCCTTCCTTCAGCTTCTTTGACACCTTAAAAGAGCCTGGATTCGCTCTGATACCACTATTGGGAATTTTTCTGGTAAAATCCCAAAAACAAAATAAATTGAACACAGAGACAATACTCTGTTTTTCTCTAGGGTCTTAGCACAGGGAAGCTTTAATTTATTTTTGAGAACAGAGTATTACACACCCATAAAAAGATTTGTATTCATTAAAGTAAACTTCCTGATACAAAATTCATCCTCCTTCTCTCAGAGGGATTCACCAAGAACACTTCAACAAAAAACAAAAAAAATTACTCTGTCTTTGCTGCAAATATTTTTACACTGTTGTGTAAAAATATCACTCTGTTGTGTAAAAAAAAATTTTACATTACAATGCTCATTCGCTCTCTACGTATTACACTGCATTACATTGCATTGCTATGCATTTCAATGCATGAGCTCTACACAAAAATTACCACACTGCTCCCCCTGTTCTTCTTTGTTTCGCACTGCTGTGCGTATCTCATTACAATACAAAGTCAACTAAAAAACAACAAAAAAAACATTAAAAACATAACAATACGTTTTTATGTGCCCATACTTCCGTGTAAAAAAAAACATTAAAATTTAAAGTTCTACCAACAATTTACGAACCAACGTAAATACCATTATTTACTCTACTGAAGTAAACGACGCCAAAACTCACGTATATATGCCATTACACTATCGCAGGCGGAAATCGGACTTGAAAGTATATGCATGGGAGATTTGGGATCATATCGGGTCCGGCACATCGGATCGGGTAATCGGAGCGGAGGTAAGGCCCTCATCATATGCGATTTGCGATCACCGATAGCGATATCGCATCGGACCTTGGCCAAGGGCAAACCCCGATTGCAATGAACGGTTGCGTACCCGACGAGAATATCAACTGCAGTTTATATAATATCGCGTCCAGCAGGGGAATCGGCCATCGGCAATTGACTGTGTTGTGTGCGAACTTTCGAAAGCGATGATTGCACTAAAAGGATGACGTGGCTTGTGGGACCTCTATATGGCTATAGCCTTGTTCATATGGTTTCCGTGAAGTAATAAATCACTTTCTAAGCAAAAGCGGTCCGATAAGCTTGGCAGTTTTTTGGAGTTGTTTTGGTAAGAATACATGCGCACGATTATTGTCTTAGTGCTGCTGCACAGCTCAACTGTTGCGTAGTTGAAATGGCGTTTTCAAAAACGCCCACTGTGAAGGTTCACGTTCGAAAACTACGCTGAGAACTGTTGCCTGTAATGTTCTCGGAAAACATATTAAATTGGCAAGGGATAGATGAGCAGAATACCTATTCAGTACTGCACCCTGCATATTCAATTTTGTTAGTTTCAAGATGATCGATTTATATATATATTTGGATACATGAACATATCATGTTGAAATGATCACCTGCAAGATAAACAAGGCTGACCAAGCAAGAGTGGAGACCAAAACATACGAAGAATACGACCTTTGTATAACGTCATCAGCATTGTTCCCACTACGCACACGATCGTTCCCACTATCTTCGCTTGACTGCGTCTCTTTTTGATGTTCAAGAGCTCCATCCTACACAAATACGGATTTACTATCAAGATTTCTCATGTAATATATGAGTAATCCTTACAATATATTATTCAGAGGGAACAATGTGATTTGATTACCTGAAGATGAGAGCATCGCAAAAGTCATAGCTGGAGGACATTACTCAATGCAGAGGCATATGTTGGAGATGTTAATTTCAAACCCAGGTAATACAAATTCTGGTCGGTTACAGGCCTGCAGACATGCATTCAGAATACTCCCTTTTTCAAAGAAATTTCTTGCGTCTAACTTGCATAGACGCAATCAAAAGCCGAACGGAAGGCACGATGTGAGGAGAAGTGGGAAAATGCAATTATGAAATAATACATACCCTAACAAACCAAGTAAAAAATTTGACAAAATATGGAAAAAAGTGAGCTTCGGTCGCACCTTCCTGCAATGCATTGTTAGATAGTTGCCGCATGGGTTGTTAGGAAAAGTGTAAGTAAGTACATGTATGAATAGAATAGAGGGGCTTTTACCTCTCAATGAAGAAGGCAAAAGGGGCAATGAAAACAGTAGCGGCTGCGTGCCTGTACACTACAAGGACAAAGTGGTCCATCCCTCTGTTAAGAGAAACTTTAGTAAGAATATTCATGCCCGCATATCCAAACTGCAAGGATATCATCGCTATATAGGGTTTCCATTTTTGGAATAGCCTCTCCATTGGTAATCTGAAACAAAACCTAACCGACCCTTCTCTTTTCTATCAACCAATTGATCGTGCAGGCGAAGGACTGGAGCTTCTCCTCTCCTACTCTATACAATCGCAAGTAATTGACTTTCGGAACCGGGGAGGTTTCATAATGGACGCTCTCACTCATATTTATAGATGAACAAAACCAAGATAAACTCCACCCATCCACATGGTTGAGATAACTTACATGCAATAAGAATAACTGCTACAGAACAACAAAATCAGATATGGGCAATTGATCCGCATGATGTTCGATTTCTTGAATAATTTAATTTAACCACGGAATGGAGACACTGTTTTCAAGAATGATGTGGTGGATGTGAGTCAAGTAAATCCGTGAACAAAACAACAGAAAGATATACACAGCCTGACGTGTAGAGAAGTGTTGAGATGCAACGTTACAATACAGAGATAAAGTATACGGGGAAGAAGCGAAGAGCCACATTAGCCACTGCCCAGAAATTTTTGGTAGACAGGGAAAATCGCCCAAGTAACAAATAAGTCGTTTCCACGCAGTTGAAATATCAACGTCTCGAACGCTAATTTGCACACGCATTACGTAACACCATAGTTACCAAATTCGAATTCGAATACGGATTCGAATTCAATTCAATACGGAAAAAATTCGACAATGTAAAATTCAATACGAGAAAAATTAGACAATATACATCTTATAAAGATTAACAATTTTTTATTTAAAAAAAAAAAATGAAATGAATTTTTCCTCACTTGATACTTTGAATAATGTGGTACTTATTTCCAATATTAATCTTTTATGTCTATTTAAAATTACCTAATAATCAAAGAAAGATGCATCAAACAAAATTTGTTAGTATTGCAAGTTTGAAAAATGTGTAAGTCAAATATAATAATATAAATAACAAAAATTCAAACCTGATATTTATATAAAAAATTAGATATTGAATATTAAAATTAAATTTCAAGTGATCAACACAGATCAAAAAATTATATGTCAATCTCTTTCTTCTTCAAATCCAAATTTGTTCAATAATAAATATGTATAAATTAATTCTGAACCTTTAAATTAAATTCGAATTCCATATCAACAATTGCAATGAACAGCTATCATCCAATTTACTAATAACTATCATGAGAAAAACTATTTTTAAATTTTTAAAATTTTTAAATATATAACTTACACTTCTTTTTGAACTCTTTAATACTAAAATTTTTTATCGCATTATTGAATATAAAAATTATTAAGGAATTTAGACTTCTGTGATCCATAACATTGTTTAGATAATCTTCGGCAAAATCACATAACCAATCTTTTGCCCACGCGTTTCGAACCAACAAGTGTGGTTCATCGTCAGGATTGTATTATAATAGCCGACACTATATGACCAAATGCACCACACTAGTTCTTAGACGAGCACAATGGTTATTATATTTTCCTTAAACTACTTTTTAATCTTGAAGTTGGATATCTTCCTTTCTTTTGGAGAGAAATTGTTTCCTAAAGATTTTTCTCTTTTTTACTTATAAGAATTTGTACTTATATGACTCTTTATTGGAATCCAATTTTCTCTTGAGTATTAGAGTTAATCTTTTCCAATAATTCTTTTCACAATGAGCTGAGCTAACTCTAATGAGTTCTAAGCTCATATTAAATTTATTTTTACCCAATTGTCATTACTATCTTAACTAAAACTATACCTACTCTATTACTATATAAGAAAAGCCTTCTATATACTTTAACATTGTGAGTAATACCCTTATAATATTTTCTAATTTAATAAGTGTACCAAATCTATTATATACTAAAAATATAATTGTATTATAATAGCCGACACTATATGACCAAATGCACCACACTAGTTCTTAGACGAGCACAATGGTTATTATATTTTCCTTAAACTACTTTTTAATCTTGAAGTTGGAAAAACATTTCGAAATCCTCATTACGCTTATAAGAACCTTTTGAAATACGATTTCATTTAAATTACATCCTTTTAACGTATTTTGCTAACATGAAACATGTGAAGCATGAAATATTCTAGATGCCACTTTTGTCTATAAAAGATAAACATCCACCATCTCAGGGTTATCTTAACGGATCAATGAGACTGATTCCTCCACGACTGGAGGATGCCATTTATCTTTACTACATGACGAAAACGAGCTGACCATCTTCGATCATCATCTTTCTTCATGATATATTAGTTTATAAAGACGTAGTTTTTAACGCGACTTTTTGAAAGTCTTTCCGGCGATTTTTTCCGGTGAAAATCCGGCAGTAATTTATTGAAATCGAAGTTTGATAACTAGTTTCTGCACAATGAAAGCGTCCCAGGGGTTTTTCAGGGTGCTGAATCCGAATATGCAGTTAAAAAACCATTTTAACTGCAACAAATCATGATTTCATCTCAATTTCTTCCGCCGGATTCCGTCACCGGAATCTCAAAAATTCTCATTATAGACAACTCCGTTTTTATAAAAAGGGCACCTGAGATTCTTCTATGATGTGGCTACTAATGCTTTTTCTCGCTTGCTACAGTTGTGTTACGCTAAGTTACCAAATTCGGCCGTATCGGCCCAAAAAATTCGGAAATTCGTCCGTACGAATCAGTTCGCGTTTTAATACGGTAAATTTAATACGGTACGGAGTTTTAGGGAACCTGAGATTCTTTTATGATGTGGCTACTAAGGCTTTTTCTCGCTTGTTACAGTTGTGTTACGCTAAGTTACCAAATTCGGCCGTATCGGCCCAAAAAATTCGGAAATTCGTCCGTACAAATCAGTTCGCGTTTTAATACGGTAAATTTAATACAGTATGGAGTTTTTAGTTTATGGATTCAATTTATGTTAACAATACCCAAAGTTTACGGGTTTTTATTATCTTCTAACCAGTCGTCGTTGCCGTTATTGGCAAAGACGTTGAGAAGAGGGCACGGCCCTTCACAATAGCGTTTGAATCTCCTTTCATCAATTACCAAGCATGTCATGCAAAATAAATCTAAGCTGGAAAATAATAATTTTTACATTTTTAGTATATAATAGATTTGGTACACTTATTAAATTAGAAAATATTATAAGGGTATTACTCACAATGTTAAAGTATATAGAAGGCTTTTCTTATATAGTAATAGAGTAGGTATAGTTTTAGTTAAGATAGTAATGACAATTGGGTAAAAATAAATTTAATATGAGCTTAGAACTTATTAGAGTTAGCTCAGCTCATTGTGAAAAGAATTATTGGAAAAGATTAACTCTAATACTCATTGTAAATACAAAGAGAAAATTGGATTCCAATAAAGAGTCATATCTAAGTACAAATTCTCATAAATACAAATTCTTATAACTAAAAAAGAAAAATCTTTAGGAAACAATTTCTCTCCAAAAGAAAGGAAGATATCCACTCGAGAGAAAGAAAAAAGAAAATGAAAAAACTAATGAACCATGAAACCTCAATGAAATTAGTTGGTTTTTGAAATAAAAATATAAGAAAGACACAAAAATATAGTAAACACTAACTACTTTCTCATAAATGCTCAAGAAAAAACTTGAAATATTTAACTATGAATTTTGTTGCATATATATTCCTTATTGTATATATACATTTACATAAAATACACATAAATACAAAGTATTCAATTGAAACAAAACAATATAAAATTGAAACAAAACAATATAAAAGCATATTATCTATAAAGCATATCGTTGATTTTGACTAAATTTAATGGTTAAGAAGGTCTAATAGATTTAGAGTAGTTAAATCAAGGCAATTCCTCTATTAAAGAAATAAAATGGTTTCATAAACTATGATAAATATTTTATAAAATTTATAATTATAAATAAAAATAAATAACCAAATATAATCTTAATAAATATATATTTCAAAAAATCAATTATACAAATAATTAATTTTTAGATAGTTTATTTGAATATGATTTTTAATAAATTTCATTTTTAAATTATATATATATATATATATATATTTCTAAATTTTTATCCACTAGTGTCTAGTTTGTTTTGGAGACAATTATATACATGGTTATTAAGGGTTTGTCATTAACTTGTATATAATGAAATATTTGTTTATGATTCCAATTCTCTATCTATGAATACAATAATTAGAAGGTTATTTTATTTTTTTATTCGAAAACACTTTTTAAATAAAAAAATATAAATAGACAAATAATTCAACCTAAACACATAAAGAGGAAAAATTTATAACATAATTTGTTTTCCATCTCTTTCACTTTAACTGTGTCATTATATTGGATAAATGAAATTAGAAAGCGTACTTCCCCAATCCATATTTCGATTGATCTAGGTGGATATTGGTGGCCACCCACCTATTCCACTTAGATCTCCAGTTGGTTTCATATGTTTTGTTGATTATAACAAGATTTACTATTTTTAGCAGGTTTTGGGTCATGAACTTCTAGAGTTGATTTGACCCCCTAAACGACTTTTTTTTGAGGTCCAAAACAAGTGATAGGTCCTACCGCAAATCCTGTAGTACTCGGAGAGATATTTCCAACAAGGTATGATACGTGCCTATCATAGATCATTTGACCAAGTTATGACCTCTGGAGGTTAGCTACCCAACTAACCCCAACAAGACCCATAAACTCTTGGTGTTCCATCTCTTGGGGTTAGGGTTTTTGTTGTTTAGGATTTTTCCTTGTTGTTCAATATTAAAACCAACCTTGAGCCTCATTATAACATAGTTCAGAGACATGTAGTCACCACATCTCTTCTCAAAGATAAGCCACCATCACCCAATCTAGTTTATTTCCATTTTGTATGTAAGCGCATTTAAGTTCTTCGATATTAATGAAATGAGGTTTTATTTCTGTTGCATCTTTGTGTCTATGTTTGTATTTTTATTTTGTTGCATTCTTGTATATGTACGGATCAGTCGTATCAAAGCATTTTGCTCTTTCTCTATTTTTATTTGCATCTCCCCAACGATGTCATGGGTTCATGACTTTTCCAATAAGGAAAAGCTTATTTTTTCACTTCTCAAAGCCACCTGCCATGTCAAGGATTGGTGGGAAACCTACTGTGAACAGAAGGATGAGAGGGAACTGTCACTATTTTCAGATGCACCCACTTGGAATTCTTTTCGAGATGCCATCAAGGAGCAATATTACCCTGTCGGGAGCTATGAAGATAAATACATAAAGTGGACCACGCTATGGTCGGGAAGGGACCAAGACCTGTCAAAGTTCACAAATATTTTTCATACCCTTCACACGAAGTTAGGTACCAAGGATTGCGAGTAGCATTTGGTACTCAAGTACTTCGGCTATCTACATAAGTACATCTAGTACAAGATAGATTTCATGGACATCTCCTCACTTTTCGGTTCCTATCAATACGCTGTCAATATTGAGAAAACATTTGAATTGAAGAACTGAGACTTTGGATCTAAGAATCCAAAGCAAGAAAAGGTACCCACAAACCGCAAAACAAATAGACAAGGCCAAGGTTAGGATAACCTACCAAAGCCGCAAGCAGAGAAAAACACCACGAAGATAAATAAGGACACAGGGGAATGATGTGAGTTTCATAAGAGCCCCACTCACAACACAATTGAGTGTCGAGCCAAGCAGTCACTCTTGGCCAAGTTGAAGGCTTCCAAATTAGATGCATGTTCTCACTCTGACTCAAAACTTGATAAGGGGAATGACAAAGGGAAGAAAATTATTGATGCCAAGCCCAGTGCTACTGTTTCCACCACCAATATCTAGAATATTTAGCCTGAAGATCTAGAGGAGGGGAAAGGTCTCTTCTACTCACAAATGTGGGTAAAGGGTTCTCTATCATATTTCATTGTCAATAGTGGGAGCCAAAATAAGCTCATTTCAACATCAGTTGTGAAGCGGTTGGGCTTACCAACCACACAATGCCTGCAGTCGTACACCATCATATGGCTTCACTAAGGACGAGATCTCCACATTAGCCAATAATTCCACCTTCCCTACAACATGAAGCCCTTCAGAGATGAGGTACTTTGTGAAGTCGATCCTCTTGAGGTTTGTGATGTATTATTAGGCCAGCCATACATTTGGAAGTGTCATCTTGTGTATGAGTCTCGGACTCACGTTGTTATTATTTTTTTTGGGAAATAAGTTATACAACATACCAAAGGTAGCACTGCCTACCACCCTCTCTTTGATCTTTGCGAAGCAATGCAGGAAGATCATTTCCCTGATGGGGAATTTTGTCTACCTTATTATTTCTCCCTAAGGGAAAGAAGAAGATTCTAGCCACATCCACAACCTCCAAATATGGTTCCTCCGCACAACAACAATAGATGGACAGGGTCGTGGAGGAGTACAGGAAGATTTTCACCTTAACGACAGGGGTACTACTACATTATCAGGTCAACCACTCCATCAATCTAACCTCGGGAACACCCCTACCCAACGGGACAATCTATCAACGTTTTGATCTAGAGAACGATGAAATCAAGAGGCAGATTTAGGAGTTGTTACAGAAAGGGCACATCAGGCTAAGTTCAGCACCCTGTGGTAGCCCAATCGTGTTGGTATAAAATAAGGATGAGACTTGGAGACTCTGTGTTGGCTATCGAGCGCTGAATAATATCACTATCTAGAATAGGTATCCAATCACACACATTGAATACCTTTTGGACTAGCTCAAGGGGGGGAATATTTTAGCAAGATTTACTTGAAGTCTGTTTATCATAAGGTACCAATCAGGCCCTTTGATGTGTGGAAGACTACTTTCAAATCCATGGAGGGCCTTTTCAAATGGTTGGTCATGTCATTCGGGTTGAAGAATGTCGTTGCAACCTTCATGAGGCTGACAGACAAAATCTTGTGGCCCTTCACCAACTCATTTATGGTAATGTAATTGGAAGACATCATGTTCTTCAACCAGAGTTGGGAAGAACACCTCCACCATATTTGGTAGGTCATCCAAACGCTCCGACAACAAAAATTGTGTGCCAATTTAGAGAAATGCACTTTTGGTGTGACCCAAGTTCAATATTTGGGGTACATCATTCATGAGCAAGGTAGACAGATCGATGTATATTGAAGGGTGCAGAACATTGATTCAAAAAGGAGAAAGATTCAGCTGGCTAGCCTTCGCCTTGGAGGAACTCCACTAGTGTGGTGGGAAAGCAAGACACAAGCTGATTTGAAGAAGCATGGTAAAATTATTTCTAGCTGGAATGAATTTGTTTCTACCATTAAAAAGTAGTTCTATCCTCTAGCTTATATGCAGCAAGCAATGATGAGTTGGAAAACTCTTCGCCAATTAAAGGGCCAAAGTGTACAAAGCTATACCCAGGAATTTAGAAAAAGAGCTTTAACTCTAGGCATTTCTCTAGACTCACCTGAAACTTTGTTGAAGTATATAGGTGGTCTACATAGCCATTTGAACCACACCATTCTCATGTTTAATCCCACTAACCTAGATGATGTATCAGTTTAGGCTACACATCTAGAGGCTAGAGGCAAGAATGTGAACCTAGAGATTGGGGGATCATCAAAACCCTCTACAAGCAAGAACAAGGAAAAGAAGAAGATGAAATGGAAGGAGAGGAAGACAAAAGTTGTACAAAAGGACAAACCTTCATGCACTCACTGCAAGAAGGATGGAAACAATGATGAACACTGCTATTCTTTGCATCTAGAGCTGAAACCTAAGAAGTTTGGTCGTAAGAACAAGAAGACTGTTGTTTCTATTTAGAAAGACTTGGGGTTACACTCAGGTGATGAAACAACAGTCACAGCCATAGGTATAAAAGGTAAAAATTTTGAAACATCTACAAGTAATTCTATACAATATATTGATAATGAAGATAATGAGGGGAAAAGACATGAGCATTTTCATATTAGAGTTATTTCCAAGCACCAAATGATTGATACTTTATTTGATAATGGATCACAAGTAAACTTTATTTCTGAAACAATTGTAAAGAAGTTGGGCTTACTAACAACACCTCACAAGAAGCCATATCCATTAGGTTGGGTATGTGATAAAGCAAAGTTATAAGTGACTAGACAATGTAAACTTAGGTTTGCTATTGGGTCAACATTTGTAGATGAGGTTGAGTTAGATATAGTTCCCTTGGATATATGTGGTATTGTTTTAGGAAGTCCTTACTTGTATGATAGAAAAGGCATACTCTATAGAGCTAAAAATAAGTATCAACTCACTAAATATGGAATAGAATATATTGTAAGAGTTCATGAACTCAAAAATAACTATTATCTCATAAACTCAGGGTAGATGAAAAGAATTGTAAATTCATGCAAGCAATTTTTATGGATGGTTGTAAAGGAAAAGGACCGTGATAAAACCAATGTATTTGAAGGCTGTGATGCTAAACAGAAAGCTGATTTAGTTAAAGTTGTTTCGGAATATGATATCCTATTTCAAGAACATAAAGGTCTGCCACCCAAAGGGGAAATAGTACATGATATTCATTTGGAGCAAGATGTTGCATTGCCTAACATCAGAATGTATAGGTTATCCACTTTAGAGAATGCAAAGATCAAGAAGCAGGTACAGGAGCTACTCGATAAAGGGTTCATAAGACCAAGCACATCACCATGAGGATCCCCAATCATGTTGGTGAGAAAGAAAGATGGTTCGTGGAGGAAGTGCATTGATTACAGAGCACTAAAGAAAATAACGATCAAGAATCGCTATCCTCTTCCTCGCATTGATGATCTATTAGATCAGCTGAAAGAAGCAGTTTACTTTTCCAAGTTGGACTTGCATGGTGGCTATAATCAAGTTAAAGTAGCAGAACAAGATGCATGGAAGACTACTTTCAGAACAACGCCAGGGCTGTATGGATGGTTGGTTATGTCTTTTGGCTTAACTAATGCTCCTGCCACTTTCATGAGAGTTATGAATGATGTAGTCCGACCTTTAATTGATGATTTTGTAATTGTATATTTAGATGACATTCTTGTTTTCAGTAAAACATGGGAAGAACATTTGAAGCATGTAAATCAGACTTTAGATGTTTTGAAAAGAGAAAATCTCTATGTGAAGTTATCAAATGTGAATTTTGAAAAACATATTTAAATTATTTGAGTCATATTGTAGGGGGTGGTGAATTGAAGATAGATCCCTCTAAGGTTGAAGTCATTTTGAACTGGCCTAAACCCAAATCTTCTACAAAAGTTAGGAGTTTCCTAGGAGCAGCACAATATTGGAGAAATGTTATTGCTAACTTTTCATTGATTGCAACTCCCTTGCATGGTTTAACAGGATTGAATAAGGTTTTGAAGTGGGGAAGCAAATAGTAGAAAGCCTTCAACACCTTAAAAGAAAAAATTATTACAACATCAGTACTAGCACTGCCAGATCTTCAACGACCATTTGAGATTGAAACAGATGCCAATGACTATGCCATGGGAGCAGTGTTGATGCAACACGGTAAACCCATATGCTGTCATTCTGAGACATTTAATTATGCAGTAGTTAATTATCCCACATATGATAAAGAATTGTATTCTTTAGTACAGAGTGTGAAAAAGTGGAAATATTACCTAATGGCCAAAGAAACAATTATACATACAGATCATCAACCAATTCAATATTTGCACTCACAAACTAAATTTCAGCAATCAAGACACTATAGGTGGATGAGTTTTTTACATCAGTTTCATCTTGTCATCAGATATAAGAAGGCAATACACAATAAGGTTGTAGATATGTTATCTAGACCAATCATAAATGCATCTACTATACTTAAGCGTAACTCGGTAATGCATGGAAGCTACATTGAACAATATGCTCAAGATGTAGATTTTAAAGATGTATATGGAATTTTAAGTCATGGAAAACAAGTAGAATAATTAGATTATTATGTTAAGGACCAACTCTTATATCATTTTGGAAAGTTATGCATTAGACAAACTAAAAGAGTTAACATAATCCGAGAAGCACATACTTCTCTTATATCAGGTCATTTTGGTGTAAGTAAAACAATTGCACAACTGCAAAGGTTCTGTTATTAACTAAGAAATGCATGAAAGAATTTCTAGATATATTAAAGGGTGTACCATGTGTGCCACAAGCAAGCCCAGTAATAGAAAATTAGGCTTGTACACTCCACTTCCAATTCCTTTTCGTCCTTGGGAAAGTGTTTCCATGGACTTTGTTGGGGGATTGCCAAAATCTAGAAAAGGTCATGATTATTTATATGTTATTATGGATAGGTTCAGCAAAATGTGTATTTCAATACCTTGTAACAAGCAGATTATAGCTGAACAAACAACAAATTTTTTCTTTCAACATGTCTAGGTTCATTTTGGGTTACCCACTTCCATTGTATCTGATTAAGATTCTCGATTTGTTGGGAAGTTTCGGACAAGTCTATGGGAATTGATGGACACTGGATTGAAGAAGAGCACATCATTTCATCCACAAGTAGATGGCCAAACAGAGGTGGTCAATAAGATAGTGATCCAGTTACTCAGGGGCTATCACGCCAAGCATCCCAAGCTTTGGGATGAGCAGTTGTGTTATGTGCAACATGCTTACAACCATGCCAAGCACTCTTCTACTTAGAGATATCCTTTTGAGACTTGTTATGGTTTTACACCAAAGTCTCCCTTGGATTTTGTCTTTAGTAAAGACATAACAGTTGATGGACATAGTGATGTGGACAAAGCAACCAAGTTTATTGAACAGATCCAAGACATTCACTAGGCAGTACAGGAACAGCTGGAAAGAAGCCAGGGCAAGTATAAGGCAAGGCATGACAAACATCAAATTGAGCATAGCTTCCAAGTTGGTGATCAAATTTGGCTGTACATAAAAAAAAGCAGGATGCAAGGTGAAGGTAAGAAGTTGAAGCCAATAAGATATGGGCCTTTCAAGATACTTGAGAAAATTGGTGAAAATGCTTTTTGCCTTGATTTGCCAGCATATATGCAAATCTATTCAATCATTAATGCAGAGGACTTGAGACTATATGAACCTTAATTGATTGAGCATCCCGAAGAGCAAAGTCAGCTACCTTCAATTGATGATCTGTTGCCTGAATATCTCAATGAGTTGCAAGAAGACACAGTTCTGGACAGGAAGATAAGAACTACATGCAGAGGGGATGTTGAGTACTTGAGAATCAAACTCGAAGGTTCAAAACCAAACAATGCATGATGGATAGAGATTGGAAAACTAGGTAAGCTATATCCTCACTTGATCGATGCTTAAAAACCAACTTTTGGTGGTCCAAAAGCTTTTCAGTGGGAAGGCGTGATCCAAAATGGATCCTAAAACCCTCTAAGTCTTCATAAGATCGAAAACTATCACAAAATAAAAACCTTTAGAAAAGGCGGAAAACACTATGACAAAGGAAAAACAAAAAGAAATGGCCAAAAATAGAGTTATCGAAGCTCGAAGAAATGATGCACAGGAGCCATCGGATATGGCCAATCAACAGTTCAGATCTGATCGACATATCGCAATCGGCGTTGGCAGGCGGAGTCCATCAGCAGTGACCTTATGAGAAATCGCGATAGCGATCATCATGATTAAACGAGAGTCATTGATCTATGTGCACATATCAACAATCCAGATCTACTCGCATCATCGCATCACCAAAACACACACATGACTTATTGGGGCCCGAGGACTATGTGATATGTGATTGCAACATATCGCATCGCAATATCGCATCGGAGCACTACAAAGGAGTGGGGTCGATACATATACGACTTGCAATAAATACAAACCCAACGGGTTTTATAGGCGCAAATATATATATTTTGAGTTCTGTAAAAAGGGCTTTTTCTATGTATTTCACATTTCTGTTAAATAAATGAAAAACAAAGGAAATGCAAATGAAGCGATGAGATAGACCTGAAAGGGTTTATACATGCAGATATATATATTTTGAGTTTCGTAATGAGCAGGATTTTAGGCGGGCCTTAGGGAGTAAGTGGTATTGGACAGGCTCTGCCCAATCCCATCCACTGGCCGACACATGGCTTGAGAAAACCGCCTTTTCAGGTGGGTAACCTCTGTACACATAAGCCACTCGAAATGAATCTCAATCGTTGGATCTAGATCACTCAGATCAATGGTGGACATGCGATAGCGATATAAAGGCGAACCTGATGGAGTTATAAGGTGGAATTGATAATATTTAAGGTTCGATAAACGACAGTTTAGCAATGTTTCCTGTGTTTTTGTGTATTTCTCTGTGTAAACAGAGAACAACTATTTTGGGGATTTCAAAGGCACTGATGGCTTCTTCCATTCTAAAATAGGTGGCCACCATACCTGAAGACGTTACGCCATGATTGGTTAATTCTTAGAGGGGATTTGAATGGACAGAGATAAGAAGCCAGAGAGCCCAGAAGATGAAACAAACAAACAGTGTCGATTAGCTTAAAAGCCACTGAATGATAGAGACAGAGGCAAGCCGTGCTGAGATAGAGGGAAGACAGAGATAGAGAGCAAGAGAGAGAGTCTGTGTACTCAGAGAGACTTGAGGGATTCAAGTAAACTCCTGTTTTTTTGTATTTGTTGTGTTGAGACTCAAATTGAGTTCACTTTTGTAAAACTCTGCTCTTGAAGACATAATAAAGAGGTCACCACTGAAGGCTGGACTAGGAGACATAGCCCCGGAGTTTTGCGTGAACTCCTTGATTATTTGCTGTGTTATGTGTGTATTTGTTATGTTTCTTTAGCTGCTTCATTTTCTATATTATTCGCAATATTTTCAATCTGTTGCAGTAAGTAATATAGGAAAATCCTGCACATGAGTCTGTAATACCTTAATATTAGTCTAAGATCTCATTTTTAGATCAATAGAATGTTTTTTAGAGTATCTATGGGTAATTCACTCTAGACTAGGGTTTTGTAGGAAAATTATTTCCATAGTTCATGTTTGGCTAAATTGTTCCACTTCACATTAAAATTGACAAAAGCATCTATTGTTTGGAAGGATTTGGTGGGAGCCTTTCTTTTAGTCAAGGAGTAGACAATATGGAGGGCAGGAGATGTTTGTGATGTTCAAATTGGTGAGGACCCTTGGTTGGGTGTTCAGGATATTTTTCTCTTTCCTTAAAGCTCTATGACATGAAAACATCTTCTCTCTCAGTGATTCCAAAGCTCAAAGTCCCCAAATTATAGGAAAACATGGGTGGAAGTCGATGGATTCGTTCAATTTAGTTGGAGAAGATGCAACTAAGTGGGATCAATATATTAGCTTCTTAATGACTTCATTCACCTTTCAAAAGATGTCCCTAATTCTTTGTGTTGGTTGAAGAACTCTAGTTCCAGAGAGTTCACTACCAAGCAAGGTTATAAAGCTTGGTTTGAAGAAATATTTTCTAACACAAGAAGTAATGACGGGGATTACCAGGAAGGTTAGCCTTAAATATGGTTGGATTGGTCCTAGCAGGTGCTCTTATGAAAATCATAGGTCGAATCTTCCTTGTCATCTTTTCATTTCCTACTCTTATGCATCTCACCTGACTAAGTTTATCTAGCAAGAGCTCAACCCCAAGGAAAATTGGGTTGTTCAGAATTGAGATGATTGTTTAAGGTCACGGCTCTTAGATAGATTTGTAAAACAATATGTCGGATTTCCTTGATTCCTAGTTAGTGGTTCGTGGAGGGCTTGTAACCCAATAATTTTTTTGAATATTGAGGTCCCTCCAGAGATCATGGCACGATCAATTATCTCTCTCTCTCTCTCTATCAATTTAATTGAAATGCAGTTTGAAGGTGAAAAGTCCAAGGATGTCGATCATGCCATCTATAGATTATGAAATTCCCACAAGTTATTTTAATGGGGCCAATAATGGTCATCCACTAATGTACAAATTTGACATTGTTCTTTTTTTCAATCAGACTCATTATATGTCTTGCAGATATGCCCTTGGCATAGGATCAAAGGATAGTGTATAATTTAGTACTGTGTAGTTTCTAATGGAAATGGCCAAAAGGAAGTAAAGAAATTATAGATTATGGGAGAATCAAAAATGGTATTGATCAGGCCTCTCATAGAGCATGAGTGAGCAATGTCAAGTTGGATCCCATCGTTAGAGATATCAAGCATTCCTTGCAATCTTTCAAGTGGGTGCCTTTTAGTCATGTACGTCGTGAATTGAATGAAAAAGAAGATTCTCTATCAAAATATGTTGTCTCATGGCGGCTTCCCTAGGGGAGCAATACCATACCGACTACATTCATATTAGGGAGTATATATTGAGGGAAAAATGACATAATATATTGAGCATATAGTTGGGGGTAAACGATTTTTATATTGGCAAGCATAAAAAGTGTAGATGAAAATTAATGAAAAAATATAAAGGGTTATTAAAAATGTTAATGGAAAAATGGATACTTAAAATGTCTATTAAAAGTGGTGGTTTTTTTAATTGGGAAGGTATATTGAATTTGTACGGGTAGGGGGTTAAATAATTTTATTTTTAGAGTTATTTTGCAATATGTAGTCAAATTAAAGGCATTGTCTAATATACCATAAAAGCATCTGATATGTTAAAAGTTCATTAAGTAAAGCTCCTACTTCATCTTAACCTTTTAATATGAGGAATCTCTACTAGTTTTTTATGTGGAGAAAGTAAAGTCCATAAAAACACTCATTTAATAAAATGGTTAATGGCCACTCTTTTTAAAAGGTTTTGATAATATGATATTTTATGTTCTGCCTTGGGTCTTCTATAGGTTCTTTTCATTGAATGTATGCTTTAATTGTGTTCAATCGCGTAGTGATTTATGCATTAGTGCATCGTGTGGTACTCACTTCTTACTTTTCTTTTAGATACTTGAACAATCTTGATGATTAGAGCGAAATATACATATTTTATTTTAATATGAATATATAGACTTCTTCTTTTTTTAATTAAATAATAATGTGATTTTATATTTATATCAATGATTTTTTCATTTTTAAACTTATAACTATATATATTCTAAATCTATATTTCAATACTATTTTTCTTTTGGTTGTGAATTAAAGCTATATCTTAATAGATTTTTTAGAATCCACACTAAGAAGTCTAAATCTATGGAACATACTGCGACTGGTTACCAAAAACTAAAGGGTCAAATGCATGGCAAAAAAAATAACTATTTCCAAAGCCCAGATTAAGGCTATATCTTAATAGATGTTTTAGAATCCTCACTAAGTCTAAATCTCTGCAACACACTGCGACTCGCTACCAAAATCTAAGGAGTCACATGCATGGCCAAAAAATAAATATTCCCAAAGCGCAATTTACAGCAAGTTCGACCCCGGATTCGTTTAGAACCATCACAATACAGTCCCAAACACTACTTCCAACCTACTTTAACTATACATAAATCCCACAACCATCTTACTAACAACAGAGGGCCTAGCCAGAATATCAACATAAAAAAAAACTATATACAATTAACACAGCCACATAGACAAGAAGACTAAGACCACAAGGACAACACTCACATTTAACCAAGCTAAAAGAAAACCGATAGAAATGACGAGAGCCCTTCAGACCAGTTCGAGAACCACAAACGCCATCCCACTGAAACTACTGATCATTGTATGAGGAGGAAATAGTATTGGGCGCCCTTGTATTTGAACCTGGAAGATCCAACAAGTCACCACTGCCAGATTCAGAGACTATATTATTAATTAAAATCTAAAAATATTATAATTATTCAGCAATTCATTTTCCTTTACTAATTGCTTTTATTATAAAAAATTTAGGAGAGGTCCATTACACAACACAATGTAAAAAATATATGTAATTTTTTTAATAGTTAATTGTTTTTATCATATTTTTTAACAAATTTTGGTAGTAGATGTCCATTACAGAATACAACATAAAAATATATGTAATTTTCTTAATTTTCAAGACATGGTTACTTTGAAAATAAAAATAAAATAAAATAATCACTAAATAAAAACAATGTCAGTAATTATAAATAACAAAATAAATATATATTTCATTGATTTTAATTAAAATTATTATTGATCGTTGATATTACAATCTATTTTGAAAGAAATGTGTAATTCATTATTTTCTTAACATATAATTGATATGTGTTTTTAAAAAATATATTAATAACCAAAATAATATTTGCATATAACTTCATTTTTAATATTATGGAGAAAAAGAGAAAATGAAAATATAAATATCTTAACTATAAAGAAAATATCTCAATTCCCATGTTGAGTAAAATATTTCCATATTAATCATATCAATTATATAAACTACTTGAAAATTTAAAAGGAGTATAATTAAAATGTTTATTATTATGCAACTAAAAAATAATTTAATTCTGAAATTTCAATAGAGCAATGATGATGATTATGATAATGATTCATCTTAGCCCTAAATTTATTAATCCCCAAGGAATTAAAATAGGCGTAACAATTTTTTCAAATGTTACATTATAAAATAGAAAGATTCAAAACCTCTTTACACTTGATAGATTTAGATTTAAGAAGGATACAACCTGATATATCTATAATTATCATGATTTTAATTTAATTATTAGATAATAATAAAAAATAATAAACTTATTATTATCATGATTTTAATTTAATTATTAGATAATAATAAAAAATAATAAACTAATTTTAATAAATAAAATATTGAAATTTATCTAAAATAACAATCCCTAAATTCATTTCAACTCAATTATTATTTATAATATTAAATTCTTATGTACCACTTATATCCGGCCAAACCTGAGCTCCAGACGTGAGGTCAGAACGTTCAAACACGTTAGTCACAGAGATTCACCATGTATTCTCCGAGGCAAGGATCTTCACACGCTACCGCATCAACGACAGAACATCACCAATTCACAAGCTCTTATTTCAACCACAAGGATCTTCACAGGCTTCTTCGTCAGGCTGCTGCATCAACGACGAACAGAACCAGTTTCCCAATAGAATGCTGCACTGCGAAGTTCACAATGCTACTGGGTGTCTTGAAAGTATTCGTGTTGCCTCCTGGCATACAAATTTTGCCAAAATTTTCGATAGATGATGGACGAGGTCAGTATATGGATTGGAAGGACAGGTGGTTCTTTTCAGTTTTGTAAAGGTGAACTCAAATAGGCATATGTAATTACATATGTTTGATAATGCATCAGATTAACAATATTCTAACTTCATCGAACCTTAACATTTTTATTTAAAAGATTTGATAGTCAGTTCTATTCCAATATATTATTTCTTCTTATAATTAATAATAGGAATGATATTAATTTAAAATAATGTTATTATAATTAATAATAAGAATGCTATTAATTTAAAATAATCTTTCTAATAATATTAGTAGTAGTTTAAGATATTTTTATAATTATTTTAATTTCATATTTGATTGGATTTCTCTATTTAGAAGAATCTTTAATTTGAACTTTTAATAATATTTTATAAAACATATTTTAGATTTCAGTAAACTAATTTCAAAAAAATACATTCTCTTGGTTAAGGTGAAAGTGAAATTTCAATCAGCATCACAAACATCATAGCCTTGCCGACTTCTTTTCTCATCTCAGACAACAACGTAAACTGTGATAAAACCTTGAGTCAAAAAGCTTTATAAATTGCGGCCCCTGCAATAAATAAATGTCAAATGTATTGACCTTTCAAGATAATTTTTTTGGAAATTGATGGATGCTTTTGAGGACCAGGAGATCTCAAAGTCTCCCCAATTGCTTATTTCAAACAACTAATTGCAAGTGTTGTTGCAAAAGCTGGCCATGATGCTGACAGTTTTGGTTTGTTACTTCCAAGGATGGAAATGGTTGTATCTCCAGCATTGCATTAAGAAGCTTGAGGTCCCTTACTCGTGACCTGGTTAGAGGCAGTTTCTATGTCATCGACCTTAATTTGATTTTGAGGGACCATTACTTGAGAATTGGGAAGTAGTTGCAATAAGTTTTTGTCAGTTGAGATGTTGTTGTCCTTAACCTTCCCCCACAGAACAGCGTATAGCCCTATGGCAATCAGAGATCCTCCCAACACGCTGTATTCAGTGGACAAGTGCAGTTAATTAGCGTCTTGAAACATCCTATATACAAAAACGATTAATCCCGATTTCAATTTCAGTTCACAAGAATTCAGATGCGAACCTGCCCAAAAAGATGTTCTCAGATAGAATGATAGATCCCATAATGGCAACGATTATCATACTCAATGGACTGAATGCCGTGGCAAATACAGGTCCTTTCACGCTCATGCATAACCCTTGCACGTAATATGCAATTGCTGACCCCACCACTCCCTGCACGCAGCAAGATTAATAGCTGGATTTTGTAACTTTAATGTACCTTTATACCAATTTCTAATCATTGAACCCAAACTTGAAGGAAAAGATTTCAGCTAACTATTATTCTCGACGAAAGAAAAGAGGAAAAACACACAGAGTAGACTGCAGTGAGAAGATTGATGTCCCATCCTAACGCCCACTGCGAAGGTTCACGTACTAAAACTACGCTGAGAACTGTTGCCTGTAATGTTCCCAGAAAACATATTAAAGTGGCAAGGGATAGTTGAGCAGAATATCTCTTCAGTACTGCAGCCTGCATATTCAAAATCGTTAGATTCAAGATGATCGATCATATATATATATATATATATATATATTTGGAGAGACAAACATATCATGTTGAAATGATCACCTGCAGGATAAACAAGGCTGACCAAGCAAGAGTGGCAGCAACTATCAGAAAGGAACCTGTGATCCACTCTTTGCTATCGGTGGAAGCTGTTGCAGTCTGGGTATCTTTAGCGGATTGATGATGTGGAGACCAAAACATGCGAACAATAGGACCTTTGTATAACGTCATCAGTATTGCTCCAACTACGCACACGATCGTTCCCACTATCTTCGCCTGACTGCGTCTCTTTTTGATGTTCAAGCGCTCCATCCTACACAAAAACCCATTTACTCTCAAGATTTCTAGTGTAGAGTAATTCTTACAATATATTATTCGGAGGGAACAATGTGATTTGATTACCTGAATATGAGAGCCATCACGAAAGTCATGGCTGGGAGGACATTACTCAATGCAGAGGCATATGTTGGAGATGTTAATTTCAAACCCAGGTAGTACAAATTCTGGTCGATTACAGGTCTGCAGACATGCATTCAGAGTACTCCCTATTTCAAATAAATTTCTCGCGTCCAACTTGCATACACGCAATCAGAAGCCGAACGAAGGGACGATGTGAAGAGAAGTGGGAAAATGCAATTATGAAATAATACATACCCTAACAAACCAAGTACAAAACTTTGACAAAATATGGAAAAGGTGAGCTTCGGTCGCACTTTTCTGCAATGCATTATTACATAGTTAACAGATGAGCTGATTCCATAGTTTGTTACGAAAAGTTTAAGTACATGTATGAATAGAATAGAGGGGCTTTTACCTCTCAATGAAGAAGGCAAAAGGGGCAAGGACAACAGTAGCGGCTGCGTGCCTGTACACTACAAGCACAAAGTGGTTCATCCCTCTGTTAAGAGAAACTTTAGTGAGAATATTCATGCCCGCATATCCAAACTGCAATGATATCATCGCTATATAGGGTTTCGATTTCTTGAATAGCCTCTCCATTGATAATCCAAAACAAAACCTAACCCACCCTTCTGTCTATCAACAAATTTCCCGTGCAGGCGGAGGACTGGAGCTTCTCCTCTCCTGACTTTCAGTACAATGGAGGTTTCATAATGGACATTCTCTGCACTCATATTTATAGATGAACAAAAACGAAGATAAACTCCACCCATCAAGATTGTTGAGATAACTTACACGCAATAACAATAACTGCTACAGAACAACAAAATCAAATATGGGCAATTGGTCATGCATTGGTCCGCATGATGTTCCATTTCATCCGTAATTTAATTTAACCACGGAATGGAGTCAGTGTTTTCAACAATGATGCGGTGGATGTGAGTCAAGTAAATCCGTGAACAAAAACAACAGAAAGATATGCACAGCCTGACGTGTAGACAAGTGTTGAGATGCCACGTTCGAAGACAGAGATAAAGTAGAGTGTATGGGGAAGAAGCAAAGAGCCACGTTAACAACGCCGCAGAAAATTTTCCTTATTTGCCTTCTTTCTGGACGCGGAAAATCGCCGAGGTAACGAATGAGCGGTTCCCGTACAAAATGGCTGTGTGAAGGGGACGTCTGGAATGGCAATTTCCGCACACATTTATGTAGCACAGCTGTCACGAGTGAGAAAATGCGTTAGCAGTCACATCAGGGAAGGATCTCAGGTGCCTTTTTTATAAACTAATATATCGTGAAGAAAGATGACGATCGAAGATGGTCAGCTCAGTTTTGTCAACATGTAAAATTGTTTTTTAAAATTATAAAATCATGTAGGAGAGATCCATATAGTTGGCCGATAATATATCGGCCTTAGTTAGGGAAGGGTGGTTAGATTTTTATTTTCAGAATTTATTGGACGGTGCACATGTATTAGCTGGGAAAAATTTGAGGTATACGTTTCTTCTTAGTCCACGATCAACGGCCGAGGAGAAGGGAGCCCGAACTGACGACCCAAAAATTATTTAAAACTGGATTTGGAAAAACGAGAGGTGACCGAGAAGGTAGGAGGCACGAATATGACATTTAATGTCACCACCGCGTTCATGATCAATATATTTATATTTAAATATAGATACATGAATAAATTTATAAATAAAATTTAATATAAAAACAATTTTTTTGTTTGTTAAATTGTTTGTGATTCTATAGGTTTGAATTATGGCTTGAGGAGTTATGAAGTAGGGACATCTAAGTCATCAAAATCACTCGGATCCCATTTCACTTAGACTATACCAATGCTAAGCTAATTAGATTTTTTAACATGTCTCCTCCCCTAGCACACTGTACAAACTACCCCATCAAATTTGACCGTGAGTGGCTTTGCTAATAAGCTCTGTCTTCAACCGACTAATCAAACTTGACAAAATTTAACATAAAAACATTCGTATTAAAATAAAAAATAGAAAACATTTAAAATTACCAAAACATTAAAAATTCAAGTTAAAATTAAAACATGTATATATAAATTTAAAATAAAAATGTTTATATTAAAACATTTATATATAATTTTCAAGTAGAAAACATTTAAAGTAAGAGATGTATAGTAATATTAAAAATAAAAATAAAAATATTAAATTAAAAATAAATAATCTTTAAAATAGAAATATTTATAATAAAATTTTAAAATAAATAAAATTTATATTTAAATATATAAATAAAAGATTGAAAAAGGAAGGAATTAAGAAGAAGAAAAGAGGCATTGGGAGGAGGTAGAAAGGAAATCAGGATTCTATGAACAAGAAGAGGAAACCACGGCAGAGGCATGGGATGTTAGGGAGGCCACTAGAACTATGAAGGATATGGATATTGATTGAGTTTCTCAGAGGATGAGCAACACTTTCAGTAGGGGGATGATGATGAGCCTCATGATTGGGTAATTATATTGGCCTTAATTCACCTCCTAGCTTAGTCAAAATGACTTTTCTCACCACTTACTACATGTTTTTGATTATATTTTGTTTATGAGATGAGTTAGAGTTGAACGTTATGCCTAGTGGACTAATATGCATTGAATGTAGGATTGAAGAAGAAAATCAAGGAATTTTGACAAATACTAAGGTTAAAAATTGAATGGGACAAGGGAGAGGAATTTTAGGAGGTAAATCCTCATTTACCTCTCCCCCATTTGAATATTCCTCCATCCATCACACCAGCTCGGAGTGCAAGCATCCAAGCCATGAGGGTTAGAAGGCATCCAAGCAAGTGAGAGACAACAAGCTAGTTTATCTCGAGTTTGGGAGTCGAGCCTCCCTAATTTTAAGGAAGTCATTAGGGACTTTAGGAAGTAGAGAGGCCTAGATCCTCATTAGGATTCAAATTTTTGTTGTAAAAATCTAAGCTATTTTCGAGCTCCAAGCTTGTGAAAGTTTTATTGATGTAATTTCTTGTTTTGTAGTAAGAAGGAGTTTCGTTTTGAGCTAGCACTAAGTTAAATCAAAGGGTTGAAGCTCTTGGGTTAGGGCCCAACCCTTGCAACCAAGGCTCCTCTTTCTTGTATCTGTATGTTTATATTAGTCTCATAGCTTCATTATTAATTTTCATTTAGATGTGTTTTCATTGCAAGTAGTGTAGATTGGATTGGTTGTTCATTAGTTTGCTTCCATTTGTGCCTTACTTCAGTAGCAGGTTAGAAGGGATAAAAGGATTACCACAAGGTTGTCAGTGTGTGTCTTGTTCTCATTTCCTCCCTTTGGGATCATGATTTGAGGAAGGGACCCTTGTGCAGCCCCAAAAACACAAATTTCTATTTCTTGCATAGGCTTTAGAGTTTACTGTATTTAAATTAGCATTTAATTAGTTTTGAAAAGTAGGATTTCATTTCCATCTCTTATATCTCGACTACTGTAGTAGATCTCATCCATGCTTTCATTCCTTTCAACAACTTTTCTCATGCATATTGTAGGTAGTTAGTTCATTAATTATCCTTTTCTAGCTTATGGGAATGCTTCTTGTTTACATAGATTTTTGGGAATTATACATGTTTTATGCAGAGCAGGTGCTTTAGGAGGAGACAAAGACTTCATAGCCAACAACCACCTTCTACTCCATCCCCCATAGTCATTCATTGTTTTCACCATTGCCTTCACTAGTTTTCATCATTTTTCATAGAAATTCTTCCAAGCACATTGAGTGAATCCAACCATCCTATATCTTTGTTGTTGACTTCTAAGTGATCTTATACCTTTCCTCACTTAATTCCACCAATCTACTACCTTCCCTGAGCTTTCCATGACCTCCAACACCTTCTGTTTTTCTCTTGGTTGTATCCTATAGGTTTACATGGAATCTTGTAGGTTTCCAGTACATCCTATAGGTTTTCTGAAATTGCCTGTTTTAAGGCCGAATTGAGGGAAAATCTCTAGGAAGTCACCAAAATCCTCCCAAGGGTCTCCTACATCATCCAACCATATCCTAACTCTTCTAGCCATCCTCCAACATCCTTAAGTCACCTGCCACATCACCAAAAGAAATTAGTTTGCATACTTGATCTTGCATGAAAAGACAAAAGCAGATTTATTTCAGTTCCTTTACTTACACATTAGTGATGTTTGATGTTTCTTACTTCCATGCTTAGATAGTAGCATTTGGTTCATGTTAATTTAGCATTATTGCAAAGCATAGTTTCTTGGCAATTAATTAGGAAATGGTGTGATTTAGCACTAAATTTCGGTCTTTTCCATTATTGCAGTAGAGTAGCTTTCCCATAGAGTAGATTTTCCTTTCTTCCATCAAGAAACCAAGCTTCTTCTAACTCCATATAATCTTGGCTTGAAAACCCTAGTGGTCTCTTGCCAGTTGAACCATGACAAAAGGTAGAACCATCACTTTTACTTGTGTATACAACACTATCACCTCCAAGTTTGTACGAACCCCGGGTTGAAAAAGTAAAGTTGGTAGCCCAGGAGTTGCAACATTCTTGCTGCAATACTGGTGCTCATCACTCATTTTGTCAATAACAATGGTTATTTAAAGGCATTAAACTATGCAGGTCAGACCACTTTGTGGTTACTACAGACAATGTAAAAAATAAAGTGGGGCTACCCAAATAGGTGATCATGTATGTTAGTTTAGAATGACACTTTTTCAATAAGCCATTGTCCCCCTTAAGACAAGACCCAAAATGCATTAATTTTTTAGCCAATTTATTATTGCGTATATCACGTAGCTCTCACGACAACTCCTCCACATTTGCAAGTGCATTTTCATGAATACTTTTTTTCAGAAAGAAAGAATTTGTTCCTTGAATACGATGGTGAAAAATCATATTAAATAATAAATATTGAAACTAAGCATGGATTCCAAATATTTGATCATAATATATTAGTAGATTCAAACCATATTGATGCATCTCAACATTAAAAACCATGGATGCAACCAAACAAAATCTCTTGTAGGGAACAATGTCGAGAATGTCATGTCCCAAAATCCTTCAGTATTATATTCATTAATGGTAGATGTACCAATATCAAGCCAACCTATTGGTTCAATAGATGTGCAATATGTATTCTCAATAAAATGTCTTATTTGATCAACTTCCCTAGAATCTTTAGGAAATCAGGAAAGGAATGATGACGGGTGACAATGAAAATAATTAGAGCCCTCCCTGTCAATCTCCACATCATCCCTAGCTATATCATCAACATCACTATCAACAATTTGAAACCTGCTAGAGACATCGATATGCCTTTCTAGGAGAGTGGAAACTGATTCCATGTCAATTTTGACATCCCTATAGGACATTTCGATTTGGACATTGTAAACAAATTCATCCAACAAATGTTGTATCTTTACGTAGTATTCATAATATTTGGATTGAATGCATCGTCTTCGCACAATAAAAAAATCTAACTGCTCTACCCATCATGGAAGCTTCCCTGCAATGGAAAATATATGTTGTGGAAAAACTATTTTGTCGCCACTATATTTTTACTAACCACCACGAGTGTGTGAAACTTGCAAAATCATATTTACCCATGCTATTAGTATCTCTTCCACTTGTTTCAAAACTTTTGGAACCTCTGGTTGTTCACCTAGATCCATGTTATTAAAGCAGGCAAAGCAATTGGCACCTTTCTCACCCCTGCATCTTGTACAAATTGGGCCCTCATGCCATATTACAAATTGCATACTAAGATAACATTCATTGCACACTTGGCACATATGGACTGTAGACAAACTATCAATCTTGGACCAAAATGTTTTATGGACCTAAACTATGTTAGCGGTAAAATGAGAGGAATTAGTTTAATTATCTCTTGTGAGCACTGCTCTAGGTTAGCAATTATATGAAAAAACACAACCAATTCCATCATTAATTGCATCATTTATTTCCATAAAAGAATGTCAAACCAGATTTTTTCGCGAAAAAATAAATTAAAAAAATAAATAAATAATAAATAAAATAAATAAATAAAATACCTTTATTAGAATGAAGAGATATCAAAAAAAAAACTTAAATTTCTTAAACAAACAACACAATGAAGATAAAAAGGATGCACATTATCTGCATTGTTGCACCGCGTAGGTGCAACTCGAGGAATTGTTATGTCTTCCCATCATTGAAACTCTATTCCTTAATAACTATTCATCTCACCAATGTTTTGCCAAGAAAAAACATGAAAAAAACATGCGCAAAACAATTTAAATTCAACATCGCAAGTGCTAAACTTTCAGAAGCATAATCCATGGACCACCTATGTCACTGCAACAACATAAGTGTCCCAACAGTCTTCAACATCAACAAAATGCAAGGTAAAGCAGTGTATGCTAGCATTGCTTCCAACATTCCCAAAAGGTTTCCGCAAAGTTTCAACCATCCTAGCAAGCATATTATTATCGAAAACAAAATCAGTTGCAACAACATGATTATTTGAGTGAGAGACTTTGTCTTCCATCATTGCATCTCTTCGACCATTTCCATCGCACTCACGACACTGACTTCTATGAAGCCTCCCTATGTAAAGACATAATTTGTAAACGAAATGAGTTGAGATAATCTTTTGAAGAACAACAAAACACAAAACATCCCAAACTTATGATTAGCAGTTCCTTCTATTACATCATCTGCTCAATTTTTCCAATTTATTAGTTGAGCTTGCCCTCCAAGAATGAAAGAAGGTTGCACACATTATGCATGTACTTCCCAACTTGCAACCCTTTCTACAGTGTTTTGGAAAAACATAAGGGATAAATAAAAGTCCACATACAAAAAAAAAAACAATGGAAGAGTAAAAATAGTTGAAGTGACTTTGTTGCTGCAACAAATCCATAACGCATACATAGTGGAGCGCCAACTATATTCACTTTATAGCTACTACTACAAATCACCCGACCTTGTTTCGACAAAAAGAATTCCCAAATTTTCAAACATCTCTGGAAGCGTATTAGCACCAGCCATGAAACCATATGTCACCATTTTCTCATTTTCATCATTCAGAGAATTTGGAAAATTTGCATTTCCTTCATTGTTTTTTGGAAAAAAATGCTTGTCATTCATGTGAACACTCTCTTTCCAAATGGAATTCCCCCAAAGAAAATAAATGTTAGCAACAGTCGAAAAACAAAAAAAAAACTTTGACATCACAAACATGCAAGAAAACAATCATTGAAACAAAAACATCCACACATTAAAGCACTCCCACTTCCATATTTACGATTTACATCATCTCCTTCTTGCTGAGTTATTGAAGCTCTTTTTTTCCGTTGGTACACGACTCTTCTCCATGCTCTAACGATGATTTGATTTGGATCATCATATTTTTTTTCATCCATCTCGATGCATTTGGAGTGGAAAAAGTGGAGGAATCAGCTCACGGGACCATTTTTATTAGTGGGGCCCAGTTTTCCAAAACAGGGTCTGAAACCTTTCGGGAGCATTTTGATCCATCAAGTGACATTTTTATATGGGTAAAAATTTGCTGCTAATAGGAATCACCTTTTCATGCTATTCTTCACAAAGAAATATTTCCAACCACGCAAGAATAACATCAATCAGAGTCTGTATGCTAAAGTTATGTCACTTAGAGGTTGACCTTCTTGTTTACATACCTATAATTCAGGAGGATGCCGTGTCAGCCCCATTATTCATGGAAATGGGGCTATCCACATGTTTTTTATGTAAAATACTCTAGAAGAGTCTATTTTGTAACTCTATTTAAGAGTTGATGTAGTCAAAATTAACCACTAGTAGGCTATCAGGCTATGCTATAACCGGGCCACTAGGAGGTAGAGGCATTCCATTATTTTGAAAGAATTTTGTTCAATAGTTGAAAAAAGATACCCAGGAGAGATAGAAGGTAGAGCAAACAGAGAGGATATGTGCACTGTAGCAGCCCATAGGCCACAAACATTACTTCTTTGTATCTGTAGCCATATTTCCAGATAGAGAAAGAGAGTGAAGCGACCTCACTTTCCAGCAAAGTTTTCCCCGAAAGGGTTTCCCAGAGAGAATATTTTGTGTATTATGTGTGTGTGAGCTTATTTTTCCATTCTCTACTTTTCTACTTGATTTAATTTTACATGCATGTACTAATTATAGTTAATTTTACAGATCTAGATATGAAATAAAACTTTAATAGTGTAGAATCTCATATTTTTAATATAATATTATTAGTTCTGTTTTGATGAACTGTCCAATTGAATATCCACGACAGTTTATGGATCATTTGGTATCAGATCTGGTTTCTTTGGGTATTTTGTGGAGATTTCAGGGATCTATATCGGTGAGACGGAAAATGATAAAACACTAATCATAGGTGACGAATCTGTAAACGAACCTCGTGATCCTCCAGAGGTGAGGTTTTCCCAGCTCGAAGAACAAGTCGCAGATATAAAACTCAATGTAAACCTCCTCATCGTGGCTTCAAGACATAAGTTGGGGATATTTTGAGAAGAAGGGGGTTCGAATGCTGAGGACAAATCAGAAGGGGGATCAGGAGATCGAGAATATTTCAATAACTAGATGAAGAAAGAACTCGGAAAATATCAACCTAGTTCGAGTGTCGTGAACCAATCCCTATTTAAAGTAGAAGAAAAAGTCAATATCAAGCCATACCATGATGAGATCGACACTCTGAAACTGAACCATTGGTTGTAACAACTAGAAGTTTATTTCAGCATCCATCAGATCGAGGAAGGGTAGAAGATCTCATTTGCACCACTAAAATTAGAGGGCCATGCATTGACTTGGTGGGAGAGCCACACGAAAACCCTGAGGTTGGAGGGAGAACCTCCAGTGATTAAGTGGGAGGATTTAAAAACCCTCATTAAGTCATAGTTTTATCCCATTGGGTACATAAAATACCAATGGATATGGTGGCATTACCTCAGGTAAAAGTCAGGCCAAAGCGTGCACGACTACACCACAGAATTTAGAAAGATGGATATAATTGTGGGTATCTCTCCAAAAAACCCATATGTACTCCTCAAGTATTTTGGGGGTCTACACCACCATTTGCGTGAGAAAGTGATGTTGTTGAAGCCCAAAATGGTCGGCAGGTTCATGTACAAGCACAATACCTGGAGAACATATGCATGAAAAGAGCACAATCAAGTGAATCGAAGTAAAAGGAGCAATAAGACACTTATAAGAAGGGGAAGAAGAATAAAAAAGGGGGAAAATATAAAAAGATGGTAGCCACAACACATCAATGCAATGATCCTAGAAACCTCTACAACCATTGCAACATTGATGGCCATACAAAGGAGAAGTGCCGGAAATTGCATCGAGAGATAAACACGAAGAACAAGAAGAAAGATAATAAGAAGAAGAATCTCATGGCCACTGATTTGAGCAACTAAGTTGAAAGTAGTCGGAGATGGATCAGAATGTCGTTTGTATGGCAGTGCATAAGAAGGTGAATCTGAGTCGCCTTAAGTAGCAGGAAACTCTCATTGCAACAGATCTGGTCAAGAAGTTGGGGCTGGAAGTTCGTGGTCATCCACACCCATATCCACTGGGATGGGTACATAAGGATGATGACCTGAGGGTAAAAAAATAGTGTAAAATTAGATTTTCTATCAGTGATGATTTATTAATGAAGTAGATATGGATTTGGTTCCCCTTGATGTATGTGGAGTCGTGTTTGGGAGTCCATACATGTATATGCATGATGCAATATTCATGAGGAGAGTTTAACCAGTACTAGCTCATCAAGCATGGAAAATCATTCATCATCAATGCACAAAAAGGTAAGTCGAATATTTCACTGGTAAGTGCCAACCAAGACAAGAAAATGATTAGTTCGAGAAAGAAGTATGTTTTATTCTTTTTGAGGGAAAATGAGTTTGTAGAGGAGTCAATAAGAGGCAAGACATACCTAGAGGGGTGTACTAAGAAACAAAAACAACAATTGGAGGAGTTGTTACAACCATATAAGGACGTGTTCCAAGAGCCTAAAGGGCTACCCTCTAAGGTAGAAGTGGAACACGACATCCAGTTATTGCGAGACTCCTCCTTGGCAAATATTAGGCTATATAGGCAGTATGTTATAGAAGCAAGCGATGTGAGGAAACAGTTGCAACAGCTACTGGAATAGGGTGTCATTCGACCGAGTACATCACCATGTGGGCCACCCATCATTATTGTGCCAAAGAAGGAGGGGACTTGGAAGATGTGTATAGATTAAAGGGTGTTGAATAAAATCACACTCATGAATAGATACCCCCTTCCCAAGATAGACACTTTGCTAGATCCGTTACAGAAAGCAAAGTATTTCACCAAGCTAGAGTTGGAGTCTGGATATCACCAGGTTCAAGTCAAAGAAGAAGATACATTTGAGACCCCCTTCAAAACCAGGCAGGCTTTGTATAAGTGGTTAGTTATGTCATTTGGCCTACGTTATGCACCAACTACTTTTATGATATTAATGAATGATGTAATGACCCTTTTATAGATTCATTTATTATTGTCTCTTTGGATGGTATACTGCTATATAGTGCTACATGGGAGGAGCATATTTCACATATGACAAAAGTGTTGGAAACATTGAACAAGCACCAACTGCTAGAAAATCTGAAGAAGTGCGAGTTTGCAAAGCAATCCTTGGTGTATTTGGGATATGTGATTTGTGGAGGCGAATTGAAGATAGATCCTTCCAAGATGAAGGGCATCATGAAGTGTCCGGTGCCTACTAATGCTACTATGGTTAGGAGTTTCATTGGAGCAACACAGTACTTGAGGAAATTCATAGCGTCATTTTCAGTGGTAGCAACACCGCTCCATGCTATAATAGCAAGTGGCAAGAGTTTCTAGTGGGGAAAAGGGTAGAAGAAGGCTTTCGATGAGTTAAAGAAGAATATTAGTGAAGCACCAGTTCTGGCATTACCCAACTTGCAATGACCCTTTAAAGTGGAGACAAGTTCTAGTGGGTATGCTATGGGAGATATCTTGATGCAAGGAGGAAGGCCCGTTTGCGACCATTCTGAAGTATTTCATGGAGCAGTTCTTAACTACCCTACCTATGACAAGGAGCTCCATGCCATGGTGAAAGTTGTGAAGAAGTGGAAGCACTATCTGATGGGAAAGGAGACAATAATCCAAACAAATCACTAGCCATTACAGTACTTGCAAGCCCAGAATAAGCTACCACAGACCAAGCACTACAAGTCGATGGGGTTTTTACAAAAATTTCATTTGGTGATCAAGTATAAGGAGGGAAACACAAAGAAGTTGATTGATATGCTTTCAAGGCCACGCACATCAAATATTATAGCTTTGGGGACTCTTATGCACATGGATCCATTCACCCATGATGCATATAGAGAGGCATATTCAGGATATGAGGACTTCAAGGAGGTGTATCAACAGTTGGAGAGTCAGAGTTATGTGCACGATGGAGACAACATCGTTGAATACCATATCTAGGATTGGTTACTCTACACGCTAGATAAGCTATGTGTTCCTAAAGGTGAGTGTTTCTCACTAATTAGAGAGGCTCACACCTCCAAGGTTGTAGGGCACTATGAACTAGGGAACACTGTGGCTAACTTGCAGAGGTATGTGTATTGGCCCAAGATGCAAGAACAAGTATCTAGGTTCATAGGAGGATGCATTCTTTTTTGTACTAGTGAGCCTATCAACAAAAAACAAGGTCTATATCCTCCCTTACCTATACCTACTCGTCCTTGGGAAAGAATTTACATGGACTTTATGGGATGTTTACAGACAACCAGGAAGGGATGTGACTACCTATTCGTGGTAGTTGACAAGTTCAGCATGATATGTGTTCTGATGCCCTGTAAAAATACCATTAGTGGACAAGAAGCAACAAACTTGTTCTTTGGAAAGGTCTAGGTACACTTTGGGTTACCAAGGAGCATCATTTCAGACAAGGATACAAGATTTCGTAGTGCATTCTAGACTACATTGTGGGACAAGATGGACACTGAGTTGAAGAGATCTACAACATTCCATCCATAGATAGATGGGCCGCCAAAAGTAGTCAACAAGACATTGGTGAAGCTTTTGAGGGGTTACAACCAAAAGCATCTGAAGACCTAGGATGAAAATATGGTATATATACAACATTCTTATAATAGAGCAGTCCACACTTCTACATGAAAGTCCCCATTTGAAACTTATTCTGGATATTTTCCACCATCATATATGGATATTGCATATAGGCAACAAGGAGGAATGGAGGAAGACCTTGCAGGATATGCTTTAAGGGCTGAAAAATTTATAGAGAAGATCATGTAGATCCATCTACAGGTATAGGAAACATTAAAGAAGTCACAGGTGAAGTATAATTCCACGCATGATCATCACATAATAGAGAAATAATTCAAGGTGGGAGACAGAGTATGGCCATAGTTGAATAAGGAGAGGTTGCAGGGGCCTCATAAGAAAATGAAGGCTCTAAGGTATGGTCCCTTTGAGATACTGGAAAAGGTGGATGATAATGTCTATTGACTAAGTTTACCACCATATATGTGCATTTACTCAACTGTAAATGTAGAGAATTTGAAACTCTATGATCCTTCCATGCTAGATCAGGAAGAGGAACAGGTCCTACCTTTTGTGGAGAATTTGGCACTAGATACTCATGAAGAGTTGACAGAAGATACAGTTTTGTATAAGAGGTCTAGAATTACAAGACAAGGGCACCAAGATGTTCGGCAGATAGAGTTGAAGGGACATCTTTCAGGCAAAGCTAAATGGTACAAAAGAGAGAAGGTGGAGGAAACTTTCCTCACCTCATTCAGTAAAATATTTTGGGGACCAAAAGCCTCCCAAAATTGGATGATTATATTTTTTTTCATCCATCTCGATGCATGTGGAGTGGAAAAAGTGGAGGAATCAACTCACAAGACCGTTTTTACTAGCAGAACCTAGTTTGGCGAAACAGGGTTTGAAATCTTTTGGGAGCATTTTGAGGCATCAAACGAAGCTTTTTTGGGGGTAAAACTTTTCCACTTAAGCACAACACCTTTTGATGCTATTCTACACACAGAACGCTTTCCAACAGCACAAGAATCATGTCAATCAAAGTCCGTATGCAAAAATTATTTCACTCAGAATTTGATCTTCCTGTTTTCACACTTATAGTTTGGTAGGATGTCGTGTCAGCCCCATTATTCATGTAAAAGGGGCTAGCCACATGTTTTTGATGTAAAAAAATCTAGAAGAGTGTATTTTCTAACTCTAGTTAAGAGTTGATGTAGTCAAAATTAACCGCTAGTAGGCTATCGGTCTATGTTATAACCGAGCCACTACGAGGTAGATGCATTCCATTCTTTCGAGAAACTTTTGTTCCATAGTTGAGCAAAGATAGCCAAGAGAGAAAGGAGGTAGAACACACAAAGAGGATATGTGCATTGTAGCAATCCACAAGCAACAAAGACTACTTTATATATGCAGCCATATTTCCAGGCATAGAAAGAGAGCAAAGCAACCTCATCTTCCAGTTGGGTTTTCTCTTGAAAGGGTTTCTGAGAGAGAATATCATCTATATTAAGTGTGTGTGAGCTTATTTTGTTGTTCTATACTTTTCTTCTTGATTTACTTTTACATGCATGCACTAATTTTCATTAATTTTACAGATCTAGAAATTAAATAAAACTGTAAATAGTGTAGAATCTCAGATTTTTAATATAATATTATGAGATCCGTTGTGATGAACTGTGCAGTGGGATATCCATAGTAGTTTACAGATCAAATGACATCCTTATTTTTTTTATACCATTGTCATTGGTATTCATTTGTTCTCTGGGGTGTCACAGGAGATTGAGGTCTTTTCACATCATTGCTGTTTCTTTGGCCACTCAAAATTTCTATGAAAAGGTTACACATGATTCAAATATTGTTCTCCAATTCCCTTGGAGGCTATCACATACTCTTCCATCTTAGTAAATCTTTAAAACCTATCCTTCCAAAACTGTAAACATTAACTATACTTCAAAATAAAACAAAAATCCCCAAATAAAAGGCCTTCTAAATAGAATGACACATAGACAAAACCAATATTTGAAAAACTATGTTTGCAAAATAAACATAAAAAACATTGTTACATACACCTTATAACTCGATAGCACAAGGAGGCCATAGAAACATAGGAAAATTCAACATTCCCATGTTGCACAAAACAAACTTTAAATGCATAGAACAATGATCTCCTACATAAAATCGAATAAATTACACAAAAAAATCACATATCAATATATTTAAAACCATATGCTTAAACTATTTAAGTTCAAACAAAACCAATCTATGTGAATTATGAATTCTTAGCAAGAATTTTTTTTGTCATAATAAATAAGAAAACCATTTCTTTTCCACTATTCACTGAAGACAAAGCCATGCGAATTCTAGTGCAAACTTTCAAAAAAAACTTAACAAAAAAAAAAAAAAAAAAACAAACAAACAAAAAACAAACAAACAAACAAACAAAAAAACACAACTAAAATTAGCATAGCTATATCCTATGTATCAGTTCGAAATACAAATTACAATCATATTTTAAAAACATCTTTTTGTTGAAAAAACAATGAGTCTTTTACAATGTTGGATAACAAACACCTTCAATCTTGTAAGGATATACTAATATATCCACATGAAGTGCAAGTATGTCAAGAATAGAATATGCATTTGGAATAATCGAAAACACATTTTGATTTCAATCAAATCATCAAAATTTTCAATACTTTCAAGGCTGAACCCGAATGCCTCCACCACAGACACACCATCAACAACAACTATTTCAGAAAATCCTATTGCCATACCATACAACTATAACCTCATTTCTGAGGAAGCCAACATAAGGATGTTTTCTTCAACTATTGGTAAAGGATGGTAACTTGGACATTTACTATTTACATCCCTAGAGATATCTTCGAGCAATGTCCAATTGAATCCCGAATCATCCTCAAAGTATTCCAAGATTTTCTCCTTTCTAACAACACCAAGTTCAAAATTGTCTATCTCCTCAAGCAACCATGCAGAAGTGGAACCATTATTAAGAACACAAGCAAGTTGATTTTTGTACAACCCTAATGACATACATCATATGTCAACAATAGGAACAAATGAAAATCCCCAACTATTTCTATTTACATCCAACCAGTAGATAGTGAAACCATATGCATGGTAATATTCATAATAGATGTCTAGAGAAAGCCAAAAAAATTTCCATTGAAGAAGATAACCTCCCTTGATGGCGTCACACCATCATATGGAAGTTTCGTCCTCTTCCAAACCATGTCAACACTGCTACAAATAAAAAAATGTGAATCAATTTATGCAGAAACATATTTTACCATGACCCATTCATATTTTCGTTCCCCACATCTTTGCAAAAAATAGAAGAATCCTTTTTCCCCAAGAGTAAGAACTCAAATATTTCTAAAGGTCTTCGTAAAAGGGTTGACAATGAAATAATTTTTTGTATGCAAATAACTTCTAGGTGCACTGAAAAAAAATCATTGACCCCAAAGTGCATTGAATTCTATAACGAGAATGGAGAAAAGGAAAAATCATGGAAGACAACTGACCGCTATCGTTAAGGAAGGATGCAACAAAACACTCATGGGGAAAACAAACCAGGAAAGAAGTAAACCCATATTCTTTATGAGCAGATCAATTGCAATTGGTGAGGAATTTGGGGTTCTCCAATATAAGACACCATTGTCTACAAAACAACGTAAATCTCATCAAGACCGAAAAGGGAAGCCAGCGAAACACAATACTCATAATCTCAAATGGGGGAAATTCCCAAATAGTTGAATCCATAGTAAAAGCAACAACTCTCCCTCTAAAAAAATTAAAAACTACCCTCTCTACTGCAAATAACATAATAAAAAAACTTGTGAATGAAAACGACCACAACACAAACCCATCACATTGGACAACAAAAAAACCATATTTCTCCCATAGATTACCAATAAATCACCCAAAATTTTCATCTTGATTAAAAATACTATCAGAATAGAACATTTAGCCCCAAATAAAAATTTCTACAACAAAAGAGCAACACTCATCAAACATAAATAAAACAACCAAATGATACAATCAACTATTTTGAGAATAACCAACAACAATCCCATACATATATATCGATGTCCATACCATCGATAATAAACATTTATTTATTAATTACATGACAATTAATTAAAAAACACAATTTTTAATTATTAAAAATATGAAAAAATGCCAATATTTCTATGGGACGGTCTATATATATTTTTTTTAATTATATTCTAATTTCTCCACCAAGGTATTATTTTTCAATATATATTGAACAAAATATATTTATATATTTCAATATACAATAGATTAAACTAAATATATTAATATTTAATATGCTGCTTTTATTTTCACAATATTTTAAGGGTAATCAATTGATATTATTTTAATATGTTTCGTTTTGTGTGTGTAAGATTTTAAAAGTAATGGATGGACAATGTGGTCAAAGATATTTTAAATAGTTAAAATAATAGTGTTCATCTTTTGGCTAAATATATAAAATAACTTTAGAGCAATGCTTTTAATAAAATTTCAGCGTTTACTTCGATTGGCTAGGATTATTAATTATTTTTTCTCTTAAATATTAATGTCGAAAGGTTTTACTATTTGTCTTCACCTAGACCAATATAAAATGCTATGTAATTTAATATAAAGATGATTAGATTTTTCAACTAACAACTTTTAAGGTGTAATAATTGTATATTACGAATTTTACTAATTGGATATTATTAATTTTAATGATTGTATAATATATATTTTTTTAAATTAATGCATAATAACAATTATATATATATATATTAATATGAATTTATTAATTAATTTGAACATTAATAATTTAAAATACTAACTAAAAACACGATATTTCAGTGGGTCCTCAAAATTTTCTACAACGTGACGTGTCTATCTCCCATGCATCCACCTGCTGCTCCCCGGTTTTCCACCATCCTCTTGTCTGCAACTACATCTGACGATCCTCACGCTACATAGTCGCTTGACCTCACCCCCCAAACCTCCCCACCACCTCTCACCATTTTCATTGTCGCCAAGCGGAAGTAGACCAACCCCTCTTGCCAGCGGCCAGGATTTCTGTCTAGCCAGACCATCCATCGATTTTTCCTCCTCGTGGCCGAGTCAATGAGTTTCCTTGTTAAAAGGCCTTCCGGCCACACCACTGAGGGTTTTTCACAGGCAGGGTTTCCTTGATCTCGACATTCCACTTCTTCCACAGTGTCGTTTTTCAAACCACAATAAGCCAAGGTTTCAGTCCCAACTCTTCCTCAGCGCGACCAATACACCAACACGGGTAGCTATTCATGAGATCCCCATGTTAAAAGCCTCTCTGGCCACACAATCGAGATTTTCTCACATGCACAGGTTGTTTGATCTCCGCACTCCACTTTCTCTTGCAATCCTAATCTCTAAAGAACAACAAGCAACGATTTCCGGCCCAGGTATCTCCTAGTGCGACCCTTGCACCAACACGGCTCCAGGCATGTCACGTCCATGAGTTGAGCATGTGCAACAAGCGATGAAGGGGTGGAAAACTTCGGTTAAAGGCGACGAGATGAGTTGTGATGAGGAGCAGGTGTGTTTGGTTAAAGGTGCCCCAACAAGCGTGTGACGACGAGTTTCGAGGATGAGTTGCGACGAGCTACTTGTAGGGTCGAAAAACCGAAATTTTGAAAATCGGCTAAGTATTGAAAGGTGCGTGTGACGAGTTTATAAGAGGTGTCGAAAAACCGACGAGTCAGTGGGCCAATGCGCAGAACGACGAGTTGGGTGGACTGACACATCTCTTTGTATTTTATTAGGGGATTTGTATGGTTGGCTTGGGTAGGCCAACATAACTTAACTCTTAGAGGAAGCATATATATGGAAGGCGACCTTGGAGGAATAATGCATCCAATGAAGCAATCTAAAGCAAGTTCAAACACAAAGGAACAAGCTAAGGGTGAAGTAAACAAAGAGAGGTGAAAGTGCAGACAGAACAGGGGCCATAGCAGTAAGCGGAGACAAAGGTGAAAAAATGAGTTTGGGTGAAGTTTGGGTTGCAGACGAGCCACAGGTGGGCGACCCTGCTCGTGAACAAATTGTGATTAGGGGCGACTGCCCAACGAGATAAGGTAGGGGAGTTGTTGTTAGGTGAACTGCGGTTGGGCGATCTACAGGTAGGCGACACAGGGTTGGGTGCTCTGACCCGTAGATGAATTGGGTGACACAAAGGTAGGCGCTCCGCCCATGGACAAGTTACGAATAGTGTGGGTGCTCCTGCACGATAGGCTGCGAACGGTAACATGAGCTGGCACAATGTCTTGAATAAGTGCGTAGGTAGACCCGAGAGTGGACGCCTCTACCCGGGCGTATTACAGTGAATGGTTGGCACGTTAGACTGAAGAAAGTGTGAAGGTTGACTTTGGGTGGGTGCCCCTGCCTAGCAACGAGATGTGGTGGGTGACTTGCAGGCAGGTGCCTTTGCCTGAACGCGTTGCACAACTGAACAAGCAAGGGTGCTACTGAACGGAAGGGTGACCCGAGGTGGGCGACCTTGAATGAGCAGACTTATTTGCTGATTTTTGTAGTTTGTCAAGGTGAATTTGAGGTTCTTGGCAAGCACTGAATTTGTAAAGATACTTGTAAAAATTGTATATTTATTATCATTGGGCAGACTCTAATTTGGGAGTTTCCCCTCCCTTTAAAAGAAATTTATCTGTTGTGCATATTTATATGATGATGAATGTTATTTCCTTTGTGTAAAATGATGAATGCTTAGTAGAATTGCAGAAAAATAATTAAGTGTTGAACGTTAGGTGTAGCTCGTACTCATTAGTATTGGTGAAAAGAATGTAGGTAGTGTTGCTACACCTGCTTATGTGCGTTCGAAATATCACCGCCAGAATAGGGGCATGACAAGTGGTATTAGAGGTCCGGATACCACGGAGCCTTTAAACAATTTGTAGGAAGCTAAAGTGAAGGAGATATATCTTGGTAATAGATGGTATCAAGACTTTCTGCAGGGCTTTGGAAAGTTTGATAGGGGAAACTGAAGGGTCCAGTTGAACGATAGAAAATTTTATGGTCTCGAAGAGATCACAAGTGAAGTTGATGGCAGAATAAACGGAAGCACCTCAAGTTATGACGGGGGAATCTAGCTAGGTCGTTGAGACTATTTTTATGGATCGAATGTTGGACAAGATAGAGGAACTCACTACTGAAGAAGCTTTGGTAAGGACTGATTATGCTAAACATCGGGATATGAAAACAAGTGTCAAGGAAGATTTCGAAGACCTCAAAGTCCGATATGGGTATACGGAATCGCTGTATACACAAATGGAGAAAGAAGTCAAAGAGATTTGAGCTGCGAGAGCTCAAGGTTTGGTAGACATCTTGAAGTTGTAGAAGAATCTTGATGATGCTCGAAATGAAATAGTTGTTTTGAAGAAAGCAGTTGGGCAAGGTTCCATTGGAGGAGTTGCCCATGTTAAGGTCAAAGAACCCGAACCTTATGACGAGATGAGGAGTGCAAAAGCTCTTGGAAATTTCTTATGCAATATGGAGCAGTATTTGGAGTGTTTGGGTATGTATGATGATGAAGCCAAAGTGAAGGTAGCTGCTCAATTCTTGACGAAAGATGTTAAGATGTGGTGGAAAAGAAGGATGGACCAGTTTGCCAGTGGCGATGCTACGGAAATCACTTCGCGGGATGAGATGAAGAAATATTTGTAGACTCATTTTAGTCCATAAGATGAGTCTTAGGATGAAAGGATGAAGATAAATATATGAAGCAAGTAGGAAGTCTACAAGAATATAAACGAGAGTTCTCAAGTGTGATCTTGGAATTACCTGATATGGCAGAGAAAGATAAGGTGTTCAATTTCATTATAGGTTTGAAACGTTGGGCATGCAATGAGGTGAAGAGGCAAAAGATCAAGACACTAGAAGAAGCATTTGCAGCATTTGATCACTTGGTAGAACATAATGATGAAGGAACAAAAGAACGAAAGAAGAAGAATGATAATTTGAAAGAAAAGTCTACAAAAGAAGAGCCTTCGATATTGAATGACAAGTCGAAGATGAAGAAGCCTGTTAAGTGTTGGATTTTTGAAGAACCACATATGGTGAAGAATTGTTCTTCAAGACTGAAAGTGGAAGCAATAGCACAAGTCGATACGAAGAAGAAGAAAGAAGAAATTTATGTTAGAGTTATGCATCTTTTGGGAGTTGCAGTGGCTATGGAAGTGGTCTCACAAAGAGATCTTGAAAGGAGCAAGTTGGAATATGTGGAGATAGACATTGGGAAAGGCACTGTTCTCACAATGGTGGATAGTGGTGCAACTCATAACTTCATCAGTGAAGATACTGCGAGGAATATTGGGTTGAAATTTATACCAATTCAAGCACAGTTGAAAGTAGTGAATTCTCCACCGAATTCAGTGATTAGTGTAGCTAAGAAGGTTGATGTGAGCATAGGTGAATGGATTGGGAAGGTCGATTTCACAATTGTGTGGATAGATGACTATGAAGTTGTACTGGGTATGGAATTTATGAAACAGTTTGAAGCTATGATAGTTCCAGACATGAAGAAGTTGTACATTTATGATGGGCGTGACGCAGAACCTATTGGTGTACCAATCATAGGAACTATGACAGTCGCATGTAAGTTGACAACGATGAATGTGGAGAAGGTCAAGTGAGATGAAGAATTCTGTAAGAGGTTATGTTGCACAAAGACAAAAATTATGGAGCAGTCACAGGTGATTAGAGCATTGTCTGATAGTATCTTGGATTTATCAAGTAGACTAGAGGCAATGGAGAAAGATGATGATGCTAGATTTGATGACCAGATGGAAAGCCAGGAAGCATACTTGCAGAGATTAGAGGTGGGAGATCCCGACAGATGGATTGAACTTATATGTGAGCAAGAGGGAGAGTCTTCAGCCTCCACTTCCTCTCTTCTTAGACTAACATGAGATGAGGCTCATTGTTAGCTTCTTGTGGCAGTAAGGCTCCAACATTTTGAGCAAACATCTAGGTTGAGATGAACATGATTTGCAGCAAGATGCAGAGATGAGTCATGATGATGTAGGGGACATGCATTCTTGTGGATGCAATGTACGGTGGACTAGCTACCCAACTAGTCACCAACACGAAGGGATCCAACACATGATTTCTAGCAGAGTTTGACATATCGATGGCATGAGGCAGGTCAGAGGTGGATACATCGGGATACCCATATACATGGATTTGCAGTCTTAGTGATGGTGGTCGCAGGGATGGTGTTGTCAAGGGCGAAAAATGTTTGAGGTGGGGGAGTATGTCACATGCACGAGTTGAGCATGTGCGACAAGAAACCGAGGGGTGGAACACTTCCGTTAAAGGAGACGACCTGAGTTGCGATGACAAGCAGGTGTGTTTGGTTAATCGTTCCCCAGCGAGCGTGCGATAGTGACTTGCGTTGATGAGTTGTGACAAGCTACTTGGAGGGTCAAAGAACCAAAATTCGGAAAATCGGCTAAGTATGGAAAGGCGTGTGTGATGAGTTTATAAGAGGTGTCAAAAAACCAACGAGTCGGTGGGCCGACGTTCAAAGCGATGAGTTTGGTGGAGCGACGCATCTCTTGGTATTTTATTAAGCAATTTGTATGGTCAGCTTGAGTAGGCCGACCCACCTTAACTCTTGGAGGAAGCATATATATGGAAGGCGACCTTGGAGGAATAAGGCATCCAATCGGGAAATCCAAAGCAAGTTCAAACACAAAGGGACGAGCTAAGGGTGAAGCAAGCAAAGAGAAGCCAAAGTGCAGGTGGACCGATGGTTGTAGCACTAACCCGAGATAAAGGTGAGAAAATGAGTCCGGGTGAAGTTCGGGTGTGGACGAGCAGCAGGTGGGCAACCTCGCCTGTAGACGAACTGTGGTTAGGTGCTACTGCCCGGCGAGCTAAGGCAAGTGAGCTGAGGGTAGGTGGATTTCTGTTGTGCGAGTTGGAGGTAGGTGCCACAGGTTTGGGCGCTTTGAGCTGCAGATGAGTTAGGCGACATGGAGGTGCGTGTTCTTCCCGTGGACGAGCTGCGAACAACATGGGAGCTCCTGCACGATAGGTTGCAGACAGTGACATGAGTTGGCACGATTACCTGAATGGGCGCGGAGGTAGACCCGGGAATAAGCACCTCCGCCTGAACGTATTGCGGTGAACGATTAGCATGATAGGCTGAATGAAGCACGGAGGTTGAATCGGGGTGGGTGCCCCTGCCCAACGATGAGTTGCGGCGAGCAACCCATAGGCAGGCGTATCTGCCCAAATGCGCTGCATGATTGAACAAGCATGGGTGCTGCTAAATAGAAGGGTGACCCGGGGTGGACGACTCTATTCTGAGAGTTGTCGCTCCCTTTGAAAGAAATTTATATACTATGTATATTCATATGATGATGATGAATGTTATTTCCGATGAATGCTTAGTAGAATTGCAGAAAAATAATTAAGCGTTGAATGCTAAGCATAGTGCGTACTCATTAGTATTAGTGAAAAGACTTTAGGTAGCGGTGTTGCACCTGAATATGTTTGGTTGAAAGATCACTGCCAGGATAAAGGCGTGACAAGGCAGGTGCCAAGTAGGTATTCCCAATGCCCAGCTTGATCTATGCGTGGCTCTATACATATTTTTACTGCGAGCCTGTTTTCACAAACAATTTTTTTCCTACTGCTGATGGAGTTTCCGCCTTTGTTTTCTACAGAGGAGTTGTGTCGCGGCTGCCGCGAGGATGGAAGGGTCTCCACCACAGGGCTCCTGGACATCACTTTCCAAGTTTTTCTCTATTGCCGATGACCACCTGGAAGAGCTGAGACTTACAGGGTTTTTAAATTTCACTTTCTTCCTTAGTGTTTTTTGCCCACATTTACATGGCAACCTTTTACAGTCAGGCTTTAGCCCCGTCGGCATTTCCTTCCAAAGGTTTGTCAGCCCCTTAGTCGAGGCTACAGAAACACACCGTCGGGCCAAATACTTTCTCACCGCTCTAAATTATCTTTGCAAAACACGATATGAATGTTCCCATTGCACCCCGCAAGTAAATTTTTTTCTCAAATTTTTGGAATATATATAGATATATATATATATATATATATATATAAATTCTATTAATATTTTATTTGCCATTTAGAGATTTTCTTGTTTTTTTTTTTCCTGAAAATCTTTTATTTTCGTGTCAAACTCATTTCCACCGCAATTCTTTTCTGTTTGCCTGCATTTAAATTCTTTATTTCCTCTAGAAACTGCTCCATGTCTACATTTCAGAATAAATATGTGTTTTTTCAATTTTTTTTTTCTACAATTTCATCATATTTATTCAATGCTAATATGGATGCTTTGTACTTCACATTATATTGATCACTTTTTTATTTTAATAAAATCATTTTCATATCAATGTTTCCATTGGAGAAAACCTATATAACTAGCATTCCTAAGAGTAGTGGTGGACTGAGTGTCAGGCCAATCCAATTGCCTTTCAGCTTTTGGATAGTTTGCTTGTACATGGGTGTCTTATTTAGTGCTTCTCTCAATCTTTGAGGAGAGTGGTACTCTCTTATCTTTAAGCTATATGGCAATGTGTTCCATCTCCTATGTATGCTATCATCCCCTAACAGCCTGAATATGTCCTTAAAATATGAAGCTTCTTTCTCTTGGGTAGCAAGATACCTAGTTGTAAGCTGAGGATCATTTGCAATCAAATTATGGGTACTGATGAGGGCCATGGGATCTGAATGTTCAGCTCTAATCATAAGAGGTTTAGTGTCTCTCTTTCCAATATCTTCTTCATCTCTGCAGCCCTTCATTCGTCATGCTTCATCCATGATGCCAAAGCCATCAACTGTAAATCTCCTAGCTTGGCACTAGGGTCACATACATTCATGTCTATTAATGCCATCTTGTGCAAATAAAACTCAGACATCTTGGCCCTATCTTCTAGTGTTCTCTGATCACAAAGATCAATGAACTACCTGTAGTCTTGAATTGGCATGGTGCCTCTCTATGCTAGGATCTTGATCTGGAACTGTAGCCACTATTCCTTAAGGTATAGGGCATAGGATTTAGCTGGCATCATACACTAGATTTATTCCAAAGAGAGGCTGACCATACATGCCAATTGATTCTCTCTTTCTTGCAGTTGTCCTATCAACCATGCATTTTTTGTTTCTAGTTTATTTTTTATTATGGCCTCTTTATCTCTCAAGCTACTTAGCTCTTTGTCCATATCCTTGAGCTTCTCCTCCATGTTCCCAATTTCTTCCACCCCCTTGGATTTGGTGATCTGCATCCATATGTGAGTTCTGGCTCTCTCCTTCTCAAGCTTGAAGAACAGTGGGATAGCAAATTTTTTAGGAATGCCCTGCCTCCTTCAATAAACTTGTAGTATGAGTCAAGGTTAGGTTGGGCGCTAGGTTCTTTTGACTTTAGGTCCTCTTCTTTAGTTTCTTGCTGTTGGCCTACCTCCTTTTCCAATTTTTGTGTCTCCTATAGGTTCAGCAGAGTATCGTGTAGGACTGCTTCTACTTCTTGTAGATTCTGTTGTGTATCATGTAGGATTGCTTTTCCCTTGGAGAAGGTGGATCTAGTCATAGGGCTTCTCACATAGGTGATAGGGGACTTAGGGGTAGGAATTTTTCTCCTTTTGTTTAGGTGAGTCTTAAATCACAATGGGAATTTTGGTTGGTGTTTGGGGTTTCCCCTGCCTTATTCTTGTGCTTTTCCTTGTCCTGAAATATAAGGGGTTTGCCTCTATCTTATGCCTTTCTGCTTGATGGGGGTGCTAAGAGCAGTAAATGTAGTTGTTGCCTCTCTCTTAGTGGGTTTTGGAGACACCCTAGGCCACTCCTCCTTGTCTTATTCCCCCTCTTTCTCATTTCTTTCTTCACCTATGTATTTCCTTTATTCTTCCTCTTGTAGATCCTCATCTTCTTTATCAGTTTCCTCCTTAACATCCTCCTTTGTTTCTTCATCATCCTCCTTCTCTTTCTCCTCTTCTTCTTCATCTTCCTCATTTCCTGCTGTTTCATCTTCTTGTTCATCCATCCCATCTTCATCTCCTTCTGTTTCTTATTCTTCCTCTCCTTTAGTCTCTTCCTCTTCCTCTTTACTGACACTAGGACTAACATCATATGTGAGAGCTTTGATGTCTTCCTCTGCCTGCATGTCTCTGAAAACTGACCATTGTATAGGAATTATAAGGTTTTGGAGGGCATATTCTATAAGGATTCTAATTAACCGATGGTGAGCTAACTGTTCGGAATTTCCCTCTTGCACCTTGATGCTTGAGTCTATCAGTGATTGTAGCAGGAAGTATGGTATGTTGAGCCTGTGATGAGGGGGTGTTTCTGCTCCAAATCTCAATTCTTCAAGAAGCCTAAAATGATATCCATAAACCACGCTATACCTACCCTCACATGAAATGTATTTGATAAGTTGGTAGCTCACCTCATTCCAGGGATATGGTAGACTAGCTCTCCTTACTCCATTTTTGTCCTCAATTGGTTCCTCACCTTCTAAAAAGAATTTCCTTTTGGCAACCTGGCTATCTCCTTTGTCTTCCTTCCTCCATTATACTCCTAGGGTAAGTGTGGTAAATGTGTTGATGAGTTCACGGGTGAGTTCTATGGAGAGGCCTCTTACCACAATAGTGGCATGGACTTTGGTAAGTGGAATGAGGGAGAGAGAAAAATCTCAGTCCAACTCATCATACCCCCTTAATTTTTCGAAAAACCCCATCCAATTATGCCTTGTGAAGATTTCTAGTACCTGAGGGTGTTGTTGGATTCTCACAGTGTTAGTGGAATCCCTCTTATTAAACCCTCCTGTCATCTTGGTTGGTGAAGTTTGAGGAGATGATATGGTTCATACAATTTTCAAGTGTAGAAGTAAAAGACTAAGATGATTGTGTGGACAATTCTCTTGCACAACTGCCAGATTCACTCAAACTAGAGGATTTTTGTTCAATTTACTTGGAAAGAGGGATGTAATTACAGAGCCTACCTCTTCATAGTGTTTGTGTGGTCAATCCCCATGTTTTCCCCTATGAAACTCCTCTCAGCCTATCATGTAGACTGTCTTTGTGTATCCTGTAGGAATCCTGTGTGCAATCCTATAGGATTTCCTGTGCAATCCTATAGGAATTCCTGTGTAGAAAAACAATGATGTATTTCTTGTTATAGGTTTCCTAGGTATGAGAGAGACTTGTGAGAGCGAGCCTCGAGGAAGTGAATGCATGAATGCATGGGGATGACGATTATTTCCTCTTATGGTCATTTGGGGTGAGGTGGTGTGCTGGCAGCCGAGGTACGGTTTCCATTTTTGGACCATTGATCCCCACTACCACCTCATCATTCCCCACTTCCTCATAATCAAATCCCACTTCATGCTTCCATAGCCTTAACTTCTTTTGTCCTTCTCCTTTCTGATTTTTGAGTTGACTGCTGCCACGTGTGAGAGGACAAATTGTTTTGTCTTTGTTGACTGATTGGAGGTGGCCAAGTTAACTGGCCACCTTTTGCTTATAAACCAACTTAATTGTAACGATTACATATTTTGAGTACATTACGCACATGAGAGAGTGAGTGGGATACTTACCTATGGTGCTTAATACCTTTCTGCAATGGTTGAAGACTGGAGGTGTTTGTTGTGTGTATTGGCTGCATGCTAATCGTCTTCCCCCTTTTTTGTTGCTCTCTGATGATTTTTTTGTGGTGCAAGTACCTGGTGTTGAAGATGATGGTGCTTTTGCTACTTTGGATTCCCTTCTGCTCTTGGATCATCATGTTGGAATCTTTTTGTTCTTATGATTTGTATTATGTGGGATAGGCTGATACAGGATTTCCTACAAGATGTCTTGTAGCTACTTCTCCCTCAGAACTCTTAATCGTACCTTATACTGGGAGTTTGAGGATGGTGACATGGATGGAGAGGGAGACTAGGAGTGTGGAGAATGAGGAATACTTAAGTGATGCTCCCTATTTCTCCTTGTTTCATTTTTTTTTAAGACTGTGAAATATTTTGAAACTAATATTTTTTTAAGGGTGAATGCAGGGGTGTTGAAGGTGGACATAGGTATGGTCATGGAATGATGATGCAAGGGTGCTATTTTATTGACATAGAAGGTCATTTTTTCCTTTAAGGTCGCTTCTTGTAGGATTTCCAGGTCACTGCCATTCCTACAGGATCATCCTATAGGTTTTCAGGGGACCCTATAGGTTTATAGGGGATCGTGTAGAAAACACAGTCCCCTTGTAAATTGAAGGAAAGGAGTGGAAAGAATGAAAGAAATGGTAGAGTGATGAATGAAAATGAGTGGAAAAATAAAATGTGAGTGAAATAGGTCTCTTGGTGATCCTCCTTTTCTCTTTGATCGTCCTTCTTACTCACATGCAAATCCATTTTTTTTTGAAAACAACTAGGCTGCCACTGAGAGGTTTTCATCCTAGTTGTTTAACTTGGGCACCTCAAGAAAGGCTTTCACCTAGGGATCTTTTTATTCTCATTTCTTCTCTTATTTTTTTTTGTTATTGACACCATTGGGCCAGCCCAAGAGGTTTTCAACCCGATAATGGGACTCAAGCGCCTCATGGAGGTTTTCACCTGAGTCCTTATTCTTTTTTTTTTTTTTTTTCTCTCTCAATGATTTCATGAGATAGGATCTGAAACTTTCTCCACTACCATCACTATTTTATTGATATCATCAATGAAATCATGTTTTGAAAATGGTCTCTTGTAAATTTTCAGTTGGTGTCCATTAACAAGTAAAGGAATGGCTTCTTCATCTATGGTTCTGATCTGTACTAAACCATTATCATGACATCTTTTTACAACATAAGGTCCTAGGCATCTTGTCCTTAACTTTCCCTTGAAGTATTTATACCTAGAATCATATAACAAAGCTCAATAACCTTCATGAAATTTTGCTTTTCCTTGATGTTATTATCATGCCAGATCTTCCTCTGTAGTTGAATTACTTGTGTATGTAGGAGGGCCTGCATTCTGAACTCATCCAAACAATTCAACTAGAGAAATCTCTATTTTTGTGCACTGTTGAGATCTAGATCTAGTTGGGCTGCCATCCTTAATGTGTTATACTCAAATTCAATGGACAACAGGGCCTTTTTCCCATAGACCAGCTCATATGGTGTGAATCCAGTGGTGGTCTTCCAGGTGGTATTATATGCTCAGGTGGCCTCAATTAGTCTATCTGCCTAATCCTTCCTACTGCTTCTTACCACTTTGGTCAAGATGCCCTCCAGTGCTTTATTGGTCACCTCCACTTGTCCATTAGCTTGTGGATGATAGGGAATGGAGGTTCTATGCTTGATCTTGTGCTGGATGAGCAAGTCTTCAATCATGTTGGAGGTAAACTGGCTACCTTAGTCTGTGACTAGCTCTCTAGGGTACACAAATTTGTAAAATAGATTCTCCCTTAGGAGCTCAGCTACCTTCTCTTCTGTTGCTACCCTAATTGCCTTGGTTCCAAACCACTTAGTCAGATAGTTAGTGCACATAATGATGTGCTACTTTTGTTTTGAAGGAGGGTCAATAGGTCAAATGAAGTCCATGCCCCACTTGTCAAATGGCTCGAAAGTCACTTGAGGCTACATAGGCATTTCATCTCTTGGAGTAGGCCTTCCCATCCTTTGGCACTGATCACACTGACTATTATATATTTTCACATCTTGATGAAGAGTGGGCCAATAATAACCTACTTGTAGCACTTTGAATGATTTCTTCTTTGTTACTAAGTGACCTCCACAAGCCCCATCATGATAGGTTAGAAGGATGTCAAAGACTTCCTCCTCCTTGACAAACCTCCTCAAGATTTGATCTGGGCAAATTTTAAAGAGATTTCCCCCAATCCAAGTAAAGGGAGCACTCTTCCACACTATCTTGCTTTTCTCTTTGGAGGACAAGTTCAATGGGAAATGTGCAGATACCAAATAGTTTGCTATATCAGCAAACCATGGAGAGAGAACTGAAATAGCAAATAAGTGTTCATCCAATAGTTGGTCATCAACCATTCCTTCTTCACCTCCAAGCATATTTAATCTAGACAAAAATTCTACAAAAACATTTTCCTTACTAGGCTTATGAACATTAGTTAGATCAAATTGTTGTAATAAAAGTAACCATTTTATAATCTGAGCATTCACATCTGGTTTATTGATTAAATATTTGATTTCAGCTTGGTTGCTATGCACAAATGTTTGATAGCCTATAATATAATTCCTGAATTTGTTCAATGTATGCACAACAGCCAGGAGTTCCTTTTCGGTCACTTTGTAATTTAGTTCAGCCTTTGACAGATTCTTACTGATGAGGTAGATAACATAAGGCAATTTTTCATCTATCTGACCTAGGGCTACTCCTATGGCTTTGTGTGAGGCATCAACATGAATATGAAAGGGAAGGGCCCAATTTGGGCCTCAGACAATCGGTGCAGTGGTTAACTTGTTCTTTAGGGTGTTTAAGGCCTCTTGAAAATTTTTTGATCATATAAACTCAGAGTCCTTGGCAAACAACCCAAATAAAGGAGAGGCCAACTTGCTGAAGTCCTTTATGAACCTACGGTAGTTTCCAGCTAACCCTAGGAAGCCTCTGACATCTCTCTGCTTTTGAGGAGGTGGGACCCATTGGATGATAGATATTTTTTTGGGTCCACCTGTAGTCTTTGCTGAGATATTGAATGACATAGCATGGTCCCTGTAGTCATCAAGAATTTACAATTTCCGGGACTAAGATTCAGGTTCATTTCACTGCATTTGTGCATTACATTGCCTAGGTTGGACAAAGCGTCTTGAAAAGCACAACCATAAGGTGTAAAATCATCCATATAAATTTCTACCACATCATGGACTAAGTCAACAGAAATACTCAGGACTGCTCTCTAGAAAGTGGCACGAGCATTGCATAGGCCAAAAGGAAGCACCCTATAGGCAAAATCACCCCAAGGACAAGTGAAGGTGGTTTTATCCCGGTCTTTTGGGCTGATTTGGATTTGGTTGTACTAGTTGAATCCATCTAGGAAAGAGAAAAACCTTTTCCCTGCGAGGCCATCTAGCACTTGGTAAATGAAGGGTAGAGGGAAATGGTCCTTCTTTGAGGCTTTGTTCAACTACCTGTAATCAACACAAATACTCCACTTACCATTTTTCTTTGGAGATAACACCAAAGGAGAGACCCACTCACTATCATAGATAGGGTAAATGAATCTTGCATCTATCAGATTTTGCAGTTATTCTTTGACTATGTCTTTAAGAGCTGGATTCATCCTCCTTTGGGGCTGCCATACTTGCTTGCAAACTTCTTTGATATATATGTGGTGATTACACACTGAGGGGTGCACTCCCTTCATTTCTTTGAAACTCCAAGCAAACGAATCTAGATGTTTATTTAGCATGTTTCATAACTTCTCTTCTTGGAGAGCAGTAAGAGATGGATTTATTTTCAAGGTTCTCTCAAGGCCGAATTCTATGGTTTTGACATGGAGGGGGTTGGAATCAGCCAAGCATAGGTCAATTGGATGATTTTTCTAGGTTTCCTTTACTACATATTCTAAGGGCAATGTATTGGGAGTTGGACTTTGGAGTAGGTGTTCAATCAAATCGTCTTCATCCTGCTATCCTGCTCCCATGGTTGGTTCTAAAGTACATAGTTGGGCAGAATAAACTTCGTCTTATTCCTCATCCTCCAACCATAAAGGTAAATCATGCTCTAGAGATGGCTGAGCAGTAGAGTATAGGACTAACTACTTGGACATATGCCCATTCTTGATGGTCATATTCCTAGCTCTACAACTAGTGTAAGCATCAACAGTGGCCAAGAAAGGTCTCCCAAGGATGAGAGGGTAACCAATAAGCTTAGCCTTAGGCTGGAGAACTAGGAAGTCTGCAGGATACTCCCAAGAGTTAATGGAGACCATCACATCCTCCACAATCCCCTCAGGGGTCACTGTGGAGCGGTCTGCAAGTTGCAGAACTGTTGTGGTCTTCCTCAATGAACCTTGGAGGTTGAGCTTGAGCATGGTTCCCTTGGTCATCACATTAATGGCAACCCCAAGATCGATCAAAGTGTGTGGGAGAATGGTGCGATTGATGTGCACATCTACTACAGGGCTTCCAGCGTCCAAATACTTTGGACAGATTACCTCTCCCAGCATTAAGTCAGACAGTTGTCCAATAACATTAATGGTAGGGGCATCCCTTCCTCGCCTCCCTGGATGCTTGAAGCACTTATCCTTAATCAACTTATTGTAAATAGGAACATCTTTTATTTCCTGGAGAAGTGGAATCTTTACGCATAGATTTTTCAATTCTCCCAGAAGTTTAGTCTCTTCTAGGGTAGGCTGGAGTGGTTGTGTTAATCTCTCGGGAAAGGGTGGATTCAATTTAAGAATGCTTTCCTCTCTTTCTTCCTCAACCTCCCTAGGTGGAGGTAGAGGTTGGTTATCCAGGAGAACTCTCCCAGATCTGAGGTTAATCTCCTAGATTTCCACAGCATAAGATGGATATGATGTCTCTCCAGTGTATACTTGTAGAGCCTATCTGTTGTTCGAGTTCATATTTGGCTGGGCATACATCTGGGGTTGCTTGGGTGGAGCAGAGTGTAAAAGTTGTGGTTGGGGAAGTGGTGGAGGCAATAAGGCTGGAGCATTGTTCTATTGGGGCCTCCAACCCTCAGGCAGTGCATTCCACTGAGTTTGTGGCGGAGCATATGGTTGAAATGACTAGCTAGCTGGCTGGGAGTTATATTGAGATGCAAAGGACCAAGGAGTGGGTGTAGACTAGGAAGGATGAGCACGGGGTCCCCAAGAAGGTATGGTTGTGGTTTGGTTGGCGTTGTAATATGCATGGGATGACCCTTGCATGCCCTACTGGTATGGTCTAGGCCCATGAGGTCTCCTTTGGTTTATGTAGTAGAGCTGCTCAGTGACCCCTTCAGCTACTTGATATACAGCTTTGAGTCCAGGAAAATAAGGGAACTTGTCTGTGGAGTGGTTTTCTTCATAGATTGAGAAAATCTCAATAGAATTCAATGAACATTCATTCCTAGGATGCCCCCTAGTGCATCTAGGACACAAAATGGCCAAGGCTCTCTCTGATTCCTCTTGCTTTCTCTTAATGTGCATAGTGTCCATTTGCAAGGAAAGGGTTTGCAACATCTCACTTTTTAAATATTCCAGCATGTTTCCAATTTCACCCTTGATGAATGAGTTGGAAGAGGATGTACTGACCATAGGCTGACTACCCCTACCCTTTTTCCTAGCTTCCCTAGAATGGTTTCTAAAGACAGTCTTGATATCATCATAGGGTAATTGGTAGATATTTTCTCTTGCTAACAAGTGTAGGGTATCCAGAAGATCTTCCCTTACCCACCTAAGTAGGACTAGATTTAGTGACTCAGGGTCAAGTGTGCACCTCACCCTTTTGTAACTAAGCTGGAATCTTTCTTCATAATTTTCTAGGGATTCATCATTTCCTATGGTCATCCTAAAAATTTCCTCTCTAGTATCCTTTGACCGACAATAGTCTCAATATTTGCTATTAAAGGCTTGCTGCATATGAGCCCAAGTTGTGATGCTATCCCCAGGTAAATCTATGAACCAACACAATATTGCATCCTTGAGAGTAGATGGAAATAGTTTTAACTAATGCTCGTCATCTATATAGTCATAGGTTTGGCATGTAACAAAAAACTCAAATAGGAAAGTGTCAGGTTCTTCTGTGTTCAAGCCATGGCAATGAGGTAGGGAAAAGGGGCTTATATTTTTCATCTTAGTGTCCCCATTGGTTTCCATGATGGGGAAGGCATCCTCAACTCTCTCTCTATTCCCTTTGTCATTTCTGTTTTCAGCCATTGGTTCAGTAGGAATGGGTTCTTCTTCATCTTCTTCCCCTGTAGGTTCTTCAAATACGTTAGGTTGCTCACCTAAGGGTTCCTCCAATCCATAGCCACCGATAAAGAGGGAAGGTTCGCTGTTTGATGCAATGGGGGTATTTGGAAAAAATTTCCCTAGGTGATCCCTATTCCTATGAGGCATGAAAGGAAATGTTTTTAGGTTCGTTTTGTGTTTTTTTTCAAACATGGAAAGTACTTTGCAGAATTGAAATTGTTGATTAAATGAAATCTACTGACTTAGTGAAAACCTACTCGCTGAATTGAAATATTGCTTGGAAAATGGAAAGGAAAGCAGAAAATGAAAAATGAAAAACGAAGCAACTAAATTACTTTTGCAGAAATAAACAAATGGTAGAATATTAGAGACAAGAAAATAGAATAAAGAAGCAGTATTCACATATTACTCAGACACCTCCCCGAAAACGGTGCCAAAAAGTGATGAGCACTAGTATTGCAGCAAGAATATTGCAACTCCTGGGCTACCATCTTTACTTTCTCAACTCGGGGTTCATACAAACTTAGAGGTGACAGTGTTGTATACACAAGTAAAAGTGATGGTTCTTCCTCTTGTCACGGTTCAGTTAGTGAGAGGCCACTGGGGTTTTCAAGCCAGACTTATATGGAGTCAGAAGAAGCTTGGTTTCTTGATGGAAGAAAGGGAAATTTTCTCTAAGGGAGAGCTACTCTATTGTAATTATGGAAAAGAGCGAAACTCAATGCTAAATCACAACATTTCCTAATTAACTGCTAAGAAAATATTCTTTGCAATAATGCTAAATTAACATGAACCAAATGCTACTATCTAATAATGGAAGTAAGAATCATCAAATATCACTAATGTGCAAGTAAAGCAACTGAAATAAATATATTTTTGTCTTTTCATGCAATATCAAGTATGCAAACTAACTTCTTTTGGTGATGTGGTAGGTGAATTAAGGATGTTGGAGGATGGATGGAAGGGTTAGGAGATGGTTGGATGGAGTGGGAGACCCTTTGGAAGCATTTGGTGACTTCTTAGAGGATTTCGCTCAATTTGGCCTTAAAATGGGCCATTTCAGGAAAACCTACAAGATGTACTAGAAACCTACAAGATTCCCTTTAAACCTACAGGATGTAGCCGAGAGCAAAATGAAAGGTGTTGGAGGTGATGGAAGGCTTAGGGAAGGTGGTATATGGGTGGAATGAAGTGAGGAAAGGTCTAGGATCACTCATAAGTCAACAACAAAGATAGAGGATGGTTGGATTCACTTAATGTGCTTGGAAGAATTTCTATTAAAAATGATGAAAACTAGTGAAGGCAATGGTGAAAACAATGAATGACTATGGTGGATGGAGTGAAAGGTGGTTGCTGGCTATGAAGACGTTGTCTCCTCCTGAAGCACCTGCTCTACATAAAACATGTATAATTCCCAAAAAGCTATGTAAACAAGAAGCATTCCCATAAGCTAGAAAAGGAGAATTAATGAACTAACTACCTACATTATGGATGAGGAAAGTTGCTGAAAGGAATGAAAGCAAGGATGAGATCTACATGAAAAGTAAAGACAAAAGAGATGGAAATGAAATACAACTTTGAAAAATTGATCAAATGCTAATTTAAATACAGTAAACTCTAAATCTTATGCAAGAAATAGAAATCTATGTTTTTGGGGCTGCACAAGGATCCATTCCTCAAATCATGATCCCAAGGGGAGGAAATGAGGCCAAGATACCCACTAACAACCTTTTGGTACTCCTTTTATCCCTGCTAACCTGCTACTGAGGTAAGGCACAAATGGAAGCAAACTAATGAACGACCAATCCAATCTACACTACTTGAAATGAAAACACATCTAAAAGCAAATTAACAATGAAACTATGAAACTAATCTAAACACACATATACAAGAAAGTGGAGCCTTAGCTACTAGGGTTGGGCCCTAACCCAAGAAATTCAGCCCTCTGAATTAACTCAGTACTGGCTCAAAGCAAAACTCATTCTTATTACCAAAACAAAAAATTACATCAATAAAACATTCACAAGTCTGGAGCTCAAAAATAGCTTAGAGTTTTACAACAAAAATTCTAATCCTAATGAGGCTCTAGGCCTCTCTACTTATACGACTGAAGTCCCCAAAAAATTCCTTAAAATTAGGGAGGCTCGGCTCCCAAACTTGAGATAAAATAGCTCTTTGTCTCTCATTTACTCGGCTGCATTCTAGTCCTCATTGCTTGGCTGCTTGCACTGTGAGATAGTGTGATGGATGGAGGAATATTCGAATGGGGGAAAAGTAAATGAGGAGGATTTACCTCCTACAATCCCTCTCCCTTGACCCATTGGAGTTTTAACCTTAGTATTTGCCAAAATTTCTTGATTTTCTCCTTCAATCTTGCATTCAATGCATATTAGTCAACTAGGCATAATATCCAACTCTAACTCATCTCATAGACAAAATATAATCAAAAACATGTAATAAGTTATGAGAAAAGTTGTGGTGACTAAGCTGGGAGGTGAATTAAGGCCCATATAATTACCCAATGATGAGGCTCATCAATGAGCATGCCAAAAAAATTGAAAATGTTATTCAGTACCTGCATATAGTGGCTTTTTACATGCACCAGAGATTCAATATCTTTTAAGATGTGGTTTTGCAGAGATATCTTGGCGCTAAGGAATTTTGGTATAGGTTTTTAATGTTCCTTTTTGCCCTTCTTTCTTTACCCTTTAACTATAAGGTGGGTTCTTATGGTTTATTTGATGTGTGTTAATTGCATGTTTTGAATTATGTCACGTACAAATGGAAGCATAAATGTTTGACACACATTCATGGGTTTTTGTGGTTGCGTGGAGAAACAAATATGGAAACATTGGATTGGTTTGATGTCACCGCTATTGGTTCTGCAAAGCGTTATTTCGACAAATATGTTACTACTTGGAATGTTTGTGACATGCATCGTCCAAATGACCTAATCCCTAGAAGTTTAAATGATGATCCCATGAAGTTTAAATGATGATCCATGCTTGTTAAATATGCATGAAATATTTTCTTGCAATCCTAAAGAAGACTATGATCATTTGGTGAATCACGTGCAAAGGCATATGAAATGTAGCATTGATTCATGTCTATGTAAAAAATATATATTTTCTTTTGTGTCACTATGATGCTCATTGGGAGGTTCATGCAGAGTGAGCATTGCACATAGATGAAAAGGGGATAAAAAGTATGAACCAACACAAAATGGCGACCATTTAAACATTCACAATGTCCATCTTTTATCAATGTGGGAAGAAAATATTGATTGTCGACCTCTTTTCTCTCACCATGAAATATTGAAATACATAGCGAAATATGCTTCAAAGGCAGAGAGAAGATCATAAAGTTATCACAAAATGTTGATAAGAGTGGCTAATGGGAGTGGGTCTCATGCTCCTACGTTGTCTGTGTATAGACGGTTTCTTGGTTAAACTCTTGTAGAACATGACATTGGAGCTCAAGATAGATGTGATTTGTTGCTAAAACTCCCTCTTTTTGTTTATAGATGCAAATTTTTTTCCTTGAATATTGGAAAAAAAGTGTACAAAAGGTTATTGCTACATTCTAACGAGGTTTGATGCACAAATAATTTTGTTTAGGTATATCAAACCCAGCTTGTTTTTTTGGAAAATGTGTGCTTAATAGAAATAGTAAGATCATGGATTTTTGATGCAATTTTTATAGCACCATTTACCACTCATGGTAGATCTAATTCTCTAATTATGGCCTACGGAAACCCTTCCTTCTAGACTTGGTCCAAAATCTAAAAAATAGTGTTTTATACCCTATACGCTACTTTCCCCATAATAAAAGCATGTACACACGGGTCAGAAGATACCCAACCTGCGTTCATATGTTAAAACACTTAAAAAAATTAAATTTTCTTAATTTAGGGCGGAGTTAATGGGTTTTACCTGTTAATCACCTCCTATTTCTCATGGCCCAACTATTTCCAACTCAAAAATATAATTTGGATAAGTATAAGCAAACCTCCATGGGAAGGCCTTAATGGAGAAGATATGAGATATTGATAATATGGTGAGATTATCCCTGATCGAGTCGGACGAATCCCTGTGCCTCCTGCACTCCCCAAAGCTTCAGGAAACCCTTGTTTCCTTGTTATATATATCCTTCATCTTTCTTAAGATATCCTTCTATTGGTGATGGAGGAAGATTGTTGAAGGCCGGGAAAGGATGGATCCAGAGGATGGTTCTGCTTGGAGCCAAAGAAGCACTCAAGTCGTATTTCTCCACTTTACTTGTAGCTAACTTCAATAAAAAGAATGTTGTTTTGTTTCCAATATTAAATGTTTTTATGCATCAAGTTATGTTGGAATTTGTTTATGAATCTTATATTGATGTATAATTATTCATTCATTTATATGATAAAAAATTAATATCATGAATATGCTTTAAGTTTCTACTGCTATGTATGTTCCATTTGAGTAATTTTCAGGTTTCAAGAACATCAGGAGAAGCCGAGGGTTTGCACCATGCGAGATCTACCCAAATGAAGGACATCTGGGTAGGAACACTCTTACACAGTTTATTAGAATAAACATTTTGATTGATTTCCTAAGCATTTCTTTTTGTGGTTTTTCCTCCGCTCTATTGGGGTTCTAAACCCAAATCTCTAGGGTGGTTTACCCAGCAACAGAATTGGCGACTCCACTAGGGATAACAATCTTGTTATTTATGGTTTGGGTTGTTTGTTCTCAATAAGAGTTCAGTTGCTTGATTGCTTTCTTTTATAGTATTGTTTGGTCCATTAGTGTCCCAGGCATCAAGTCCGATCTTCTTAATCAGACCTTGATTTTTGTTCTTCCTAATAAGGCTTTGTATATGTTGTTTTCTTTGATTATAGTAGAATATACACGCATGCTTCTTTAAAGCAAACTCCTGTATATTCAAGTTTCCTATATTAGAAATGTGTGTGCACACTTCTGTGTCTTTACACAGTTGTGTATGCAAATTTTTGGATTATTTTTTCAAATCTTTCTGCCCAGTTAGGTCTAATGCCTGGTGATTTATGTTGTTGTATGGGCATCTGTTGTCTGGAGAATTGATTTTTCCTGCAAGCTTTCCTTTTCAAAATCTCCTTCTCACTGAAAATATTTGGCCTAGGATTGCTTCTTAAGCAGGTTTGTAGTATTCTTGGTATTCAAGTCTTCGGTTTTAAGTTCTTGATTGTTCTGGTCTTCCAGAACAGAAATTGTTTTGAATTTTGTTTTCAGCCAAAATCTCAAGCTCCCTTGCTTTGCCTTCCCTTGTTTGGTGGCCTTGTTGCTTTTCTTGCTTTTTGTGAGTATTTTTGAAAAATTTGAAAGCATTTCTTTGTCGACCTTTTTGTCAATTTGTACAAGTTTGTAGTCTTTCTTGTTCAAGTTTCGTTCATTTTTGAGTTTATAGCTTGCAAGATTGAAGGAATCCCTGTGCTTATTTATTGATATTTTGAGTTTTAGTGGTACTTTTGAGAACTCAAAAAGTTGCTTTTGTTTCCTTAAAAGAAAAAGATCAAAAAACATCTCTTTTGTTTTTTGTTTTTTTCCAAGTTTTTGGTTTACGGTTTCTTTTGTTTTATTATTAAAAAGTGAATTGTGATCTTTTGCAATTTGTTCTGCTTGCTTTAAAGAGAGATTTTTGTTCATTTTTTTTTGTCCTCTTCAGTTTTAAGTCAGCTTATTGCCTCTATAAATAATTAAATTTGCTTATGAGTTTTATTTAGGATCTTGCATCATCATTGTAACTTCCATTAGGGTAGTTTGCATCTTATGGCATTCTTAGTCCTTTTTAGTTTTTGGGTGTGTGTCGATTGTTTCAGAAAAGAAAAGAAAAATATTTTTCTTATATATAGGTTTTCGTAGAACCCAATTATAAATCACTCTTCATTGAAGAAAATTATTGCATTCATATATTTAGTTTTCTATTCGTTTCTTTTGTGTCATGAAAACATCATTAGTTTCACTCTCATATTTACCCCTGCCTGAAAGAAAAACTATATAAAATAAAGTAATTAATAAAATGAATTAGAAATTTTATTGTTGTAATTAAAAAATACCAACAAGTTTAGGTTCATTAGGGCCTTGGATTAAGTGAGAGGAGAGTTAATTCTCCAAGGTTGCTCAAATTACAAAATGTAGAAGTTGAATAAAGAGTGAAACCCAATATCGTCAAAAACAGTGGAAAAGCTCCATGACTGGGAGTTAAGCATGAGGGCGAGTGAAGACAAGGAAGAAAAATACCCCCTCTCCTACTTGTTGGATCCCGCCTCACAACTGTTTGGCCCGACTTTTGATATGAGTTAGTATCCATAGTTTCCTTTCCTAGGAATTGCATAGGTGGTTGCGAAGGGGAATCCCATGGCACCTAAGGTTGATGTTACATCACATTCATCAGTACTTTTGGATGGTAACCTTGCGAAGCTTGGGTGCTTGCACCGACAAAGGTTGTTATGGAGGTTAGCATAACTGCTTCTGATACCTTCGCTAGTAGGTCTGGGGCATAATTACCCTGGTCTATTTTTCGAAGGCCCTTGATTTTAGCTTTCTTGTATTTTGGTGTCTGGTCCTAATCACCCAGAGTGGAAATACTTGAAATTTGTTTGATTTCTTGTATCTTTAGGGACTTTTAGAGAGTGATCTTTGCTCCTAGTTGGCCTAGCTTTACAACTTTTTTTGAGTCTTTAAGTAGATTTATTATAAATAATTCAAAGTGGTTGATTGACCAGCTCGTCGGTCTAGGAGTCTTCATGGGCTATCACCTATGAGTCCTAAGCCTTCTCCTCAAAGGCGTAGGAGCAATACTGCTAGTGGTTTTCAGCCGGTGGCAGTAGGCGCATCGAAGATTGATCCTCCGGTTGGAGTCATTGATTCAAAAGATAGACCTGGTACAAGTAGAGAGTTAGAGAGGAACACTTAAGTTCTTTCTCGAGTCCTTTTCCAGTAGGAAGATAGTATTGAGGTTGAAGAGCTTCGTGAGTCTGTTGCAGCTCCTAATTATCCTCTTCCTCTTGATCATCTAGACATTTTATTGTATGTCGGAGCTCCGACCAATAGACCTTCGAGCCCAGGTTTACATCAATATATTCCTTCGATGAACACCGTTAGAAGCATGGCATCCACGACAAGTGCTAAGAGTATTAAAGCTCCTATATTTGTACTAGGAGGAGGAACAATCTATATACCTTCTGTTAGTCCTAGCACTACTATGTTTGGTTCTACTTCCATTCCTTATTCAAGTGGAAGTTCTCAAGCTGTTTCCTCTGGCATTGGCTTTTTCCCTTTTGGAATGCCAACCAATGTGCTTCCTTCAGTTCCATTGAGTATTCCATCAGTTTCCTCCACATCCATGGCAAGTGGATCAACTTCTTTTCAGCATTTCCCATTTAGGGGTGGTTGTATACCACATTCCAACCCAACAGTGGGATCAATGCATTTTCCCTTTACAGGTCAAAGTTATAAACCATTTCAAAGTTTGACAAACCTTATGGTTAGTGGGTTAGGTGTTCGGAATCAATTTTATTTTGGCAAACAAGGGAATATGCCATATTCTTCTATTAATTTGTTTCAAAAAATTTCTCCCTATGCTAATGCATGGAATCCTTATCAGGGGCTCTTTGCTCCTTTTAACACTTATTTAGGGGGTAACTTTACTAGTTATGGAGGATTTTCAGCAGGAGTTGGTCAAACTCCAAATTTTTCTGGACCACAACGGGCTCATTACAGTTTAGTCAGGTCTACTAGTTACTTCGAGAAACCTAGTGCCTTCACAAATCCATGTCTTTCTTTTCACAACATTAGGAGTTCCGCACACATTGGGTGGAATCCTCAAGGTCCGCCACGACTCCCTTTTCTGCCAATGTTAAGCTTGCCATATCTCTCTAAATTGGCTAATGATCTGATTAGGTATAATCTAGTTTGGCCTCCTGTCCCAACCAAACTTCCCTTAGATATCCCAAAATTCAAGGGGAAGAATCATGAAGAACCGGGTTACCACGTAACCACCTTCCACTTATGGTGCTCATCCAACTCCTTGATAGACGATTCAACCAAGTTGAGATTATTTCAATGCACACTAACTGGAAATGTGACTAAGTGATACATACAGCTTCTAGGGGGCACCTTCACTTCCTTCATTGATTTGGCTACTATCTTTTTGAACCATTTTCAACTGTGTGCCCGATATGATACCGAAACTGAGCTTCTGGCTAATTTCCAACAAGATTAGGCAAATCAAATTTCGGATCATATCCAGGAATGGAGGAGAAGGAAGAGGCTCATCAAAGCCGATATACCACAAGAAAACCGTCTCGAACGGTTTCTTAAATAATTGCAACCTGATATCTCTAAGGACATGTCCCTCTCTAGTGTTTTCACTGAAGAGGAGGCTATTTTCAGGGCCCAACAATTAGAACTGATCTATTCTCAATCTGGGGTTATTAAAAAACTTCTACCTAACACTCCTAGATCCATGGTGGATATAGAAAAACCGAAGCCAAGTCCCCATGCCGACGAGCTAGTCAGATAAATTGATGTTAACACGGTCAACCTTCTGAATCAATTGCAACAATTGTCTTTAGAAACTGCTTCCTCTATGCAGACATCACCGTCTGTATCTACACCTTCTCAACCTACATCTATAAACGTCATCCAAACTTCTAACCCCAAAAGAAACCAACAATCCAATGGGAATAAGAAAGGACGAGGTAGGAAGAAGAACTAGGATGGGAAGGGTAATGTGAACAAACCTGACAATGATGCCAAAGGGGATAAGAAAGAGTCCAAGGAAAAGGTAAAATTTCCATGCAGGTTATGCAATGGAGATCATTTGACTCATCTCTGCCCTAAGATCCAAGACGCTCAGTGCTTATTAGTGTAGCAGGGGTCTTCTAGCTCTTAGGTTGTTCAAACTAACCCTTTTCCACAAGGGAAGCAATTACTTGCTGGCACAAACTCTAATGCTGGTACCCCCGCAGGGGGCAACCAGGAAGGGGATAATTCGTCAAATGTCTACATGATGAGCTCACATATCGATGTCTCTATGCAATCGCGTGATTATGGTGAATCAGAATCATCTAAGGCTAAGTTTGCCTCCAATGCCTCAGAGCCACTACATATTGAGAGGCCCTCTACTGAGTCTGTACCTCAGATGCCGAAAGGCTCTGTAGAGTGCTCGACCATTAACCCTAATGCTAGGGAAGCCTAGAACTAATCAATTGTAGAAGATCTAGCTCAGAGTCCTTGTGCTATGTCAGTGTTAGAGGTACTCTAGTCGTGCCCTGCTCAGAGAAGTGCTTTGCTCTCAGCAATCAGAGTAGTAGATCCAAAAAATTCTCTTGTGCTCACTTTTGATATGTCAAACGTAAAAAAGAGACTCCCCCATCATATGGCTTTTCAGATAAAGTCTACATATCGAAATACCAACATCTTTCAAATCGTTATAGATGAGGGAGCTTCCATATGTGTGATGTCCATGTCATGTTGGAACGCCATTAGATCACCTCAAGTTGCTCCTTCGCCAACTCTATTGGCAGAACTTGATGGACATTCTCATAGGCACACAAGATTATTCCATCCTTTCCCATCTATTTTAGGGAAAAGGTGGTAAATATTGAGGTATAAATTGTCGATGTGAACCTGGATTACAACCTCCTCTTAGGCAAGAATTGGATTTACGAGATGGATGCCATAGTTTCATCATTATTTCTCATCCTTTGTTTTCCTCCTGAGCGAAGGATTGTAAGAGTTGATCAGATGGATTATTATCCGGGTGACTCCCACGCATCTTTTGACTCTATTGCTCCATTAGTGGACAATACCAGGCAACCTATAGAGAGTTTAGGGGGTGGGATGTACGCTTCTTTAATGGGTATTTTTTATCTCCCTATTCCTTCAGCTAGAATCAATGCTATTTCATCCCCCAGGGGACCTCCTCGAAGAGAGTTCTTTTGAACTCATTATTTTTCAGACCCTTGGCCCTTACCCTCATCTACCACCACATTAGATGGAGGGAAAGTAGTTGGAATGGCATGACCTATGTCTGTGGTAGAAATTGGTTATCAATCTATCATTAAATCTGCAGAATCCCATCCCACTCCTTTCTCACTAAAGGGGTTAGATGGAGATGTGGCTCCGGCCTGGAACCTCGATTCAACTTTAGCTCAGGATCTCTTAGATACAACCTTACCATATGATGAAGCAATTCTAGAAGCCATGTGGTTGTTGATAGATCATGGGATGATTTACATCATCCTTCATATTTCCTCCCTCATTTGCGAGAAATTGAGTCAAGTTTGTCGAGTCCATCTACTAGTGATGTTCACACAATTTTAAACCCTTTGGACCTAGCATAGTTTTCTACTGAAGATAACATGTCTGTTATCTCACAAATTGTACCTTTGAACATTTCTAGGAATCCTAACATAATAAAAAATGTTTTCATCAGAGCTTACTGTTCCCCTAAAAAAATTCAAATTTACACCAATCTCTTCAAAGAGTTTTGTGATGTGTTCACTTGGTCTTATGAGGAAATTCCTAGAATTGATCCATGTATAGTCCAGCATGAGATCAAGACATAAAAAAATGCTAAACCTATTCGTCAAAAACTTTGACCGGTAAATCCTAGAAAAGAAGCAACTATTAAAGCTGAAGTTGAAAAGATGCTAAAGGCAGGTTTTATATACCATGTTCCTCTAACTGAGTGGGTCTCTAACCCCATCCCCATAGATAAAAAGCAAGGAATGATTCGAGTATGTATTGACTTTATGGACCTAAATAATGCTTGTCTGAAAGACAATTACCCCACGCCCTTTATTGATCAAATTATTGATGAATGTGTGGGTAATTAAATTTTTTCATTCATGGATGGATTCTCTGGTTATAATCAAATTACTATCCATTTAGAAGATCAACACAAGACAACCTTTATTTTTCCTTGGGGTATGTTGGCATACAAAATGATTCCTTTTTGCCTCAAAAATGTTGGAGCCACTTTTTGGCAGGCCATGTCTTATTCTTTTCACGACATCAAACATGTTATCGAAGCATATCTAGATGATTTAGCTGCTTGTTCTCGAAAGATAATTGATCATCCTAAACACCTTCGATTGATTTTTGAACGGTTTCTTTTTTATAAAATTCGGTTGAATCCGAATAAGTGTGTTTTCTTCGTCACATCTGATTGGTTGTTAGGATTCATCATATTTACATAGGCGATTCGTGTTGATCCCTTCAAGGTTGAGGAAATACTTCAGTTGTCTCCCCCGTCTTCCATTAGTCAACTTCAAAGTCTCCAAGGAAAGGAAAATTTCTTGAGGATATTTATAGCAAACTACACCGAGATCACAAAAGGATTTATGCATTTTATTAAGAAAGGAGTCCCATTTTTATGGGATAATTTCACGCAATGATCTTTTGATGCTTGGAAAAAGGCATTAAATTCTGCTCCATTGTTGAGTCCACTCGATTATAGCAAAGAATTCCTTTCGTATCTCACTGTAACATAATTAACCGTGGGTATGGTTCTGGTTCAGGAAGATGATGCCATTTGTGAGCATGTCATCTGCTACCAAAGTCAAGGCTTGGTAGGTCCTGAACTACACTACTCTCCCATCAAGAAATTGGTTTTGGCAGCTGTCCATGTTGTCAAGTGGCTTCGAAATTACATTCTACTTTGAAGAACGTTCGTCTTAGTAGCCATCAGTCCATCTCAATTTGTTCTCAGTAGGCGAGTAATTGGGGGAAAATATAATAGATGGATTGTCATTTTACAACAATTCGATCTATAATTCATGTCGGCTAAATCTAAGAAATCTTTATTATTTGCAAAGTTGATACCAGAGCTACCTTGTGAGGAAGAAGTTATTCACGAGGAAAATTTTCTTGATGAACATTTATTTCTCGTTTCTTCACAAGATCCTTGGTATGGGGATATCATTATATATCTCCATACTTCAAATTTTCCACCCGCTTTCTCCAAAGATGCGCGTAGAAAGTTGTGTCACCTCGCTAAGAATTATGTTATTATAGATGACACACAATATCGTCACGAGATTGATTCAATCCTTAGGCATTGTTTAACTTTGGAAGAAGTTGATTTAGTTCTTAATGATTGCCATAGTGGATCTTGTGGCTATCATCTATTAGAGCTTGCAACAACCCAAAAAAATTTGTGAGCATGCTACTTTTGGCCTTTGATTTTCAAAGATTGCATGGAAGTGGTCAAGAGATGCCATTGTTGTCAAGTCTATACTCATAAAATTTGCATACATCTAGCTCCACTTTTACCTGTTATCACCATTGATCCTTTTACGAAGTTTTACTACTTGTAATCCGCCTTCAGCAGGAAATCACAAGTACATCATTGTAGCGGTAGACTACTTTACAAAGTGGGTTGAGGCCATGTCTACTTTCAAAAACGATAGTGAAACATCGGCCTTGTTTCTCTTCAATCATGTTATTTCAAGATTTGGTATTCCTAAAGAGATTGTCACTGACCATGGCAGTCATTTTCAAAAACAACTGATGTCTAAATTGGCTCTCAGGTTGGGTTTCTGGTAGGGTGATTCATCTCAATATTATCCTTAGGCCAATGCGCAGGTCGAAGCTATGAGTAATTCCCTTAGAATCATCCTACAAAGGATGATTAACAAATCTCGATCCAATTGGCACATCATGTTTTATCTAGAACTTTGGGAATATCGAACATCAGTTAAGACTGCCACTAGTTTTACTCCTTTCCAACTAGTTTACAGGTTGGAATCTATCTTTTCTATTGAATTTGAAATTCCTTCTCTTAAGCTAGCTGTTGAAATTCTTCTAGAGACTTCTAGTCTCGAGGAATTCCTCGTTCATTTGGAGCATCTTGATGAGCAGCGTCGAGAAGGCACTATAACAAATGAATCCCATAAAAACAGGATAAAAAATCAATACGATAAAGTTGCTCGTCCTCAGAATTTCTTTGAAGGTGACCTTGTCCTGGTCCACGATCAAGATAAATACGCCCTGGGGGCAGGCAAGTTTAAATATATGTGGTATGGTCCCTTTATAGTCAAGCACATTTTGAAAAAGGGGGCTTATGAATTAATTGACTTTGAAGGAAACAAGTTGGCAGAGCCCAGAAATGGGCTCTACCTTAAGAAGTACTTTGCTTAGGCTTTGACTGAGCACTTACTTGTTTGTATATATTGTATGTTTGTAAATATCTATCTATCAGTTTTAGTGATGTTGATATTTTTGATCTGCTTTGGCAGGTATTGATGGATAATTCAATATATTTATGATTCACTGATGGTGTGAGTAGGCATACCTAGAACCTTGCTTCCACATCTTAGGTGATTTATTATCCATCTCGCCAGTTGATGGTTTCGAGAGGAGTATGTATCGGTCTTGCTTCAAATAATATTGTCGAATATACTGTTGTTATTAATTTTCTATCCAAAGAGATATCTCTTGGTATTGATTCGTTAGTGGTTTATTTATACTCACAACTGGTGGTATCTCAATTGAATAACACTTATCGGGTATGAGATCCCTATTTGTATCACCAATTTTTTAGAATAATATTGTTGCAATGATCATTTATTTATATCACATATGTTCACATTCCACGATCAGAAAATTAATTAGAAGATTCTATTGAAAATCAAGAATTAGATTGGCATATAGATCATTCATCAAATAAAAAAACATAAAAAATAATCGAAGTATCATCTGTATATAAGATCATCATAAAATCGTCTGTATATAGATACAGTGTTTGTGTCCAAAATAATATACAAAAATTGGGACAAAATGCCCTACAAAATTTGGGCTTATGCCCATCATCATGTCGAATCATAAAAGGATTTGATCATCTATCTAGCTAGCTCAGGATGAGTAGCAAGAAAGTAAACAATGGCATTGGCTACACGCCATGATAGCCACACCTAGTCCCGTGGTACTCCTACCATGCAACGCTACATCTCCTCATGTAGATCCTCTATGGCTATCATGGGTACTTGGTGAGTTAGCCTCACCGAGTTCCTCTGAACTGCATGGAGAATTCTCTCCATCTTAGTTGTATCCCCTTCGGCATCTCTTCTATGACACCTATGTCAGGGAAATCTGTTAGGTATCACTGGTCCCACATCTAAAACATGATCAATATATTTTGTAAGTGTCTTGTCTCATCAAAACTATTTTTAAGTTCATTTATATTAAAAATCCAAAAAATCTTAAAAAAAGCTTAAAAATAAAAAAATTGTTACCTATGGCACCCCATGCGGCATTTGGTGGTAACACTAAATCTGGATCTCCTCAAAAATCCATCCCGAAATAGGGGCAGTCATCGACTGCGATGTCTTATTGATCCCACCATGTGAAAAAATCGTTGTCAAAAGTCATCTTGGGCACATCGCCACCACGAAGGCATTTCATCAGGTTAGCCCATCTACCCATTCATGGATCTATAGGGCTACTAATAGTTGATAATAGCTTGGATCGAAGCCCGGGTACTTTCTCAAAGAAGAATGAGCATAAGATTGTGCCATATCCAAAATTCTTTGTCTGACCCTTCTAAATGGAGGTCAGTTGGTTCTTCGTATTGGTCAGTAGAGGCATGCACCAATCAAACACTGTGGTGAGACATTCCACTGCTAGGCTCATAGATACTCGTGAGGCCTGATGTAAAGCAGCAAAACCATTTACCCTAGCAATGGTAAATAGTAGAATCTTCAAGGAGAAGCTCTCTACGTGTTTGACTAGAATCTAACTTCCAATATTTTTAGGATGACCGGGACAGTATATGTGAACGTAGTCTTCTACAGTAAGACTACCCCTCGTCATGCGAGTAGAATGCACCACCTCTCCCCTTCGAGAAAGACCGGTAATTAAGTAAATATTTTCGATTTCGGTCCTTAGGGGCATCTAATCGATCATGAATGCATCATCCTCTACACTCTAGTAATGAATCAAAAACTCAAGCAATCATGTGTTGGCTTTCATATTTGGCATCTTAAATAATTTTAGCAAGCCACAACCTCTTAAAGTATCCAAAGCATTTTGGTCCTCCATTACTTGATTATCAATAGCACTATGCTCCCTTTCTCACCAGGTGATGGTCATCCTGCCCAAAGAAGATGTTTTAAACCATTAGATTTATGTTTTAAAAATTTTACTCGCCCACACACAGGTTTCCTTTTCACATAGTCGCGTGTAGGGCCCTCATATACGCGGGTTACCTGTATTCAACCCGCTTGTATGCAGAGTTGAATTTTTTTACATATTTTCCTACGGTCAAAACATGAAAAAAACATCTAAAAAGTATCACAAATAATTAAAAGCAGGATATAAGGGTTATGTGGAGGTTTTGGAGTGATTTTCACATTCCAATTGGTCGAAGGAAGCTTGCTTGAGTTTGTCTCCATAGCTCCTTTCTCAAAACACAAATGACAAAACTGTGAGCCAAAAAGTCCTTATATAAGTTGAAAAATAAAAATGATTTTTTTCAAAAAATGATTTTTGTCTTATGGAATTTTTTAGCCTTTAGCTTAGAGTGTCAAGAATGGGTTGTCTTTACAAGAATCTTTGGAGACTTCTTGGAGACATCATTTTGGTCCCATAACTACAGACCCATCATGGCAGGTATCATTTTCTTATTGGAATATAGGTTAGGGAATACCACTTTCCACTGAATTTTTCATGCTAACCTCCATACTGTGATACGTTAGCCATAGGTCCAACCCCATTGTACCTTGATTCGCAAACCATTTTTCACTCACCGACTTTAAAAATCACGATGTGATGGTAGAGCCAGCCTTTGCATGGGCATCTTAGTTAGATCCTCTTTGTCATTGGCTACCCATGCTGCTATATTGAGTAGGCTCGGGATTCCTCTTTAGTCCCACCATGACTTGTGCATTGAAGATTCATTCTCGTTCTTTTGTGCTACTTTCTGGCCTTATACCCTAGAGGCTCCCTTGTGTTGAGTTGTACTGCTGCGTTGCATATTGATTACTTGCACCTTTTGGCCTTGAGCCAACTTCACTTGGACTCGTGTTTAAGCCACTGATTGACCATGTCTTCTATAGAATCAACTTTGTGATCACTTAGCCTCTGTGATTTGACACACACTTTTGCCCGTGGAAAGAACATCCCTTTCAATGTTCTTGACCAGTTTCGCCTCCTTGCATTGAGCATACGAATGTTCCCCTCCCAGGAACTAGAACATCTACTTTTTCGACACTCGTTCTTTCCACTGTACTATAGCATTCTTTTATTCTTTTTCAAGCTTCATATAAAAGAAAAAGACAAAAAATTATATATTCCAAAAAGAGCAGGAATGGGACATTATTTCCATACTTTGATGGCATCTAGAGTCAATTGTGTCACCCTTGAACAAATCACTCAAAAGAAAGCCTTTCCTCTATTTGGGTGGGCTTTAGCTTGACTTAGGAGAGCCTTAACCTTGTTATCAAGTCAATACTCCTCCGATTCATTACCTCTTCCAATCTTATGGAGAGTTTTCTTATGCCTCCTACATGACAAACTTATACAAAGTTACCATAGGTTGCCATGTAGTCACAGTTGAGTCGTACTTTTGTTCAAGGGTAGTAAACCTGAGTTGGTCTCTCTGCGGTGTCTCTTGACCTATTTTTCCATCGGCTATCCCTGGTTGTCAGCGTCATGTTTGTTATCACGTCAGTTTTATTGGTCCTTTGCTCGTATTAGTTTGAAAAGTTCTCCATTGACTTCTTGTTGGCGGGTCTTGTCCTTATCGGCTATGACAAGTTGCTCTGAGGGCAGATCTAGAGCCGCACCTTGGCCCTATTTTCATTATTGATAAGTCACCTTGTGCTCAACATCGATCAATATCATGGATCTTTGACTAGGTGGTTTCCCTTGTGTTCGACATTAGATTTCATTATCACACATTGGGATTCATGCAATGCCTTGGTTTCCATTTGACCCTATTGGTGGATTCCTCGCCTCTATGTTAGCTTTCATTATTGGTTGGTTCAAAGTGTTTCTATCATCTGCTAGCCACATCTTGTGTATACCGAAAACTTTCTTGGGTTGGGTTACTACATCTTTGTTCATCCGATTCCTTCCATATTATTGGCCTATGGGTTACATTTGTGCTAGATTGACGAAGGATGCCTTAATTCCTTCCTTGTATCGAATATTTTCCCATCGAATTCAGCTCATTTATCTGGGAAAGAGATATAGAGTCCATTTGGCAGTAACTTAGGGTTTGCAGTCATTAGTGGTAGATTCCTTCGCTATCGACAGTGGGAAAACATCATTGTGTCCTGATTGATAGATTCTTTCAATTGTTTGACTACATCTCATTTATTCACACTTGTTCAATTGTACTGGGTACCTTGACTTTCATCATCATTATCAGTGAGTATTCTCGAGTTTGTTAACGGTATACATCAATGACCACTAATCAAATGATTTCTCACATGGTTGACTTCAGATCATTCATTCCCATTATGTATAAATGTACCACAGCGGTTGATGAAGACCTTGGGTTTGCATCAGCATGTCTTGGTTCACTTGTAAGTTGCTCCTATTTCTGCTAGTTGACACCATCCACATTATATGTTGCAGTTCCTTACAATGACATCTTATATGCTGGCACCTGAGTTGTATTGTAGTACCATTTATTCCATCATGTTGACTTAGTACTATTTGGATAAGTTTCCTGACTTCAGTGATCAGCTTCATAGTTCAACATCATTGATCATCTCTTTATATGTGATATTCACCATGTAATTTCTTGATTATGATCAGATGATCCATTATGTATTTTCAGTTCCTTTATACTTGAATGCATATTAGATACACCTTTGTACTTGACAAGCAGACATTCTTTATTATTTCCAAGCATGGGTATGCCTACCTCAGGCAACAGTTTCATTCTGATCTCTTTCTATGGCTTGGCAAGCTGAATTCTGGTGCACTCCTCCTCGGTCTCGCCATGATTCCTTCCATATAATTAATACATTTCAGTCATCATGTACCCCTTCTGACCTCATATATTAGGGGTCATCTGTTATAGCAATATTTACCACTCATGGTAGATCTGATGCTCTGATTATGGCCTAGGCAAACCCCTTATTCTAGAGTTGGTCCAAAATCTAAAAAAAATTGTTTTATTCTCTATTCCCTACTTTTCCTTATGATAAAAACATGTACAAGAGGGTCAGTAGATACCCAACCTACGCACATATGTTAAAGCATTTAAAAAAAATAAATTTCCTTAATTTTAGGTGGAGTTCACAAGTTTTACCTATTACTCACCTCCTATTTCCTATAGCCCAACTGTTTCCCAATTGAAAAAACTAATTTGGAGAAGTATAAAAAAACCTCCATGGGAAGGACTTAATGGAGAAGATATGAGATATTGATATTATAGTGAGATTATCCCTGATCGAGTCTGACGAATCCATGTGCCTCCTGCACTCCCCAAAGCTTCAGGAAACCCTTGTTTCCTTGTTATAGATATCCTTCATCTTGCTTGAGATATCCTTGTATTGGTGATTGAGGAAGATTGGTGAAGGTCAAGAAACGACGGATCGGAAGGATGGTTCCTCTTGGAGCCGGAGAAGGACTCAGGTTGTATTTCTCCACTTTACTTGTAGCTAAGTTCAATAAAAGGAATGTTGTTATGTTTCCGATATTAAATGTGTTTATGCATCAAGTTATGTTGGAATTCATTTATGAATCGTATATTGATGTATAATTAGTAATTCATTTATATGATTTAAAGTTAATATCATGTACATGTTTTATGTTTCTACTGTTGTGTATGTTCCATTTGAATAATTTTCAGGTTTCAAGAACATCAGGAGAAGCTGAGGGTTTGCACCCCGTGGGATCTACCCAAACGAACAACATCCAGGTAAGGACACTCCTACAAAGTTTAGTAGAATAAGCATTTTGATTGATTTCCTGAGAATTTCTTGTTGTGGTTTGCTCTCTACTTTATGGGGGTTCTCAGCCCAAAGCCCTAGGGTGGTTTCACCCGCAACAATGATCCATAGGCAACAACGAAGGAGGCCGAGAGATATGCTTACTATTTTCCAGGTTTGGCCATGATTTTTTTATGTTTCTGATCCTGGGTCAGAAGAGTTTGAAACCTTTTCTTTGAGTGAGTTTCTTTTGTACAAGCCATCCAGTGACATTTCTTTTGACATAGGTGTTTCAACTAAAAGTATCATTCAGAATGAGAGGAATTTGGGATATCATCCTTGGCATGTTGATCAACACCCTTTGTCGAATGGAGGTGATGAAGAAGATGTTGAGCCCCCTGAACATGAAGAAAATGTTGATCGAGACTTTGAAGAGTGGCAGGTTTTCTCCCAGATAGTTCCTCCAAGCAATGTAAGCATTTGAGACCTTGCCAATCTTGGTAGGAAGGCCTTTGATATTCATTACAATTGGAAGGAATCAATGGCTTCAAATGAATTTTTGGAAAAAGGGATCCATTTTGTAAAAGATACACAATATTTAATATTTATCAATGGGATCTTGGTTGGAGAGACATTTTTTTCACCTTTGTGTTTATGAGACAAACATCTGGCCACTTTTGAGAATTTTGTTCGACACTTTGTTAATAGTGGGAATGATGGTAGTTTGAAAATGATTATTTCAGGTACAATTGGAACTGGGAAATATTGACTCATTCACTATATTTCTCATGCTTTTTCATCTTCAACAATGACTAATAAAAGTCCATTGTTATTGCTTGCTCTAACTGGTATAACTATTTTAGCATTCATGTCAAAACAATACATTCTGCGTTGAAAATTCCTATAAAAGATATGAAACCATTTTCTTATTAGGCTCTGTTAGTATTTCAAGAATAAATGAGGCATATTTGCTATATATTGATTGATGAGATGAGCTTTATAGGTTCAAGGATTTTCATGCAGATAGATTCTCATTTGTGAGAAGCCTTTCCTGAAAGCAAAGATTTTCCTTTTTGAGACAGGTTTATCATTCTTGTTGGAGACCTTGGTCAAATTCCTCTTATGAAGCATAAACCCTTATATGTAGGTAGAACAGCTAGGAAACATTTGTGCGAAAGCTTCAACGCTGTTGTGAATTTGGACAAAATATATAGGGATCAAGGAGCAAATCTGAGATAGGTGTGTTTTCGCAATCATTTAACCAATATTAGAAATGTGATTCCCTTTCTTGCTGACTAAGATCTTCTTATGACGTGTGTTGATTAATTCTTGTATCGAGAGGAATTTTTTTTTTGATTCTTCTATTCACATGCTCGAAATGAATAGTCTCATTAATTTGCACAACCAAAAGATGCTTTAATCATTAAATTGTCCTATTGCAAGATGTGTTGTAGAATGCAGTAGACGAACAAAATTTTGTGATAGTGACAATCATGTCTTGGAGCATGAGGTGTTTCTATGTCATGGAGGGTGTGTTATGTTAATGTGTAATTTGTGGGTCAAGGTAGTGTTGGTTAACAATGCACTTGGCTATATTGAAGATATTTTCTATGAACCTGGTTCGAATCCACCGTAACTTCCACAATTCCCTACAATAATTTCTGAAAAATACTTTGGTACCCCAATGTTGTACTGATTCCACCTGTTTTTAGGGGAAATCTTAAACAGATGTAATTGAAAATGGCATGGGCGTTTACGATTCAAAAATTGCAGGGAATGACTTCACAATGAGCCACTATATACATTGGAGATAGTGAGACACAAGGTTTGATGTTTACAACTATATCAAGGGAGAAGTCAATAGATGGTTTTCACATTTCAACACCCTTTTCTTTTGAACATTATGCTAAAATGCAAGACATTGTATATGTTGCACTTAGAAAGTAAGAGGAGGAGTGATTGAAGTTGATATCATTTTAAGGGTATTTGTCTTTATTTGAGCTAAATATTTCGGCATGTCTTTAAGAAAATGAAGATTACTTCTCTCTAGTTGTGTTATTTTTTGCAGTTATTTGTATGCACATTAGTAAGTTGTTTGTTCTTCTTGTTGCTGATTTCAATAGATTTTTTGATTGGTGAAGCAAGTGAATTGATCGTTTGGGAGCAATTGTATGTGTTAATAAATATTTTTGTGGTGTTCTTGTAGTTTGATTGGTTAAATTTTACTTGTTTCCACTTTTTTCCCTCCTTGTTTTGAATCCTTTTAGATTTATGTTTGATAAATTCTTTTTTATATTTTATATGAAAGAACGAGAACCATAAAACAACAATTTTGTTTGTGTTTATTTGTTTTGTTTAGATGTAATGATTTCAATTGTATCATTTTGTCAATGATTCACAAATATGGAGAAAAATGATGATTTGTATTACATTTCAGCAATTTAATTTATTGTGGAAACCCTTAGTTTTTCTACCTTTATTCACGCAATGTTTGATAGAAGACATGGCTTTCATCCATATTTTGTCAATGAGAATATTCATCTTTTGAATGGAACGAAATCAGATGTTGAAACTTTATATAATTTGCACCAAAGAGAATAAGGGAGGAAAATGAGAAGGGACTCGCTTGAAAGAATGAAGTGTCATCATCATTATCTTATTGATTTGAATTGGTGTTTCTTTTTCCACCGCTCTAGGTGTGTTTTGGAAAAGGCTGGTATGAAATAATTATGTTCTGATCAAGTGTTTAAAGTTGGATTTTTTTTTTTCTGAAATGTATTGTTATTGTTAGAACTAAAATATACCTCATAAAAAATATATTTTTTATTTTTTCAATGTTAGTAAATTGCACGTTCTTGTCATTAGTCATGTAATGTTTAAAATTCGTTATCATTTTTTTTGTCGCATTACGATAAAGATTGTCTGAATTATCCTTTTTTAACTATTGTTAATGTTTGTTAGCGATTGACAACACTTGTCGATCATGTGGAAATTTATGTTCTCTTTAATGCGTTTACATTTTCCTATAATTATACTTAATCTGGAATATTTGTATTTATATTGTTTTTTTTTTTTTTTGTAAAATTATTTTTCCCATAAGTATATTAAAATTAAAATTTTTATATTTGTATTGCTCTTCCTTTAATTAATCTCTTGTTTGATAAATATTGTTATATTTATTAAGTATTGAAAATATAATATTAGTGTTTTTTTAATTATATTAATAATATTCTCAATAATAATATTTTCTATATTAAAAAATAATATCGAATATTGATGATAATAATATTATTTTTTATTAATTTACATTTTCAATTAACAACATTTGACATTGTTTTTTTATCACTAATATAATATTATTATTGATGTAATAATTAATAATATTATTATTTATTATTAATAATAATCATCTAATAATAATAATAATAATAATAATAATAATAATAATAATATTATTATTATTATTATTATTATTTATTATTAATAATAATCATATATATATTATTATTATTATTATTATTATTAATGTCTTTGGTTGGTTTTTATTGATAAATAAAAACATTATTAATAATATTATTAATTTACTTTATCAATTAATTTCTATTTCTATTTTTATTTTAAACAATTATTATTAAATTAATATTATTATGAATATTTAAACAATTACTATTTAAGTAATATTTTCGATTAATATTATTAATATATTTTTATTTATATAATTAATTTATAATTAATAATACTCTATATTTAGGTTATTAATTACCTTTTAATTTTTTACTATAATTATTATTTATTTTATCATATTTACATAAATTTTAATATATTTTCATTACTAATTAAATTGGGTTTATATTAATAAAAAATAATTATTTTCTATTATTAATTATTTTTTATAATGTTTACTTTATAATGTTTGATATTATTTATTTACATAATTATTTTAAATTATTATTCATTAATGTATATTTATTTAGTATTATATAATATTAAATATTGTTATTAATTAATATATGCTTATTAGCATAAACCACATTTATATATATTAATATAAATATGTTTGTGCTACTACATACTACACGTACTACATACTAGTGCATGGTGTAAAGAGAAATGGCATCCTCGAGTCGTGGAGACATTATTCACAATTGTGAGTTAATATAACTCTCTGATTGTGGATGTTGATCTTTAATCGACAATATGGCATACAGAATATTGCCTTCATTCTTTACATATTTCATGTTAGAAAAAAACATTAAGATGATTATGATGATGGTGTAAAGAGAAATGGCATCCTCGAGTCGTGGAGACATTAGTCACAATTGTGAGTTAATATAACTCTGTGATGGTAGATGTTGATCTTTAATCGACAACATGGCATACAGGATATTGCCTTCATTCTTTACATATTTCATAAAAGACCACTAAAATGATTGTGATGAAGGTATATCTAACATAGGTTAAGTGTTTATTTAACCATTAAAATGATTGTGATGAAGGTATATCTAACATAGGTTAAGTGTTTATTTAGTGTTTATTTAGGGAGCTGGTTTAGAAAGATAGGATTGAATTAATTAATGTGTTTTTTTTTATAGTTTGTAAAAGAGCGACAATTTTGGTAAGTAGGAGAAAATTTTAGAGTATTGTGGAAGGTTTGAGAGGATTATGAATTAATTAATTTTTATCTAGGGATAAAGGATTTGGATGAAAGTTTTTAGGGATTAAGAGAGATTTTGTTAGATTTTGTTGAGGGATTTAGAACCTACATGGGTTCTAATCCATTTCTATAAATTGAGGAGAGCCTAAGAGGCATGTATGAGGGAGAAGTGTGTGAGTGAGTGTAAGGAATGAAAGACTAATCATTGGGCCATAATTTCCCCTAATTATTTTATTTATTAATTAATTATTCTCATATTTTTGTGTGCTGGTTGGTGTGATCTTCAGTTTAGTTTTATTGTTTTTATTGAAGACCTATGGTTAGAACGATGCATGAAATTTTCGCATCAGAGGGGTGAGAGATGAGTGCAGTGGTTGAATCAGTTGTGTGTTAATTCGTCTTAGAGAGGCACATAAGTTGTTGATTGTGGACAGTGTTCATTGCTTGAAGATGCCGCTGTAAAGAACATGCTTTATTAACATTTGAAGTGTGATCATCAGAAGATAACAACATTTTTTTGCGTGTGTACTCTGCTGTCTGTCTGGAGAAACCGAAATCGAAGAATGGGAAACTTATTTGAGCTACGAATTTAAAGGAAGTGTGTTTCGTCTCTAGCAAAGTTCCAACAAGTGAAGTCAGCAACTTTTTAAAGGAGAGAGCCCTGCAAACTGTGTGTACAGTCCATGCGAATAGTGACAGAGATTCTTCTGCGGCAACTGATGCAACATTAGTCAGTCAGTGAAAACTTGAGAGTTATTGTGTGATCCTGGACGGATTGAAGACATAGAAGCTTGAAGGTTATTCGGAAGGCAGTTGATGCTACCGGGTAGTTGATAGCTATGACAGCTGTGGTAAGCTGCTACCGAGTAAAGAGATTGACATTCATATAGTTCTCATGAGAAGAAGCATATTGTTTTTTAAGAGGTAGAAGAACTATTACAGACACAACGATTTGGAGGTCTTCTGCGTAGCAAGCCATGAAGGAAACCGGGTGAGAATCTCGGCGAGTTGGCTGTTACAACAATCAAATTGTTGGCTTGTGGGATTGGATGGAAAAATCATCGGATTGTTGGTCCCACATCTGAAAATTGATGAAGTTGTTTGTTGGATCTGCTGTAGATATGAAGGAAGGATTGCGGTTTTGGTTCCTCTCTCCAACCCCAGCCATTTTATAAGCTGTAAGGTGGAGTCCAAGTCATCATTTCTAAGCAAGCCACAAATGTTGTGAGTCAATCGGGTGAACATGTTCTCTATAATCGCAACTCATTTTTCGCTTTTCCCACATCTTCCTCTTCGAAAGACGTGCTCATATTTACCACCACCAAAGTCAAGGTAATATCTACTCAAGCTTCGAAGAAATTTAAGTGAATCTTTATAGACTAGCATTAAAATTTTAAATAGTTGTGTGGACAAATTGGCATGGAAAGAATGGTAGAATGCTAAGAGCACAAAGGAATTCTAAGACAATAGATCCAATCGTTTGAATCCAGAGATCCACGTGGGTATGGACTAAATTGCATGGGCAATTCCTTCATGAAGGTGCGTTGAAAGTTATCCAGCGCCAAAGGATACACCAGCATTGAGTTGCCTACAGATGTGTGGTTATGAATTATGGATGCGGATTACAATTATAAAGTATAGAACAGGGGAAGTAAGTACTAAACAGACAAAGAACTATGGATTCAATCTATTAATCCGTAGGAAATTAATCATCCCATGGTGAAGCGTGTCTTCATATGGCATGAAATAATACATACGCCTTATAAAGAAAATGAAGGTAATGTATGAATCACAGAGGATTAGTGGAAGGAGAGAGCATAAGTGCGCATTAATTTTGAAGTTCTTTGCATTATATTTAACTGTATTTTTGTGTGGAATAATTAATGTACTAGTATCCAAATTGAAGTAAAAGTGTCCAAGAAAGTAACAATATCCTTAGGTGTTAGCTACATATCTATGAGGAAAACTCTATATTCAAAAGAGTCTAGTAAATAGTGTCAAGGTTAAATTCAAATTTTTTTCTTTTGGGAAATATTTTCATAAATTTAAAGTTGAAGAGTGAATTTGTTAAGTCAAATGGTCAAAAGTCCAATTAAAATTTGAGAAATCATATTGTATAAAAGGTGTATTTTTGGTTGTACCCAACACTTTACGTCATTAATGAATAATTGATGTCAAATGAATTTCTCGAGTCAAAGAGTCATAAAGTCAAGTCAAAAGATTGAATCTTTATATGTAATGGGTGCATGATCGGCGGAGCCCGACACCCAAAGTCTCGTCAAAATGTTGTAAGGACAATTTGAAGAGTTATTGCAGTTGTTGTTTGCAGCAAAAAGGAGGAAGAAGTGCTCAGGAGTAATGTTCAAGTGAAGTGAACCATTGACCAAGTTCAAAGGATATAACTTGGTAAAGTGATTCAATTGCAAGTAACAGTGAACAAGGTGAAGTTCACGAAAGGAGAAGAATATGAAGATGCATATTCCAGAAAAAGGAGACGATAATTGTATAGCAGTTAGCATTCGTGATGATGAGAAAAAAATTGCCGAATTAAAGGTACGACTTGAAGTGTTGCTAGAGCTATTACAAAGACAGAGACATGGATGGGTAATAAAGCGAACAATTAAATGGCCAATCCAATAATTGATGGAAATAAGACAGAAGCGTAAACGGAAAGTTTTAGAAGCCTAGAAACACCAGAGAAACATATAACTTTGTGAACCAGATCAAGGATCGTTGCTTGGTGATGAAGATGATGATATGAGCGTAGGTTTGATTCCCATAGACGACACTACAAATTGTTCAGAAAACTAGCATGAAGACTTGAAGTCAGATTCATCTGCCAAACCTTATGTTTTAAAATCTAACCATTGGTGTGTGCATGTAGGATATGTTGTTGAACAGCAAATTGATACAGACATGAAGCAAGTTGTTGATGAATTGGAAAATGATGGGACAAATGTCAACATGAGAGATATTGCAGAAGAACTAAAAGTCTTATAAGAATGGTTGAACAATCCAAAGTCAGAGTGTGACAACAAACCTTCAAATCAAGAAATATGGAAGAATGGAAGCATAGAGATCGACAATAAAGTTCAGCAAGCAAACAATAATGTACACCAACTAGAAAATAAGTTAGATATTGAAATTGAAAATATGAAGAAGATGATGTTGAAAGAATCTCAGAAAATATTCATTGAAGAAATAAAAAGCAGAGATGACCACAAATTACTAATGATTGAACAATTATACATCAGCAAAGAGGGAGGACAAATACAACATAAATTTTGGAAACCTAGAAGGCAAAAAATGACAAACACAAAACATCAACAATATGAAAAAGCAATTGATCAACTGAAAACTAAAGTGTGGGATCCAGGAGGATGTATAATCAGACATATGGTCAGGAGACCATGAATTCTTTTTACCTGGGGAGTTTGATGCAAGTGCATCTAACCTAGGTTAAGCGTTTACTTAGGGAGTTAGTTTAGAAAGCTAAGATTTAATTAATTAATGTATTTTCCTATATTTTTAAAGATAGAATGATCATTCTTGTAAATAGAAGAAGATTCGAGAGTATTGTGGAAGGTTTGAGAGGATTATGGATGGGTTAGTTCTTATCTAGGGATAAGGGATTTGGATGAAAGATTTTAGGGATCAAGAGAGATATTGTTAGAGTTTGTTGAGGGATCTAGAACCTACTTGGGTTCTAATCAATTTGTATAAATTGAGGAGAGCCTAAGAGGCATGTATGAGGTATAAGTGTGTGAGTGAGTGTGAGGAGAGAGGCCAATCATTGGGCCATGATTTCTCCTGTAATTATTTTGTTTATTAATTAATTATTCTCATATTTTTATGTGCATATGCTTGTTGTGATCTTCAGTTTATTTTTATTGTTTTTGTGAAGACCTATGGTTAGAAAGCTACATCAAATTGAATTTAAATGGAATCATATTTCAAAAGTTTCTTATAAGTGTAATGAGGACTTCAAATTATTTTCTTGACTTCGAGATTACAAAATTAATTTAATGAAAATATAATAACCATTGTGCTCATATAGGAACTAGCGTTTTGTGCATTTTGTCATACTAGTGTCAACTATTACAATACAATTAAATTGTAGTATATAATAGATTTGGTACACTTATTAAATCTATTAAATAAGAAAATATTATAAGGGTATTACTCACAATGTTAGTATAGAGAAGATTTTTGTTATATAGTAAGAGAAGAGGTATAGTTTATGTTAAGATAATAGTGACAATTGGGTATATATAAATTTTATGTGGGTTTACAGTGTAGTAGGGCAAGCTTATTGTGAAAATAACTAATGGAAATGACTAATTCTAAAACTCCTGGTAAACATAATGAAAAAATTGGGCTCCAACAAAGAGTCTGTTGTTGGGAAAAGTATCCAATACGGAATGACCCTATCCCACTCTAAGGGTGATAGTACCTCAGCAACAACCGAATGCAAAGCTATTCGAGATTACTTCTTTATGAGATGTAAGAGAGGGGAGAAAGAGATCCACTAACCGTTGTCTTCCGCTAATGATTGATCCAATCTTCTCTCTTTGCTGCTTGCTCCCAGCTCCTTGCTCTTTCACTGGCCCAGCTACACAAAGATCCTGCAAAAGGGCAATAGAAGGAAACTACAAGAAGCATACATTCATAATTGATTCAAGGATTAGAATAAATCAAATACACAAGTATAACAATTCACCATTGAGACACATGCATATAGAAGAACCTCAAATGCTTTATTAATGGAAGAAGTAAAGTTCTGAGAGTGTTACAACCATAAGAGGCCCAATCCAGCAACACCTCCCAGCAGAAAGAAATCTCCTCTTCACCTCCTTCAAGCAAATCACCCAATAGTTCTATACTCAAACCAACAGCACTTCCTTACATTCACAAGATTCCAGCCTCCCTAGACCTCATGAGAGAGCTCTATATATAGGAGATTTGGAGAAAGGATGAGTCAGCTTGAGGCTGGCATGAAGCTGACTAGTGTCCTCTCCCACTTCAGTTATTCTTCAGTTCTTGAGTCCACTTGGAGGTTCTTGCTTCCACTTGGAGATCTAGATCCTCTTACTCATCACAAGGCGAATTCCCTGATCCAAGTGTCATTTTGGAAGCTTCCTGGGCATTTGACACCTTGAGGAATGACTGTGCCACTTGGCCAATCTCGCCCAGCGCAGGTAACCTTCATTAGAGTTGACATTCAGCGCAGGTACAGAGTGGAGCAGTTGACATTCAGCGCAGATGCTCAGTGGAGCAGTTGACATGATCCAGAATTAGCTTGTTTTTGAGTGTTTTCAGGTGGAGAACTGATATTTAGTGCTGTGGTTTGCTGACCTTGTTCCTCTAGGGGTAGGAACAACATGTTTAGGGACTTTGGATCCCTTAGATTATTGACATTTCATGCTTCATGCTGTAAGGCACAAAAATGTCTATAACAGTTGCCCCCTAAAGTATGAGGTCGTTTTTCGGGTGAAATGATTTATCAGGAGGATCCGAAGTTCATTCAATCGCTGAGAGGTGACCTGTAATAAATACAATACAATACATTATTTTTCATTCTGCTTTCATGATCTAGCTGAGGCGGGCATTCCCATGCTCAGCTTTATAAATTCATTTTGGTACATATAACAGACGACCGTCTGATGGTAGACTGATAATTCTCTGCTGAAATTATCATCCTTTGAATAGGATGATCATCTGCTGTAATAATGTACATATCAAATGTCTTTATATTTCCTGAATATATATTGCAGCCCGGATGGATGAAACTAGATCCGGGGTCTTCAAACTCGTTCGATCTTCACTCTAAGTACAAGTCGATCCATGTGAGAATTGCGCTGAAGTCGAACATGGAAAGACATCGCTTGATTACCGGTCAATAATGTAAACCGTTAACAAGCGTGAGAGGAATCACCGATAATGATAATGACCCTCAAGGTACTGCAGTACAATTCACGTGGTGTGAATAAAGGACTTGGCGTCGAACACCACGCAAAATCTTCTGGTCGAAGGTCATTAATGTATACCTGTCGCCGGAAGTGAGAAACTTGCCATTGAGGCATGCAAGCTTCAAAGTACTGGGGGGGTTGTTCCTAGATCAACTTCTTGGATAATGAGCTGAAGTCGACAAGAAGCGATCCGTCAAAGGAGGGCCTTAATGAATCCCACATCAGTGACACGGAACGGAGCTAATGATTTTAGTGGAGGTGAAAACAATTTGTGAGATATGATTCAGGGTGGCGATCATGGGTGGATGAAGGATAATGTATGGCAGTGGATGGGACACGGTTGACTCTTTCTGAACAACATCTCTTGAACATATAACGACACTGATGCGATGGATCGGTAGCATTACCCCAAAGGTGGATGGTTTGGCGAAGACCATGGTGATGAGACCGGTGAATGAAACAACCCAACCCGATGTGATACGGAGGACAAAGTGTCATGTTCAAGAGCGACTTGCTACCATTAAAGCTTTGAGGTTCTCCCAATTTTTCCCCAGTCATTTCTGACCAGTACCTCTTTATTTTTGTCAAGCTTGAGGAGGATAACATATGCTTGTTCTATAACCTGCCCTTCGGGCAAGCCCATCGCTATGTTTTAACGAGCCTAGCGATAGGGAAACTCGTTCTCGTCTAAAGACAAGTTTGTCGCTATTTAATCATTTTAACGAGTCTAACGACAAAGAAAACTCGGTCCTTTTCATTTTTAGAGAGTCTGAAAAGGTACAGAAAGTTAACTCCAAAATTCCTTTTTCGTCATCTAATCCCTTAAGTCCGAAAAAGTATAAAACAATACAGAAGGGATGAGTTTTCGATAACTTTAACGAGCCGAATAAAACAAGCGCTCGACCTTTTTGTGTAATAATCCCTCAGGTCCAAAAAGATTAAAATCTAGAGGAGGGATAGCTCTTCCGGTCATTTTAACGAGCTGGAAGGCCAAAACTCGGCAAACTTTTCATATTTTACGAGTCAGGAGAAAAGAGCTCAAAGAAGACTCGTCTTTTGAGGAACGAGTGATAAACAGGGATAGCAGCAGATTCCAGGTACAGGTTGGAACTTTCCAATCACGGCAGTGTCACAAGGATGGCTAAGTGAAATCACTCTTCGCAGCTGTTCCTCAAAATGGGTAAACAATCATATGGGGGTGAACGATTGGCCAAATGAAATGGAGGTGGCGGGTGCAAACACGACCAAGGCTTTTTATGGCTAATAAATTTACGATCACAATGGTTATTTACCGGAATAGGTTCATTTTTTATTTAAAAATGAGCTTAAACTCTGGGGGAAACATTGCTCACTGCTTTTATTTATTTTTTAACGAGCATGAAGACCGCGTTAAAACTGCTCGGATCTTGCGTTTATTTTTTAACGAGCATGAACTTTATGCTAAAACTGCTCGATAATACCAGTCATAAGATAAGAATGTCTCCTGTGAGATCTCTATTTTTTATAGAGCTTCATCTTCACTAAGCTTTGCTCCCTCTCATCCTTTCTTTATGCAAGTTCGGAAACGGCTAATCCCAAAAGCAGATAAATAACCGCTCCTAGCTTGCACTCCAAAAGGTTTGCATGCCCCCAGGTATAAAATACAATTTCAAGGCTGCCCCTACTTATCCGATAAAACATTTGTTTTAAAGGGTGAGGCTTGCCTCTTTCTGGTTACCCAAAGATTGTTTTGTTAACACCATCAAACGAAAACACTTCCTCGGCACTGTCTACCGAAGTAGACAATGGTGGATGACCTTTGCCAAACAAGTAACCTTATCAAAAGAATCCTGTTCTAGAACAACCCCTCTTCCATCCACGGACGGGGTATAGACTAGTCATATTCTTTCGCGGAAATTCTACCTTATACCCAAGGTTTCCTCTGCCCGAAGCAGACCAGGATGCATGCCCCCTGGGTTCCAGTCCCATCTTTCCAAATCACTCGCACTCATCGGGAAGGAGGACTGGGGGTGGAGACATTTCTTGGGTGAATAGACCATTGAGGGTTGGTATGTGACTATTTGCGATGCGTGATCCTGGAAATGAAAGTTGGTCTACGAGCTTGACCATTCTTCCTTCGTGTGGAAAACACATTACTCTAAAGAGTGAGGAGACTATAGCTCCCATGCAATATATATAGTCTCGTCCAAGGAGTAGGTTATAATCCAAGGGTCTTTGAACAACCATCACGTTCATTTGAACGGTCTTCCCTTTCAATGTAACAGGCACATTGGGGAGGATCTCTAATGGTCGACTGGTTCCTTTATCAAAACCCGAGAGATTTCTTATCTCAGGCAAAAGCTCCGGGGAACCCAGTGCTTTCCAAGCAATAGAGGAAAGGATACTCACAGATGCCCCTTCATCAATGATAGTTCCAACCATTACCATTCTATAAATTTGGACTATGATTCTGAATGGTATATTGGCTGGTAACTGGGGTCTGCCTAGTTGGTTCCAATCAAAGGACACAACCAGGTTGCTTGGTGGTGGGACCGAATACACGGCCGGATATGACCCTGACGATGTTCCTTCCTGCGATAAAGGAATGGGCGCATTGCCCTGATGCTCATCAGAGTCGGTGTTGATGAAAAGAATCTGGATGGTGTCATCCTTATTCTCTTCAGTGAGGGTGCCATTTGAAGATGAATGTTCAGTGACGGTGTCATTTGAAGATGAAACCTCTGAAGGCGGAACCGGGTCAACTGCCGTATCGACCTTTAGACTTTCGTCTGGTCTGGATTCAATAGGTTCATTTTCGATGACTGACTCTTTAGCTGACCACTTGAGCGGGTCGGCTGTATTTCCAACCAACGAAGGACTCAGCACGAGTTTTTTGTATCCAGGAGGAAGTCTCGACGGTGAAACCGGGCGATCTTCCAAAAATCTCTTCGCTTCGTCTAAGAAGGGACAACGGTGGATGGCGTGATCGCCTTTACACAGTTTGCAGGGGGATCTTATTCCCCCTCTTTGTCTTGAACCTTCACTTTCGCTGGTTGACGGTAAGCATTGAACATGGCTATCAAAGGTTGATGCTCCCGAATTGTGCAACCGAGGGGACCAGTCCCTTAGTATCCAGGGAATACAGGGACAATCTCTATAGAAGTGGTCTCCTCTACATATGACACATGGCGATTTAGGCCCGGTCTGTGCTGTGTGTGGATTTTTGTCAGATGTCTTTTGCTTGCCCCCAGTCGCCTTAGGCTCCTTCTTCTTCTTTTCTTTCTTCTTCTTCTCCTTCTTCTCCATGGGAGCTTGGCTTTTGCCGGCTCTACCTTGCGAAGATGAAGGATTGGAAGAAGAGTTATAGGAAGTAGAAGGCTGGTGGGCAGCTCTAGACTCATCTAACTGTTGACTTGACTGTTCAGGAACCATGGTGGTCTGAACTACATTGGTTGAGAATAGCCAAATAGGCAGGCCAATTGTCAGTCCTGGAAGTGACAATGTGGCCATGTGGGGTGCACCAACTTCTCCCCAAGAGGAGAAAGGACTAGGATTTCCATCATGTGGAATTCCTTGGTTGGGGCGTTCCATGTTCTCAACCTAAGATCAACGCGGGAATAGGAGGTGATTATGTTCCGTTTAAAATAAATTTTATAACGACGCTTTAGACACAACTTGCTTTTTCACTTTTTAAGAGTCGAGAAAAAGCTAAAGATGACTCTAGTCTCCTTCGATGCTTTAACGAGCCCGATGTGACAAATGCTCGGATGGACTTTTTCAGTTATAGAGTTTGAAAAAGGCCAAAAGAAACTGCTCTGGAGATCTAGGCAGAGGGTGTGCCAAACCTTTCGCAAAACCACAGAATACGTTTTACGATACGAGTGGTCGATCTTCGTGAATGTTGTGTTCACTGCATTGCGATCAGTAGGGCGGCCGACACGGTTTCCTATGGATAAAGGCTTTGTTCCTATAGGGGTCTCCCAATATATACGCGACGGTATGTGGGAGCACAAGTCCGTATTGATACTTATCGCTTCACCGTGGAGGAATCACCCAACCACTCAACGCTAAGATATCACGTTTAACGACGCCGGAACACGTCTCTAGCTTAGACCTCTATGTGTTTGCGTTATGTTTCAATGCGTTGTTATGTAAATTCAATTTATTTTAAGGTTGATCTTGTTTAGCAGTTTTCCTTTATGGATCACCACGAGATGTATAGTAACACTCCTAAATGCAGTCTAAGATGATAAGCAAGCTTTTCAATCTTTCAACTTTGAAAATCTTAACTACTGGGGGAAAAGAAACACAACATCTTTTCACACAGATCATAGAGCACACACTAATGCACTTTTCCCTAAATCAACATGCAAACTGTCATAATGCACATGCACAATGCAAGTATTTCTTTTCTCTTTCTTAATGTTGGCGCAATACAAAAAGAAAGCTGTTGTATAACTTTGAATTCAATTTCAAGTGAAAGCAAACAAGCTTGTCCAAAATCAAAAGACACCTTAAGATTTACTTGTTTCGACACTAGAAATATATAAATTCAAACCATATGACGAAAGCAAAAGCTCAATCAACTATGAACAGCAAATAAACTAACTCTTAGGATCAAAACGACACTTTATCACAGGTCTAGATCTAAGAGGCCACAACAAGGCTAATTCACTTTCGTTATGGGAAACTGCAAATGATATAAGAAATACACAAAGAACAAACACAATTTCTTTATACAACCGAGGCGGAATAGTGGCAAGGAAAGTTGGTTTCAGATAGGTACATTGACTGGTAACAGGCAACAAAACAAGAGTGAAAATAGGGCAAGAAACAGCAGGAAACCCCAGTAGCACAAGCCAAGACTGGTCCAGCGCAGGTAGTACACAGGCAACTTGGCCTTCAGCGCAGGTAGCCCCTTCGGGAACTGCGCTGAAATGCAGACAGCCTTCACACAGCCTGCACTGAAGAACGAAACTTTCGTTTCTCTTGGTTTCCGGGTCACAGATTGCTCAAAAATTCACATTTTTTGGCCAAATCAGAAGCTATCAGTCAAGGACACACTAAGGGATGAAAAAGAGGATGAAAAGCTATCACTAAGAGCTATTTAGAGTCCTTGTGGATCAGCTCTTTCAAATCATAAACTTGCCCAGAAACTGAGCTAGAGTAGCTGCCCTCTACTTTGCATTTGAAAGATCCAAATGCAGTTCGATTCGGTACTCCCTGTGTTTATGAAATGAATAGAAAAAACACAAACAACCAACAAGATATGATCCCTAGCGGAGTCGCCAATTTGTTGTTGGGAAAAGTATCCAATACGGAATGACCCTATCCCACTCTAAGGGTGATAGTACCTTAGCAACAACCGAATGCAAAGCTATTCGAGATTACTTCTTTATGAGATGTAAGAGAGGGGAGAAAGAGATCCACTAACCGTTGTCTTCCGCTAATGATTGATCCAATCTTCTCTCTTTGCTGCTTGCTCCCAGCTCCTTGCTCTTTCACTGGCCCAGCTACACAAAGATCCTGCAAAAGGGCAATAGAAGGAAACTACAATAAGCATACATTCATAATTGATTCAAGGATTAGAATAAATCAAATACACAAGTATAACAATTCACCATTGAGACACATGCATATAGAAGAACCTCAAATGCTTTATTAATGGAAGAAGTAAAGTTCTGAGAGTGTTACAACCATAAGAGGCCCAATCCAGCAACACCTCCCAGCAGAAAGAAATCTCCTCTTCACCTCCTTCAAGCAAATCACCCAATAGTTCTATACTCAAACCAACAGCACTTCCTTACATTCACAAGATTCCAGCCTCCCTAGACCTCATGAGAGAGCTCTATATATAGGAGATTTGGAGAAAGGATGAGTCAGCTTGAGGCTGGCATGAAGCTGACTAGTGTCCTCTCCCACTTCAGTTATTCTTCAGTTCTTGAGTCCACTTGGAGGTTCTTGCTTCCACTTGGAGATCTAGATCCTCTTACTCATCACAAGGCGAATTCCTTGATCCAAGTGTCATTTTGGAAGCTTCCTGGGCATTTGACACCTTGAGGAATGACTGTGCCACTTGGCCAATCTCGCCCAGCGCAGGTAACCTTCATTAGAGTTGACATTCAGCGCAGGTACAGAGTGGAGCAGTTGACATTCAGCGCAGATGCTCAGTGGAGCAGTTGACATGATCCAGAATTAGCTTGTTTTTGAGTGTTTTCAGGTGGAGAACTGATATTTAGTGTTGTGGTTTGCTGACCTTGTTCCTCGAGGGGTAGGAACAACATGTTTAGGGACTTTGGATCCCTTAGATTATTGACATTTCATGCTTCATGCTGTAAGGCACAAAAATGTCTATAACAGAGTCATACTCAAGTATAAACTCTCATAAGTGGAGAAAAGGAGGAAAAACCTTAGGAAACATTTTTTTTCAAAAAGAGAGAAAAATATCTGGTGCTCAAATAAAGATGGATTCGAAACCGTAGATACAAAACTATCCAATGGAGAGTAAGAAGAGAGACTCAGAAATAGAAAAAGCTAAAAATCCATGAAACCGAGGTTAGCTGATTTTTGAATAGAAATGTTACAAAGACACAAGTAAACACTAACTACTTTCTCATAAAATGCTCGGGAAAAAGCTTCAAATATTTAACTATTAATTTTATGTATCATATATGTTCTTTATTATATATATACATTTACATAAAATGCACATAAATACAAAGGTATTAACTTGAAAAGAATAAAGATAAAAGCATATTGTCTATAAAGCATATTCTTAACTTGACTAAATTTTAATTTAATGGTTAAGAAGGTCCAATAGATGTAGAGTATTCAAATCACTACAAAAAATAAAGTCCTTTATTAAAGAAATAAAATGGTTTCATATATTAACTCGATATTTTTTTATAAGATTCAGAATTATAAATCAAAATAAATAACTAAATATAATTTAAATAAATATATATTTTGAAAAATTAGTTATACAAATAATTAATATTTAGATAGTTTATTTGAATATGATTTTTAACAAACTCCATTCTTAAATTATATATATATATACACACATTTTTTGTTACATCCCTATAATACTAGTGATGCCCCCATTAATATTGTAGTTGTATCCCTTATTAATATTGTTGTGCCTCTATTGTTCCCATATTGTTATTACTATGGTCCATAGAATCCCTCTATTATTATTTTTGTGACCTTATATTATTATTGTTAGGTCGGCTTGGTTATATTATGACCCCTTAGACTCCTATATATAGACAGGAGGTTTTGTCATTTGAATCATCCGAGAGTTGTTCACGTATGTAATGTAAAGGAGGTTGCCCTTGTGAAGAGGCTAAATTCTAAGGTGTTGATCTATCTTTTCTATCTTTTTGTGAGCTGGTTTTATAACATTTGCTATCAGAGCTTTGGATTCTAGGGTTTCGCTACTCCAAATAGGTCATCGTGGCATTTTCGCTATAACGTTTTTTCTGCGACGTTTCAAAAGTGAAAAAAAACCCATTTAAGACGAAATCGCACTGAACCTCGGGTCCGAATTTCAGAGCTTTTTGCACTATATTTGCAGAGATATGATCTGAAGAAGTTGGTCTTTTTACAAACTCCTAAATTACATTCCAAACAGGTGACATGGGGAAAATCGTCATAACTTTCTCTCTAAGCATCGGATTGAAATTCTGTAAGAAGGTATAGAAAGAGGATAGACTGTACTTTCTTGTATATATTTTTCATAGCCAAAGGTCGAAACAGTGACACGTGGCACTTCATACAAGTTGGCTCTTCTGGAAAGGTCTATAATCAGGTCATCTTGGGAGATTGTGCATAACACTTCCTTGGAGAACCAATTTTGATCAAATTGGTGGCATTAGAAAGAGGACGTAGAGAGCTACTACAGGTTGCAATTTCAGAACTGGATGATCTGAAATTACATAGATACATCAGATTCAATATCAATCTCCTACAAAGTGAAAAAATGTGTGTAGTTTTTTTTTAAATTTTTGCATAAGCTTGGTTTGAAAAATTAGTTTGAAGGAATTCAAAGGGCATAGTAAAGCATTATTACCGGTAATTGATGCCTCGAGGAAATAAAATGAAAACACCTAGTAAGCAACCTAAAAGCTCTAGCATGACTCATGAAGAAGAAGAAGAAATGCAACATGATATATCAAAATTACGAGACCAAGTGCAACAAGTGTCACTTGCACAAAAAGTAACAGAATCTAAGATGGATGATTTAAAGAAAGATGTAGAAGCTAAGATGGATGGTTTAAAGAAAGTTGTAGAAGCTAAGATAGATTGTTTAAATAAAGAAGTAGAAGCTAAGATGGATGGCATGGAAGCTAAGATGAATGGCATAGATGCTAAAATAGATGGCATGGATGATAAGATGGAAGAATTGAAGATAAATATGAATAAGTTGCTACAAGAAATGGTCACTAATGGTGAAAGGGTAGTAAAAGAAGCTCATGATGAAAACAAAAGAAATGTTAATCATGATTCCATAGATTCTAATGTTGGATCGAAGACCCACCATATTCCAAAAATCGATATGAGGAAGTTTGATGTCAAGGATCCTGCAACATGGATATTACAGATGGAGCAATTTTTTGATCTTAATAATGTGCAAAACACACAAAAGGTACGTATTGCAACTTTATATTTGGAACCAAATCAGTTTGTATGGTATCAATGGCTTTTCTCTCGTAAACAAATTATCACTTGGGCAATTTTTATAGAAGAATTCACAGCACATTATGAGGATAGAAAAAGCAATACTTTTTTTAGCCAATTGATAAGTCTCAAACAAAAGGGTTCAATAATGGAGCAAATTCAGGAGTTCCAAAAATTGAATATAAGGGTAAAAAAATATTCCAAAGGAGCATAGGATTGATGTGTTCATAGGAACTTTAAAGGATAATATCCAACATGATGTTTGCCTTTGGGAACCTGATTCATTAGAGAAGGCATTCAGGTTAGCAAGGAAAATGGAAAGCAAAATTATGGCAACCAAGAAGCATACCACTCATAACTATAAATATGGAAGTGTTGTCGCCCCTAGCCTTCCATAACTTATAAGGTTGACACCACAACAATTGGAAGAAAAAAGAAAGAAAGGGTTGTGTTACAGTTGTGATAACAAATACACTAAACGTCATAAGTGTGCTGAGAAGAAATTATTCTACATAGATTGTGAAGAGGAAAAAGAAAAGGAGTAAGAAAGGTCAAAAGAAGAGGATATACTCCAGGAACAAAGCCTAGATAAAGAAGAAATGAATCCGACCATATCTTGTAATGCATTGGCTAGAATTACCACTCCTAAAACCATCAAGATAGAAGGACAAATCAAGAAGAAAAAGGTAATAGTGTTGATTGATTCAAGAAGTACCCACAATTTTATTCATTGTAAGATAGCAAAAGAATTGAATTTCTTCCTATATCCAGCATCAGAGTGTCAACTGATGGTTACAAATGGAGGAAGATAAATTTCTTTGGAAAGTGCCATAATATGAATCTATCCATGGGAGAATATGTCTTGAAAATCGAAATGCTTTCTATTCCAATGGGAGGTGTTGATGTTGTACTAGGAGTCCAATGGCTACAATCCTTGGGTACAATAGCTTTTAACTTTTAAGAACTTTTTCATGAAATTTTATGCGGAAGGAAAAGAATTTGAATTAAGGGGTATTGCAAGGAAACCGGGAAAGATAATAAGCTCTAACGGTATGACAAAGCTTCTAAAAAAGGAACAACGAGGTGTAATTGCACAATTATGTTTGTTAGATGTTTCCACATCAAATTCATCTATTGCGCCAAATCTCCAAAAAGTCTTGGACAATCATTCCAAGGTATTTGAGACTCCCAAAGGTCTCCCACCTTTTCGTGATCATGATCATGCTATTCATTTGATTCCAGGAAGTGTTCCTCCAAACATCAGGCTGTACAGATATCCCTATGCCCAAAAGAGTGAAATTGAATGTATGGTTGCAGAAATACTTGAGGCTGGTATAATTCAACCTAACCAAAGTTCTTTCTCTGCTCCAGTAGTATCGGTGCACAAGAAGGATGGATCATGGCGCATGTGTCCGGATTATAGGGAGCTAAACAAGCTCACTGTTAAAGATAAGTTTCCCATTCATGTCATTGATGAATTATTGGATGAATTGCATGGATCAATTTACTTCACCAAGTTAGATCTTCGTTCAGAATATCATCAAATCAGAATGAAGACTCAAGACATTCTGAAAACAACATGTAGAACTCACGAGGGTCACTATGAGTTTTTGGTCATGCCTTTCGGCCTTACCAATGCACCTTCTACATTTCAAGGTTTGATGAATTCCATTTTCAAACCCTTCCTTAGAAAATTTGTGTTAGTATTTTTTTATGATATACTAATCTATACCAAGTCTTGGAAGGATCATGTTGAATACGTTGACAGGGTGCTACAACTCTTGGAGGAGAAACAATTATATGCAAAAAGATCCAAATGTTTCTTTGGAGTACAAGAGGTGGAATATCTGGGTCATATTGTATCTCATGAAGGAGTTAAGGTAGACCCTAGCAAAATTAAAGCCATTAAGGAATGGGAAATCCCCACATCCATAAAGCATTTGCGAGGATTTCTCGGGTTGACAGGGTATTATCGCAAGTTTGTTAAGAATTATGGGAAAATAGTAGCACATCTAACAACATTGTTGAAGAAAGATGCATTTTCATGGACTCCAAAAGCAACAAAGGCCTTTGAAGATCTTAAAGAGGCAATGTGCTAAGCACTGATTTTAGCTACACCAGACTTCACAAAAACCTTTATTGTGGAATGTGATGCTTCTGGAAATCGAATTGGTGTTGTTTTAATGCAAGATGAAAGACCCATTGCTTTCGAAAGTCGTCCAATCAAGGGAAAGTATTTACACAAAGCTATTTATGAGAAGGAATGATGCGGATCTTGGGAGGAGGCCCCAAAGATCTTAAAGATTGAAATGGATCATGGGGGGAGAGACCCCCAAGATCTGAAAACTTGAATTTCCAGAAGAAAAAAGAGGAGAATGCCCAATAAACAAAACCACAAAGAAACTTTTTATTAAAACCGATAATAACTGTAAAGGCTACATTGTGGCGGACAATCTGTCCTTTTAAAAAATGTGACTTGTTACTTACAGTATTTTTCAGTTACAATACCACGGTTCAATTCCATGGGTGAATGAATACCATGGGTGGATTTTATAATACCACGGGCGCATTCCATTTACAATACCATGGGTAAATTCCATGGGTCGATGAATAATATGGGTGGATGAGTACCATGGGTTGATGCCATTTTCCATTCGGATCATTTCCATGGGTGAATGAATACCATGGGTGGATTTTACAATACCACAGGCGGATGCCATTTACAATACCATGGGTAAATTCCGTGGGTCGATGAATAATATGGGTGGATGAGTACCATGGGTTGATGCCATTTTCAATTCAGATCATTCCTCCCTCCTTAAGAAGCAATGGTCCACATTGCGTAAAGTTCCCTCCTGCGAAGCCTTTTTTGAATATGAAGAGCCACTGAAGATAAGGGTTTTATGTGGTTAACCCAAAACCATGATAAACGAAGATCTGAGGATAGAGATACCCTGTAATGCTTGTGACCAACTGTGATTCTGACAGTGTGTGGCCTAGCAAATGGAATTCGATAAAGTGTGGGTTTGTGGATGATCCATAACCATGAAGAACGAAGATCCGAGGATAGAGATACCCTGTAATGCTTGTGACCAACTGTGATAGTAACAGTGTGCAGCCTAGCAAATGGACTTCGATGACAAAGATTTTATGCGGTTGACCCACAACTGTGTTTTTTGTTGTTGATGAAGTAGCAGGTGCCTACATAGCCTGGGGTGGGAGGGAACATCTCCAAATAACCCAAGCCGAATGTTGCTATGTTGAAACTGATGAATGTGAAGCAGGTGCCTACTAAAGTGGGGTGGGAGGGCATGTCTCCAATGGGAACCCACTCCGAATGCTGCTCCAGAATTAAAATGGGCATAACTCAGTCAATATAACTCAGAATATTTATTATAACCTATTTTTGGAAGTAGAAGGACCATTTTTCATCTTCCCATGTGATGGAAATCCTTATCTGGACACTCTAGAATCTCATATTCACGCTGCAACAGTTCTGCCGTCATAAAAGTTCTGAAAAAATAGTTGATTTTAAATCAACGATATCTCCCACATCCAAACTCCGATTTGACCCATTTTTTTTTAAATTGGGTGATTTTTCAAGAGGAGCTCAGATCTACAATCTGTTTTTCTAAAATTCTAGATAAAAACTTCAAAAAATGACAGAAGATTCGCCGTCCACTAGTTGCCGTAAAAAAAAAAATTCTACGACGTAGCTGATTTTAAATCAGCGATATCTCCCTCATTTGGACTCTGATTCGGGCAATTTTTTTTTTAAATTTTGTTATTTTTATGCAAGGAATCTATATTTGATTTTTTTTTTTGTAAATTTTATACGAAATTTTCAGATCTGATCTGCAAACTCGCTGCCTAAAAACATCACTGAAGTTTGTTGAATATTGCTGCAAAATTTTAAACTAAAATATGCATTAAACCCTCATTCCCATGGAATCATAACCTGCTCTGATACCACTGATTCGGACTTAAACAGGAATGCCACAAATTACAGAGATAACCATAAACACAGATATGCAGTGGAAATAATACTTCATTTCATTAATGTAAAATATTGAAATATGCTTACAAACAGTAATGGAAATAAACAAGCTAGGGCAATGGTAGGTTATCTCTGAGAAGAGATGTGGTGGCCACATGCCTCTGAACTGTGTTACAATGAGGCTTGAAGGCCTATTTATTGTTGAGAAATAATGAAAAACCCTTCACATTCCAAAACCTAACCCTAGAAGATGAAACGCTAAATTGTGGGCCTCGTTTCTGGGTAAGTTGGTACATCAACTTCTCGGGGTCCCGAATTGGTCATATTATCTCTGTTTGATGCGCATGATAGCCCGTTGGAGAGATCTCTCCAAGGACTATGATAGAAAAGACGATTTTTTGACTGAAAATTTATTGGTGGTAGATTTCCCAAAAAACATCGTTTAGGGCCTCAAAACGGCTCTGGAAGTTTAGGACCCGAAAAACTGCTAAAAATAGTAAACTGTGCTACAATTTAGGAAACTGAAAAGACTGAAAGAGATAGTTGCGGGGGTCCAAATGGGATAGATGGGTGGCCACCAACATCCACCTGGATCAAGGAAATGTTGGCAATACTACATGCACTTAAGAAATGACGACCCTACCTAATGGAAAGACACTTCAAGGTAAAAATGGATCATGATAGCCTTAAATACTTTTTAGAACAAGGATTATCATATGAAGAACAACAATTATGGGTAACAAAGATGTTGGGTTATGACTTTGAAATCATATACAAAAAAGGGAAGCAAAATGTTGTGGCAGATGCACTCTCATGAAAGGATGAGGTTGTGGAAGCATTATTGTGCGCCATTTCTATTATCCAACCAGATTGGATAAATGAAGCAAGGGAGGAATGGAAGAATGATGAAGAAATGTGGGAACTTATTCGAAAGTTACAACAAGATTCCAATACATCTGATACATTTAGCTAGAAAAATGATTCGTTATGGTACAAAGATCACTTATACCTCTGTAAGAATTCCCAACTCAAACAAAATATTCTTCTAGAATTGCACGCTTCTCCCTTAGGAGGGCACTGAGGATTTTTAAAAACTTACCACAGGGTTAAGAAGGAATTTTTTTGGGATGGCCTTAAATCGGATATTCAAAATTTTGTGGCGAAATATTTGGTATGCCAACAAAATAAAGCTGAAACAATTAAGACACAAGGTCTATTACAACCTTTATCCATTCCAAGCCAACGTTGGGAGGAGGTTTTAATGGATTTTATCACAGGTTTACCCAATTCTGAGGGAAAGAGTGTCATCATGGTGGTAGTTGATAGGCTTACCAAGTGTGCACACTTTTGTGCATTATCACATCCATTTAAAGCCAATATAATTTCTGCGGCATTTATGGAAACAATTCAAAAGCTACATGGAAACCCAAAAATTATTGTAAGTGACAGAGATCCCATTTTTATAGGAAATTTTTGGACAAAATTATTTTCTTGTCTTGGTACTCAGTTAGCTCATAGCTCATCTTATCATCCTCAATTTGATGGGCAAAAGGAGATAGTAAACAAATGTTTGGAAGGATATCTTCGTTGCTTTGTATCTGATAAACAGACACAATGGGTCAAATGATTGCCTTTGGCTAAATGGTGGTATAACACTTCCTTCCATACTGCAACAAAAATGAGCCCATTTATGGCACTTTATGGATATCAGCCACCATCCGTCACATCATATTTAAGAGAAAATTTTAAGGTTCAAGCAGTGGAACATCACATCGAGCATCTACAATAGGTTCTCCAACTATTAAAAGATAACCTCGTGTTGGCGCATAATAGAATGAAACAACAGGTATATCAACATCGCAGTGAAAGAAGTTTTGATGTAGGTGATTGGGTATTCCTACGACTGCAACCTTATAAACAAATGTCCCTCAAGCAAGCTAAGGAGGATAACAAATTGTCACCAAAGTATTATGGTCCATACAAGGTGTTCCAAAAGATTGGTACTATGGCATACAAATTGGAGCTTGTTGTAGCTTCTCGAGTGCACCCAATTTTCCATGTTTCATGTTTAAAGAAGGTCATAGGTGACAAGCTCCCAGTTCAAACAATATTGCCAGAACTTGACGAGGAAGGAAAAAATATATTAGAACCGGAAGCAGTCATAGAAACAAGAACTCCACAACTACGAAATTGATCCATTTCAGAGTAGCTCATCAAGTGGAAGAACTTATCCACTGAAGATTCCTCATGGGAGGATGAGAATTTTGTACAGAAGCATCCATAACTACTCAAGCATTGAGGACAACACTCTTTTGAAGGAGAGGGGCATGTTAGGTCCCTATAATACTAGTGATGCCCCCATTAATATTGTAGTTGTATCCCTTATTAATATTGTTGTGCCCCTATTATTCCCATATTTTTATTACCATGCCCCATAAAATCTCTCTATTGTTATTTTTGTGCCCATATATTATTATTGTTAGGTCGGCTTGGTTATATTGTGACCCCTTAGACTCCTATATATAGAAAGGAGGTTTTTTCATTTGAATCATCCAAGAATTGTTCACCTATGTAATGTAAAGGAGGTTTCCCCCTCGAAGAGGCTGAATTCTAAGGCGTTGATCTATCTTTTCTATCTTTTTGTGAGGTGGTTTCATAACATTTTTATCCGCAAGTGCCTAGTTTTCTTAGAGACAATCATATATATGGTGATAAGGGTTTGACATTAATTTGCATGCAATAAAATAATTGTTTATCATTCCAATTCTCTATCTTTGTATACAATAGTTAGTAATTTTGTTCTTTCCGAAAGAAATAGTTAAATAAACAAAACATAAATAAACAAACAACTCAACCTAAACACATGAAGAAAATAAATTTATAACATAAATTTGTTTTCCATCCCCTTCACTTTAATTACGTCATTATGTTGGATAAATGAAACTAGAAAACACACTTCCCCAATCCACATTTTTGCTAATCAAGGTGGAAATTAGTGGCCACCCGCCTATTCCACCTAGACCACGAGTTAGTTTCATTTGTTTCCTTGATTATAGCATCATTTACTATTTGTAGAAGTTTTTATGATCCTAAACTTCTAGAGTTTTTTTAACCCCCTAAACGATGTTTTTTGAAGTCTACAACAAGACCAAAGCCATAGGAATGGGCTTGCTGCAAATCCTATAGTATTGAGAGAGATCTTTCCAACGAGGTATCATATGCCAAACAAAGATCATATGACCAAGTTACGACCTCAGGAAGTTGGATGCTTAAAAAACCCCAAGGGGGCCAACAAATGTTTGGTGTTCCATCTCTTGGTGTTAGGGTTTTGGTTGTTTAGGGTTTTCCCTTGTTGTTCAATAAAAAAAAGGCCCTTAAGCCTAATTGTAACATAGTTTCATAGGCATGTATCCGCCACATCTCTTCTCAGTGATAAGTTACCATCACGCGAGCTAGTTTATTTTCATTCTGTATGTAAGCATATTTTAGTTATTTGACATTAATGAAATGAAGTTTTATTTAACTGCATCTCTGTGTTTATGTTTGTATCCTTATTCTGTTGCGTTCTTGTATAAGTCTGTATCAGTGGCATCAGAGCGGTCTTCTCTTTCTATGTTTTTATTTTCATGTCCCCAAGGAGGTTAGGGTATAAGGAGTCAGGGCTCAAACTGGTTGAACCTTTGCAAGACCAGACCCACAAAGCCAAATGGTCTTCCATGGTAGAAGAAAAGAAAAATGAGGGAGAAGGAGATCCTTTCAAAATATTTCTCGAAGAATCCCTTGAGCGACAGAGGAACACGATGATGGATATCTTTGCCCAAATACTTTGGCGACTACCCATAAGCAAGGCATCTTCATCCAACAGCCACTCTAGAGGCACTACTCCCTTTAAGGTAAAAGTCAACTTTGACATTCCCATATTTGAAGGACATATAGATGTAGATGTTGTAGATAGATGGTTAAATCTGTCAGAAGGATATTTTTTGGTTCATGATTTTTCCAACTGGGAAAAGATTACTTTCTCACTTCTCAAAGCCACCCTCCATGTCAAGGAATAGTGGGACACCTACTGTGAGTAGAAGGATGAGAGGGAATCCTCACTTTTTTCAACCACACCCACTTAGAAGTCATTCCAAGGTGCGATCAAGGAACAATATTACTTTGTCTAGAGCTATGAAGATAAATGGACCACACTGCGACAAGGAAGGGACCATGATGTGTCAAAGTTCACAAATATTTTTCATACACTTCTCACGAAGTTGGGTATCAAGGATTCTGAGTGGAATTTGGTGCTCAAAGATCGCGACTATATACACAAGTGCATATATGATGAGATGAAGTTCCTATACATCTCCTCGTTTGGCGTCACCTATTGATACGCTATCAAGATTGAGACGAAATTTATATAGAGGAAGTGAGACTTTGGATATCTTAATTTGAAGCAAGAAAAAGGCACCCCCAAACCATAGAACAAAGGACAAGGCCAAGGCTGGGTGACCTAGGAAAACCCATCGAAGCCACAAGAAAAGAACAACACCACGAAGACAAACAATGACACAGGGGAATGGTCCGAGTTTCATAAGAGCCCCACTCACAACACAAGTGAATGTTGAGCCAAGAAGTCACTGATAGGCGAGCTAAAGGCCTTTGAATTAGACGTATGTTCCAAAGCCGAGTCATAACCTCACAAGGGGAATGACAATAGGAATCATGTTATTGATGGGGAGCCGAGTGCCATCGTTTCCCCCACCAAGATCCAGAATATTGAGCTGGAAGATTCAGAGGAGGGGGGGCGACTCTTTCACTCACAAATGTGGGTAAAGGTTTCTCCATTTCAGTTAATTATCAATAGAGGAAGCCAAAATAATCTTATTTTAGCAAAGGGTGTGAACTTCTTGGACCTACCGAGAACACCACACCCATAGTCATACACCATTGGGTGGGTTCACCAAGGACGAAATATCTGTGTCTGCCAGCAATGACAACTTTCCTACAACATCAAGACCTTCACATATTAGGCTAACCATACTTCTGGAAGTGTCATGCTGTGTATGATTCTAGGCCTCGTATTGTTATTATTTCTTTGGGTAATAAGTTAGACATGATAGTAGAGTTATCGTTACCTACCACCAACTCTTTGATCTTTGTGAAGGAATGTAGTAAGATGATTTCCCAGACTGGGAAATGTGTCTTCCTTATGATTTGCCCTCAAGGAAATAAGAATATCACAACCACATCGACGGCCTCCAGATAGGGCTCATCCGCATGGCATTAGCATATGGAAAAGGTCATGGAGGAGCACATGGATATCTTCACCTCAACCACATGGGTACCCCTACATTTTTAGGTCAAGAATTCCATCAATTTGACTCTAGGTATGCCTTTACCCAACGGGCCGATCTATCCATCCACTATTTTGGAGAACGATGAAATCAAGAGGTAGATTCAAGAGTTGTTGCAGAAAGGGCACATCAGGCCAATTTTTCCCCCCTATGGTATCCTTATCGTGTTGGTATCGAAGCGGGATGGGACTTGGAGAATCTTTATTAACTATTGGGTGTTGAATAAGATCACTATACAGAATAAGTATTCAATCCAAAGGATTGATTACCTTTTGGACTAGCTCAAGGGGGACAAAATATTTCAACAAGATTGCCTTGAATTCTAGTTATCACCAGGTACCAATAAAATCCTATGATGTGTGTTGGGTTGTGTTATATTCTTTCCACGACTAGCCCACGTAGTTGACCAGGGGGTTAGAGGGGGGGCGGAGCCCCCTTTCGTTGCACCAATTGTGTAGCGAGGGGGGGTCGCAAGGGGTTTGAGGTGTACTCGTAACCCCACTTTATGGGGTGTGGGGCAACGCCCCAAAACATTTTGAATTTGGACCCTATGTTAGGCTGGGCGGACCCACCTATGGTTTTGTGCATGATTTTCGCACATGTTTTTTGGACACGATGGTTTTCGGTCCATGGTATTGGACGTGATAGTTTTTGGTCCATGGTATTGGATGCTTCGTCATGTATAAATATGTATTGTAACATTGAAGGGAACATAATAAAAAATCAAGCTGGTAGTCCCAGTTTTGGGATCCAGGGCAAAATCTCTGTGTATATTTGTTTTATGTGTTATGCTCTCGCATTGTTTATTTTCTGTGTTTTTTAGAATTCATATGCAGGTAATTTCTGTATGGAGTTAAAACTTACAATGTGTGCAATACTTCCTTCAAATATAATGAGTGCCTTTTCGAATGGTTGGCTATGCCTTTCAGGTTGAAGAATGCCCCAGCAACCTTCATGATCCCAATGGATGACATCTTATGGTCCTTAATGAACACATTCATCGTAGTGTATTTGGAAGACATCCGGATCTTCAACTAGAGTTGGGAAGATAACTTCCACCATATTTGACAAGTCCTCCAAACCTTGTGATAACACAAATTGTCTGCCAATTTGGCGAAATGCACTTTTGGTATGATCCAGGTTCAATATCTAGGGTACATGAATGATGAGTGATGTGTGCATATGAACCCAGTTAAGATACAAGTTATTCAGGATTGGACAACCCAAACCACTCTAACAGAACTCCACAAGTTTTTGGTTCTTTCCAATTTCTACAGCATGTTCATGTTGGGGTTCTCTCATATCACTTGGCCTTTGAGTCAAGTCACCAAGGGTGGAGCGAAATAAAAGTTCTTTTGGTCTGAATCCCAATAGAAGGTATTTTTTGAGTTGAAGCATCACCTCTTCTCTGCACCAGTTCTCACATTACCAGACTTGCAGCAACTGTTTGATATTGAGACAGATTCCCCTAACTACTCTACTGGTGCGATTCTTACTTAGCAAGGGAATTGAGTGGCATATCATAGTGAGACACGTTCCTAGATAAATTCTAAAAGTATCCCACCTATGAAAAGGAGATGTATTCCATTGTGCATGCATGTTGACAATGTAAGTATTACATTCATAGGAAGGAAACAATCATCCACACAAAACAATGACCCCTATAGTTCATATAGACACATAAATGTTGTAGAGAGATCACCATCAGAAATGGTCCACATACCTACAACAATTCCATTTGAACATTAAGTGCAAGAGGGGAAGCACTAATAATGTTTCACATTTCCTCAATCGACCATAGGTCATGGTGTTGACCACTTTGATGCACTCTTTTGGAGACAAGAATTCGAGGTTGTCGCATCTTTACAAGAGTGATCCAGAATTTATAAAAACATACTAGATGCCCTTGGAAGGCAAGAAAGTTCCTGATTTTCACCTCTAGGTTGCATTTCTATGCAACCAGGGACACCTCTATGGTCCTTCAAGTGAGCGTGCCAATATGATTTGGGAGGTGCACTACAGTTAGATCAGAGGAGATTTCAGATTAAATAAAATAATGGCAGTGTCGAAGAAGTATTTTTATTGGTCTAACATTCAAAAAGATCTTGGGAAGTACATAAGATCATGAACTTCTTGCACCATTTCCAAACAATAAATAAGGCCTACATACTCCTCTTCCTGTTAGGTGTGAAGCCTGATTATCTTCTTTATTCAGAGGTATCACCACATTGGACCCTAGTTCGTAATGTGGCAGCAATGCTGCCCATAATATTTGCACTGCAAGGGGGGTACAAGAGGGGATGACATCAATCTTTAGGAGCCCCCCCTGGCATGGGATCTGGGGAAGCGCCTCTGAAGCTAAAATAGATGTACAATTGCCTTGTAAAATGTTGTAATTTCGTAGTCAATATGGGTCACTCATTAGGCAGAGATGTAACAGTAGAAGTTATGTTTAATTTAGGTTTTTTTTCCCTAGAAGGAAACCCCTCACTATATATGAGGGAATTGTATTGTGTCTATGTAGATCAGTATTCTGAATGAGAAAGAGAGAGGGTGTTGTGTGAGAGCAAAGAGGGAATTACAACGGATCTACTGTAGGTTGTATCTCTTCATTTTGCTGGATAATATAAAAGGAAGGACTGGTTGTTTCTCCGTGGATGTAGCCCAAATTGGGTGAACCATGCATATGTGTGTATCTCTTTTTTTATGTGTTTATATTTCTGCAATATATCTTATGTGTTGTATTGCTCTGTAATATATAATTTTCTAAAAATTGGTATCAGAGCCGCAGGTCTATTTGGCTAATAAACTCGCAGGAGAGAAGGGTTCCTAGTTCGAGTGGGAGCAATGGCGAAAGATGGTAGGTTTAGGGTCGAAAAAATTAAAGGCCAAAACTACCAGCTATGGAAGATGCACATGGAAAATTATTTGTACCAGAAAGATCTGTACCAACCATTGAGTGGAAAGACAAAGAAGCCGACGAGTATGACAGACACATAATTGGATATTCTCGACAGAAAGGCACTTGTAACAATACGACTATGCCTAGAAGTTTCGGTAGCCTTTAATATTACAAAGGAAATGACAACAAAGGGTTTAATTTCAGCATTGGCCAAACTATATGAAAAACCCTCGGCCTCAAATAAGGTATTTCTTATGAAGTGTTTATCTAATATGAATATGTCATAAGGTGGATCTGTTGTTGATCATTGAAATGAATTTAATACATTTACAAGTCAGTTAAGTTCTGTAGGGGTAACTTTTGATGATGAAGTTAGGGCTCTATTATTTCTGTGCTCATTGCCAAAAAGTTGGAATGGTTTAGTTATGGCCATTAGTAACTCTATCTCTAGATCTAGTGCTTTAAATTTTTATGATGTTGTCGGTGCAATCCTTAGCAAGGAAATGCGACAGAAAAGCTCTGATGAGACATCAGGTAATGCTTTTACTGTAGAGACTAGAGGAAGAAAAATGGAAAGAGAAAGGAGCCGAGGATATTGTAGTAAGTCAAGGAAAGGCAGATCCAAGTGCATATCAGGGATAATGTGATGGAAATGTGGGAAGAAAGGACACCTGAAGAAATACTGCAAGTCTCAGAAGGGAAAAGAAGGAGACACGCAACAAGAAAACAATCATGAAGTGAATGTGACAAGTGATGTGTTGCAAGATGCTTTGATTCTTTCATTAGAAAATATTATTGATGCTTGGGTGATAGATTTAGGGGCCTCATTCCATGCCACACCTGATAGGAAACATTTTCATGATTATGTTCAAGGAGATTTTGGATAGGTTCGATTAGGTGATGATAAACCCTGTAAAATCATTGGAATGGGTACAATTTTCATAAAATAGGAGAATGGAAATCAATGGCTACTGAAGGAGGTAAGGCATGTTCCATATCTGAAGAAAAATCTAATTTCAATAGGGTAGTTGGGAGGTGAAGGCTGTGTAACTACTTTTACAAATAAAACTGGGAAGGTCACTAAAGGATCCTTGGTACATTGCATTTATGCAATGGTATTTCTAATTTTGTTAATCCTTTAACATCTACAGGAGAAGATACGACATTGTGGCGTCATGGGCTCAGGCACATGAGTGAGAAGGGGATGCAAATTCTTCACTTAAGAAATTTGTTGCCAGGTTTGAAGCATGTTGATTTAAAATTATGTGAGAATTGTGTTTATGGAAGACATAAGAGAGCCACATTCCTCATAGTTGGGAAAGAAAAGAAGAGTGAAAAATTAGAACTTGTGCATACAAATGTATGGGGACCTGCTCAGGTATAACCTCTCAGTGCCTCTCGCTATTATGTTACTTTTATTGATGATGTAACCAGAAAACTTGGATTTATTATATTCAAAATAAATTTGATGTATTTGATACTTTCAAGAAATGGAAAGCTTTGGTTGAAAATGAGACAAGAAAAAGGTTGAAGTGTCTCAGATCATACTATGGAGGTGAATATTGCAGCAAAGAGTTTGATAGGTACTGCTCAGAGAATGGAATTCACTGAGATAAGATAGTTCTAGGAACACCACAAGAAAATGGTGTGTCAGAAAGGATGAACAGGACAATCATGGAGCATGCAAGGTGCATGATATTGCATGCAGGATATCCTTTACAATTTTGGGCAGATGTTGTAGATACTGATGTTGATCTACTAAATAGAGGGCCTTCAAGTTCCTTGGATGGTGATATTCTAGAGGAGACATGGACAAGAGAAAAAGGTAAAAGACTCATTTTTAAAGGCTTTTGGTTGTGAAGCCTTCGTCCAGATTAATAAAGAAAATAGAACAACGCTTGAGGCAAAATCAAAGAAATGTACATTTATTGGAGATGGTGTTAATGATTTTGGTTATTGCTTTTATGATTATGAAAAACACAATATCATTAGGAGCAGAGATGTCATATTCAATGAAAAGGTTTTGTATAAGGATTAGCGGTAGGAAAAGAAACATGAAAAATAAATTATAGAGTACACAATGCTTGATGAGATCATAGAAAAAGTGAAGATGCCTAAAAATCATAATGATCAACAGCAAGAACAAATACAACAACCACAACAGCAACAAGCACCTCAAACACCTGAAAGTGGTGTTAGAAGATCTACCAGGATAAGTAGACCCCTTGAACATTACTCTCCTTCATTATATTATGTATTTTTTACTGATTCTAGTGAACCAGAATGTTATGAAGATGTAGTGCAGGTAGAAACCCTCAAGAAGTGGGAGCAGGCCATGAAAGAAGACATGGACTCCTTAGCACATAACCAGACTTGGGACTTAGTCAGGTTGCCTGTAGGTAAAACAACATTGCAGAATAAATGGGTTTACAGGTTGAAGGAAGAAGATGGAGGTACAAAAAGGTATAAACCTAGACTTGCGGTGAAGGGGTTTGCATAGAAAAAGGGTATAGACTTTGATGAAATATTTCTCCTGTTGTTAAAATGACCTCAATTAGAACTATTTTAAGTGTAGTAGCCACAAGATTTGCATCTTGAGGAGTTAGATGTAAATACAACCTTTCTCCATGGGGATTTGGAGGAAGAAATATATATGTAGCAACCACAAGGATATGAGGTAAAAGGGAAGGAGAAACTAGTGTGCAGGTTTAATAAGAGCTTGTATGGCTTAAAATAGGCTCTAAGGCAGTGGTATCTAAAATTTGATAGGTTTATGTTTGAACAAGGTTATACTAGATGTCACTTTGATCATTGTGTTTATCTCAAAAGATAAAATGATGGCAGCTATATTATCTTGTTATTGCAATTGTATGTAGATGACATGCTTGCTGCAGGTTCTAACATGCAGGAAATAAATGTACTCAAAAGAAAATTGGCAAACTCATTTGCAATGAAGGATTTGGGTGCTACAAAATAAATCGTTAGTATGAGAATAACTAGAAACTGGAAGAATCACAAATTAACATAGTTTCAAAGTGAGTAGATACAAAAGGTGTTAAGAAGGTTTAATATGAAAAATGCAAACCTTTGGCTAGCCGTTTCAAACTAAGTAAGGAAATATGTCCCAAGACTTAGGAGGAAATGGATTATATGTCTAAAGTTCCATATGCATCGGCAATTGGAAGCTTAATGTATGCAATCGTCTACACAAGGCATGATATTGCACATGCAGTGGGAGTTGTAAGCAAGTACATGAAAAATATAGGAAAAGAACATTGGATGGTAGTGAAGTGGATTCTCAAGTATTTGAGAGGTAGCACAAATCAAGGATTATTCTTTGGTGGTTCAAACATTGCTCTAGAGGGATATGGCGAGTGATAGAGATAAGAGGAGGAGCACCACAGGGTATGTGTTTATTGTATGTGGAACAATTGTCAGTTGGGTCTCAAAACTACAAAGTATTGTTGCACTCTCAACAACGCAAGCAGAGTATGTTGCTTCTACAGAGGCTAGTAATGAAATGATTTGGTTACAAAGGTTTCTGGATGAATTGGGTAAGAAGCAAGAGTTGGGTAGGTTATACAAGAATAGCCAGAGTGCCATACATCTTGCAAATAACTATGAGTTTCATTCAAAGACTAAACATATAAAACTCAAGTACCATTTCATAGGGTCAGTGTTGGAAGATGAACAGTTGAAGCTGAAAAAGATACACACTAGCTAGAATCCTACAGATATGTTAACAACAGTTTTAACTAGGGAGAAACAGATATTCTTCTCAATTTCAATTCTTCTTCAAGTATGATGAAGAAGATGAGAAACATCCAGGTCCAAAGTGGAGTCATTGTCCAGCAAATGAAGTAGCAATGGAGTTGCTATAATTAGTCACCAAGTGGGAGATTGTTGGGTGTGGAGCCTGATTATCTTCTTTATTCAGAGGTATCACCACATTGGAAACGAATTTGTAATGTGGCGGTAATGCCCCCCATAATATTTGCGCTGCAAGGGGGGTCAGGGGGGGCAACAATGATCTTTAGGAGCCCCACCCCCCCCCTTGGCGGGGTATCGGGGGAGTTTCCCCTGAAGCTAAAATAGATGTAAAATTGCCTTGTAAAATGTTGTAATTTCATAGTTAATCTGGGCCATTCGTTATGCAAAGATCTAATGGTAGATGTTATGTTCAATTTAGGGTTTTTTTTCCCGAGAAGGCTAACCCTCTCTATATGTGAGGGAATTGTATTGAGTCTATGTAGATAGGTATTCTGAGTGAGAAAGAGAGAGGAAATTGTGTGAGAGCGAAGAGGGAATTACAACGGATCTGCTATAGGTTTTATCTCTTCATTTTGTTGGATAATAAAAAAGGAAGGAATGGTTGTTTCTCCACGGACGTAGCCCAAATTGGGTGAACCACATATATCTATGTCTCTCTTGTTCTATGTGTTTTCTGTGTTTATATTTCTTCAATATATCTTATGTGTTCCATTGCTCTATAATATATAATTTTATAACACTTCCTACTCCTAGTTGGCCTTGGGAATCTATCTCCATGGACTACATGTCGGTCCTTCCTCCTACTAAGCATGGAAATGACTACATTCTCATGGTTGTCGACCAATTCTCTAAGATGGTCAGTCTGGTTGCCTGAAACAAGAGTATCACAATAGAATCCACTACTAAGCTCTTCTTTGAATGAGTGTGGGTACACTTTGGGATCCCACAGTGCATTATCTCAGATCGAGACAATAGGCTCATGATTACATTTTTCTCAAGCCTTTTTTCCACGTTGTATAGCATGCTTACTATGTCCACAACCTTCCACCCCCAAACTGATGGCCAAATAGAGGTCGTTAATAGAATGATCATGCACATTCTGTGAATGTACAACTTGAAGCATTCATGCACATGGGATGAGAGCCTCCCCTATGTCCAACACCGTTACAACAAATCTCTCCATGTCTCAATTTGCCACAACCCCTTTCAGGTGGGGTTAGGATTCCAGCGATTATGTCCCATTGATGTGGCCATACCGTTTGTAGCTACGTCGGTAGATTCTACTCATGTCTAGGCCAAAGTTGACTAAGCTAACAACTTCATTGAGTGGATTCAACACATTTGCCAACAGGTCCATGACATATTGGACCAAGCCATTCCTAAGTGCAATCAACATCATTATCAACATTGAGTGCCACATAGGTTTCAGGTGGGTGACAAAGTTTATATACATTTGTAGAAGGAGCACCTTGTTTGGCCCCACTGTAAACTTTTCCTGCTCTAATATGCATCATACACCATCACCAAGGCTATAGGGGATAATTCATTCGAGCTCAACATTCTAACATTCCTTAGCTTGGACCCAATATTCAATGTAAACTAAATACGACCATATTTTCCCCTATTGTTGGACACATCTAACATTGTTGAGCAGCTGACGCCAACAGAGTTGAACCCAAGTTCCATAGAAAATTGCATAACTAACATGATTATGGACACATATATAATTAACACTCACCATCAAAGGATCCAACTATACCGAGTTGTTAAATAAGGCCAACTCCTTCACTAGGGCAAGTGGTTCAGCAAAGACCAGGTTCAAAAAAATTTTTCTCACCTCATGGAGCCTTTGCATGCAATGGGGACCATTGCTTCCTAAGGATGGATGAATTATCCAAGGGGATTTTCATGGCCACCAACCTATTCCACTTATACCTCCAGTTAGTTTCATCTATTTCCTTGATTATAGCAGCATTTACTATTTTTAGTAGTTTTTTGGGTCATGAATGTTCAAAGTTGTTTTGACCCCTTAAAATATGTCTTTTAGGTTTGTTGCAGACCCATGGCCATTTTTTGGGGCTTGAAACAAATCCTGTAGTATGCGGAAAGATATTTCCTATGAGGTATAGTATGCGCCAAACATAGATTATATGACCAAGTTACGACCCCGGGAAGTTGGCTACCCAACTAACCCCTATGGGGCCAACAAAATCTTGGTGTTCCATCTCCTGGGGTTAGGTTTTTGGTTGTTTATGGTTTTCCCTTGTTGTTCAATAATAAAAAAGGTCCTTGAGCCTCATTGTAACATAGTTCAGAGGCATGTAGCAGCTAAATCTGTTCTGAGCTAGTTTATTCCATTTTGTATGTAAGCATATTTCAGTTCTTTGACATTAATGAAATGGAGTTTCACATCTGTTATATCTTTTTGTTTATGTTTGTGTCTACATTCTTTTGTGTTACTGCATAAGTCTAGATCATCAACTCTAGAGGTATCCTCAACCAAAGTACCTCAAGATGAACGCTACAAGAAACATGTTACAAACTATCATATTAGCTCTTAATGCACTTTGGGCAAAACCTTTTGGGGCACCTTGGGTGCCATATATATTCTATCATGAGAGTCCAATCTTTTCACCATATAAAGAATATTTCAAGGTGATTAGGAACCAAATAGCTCTCCAATCACTCTATGATAAAAAGTGTGATTGATATTATTGCATCACTAAAATGCATGACTTACTTATTTGTTACCAGACAAAATGATAACACAAATTGATAAAAAACATTTTGTAACCTTTTACATTTAACTATTTTTATTATTTAAATAAATATTGTATTATTTCATTTTTTAATTAATCTATTTAAAGCTGATTTGGAATCTCCTTTCAATCTATCTTTAATATGTTTTAGGTTAAAATTTTCATTTAAAAAAAAACTTATTTTGCAAATTTAAATTCATTATGAAATATATTTGAAAAATTGAGATATTTTCAATGATATTAATAATAATTTGGTTTTAAAAAAATATAGTGTACTATTTGCATGTTACATACTCATTTATTTACATTGCTTAGTCTGGGGTTAATGACCACTCTATAAAGAAAATCTAGGGTTATCACGATCTCAACAATTCTAGGGCAATTTCAATGGCTGGATGGGAAGGGGGGAGTGAAGCTCCCTCCTTTAGTGATGTAGTGACATGAGACAACCTTTTCCAATGATTTTTCATCCAAGACCCAAGCAAATCAACTCAAAACCAAGGAATATAAAACATAGGACCAAGTAATGATGTCATGACTACCTCGAACCTTCTTTCATAAATATGCTCTTCACATAGCTACTTGCAAAAAGCTCACTCATATGTCACCTAAGGAAAAATCTCAATTTATTTCTCTACTACATGTTCATAAAAAATTTCTTAGTAAGGGACCATTATCGTTAAGTTTTTATCCCCAGGTTAGATATTTGTTATTTTTTAGGTAGTTTTTTTCAGAAAATAAACCTTAAAATTCGAAATAAAGGAATCCCCCTAGATTACCATCATAATTCTCTAATCTTCCAAACTATACTTTATTTTTGAAGTGTTGAATGATTGAAAAAACATCTTTTGAAGTAGATTGCTTCTTGATTTTAAATTTAAATATTGAAAACTATTTTAGATATTAGAGTGACTTATAAGTACTAACGAATTAATTACATTCCATTGTTGTTCTTAATTATTTCCCCACTCTTAACTCAATCTTTTTCATAGTGCAACTTACTTCTCCAACATTTGTAATTTCTAGTTGTTTACACCACACACGCACATGCTAGCACACCATTAAAGTTATTCCTGGTTCACGATACCAATATCAACCTAAAATTATCCCATAATATAACATGCATCAAGTCCACCTGATGATTCAAAATAGCTTTGTAGTTAGGTTGTGACCTTGGTGATAGGCATACAAATAACTCCCCTTGGCCATTTCACATTGGAACATAGAGGTTATATTTTTATGGAACTTCAAATCCTTTCCATCAGATATGGTACCAACTCATTTAGCAATTGAAATTTCATTTTAGAGGCGATAATGGATGGAATTGATAAGAAGTATGCATCATACTCCCTTTTCCATTTCATGACTAGACACCACCAAGGTAATTAATTTTAGCTTGAAGGTAAGAAAACATGTTGCATATGTCTATGAAAAGTCAACTTAGTGGAAAATTCATTAGGAATCCTTACCTAAGACACTCTTACGAGATGGAAGGTATTTGAGACAAATTTCTTGAGGGCATTAGGCATGACTACCCCTCATTAGTTATAACTTCCTTGTTCATATATTCATTAAGCATAACCAAGCATGATTTCTTGGCACCTATATTGTTCGCAAGGCCCCTTTAGCCATATATTAGGACTTGTTTAATGAGTAGTTTATCTTTTAGGCTAGAGTATTTTGTTTTGATAGGATAAGGTTTTCTTAGATCAGATTCTCTTTACTTTATTTTAAATAAAATCACTTACTGTACCACCTATGAATTCAAGGAGTGACTTGTGTGACCATTATTTGACTTATTACTTTACCTCATTTCTTTATCACTTTAATTAGGCATTTCCATTATATTGTGACCTTTGAATCCAATCACCATACATCCCCCTAGGATATAGTCTCATAGATTTAGAGGTTATCAACCTTGATTTCTTATTAGATTCAACATCACACCTACTCAATAAGTTGAGGTCATTCTCCCTATGCCACCATTGGGTTCTAATATTTTGTGACTTCATTTCTCCTCTCCCTCAAGGTGTGTTGGTACCCCCAACTCTTCTACCTTTAGTTAATTCACATCCCATCCTAGTTCCACTATGATTATAGCTGATGTTGGAGTGATAGTTGGAGATATTTCTAACCAAATTTATTTACCTTACATTGATAGCTTTAACTTTCTTTATTTAAAGAAAATTATTGATGATCTTCTCTACCATAATCCGACTTGTCCTTCTATGCCAATAAATTTTCCTTTAGGATTCCCTAAATTTCACAATAATGTTAGAGAGGACCCCTTAAATAATTCTATATTTTTCCATTTGTGATCTTCTTCCAAATCCATCATCGAATACTCTATTCACTTGAGTTTATTATGTTAGATTTTCATAGAAGTCACAACTAGGTAGTATCAATCAACCTTGAAATGACCATAAAATATTTGCATCCATTATAAAATAACTATCTTTCGACTACTAGTTACTAATTGACCATGATGTTGGAATTAAAATAATAATGAATGTCTATGAGACCACTACCACTCACATCATAGATCAGAAAGGAGGATGTATAGATTTTGTAAATCCATGCCAATTAATGATTGATTCTTTGTGGAATCATTTCCAATGTCCATTTTACCTCCCATCACTAATGATGTAGCCATGAACATGACCTAAATTAAAGAAGAGGGAATGCTTTATTTCATGTATGGTAGGAAGATCCCAATGCTATCTTCCTACAAGACATCAAAGATTTAATTTTCATATTCAAAACCATTATTGAGGTAAATAGATGAAATTATGTACTTTACAACCATACAAATTGATCAATTCATCATTTGAAGTGGACCCAAAGACATAGCACACATGAGTGAACTCCATTATCAATTTGTTGCATATTTCCTATGTTATTTGAGTTATAATTTCAAATTTTAGTCTTTAAATGTTGATTTTAAATCATTTAAGCCAAAATTCAATGTAATTATAGGGAATTGAGAAGCTAGTTACAAAAGTCATAATTAGTGGGTTTTTTAAAATGAAATATTTCAAAATCAATTCCAAATCTTCTACCATAGTTAAGCATCATCAAATATATTCAACCATAGTCCATTGGGCCACATTGATTAACAATGGTTAAACATGGAAAACTAAACTTATCATGATCTAAAGTAGTCAAATGTAGTAAAATATGGTCAATGATGGTCAAAATAGGTAGACCATAGTGAAACATGGTCAATGATAGTCAACCATGGTCAAACCATATCCAACCATGATTGAACAAAATCAAACATAGACAAAGATATATTATCATAGTTAAACATAGTCAACCATAGTTAAAGATAATAAACCATAGTCAATGATACACAAATTGTACTAAATATAGAAAAATTTAGTTAACCAAAAGTAGCCAAAGTTAACAATTATTAATCAAAAGCAATCATAGATAAACATGGTTAACTATTTGGGGGCTTTTGTGAGTATAAATGTTTAAAAAATTGTCTTACGGGTCCATCACCTAATTGAAATAATTGTCGACATGTTTCGAAACATCTAATGTGGTTCATCATCCACACAAGATATATGAACAACATTCTAATCTGACATGGGTATTAACCACATTAGATGTTTCAAAATGCATTAGAAATTATTTCAATTATGTGATTTATCTAAAGATAATTTTCTAAATGGTTAAATAGTGTTAAGAAATTTCAACCATAGAAAACCATGATAAATCATAGCTAAATATGGTTAATCATTGTCAAACATTGTTAATTATGTTCAACAATGGTCAACTCTAGTCAACAATACCTAACCTCTCGAATAGAAATTTGAGCATCCTATGGGCATGGAAAAAACTCAACAATTTACTTTTCTCCATGTTCATTGGATGCTTACAATATGCAGTTGAGATCAAAATTCTTATGAACCCTAGTTAAATATAGTCAACCGGAGTCAACCATATTCAATCACGATTAACTGAATCTATCCAAGTTCAAACATAGTCATCCATTATCAACTAATATCAACCATAATCAAACATTTTCAAACATGGTTAATCATAGTAAAAAAAAAATCAAGCATGGTAAACTATTATAAATTACTATCAATCATAATCAACAATAATCAACTATAATTAAGAATAAACAACGATAATCCACCATCATTAACCAAAGTCAACTATGGTAAATCAAAGTCAACTAAATTCAACTATGAACAAAACAATGTCAACAATAATAAATCATGCACGATCATACTCAAACATAACCAACAATAATTAATAATAAACAATTATGATTAAACACCATTAATAATATTCAAATATATATCAATATTAAAGTCATATATATACATAATTAACTATGTTTGATTATAACTAATATTTATATTTTAATTCAAAATTTTATTAATCCTCCCCAAAACCAAATTAAAAATCAACTATCATAGCCATATGATCAAAATTTGTTAATAGGTATTGTTAGAGTAATACGCCAACATTGAGCATCTAGGACAATTGACATGGAAATGATCTTAGTTGTATTCACCTTCATGCCACCATATCGTTGATCCCAGTATGTCTTCTATTGGGAATCCCAATTCCTTTTAGCAATTATTTACTACTTTACTGTCGTGGGAACCAAAATATATAAGATCAACATGATCTTCTAAGGGTCTCTTTGAGCTTCTCCTCAAAAGGTTTTACTACATTGATCCTTAATATGATTGAGCTTCTTTCAATGTCTTCAACGTTAATTGTAATAATCAGTTGCTCACAAAATATATACTCACAAATCGCTTCCATACTAAGCAATAACTAATCTATATAACACCATTATAAATAAGGTTCAAAATCAAAAATATAATATTATAAAAAATAAAATCAATAATCTCTTTCTCTGAGACTTTTTCACACAGATACATACACGGTATACATTTACACATTAATATAAATAAATATTATATAGGAAGAAATATTATTTCTATAATAATCCAAATTCTAATTTTGTATATGTATGTTTACATGAGTTTTGAATTATTTACATTTTAATTAGTGTAGCCACGGTAGATTCTTATAAATATGAAAATGAAAAATAAAAATATTACACCTCAATGTATTTTATCTTTAATATTTTATCATTTTTAGTTTATTAATTATTTACATTAGAAAAAAGAATGGTCATCACTTTTTTTTTGTCTCTTTTCCCACAAACAAGAGGTCTCATACACCAATTTGGTGTTTGGGTTAATTATGACCTTATTCAAATCGCTGCATGGAGGGGGGTCTTTTGTCCCACAAACAAGGGGTCTCATACACCAATTTGGTGTTTGGCTTGACTATGACCTTTTAGTCAACTTCTTGCGCGGATGTGAGTCCCTTGTCCCACAAACAAGGGGTCTCATAGCCCAATTCAGTGTCTTCCTTGACTATTACCTTAAAATTGGATAATAATAATAATATTGAGGCCAACAATTTATGTTATGTGATTTCTACAGGAAAAATTTTCTTAATTCATCATGGATCATAGAAACTTGAATTTAGAAACTCATTATCTTGTGTGCATATTTCGAGAGTGGTTATTACTGGAAGGTTATTCTCTTAACAAAGTAAGATTTTAAGGTGAATCAAGTTTCCATTTAAAAAGAATTATAGTCCAAAACATGACCCATCCTAAGGACAAATTAATTGTTGAGTGAAAGAAAAAAGATTAAGGAATAAATACAATAAAAAAAAACGAGAAATAGAAAACAACACAAAAATCACAAAGAAATTAAAAAAAAAAAACTAAGAAAGCAAGTCAAATAAAATACACAAATACACAACAAAATAAGAATTAAGAACAAATACACAAATGCACATACGAACAAATACGCAACATGATAAGAATTAAAAGAACTTTAAAAATATTTAGCTAATATGATATAAACAATAATTAGAAAAATTAATAAAAGGTTAGATAATATAATATAATAAAAATTATTATTAACAATAATAATCTTAAGAAAATGATCTATGAGGTCTTGGATACATGTGTCTTGGATGCATGGTGATTGGACACTCTATTAAGGTACTTTTTGATGTGAAGTTACAGATTCAATTATCTGTCCTGATTGAGGTGATATATTGAACACGCTGATAATAGAGAGGATGTACTCTCACCCAAACTTACAAAAAACAATCTTAAAAAAATATCAATAACATATATTAATATTAGTAGATCCATATAAATTCCTATAACAATATTAATATTTAAAAATATTAATATTAATAAGTACTAATATTAATATTAATAAGTGTTAATATCTTAATTTTTGATATAGTTAATAACTGTTAATAGGCTAATATAATATGCAAAACTCATATAAATAATAGATTAAAATTAATTATAATAGAGTAGTAATAACAATAAAAAATAAAATAATAATAATAATAATTATTATTAATAATATAAAAACAATAAAAATTTATAGTAATATTAATAAAAAATAAAATTAACAAGTTAATAATAAAGTAAACAGTAATATTAACCATTTTAAAATTATTAATATTAATATTAAAAGCTAAATTATAATAATATTTAGAAATATTAAGTCAGGGAGGGAGAATTAGAAGTAAGCACAAGATGGTTCTCTCTAACTGCTCACTTCATTAACACTTGATTTTTCAATCTTTTTATTTATATGTTCTTTTTATTTTCATTCCTTCGTCCTTTTTGCCTCTACAGTTTCTTCTCATATATATATATATATATATATATATATATATATATATTCCATTTTTTCCTCCCGAGATTGCCCAACCACATCTCTTTTTCTTGCTTACTGTCTTTTGGGTCTATTGTGCTTTTGCTTTTGAAATTTTTTATGCATTGTATTTAGGTGTTTGCTTTTGGCCTTTCTGATTTATTTATTTGCATTTTGTTTCATATTTTTGTGGACGTTTTATCATTCTAATTTGTAAACTGTGTTATTTGTTTTTATCGATTCTCTATTATTAAGCTTATTTTTAATTTGTTATGTTTTTCTAAAGTTGACTTATTCAATATCATCAAAAAGCATCTCAACAGAGTAAATTTTGATTTGTTATTATTGTATAATCCTCACTCTCATATTAATATAATAATATTAATAATTAATATTCATTATTTAATAATAGTTCTTTCCTATACTAATTTTATTAGTATTAAAATTAATACTTATAAATATTAAAAAAAATTATTAATATTAATATTATTGTGTTATTATTATTCATCTTTTTATATTATTTCTTACAATTATAATTAATATGCTTAATACTAATAATATTAATAGTGTTATTTTTATTAAATATTAATATTAATACTTTCAATATTATATAAAATATTTATAATATTATAATTAATATTGTGATTTATTTTAATATTAACTGAGAAATCTTATTTTTTATAATTAGTATTATTTCTTATTAATATTATTTTTAATTATAATTAATTTTTATAGTAATGATCACTAGCATCAATACTTTTAATTTTATTATTATTAATCTATTACCATGAGTGGTAAATATTATGTTAAATTATTAATAACAATACTTTAATATTAACATTAAAAATTATTACTAATATTATAATACTTGTGAAAATTAATACTTTATATTAATAATAATAAATATTCTTGTAAGTATTTATATCAACTTATTAATATGAATATTTATCACTAGTATTTTATTAAGATTATTTCTATTAAAAAAATATTTATTATATTATATTATCTAAATTTTTGTTAATTGTTTTAGTTATAACTAATATTTTATTAGAAAGTTATTTTAATTCTTATTTTATTTTATTTTGTTGTGCATTTGGTTTTATTAGTTTTCTTTTCATTTGATAGGTCTTATTCTTTTTTTTTGTTTTTCTATATTTTTGTTTTTCTTTCTTTTTATTATATTTATTGATTCAACAGATGGTCTATTTTGATGATGGGTCTTATCTTATTTTGGATTTGAATTATTAGCTTTGAAATGGAAAGTGTGGTTCACTCTTGGATCTCACATTTTTCTACTCATTATGTTTTCAAAATATGACCACAAAATACATGGTAAGAGATGATATTTAAACCAAATAAGGAATGAATACAAAATTCCAATGGCATCATATATGGGACACCTGATGTACTCATTCATAAGTAGGGATTTGACTATGATTGGTTTTAGTATTTCTAATTAGAATATTAATGTTAACTACATTCAGTAATGTTTAATGGTCAAATTATATACACATATTTTTGGTAGTCATAGCAGTTTTACATTTCATAGTATTTATAACTGCCTAATAAGCACCCAAGGAGCCATACCTTCAAAAACTAATCTAGGATCCTCTTAATATAATGGGAAATGACCACTATAGTAAGTAACTAAACGTTAGTAGAATAATCTAATTGATTAGGAATGAACTCATTATGGATGGATGCCTCACAAAATGGGTACTTTTTGGTGTGCCCTTAGAAAATGGAGATTATGGGCATCTCCTCTTGAAAGGAGGATTTATGGGTGTGCCCTTATAAAATGGTTCTTTTAGGCATCCACAGAGAAAAAGGGTGATTATGGGCATCCTCTTCCTATTTTTTTCTAGATAAAGGTTGAGAAAATAAAAGAAAAACAATATATAAAAAACTCTATTTTACTTTCACTTTTATGTATCTTATGTTCACTTTCACTTGTCTATGTTCATTTTCCATTGTTAATTATAATTAGCTTTAAATCTCTATTATAAATATTAAGGACCTCAAATAGAGTCGTTGAGTCGTTACTCTATACTATTTTTAAGTTTGAGTGATTTCAAATTATTCTTTTAGACTTAAGAATTTATTATTTTTCTTGATTTTAAATCAATCTATTAATAATTGATTGTTTATATTTCATTTACAATTTATAAATCAATATCTTTCACTCTATTAAATATTATTTTGTATCATGTGTGTGGCGCTCTGGATAGACTTTCTGCATGGTATTTTGAACCTGCGCGGTGTTAAGGAGGGGCGCGGCACTCCGAGCCAGCTCTGCTTTGCTCAGTCTTCATTTCTTTTGGTCTTGTGTTTTTGCATGGGAACCTAGCTGCTGATCTTGCTCTTCATTGTGTGATCCTCGCTATGGATCATGGAAGCGGCTCACTCCCACCTTCTGATCTTGATGCCTTCAGATCACTTGTCGCTGCTGCAGATAAACGGCTGACTTCTGCCTCTCAGCAAAAGTTTGTTAATAAACTGGAAAATATCCCTAGAGTGTCTCTGCCGGTGGAAGAAACTTGCAGAACTGCGTTAAACCTAGCTGAAAGAGGCCTCATCAGTCAGTTTAGAGGGTTATGGCCATCTTCGAAAGAAGTAGAAGACTGGGTCAAACAAAACTGGATACCATTGGTTAAGGAGGGAATAAAAATCCACTTTGTAGGCAAAGGGTTCTTCGTTTTCATGTTTGATAGCATAGACGAAAGAAGCCTGATATTTAGAAATGGGCCATATTTCATGGGTCCCCAGGGGCTATACTTGAATAAATGGTCCCCACACTTTGATCCAGCACAAGATGTGCCCACGGCTGTACATGTTTGGGTGTGTCTCCTGCACCTTCCCCTCCATTGCTGGATTTAGAATTCGTTGCAATCCATTGGCAATTCCCTAGGAAGATACTTAGATCAGGCACCGAGGAAGGATCAATACTCCTGCGCCCGCATCTGTCTAGAGGTCAATCTGGAAGCTAGGCTACCTGAAGCAATCAAACTCTCGATGGTTGACTGGACACACATCCAAGAGCTTGACTATGAACAGTTACCCTTTAAGTGTCGACACTGCCACGAATACGAGAATTTTGCAAGATATTGCAAAAAAAAATGAGGAGACATCAGAGAAAGAAAAAGGCGAAGAATGGAAAAAGGCAAAGAAAATAGCAAGTAGCAGGCAGAATAACAAAAACAAAGCCAAAGAGACAGGGAATAAAGCAAGGCAAGAAAGTGCAAGCAATCAAAACACTGGAAGCAGGGAAACCATTAGCATCGTGGAGGACAAAAATCCCTTTGAATCCCTCAAATCACCCTCAGATCCTCCGAAATCAGAGTGGGAAGATCTTTCTCAGCTAAACAATACTGACACTTTAGAGCTAGGTAACACTCCAAACTTGACCCCAAGTAACACTTCTTCTCCTACATATGCTGATATAATAAAAAAGAAGAAGAAGAACACAGAAAACACGGGCTCATCAGATGATGAGACCTTCGAAAGGCCATCAAAAAGAGTTGGAAGGAGATCAAACAAGGAAACCAGGGAAGAAGAGTCAGAAAGACAAAAAACCCTTGGGAGTCAAGCCACCATTGAGATGACCCTCGGGAGGAATACCAGACCAAGGGTCCCCAAGGGAGGAGGGCCTACCCCAACAAGTGGTAAATGATGCAGCCGGTCTCTTGGAACTGTAGGGGTTTGGGTAATCCTAGGCAGAGGCCATTAAAGATTTATTGAAAATGGAATCCACAGACATTCTTATGCTCCAAGAGACAAAAACAGAAGGGGAGATCCTTCTAAATACTAGTAATACAAAATGGAAATTTGACTCTAGAAAGGTTGTCAGTGCTAGAGGCTCAACTGGAGGAATAGGTACGATTTAGTCAAAAAACTCCTTTTCTTTAGAGAGATCCTTTGAGACCCAACATTGGATATACATTGAATTGTGTCACACTGCAAGCAACCTCATCCTAGCTTTGTTCAACATGTATGTCCCTGTACACTATTATGAAAAGAAAGAGTGTTGGAAGACACTCTCGAACTTTTTCAAGCGTCTTAATCCTATGAATATAGTTATAGGAGGCGACCTGAACATAATTCTAGATCCCAAAGAGAAGAGAGGAGGGACCTTCTCAAGAGATCCTTTTCTCTCCACAGTGGAAAATCTGATTCTACAGTGGGATCTAGTAGACTTCAAGCCAATGAAAAGAGAATATACCTGGACCAACAACAGAACAGGAGAAAACCACATATCAGCAAGGCTGGATAGATTCCTCATCAGCAGCTCTATAATGATGGACAAAAGAATAGTTTTCACCAAGATTCTTCCAAAACTCACCTCGGACCACAAACCAATTCTTATTTGCCTGAAAGAAGAAGAAGATTTAGGTCCTCTCCCCTTTCGCTTCAGTCCTCTCTAGGCAGGAAGAGAAGGGTTCTTTGAAACAACTCAATCAGCTTGGAGAATAGATGTTTCAGGCTCCGCAAGCTTTGTGTGGGAGCAAAAAATGAAAAATGCAAAGAAGGCCCTAAAAGAATGGATAAAGAAATCTATGAATAACCCCACCAGTCAAAGGAAAGAGGCAGTCCTTCAGCTGGAAGAAATCCAATATGAATTGGAAGAGAAAGATATTTCTCCCATGGACTTAGACAAAGAAAAATCTTCACAAAGGAAAACATATTGCTCCTTTAGAAGTGAGGGAGAGTATTGGTGCTTAAAGTCTCGTGGTCTATGGCTTAAAGCTGGGGATAGAAACACCACATATTTTCATAGACAGTACAGGGCTCGCCTTTCCTGAAACCATATAGTAGAAATCACCACATCTAATGGACAGGTATGTAAAGGATTTGCCCAAATCAAGGAAGCTACAGTGAAGCATTTTCAGAATCTTCTTAGTGCAGAAAGGGATGGGAGTGAGGAGGACATATCAAAGTTCCTCATAAACATACCAAAGCTAGTCAGCATAGAAGATAATGAAAATCTTATGAGCCCAGTCACGGAAGAATAGATTTCTAATATTGTATGGTCCATGGAGCCAGAAAAAGCACCAGGACCTAATGGATTTTCAATCCACTTTTACAAAATTTGTTGGGAGCTAATCAAATCTGATCTCCTCAAAATGATACGTGGTTTCATGAGGAAGGAAAAGGTTGGAGGAGGAATAAATTCCACCTTCCTCACTCTAAACCCCAAGGAAGCAAACCCAGGTTCATTTGACAGATACAGGTCGATCTCACTCTGCAATTCGTCCTACAAGATAGTGGCCAAACTTCTGGCAAACAGAATCAAGCCTCTCCTGCAAAAGCTCATTTCTCCAACCTAAGGGGGATTTGTGAAAGGAAGACATATCCTGGACAACATCATCCAAGTTCAAGAAGCCCTGCATTCGCTCCATTCACACAAAGAACAAGGTATGCTTATAAAATTGGATATGTGTAATGCTTTTGATAGAGTTAATCGCTCTTTCTTGTACAGGGTTCTCTCATCCTTTGGATTTAATCAGGACTTCATAAACCTAATCAAAGCTTTTCTAGAGAAGATCTGGATAGCCCCAATGGTAAACGGGAGACCAGCAGACTTCTTTTTAGCCACCAGGGGATTAAGGTAGGGATGTCCTCTTTCACCATTTTTATACATTCTGATGGCAGACTCCCTGAGCAGAAAGCTGACCTTGGAAAAACAAAATGGAAACATTCCTAGGATTAGAATTGTGAAAGGAATTGCCCTAGTGAATCATGTGCTTTTCGCTGATGACTCACTTTTGCTCGGGGGCGCTTCTCCAAGAATAGCTAACTCCTTTAGAACCATTCTTCAAAAATTTTGCAGCATCTCTGGAGCGTTAATCAGTGAAAGGAAAAGCGTTGTTTATGGATGGAACATAGAGCAGCACGCAATTGATAGAATAGCCAGTGATCTAGGATTTAATGGACATGCAGATTGGGATAAAATAAAATATCCGGGCCTTCCAATAACGATGGGATCCAACAGAAACCATTTGTGGGATGAGGTGATCTCGAAATTCAAAAAAAAGATTGTTGCGTGGGGTGGTTTTTTGCTCACCACAGGAGGAAAACTCACGCTCATCAGATCAGTCCTTTCAGCACTGCCAACATTCTAGGCTTCCTTAATGATGGCTCCAAAACAAATCTCAGATCAAATCTCTAGTCTCATGCACAATTTTCTGTGGAATGGAGGACGTGGAAATAGAAATAGATTTCACTTAATAAACTGGGAAACAACAAAACGACCATTAGAGGAAGGCGGCCTTCAAATCCGAGATCCCCTGCAAGAAAACATAGCTTTGGGCTGCAAATTACTGTGGCAGCTTTTTGCTGAGCCTAATCAGCCAGTTAGTTAGATATTAAAGCTTAAATACCTCAAAAACCAGTCAATTAAATCTTTCATCCCAGAGAAAGTCCCAAAAGGAACGCAGGCTTGGAAGCTGTGCAGCAAAGGCATCAAATTTTTCAGATCTCACATGTATAGAATCCCCGAGAATGGAAAAAATACACTGCTATGGAGAGATAGAGTCATGGGTCATCCCCCTCTAACAGAAAACGATGAAATCTCAGAGCTAAGAGTTTGGTTACAGACAAAAGGAATTCAGAAAATTAAGGATATTTCAGGTTGGGATAGTAAAGGAAATTGGCAACACTGGAATTTTCCTAAAGTACCAGCGCATCTAAATCCCCAGTTAAATGCCATTATAGATGCAATTTCGGATTTTTCCCCAGTACATAAAGACGATGAAGATTCCTGGGGATGGGGTAAGACGGGGGTGTACACAGCAAGACAAGGATATTTACAGATGCAAAGCAAAAAGGATTCGCCTCATTCGAAATCAGTGTGGAAACAAGTCTAGGACAACTTCAACATCCCTAAGATCAATTTCTTATTTTGGACTCTGTTTCATAACAAAATCCTGACTGGAGAAAACTTGTGCAGAAGGAATATAGAATGTCCTCACCGATGTGCTCTTTGCAAAAACGCATTGGAAACCTCAGAACACATGTTTATTGATCGTGAGTGTGCGAAGAAGGCCTGGTCTATCTTCCTGACCAGATTGAATGTGAGACCCCCAACACAATGTTCGATTGCAGATATGTTCTCCTCTTGGAAAGCCAGTTATCCTCATAATATTGCTGGCAAATCTCTATGGCACAAGGTGTGGATTTCTGCCCCTAAATATGTATGCTAGAAGTTATGGCTAGCCCGGAATGAAATCATCTTCAACCAAAATGTAACACCTGCAGAAAAAGTGGCAGACCAGGCAAAGAAACTCTTTTTAGAAACTCTGAACCATTCTTCAGTCAAATATGATAACTCTCTCCGAAGAGAAGAAAGGGCGTGGCTAGATGCCTTCTCCTACAAGACCAGACCTCCAGCAATCACACGGCCATTTCATAAGGAAAGATGGAAGATTCGAGATCTTGTGGACAGATTTCAGCAGTGGTGGAAATCCCAGGGCAAGTGCACGATCTTCTTCGATGGTGCCTCAAAAGGCAATCCAGGTAGGTCAGGAGCAGGAGGGGTGATCTTCTATCTGAACGGGGAAAAATATGACTTCAGTTGGGGACTTGGACTGAAAACCAACAACCAGGCTGAAGCTCTCAGCCTTTTAAAAGCTTGTCAATTGGCCAGAAAAGAAAATCCAAGCGAAATCCTAATCTTTGGAGATTCAGAATTGTTAATAAAGTCAATAATAAGCAAGAAAGGGCTCAAGGATCCAGCGCTAAACAAACAGCTCTCAAGAGTGAGCAGAATTCTGAAGGACTTCTCCTCGGTTCAAATTTTCCACATACTCAGAGAATTAAACAAGGAAGCGGACAAATTGGCAAATATAGGATGTACTCTACAAAATGGAATGATCAGCATAAATGCAGGTGCTTTGAATATGGCAATTATTCCCTAACCGGAAAAGGTGCCCATGTAAAATCTGCGAATTGTAATGGTTGATTAGGCTTCACCCAACCTGAATTTTATCAATAAAACATAACCGTTCTAGTTAAATAAATAAATAAATCTTATTTTGTATCATATTTATGTTATATACAATATGTATATGTGTGAGAGTATGAACTAAGTTTGTATTACTTCATGAATTCAAAATACACCACCAAAATAATCATAGTTCATACAATATTCAATCTCAATTTCCTTGAGGAAAACTAGATCTATTAACCATACACTAATGTTCAAATATAAAAAAACATAAACACCTATTACTAAAAACTTCTGTAATTATGATGTATTCAACTATATGAAGAAGAGAATCATCTAGTAAAAATCATATCACATTATCAAGAGTTTGATGAGGTCACTAGAGCTAGGTCTTAGGAACTTACACTTATATTATCAATAGGCTTAAGTTCACACTGAAGGTAGGCATCCAAACTAGCCATACAAGAATGCTAATAATGCCACACCTGTCGAATTTCATTCAATGAAAAAATTATATCACCAGTATACATCCATTTCGACTACAGATCTAACAAGAGTGCAAAGGGATCAAATCCAAACTTGAAAAAATATTTACATGTCAATTAATCTGTTTTAGTGCTTGGTAAATACATGATTAAGATAGATCTATAGTGATAATGTTTCATTGTTTAAATTGTATTTTTTGGATATTTTATTATTATTAACATTTTATATTAAAAATTGAATGAGTTACACATTTTCCTCTTATTAAGAATTATCTTCTTTATTTTACCTTTAATTAATTTTTCATTTCGAGCTAAGGATAAAATTAGCACACACACACATATATATAAACACACACTTTCTGTAGAGAAAGGAAAAGTTCATATTGAAATATATTAGTTAATATGGATATTAAAACAATTTATTTAAGTTCTATATTGAGATATTTATAAGAGAAATATATATATTTTTTAATTGCCTAATCTCTATAAAGTTATATAAAATTGTATTATTTAAGATAGACATCTAAATATTTTATTTATTACTTGAAGAGTGAAAGTGAAATATCAAAAACCGAGTTATTGTTGTGTTAATAGATTTTTAATTGTTTATTTATATGGTTATTTAATTTTTGTTTGGACGACGTGAGCTAAGACTATTTTTATTATTTTTTGAGGACGTGACATACTTACACATGTCCCTCATACCAGATTGTAGAATGAGCCTCTTGGCTCAATTATGGTCCTCATTCTTCCCTTTCAAGGCCCTGCCCCAAAATCTTTTTCATTTGTCAATGGAGGGTGATAGAGTTCAAGTCTTTCCTTTAACATCCCTTTGTATGACCAGTGTTAGGAACCCAATTTTCTACTTCCCCAAATATTTCTGAGGGTGAGGGACTTCAACTAGAATATTTCTTTACGAATATTAGAGGTGGTAGTAGAAGAAAGAAAGTTGCATCTTTCTAGGCATGGGCTTAGGCACACGACCTTCTTTGGGGACCTCTACCACCAACTCCTCGATAAATTCACATACATTTCTAGGGCATATTGCACCAAATTAGGAAGAGCGAGTAGAGACATCTATCCCACAATAGCTCAGGATTGAGAGGAATGATATTGAGAAAGTCAAGAAGATAGAAAATCCAAGAGTTACTAGGGATTCTCGATGGCCCATGGAAACAAGAAAATGAATACCAATAAATGAAATAAGTGGATGAAAAACTCGAGGTAGGGTCACACAGTAACTAGGAGACATCACGATGCAATCTGCAATGCAACCCATTAGAATTTAAGACAAAGTTAACAAACTTACACCACAGGGACAAAAAGCCATAGAAGAAATAAACTGAGCCAAAATATTAATATAGTACCCTGATATATCACATGAACTTTACTTGAGCCAACAAAGTCGCTTGCATTGAGGGTAGGTTGGCGTCTCCCATAGTATGTAATCTATGTGCACCTATAACCAAGCTCTAGTCCAATGCCAAAAATCGCATGTGAATAGCAGGTTCCTCAAGATGTAGAAGCCAAATTAGCTTTCATGCAGACACAAGTCACTTCGACTCCATTGTGAGAGGTAAGTGACCTTGACTCATAAAAAGGCTATAAATTATGTGATGGCTCTACAATATTCTCATTGTGCATAGAACCATCACTTCCAGATAGCTAAGATAATAGTCCCATTTTTTGCAATGAGGAGCCCAAGCACACCATAAAAGTCGAAGAGCAAGACCTCTCCTTGCAGATCAATTGAAGAGGGAAGAGATTGACATGGTAATGGATGAAGTAAGAATAACAAGTATATGTAATGCATAGAGCAAGCTAGCCATGCCACCATCCTCTTAAATGTTTTGAGAAGCGAACTCCAATAACCTCCCCTACCAATTCACTTAAAATTGACAATAATTTATAATTAATCTTATTTTTTTTATTTATTTTTTAATATTTATTTTTTAATATTTATATTAAACCATACTAAATTAATAAATTAACATGAAATTGATAAAATATTTTCATTATTAATTTTTTATATTTTAAAAATAAATATATATTACTCTACTCTCTCAAATTTCTTAAAACTTAATAATAAAATATTATTATTTTATTAAATCTATTCATGGAATTAAAATAATTTAATGATGATTCATTTTTGCGGATTCTATTTTGATATATATTAGACATTTCCATTTAACAATTTTTCATTATCATATACACTAAACTGAACATCTTTTCTATAAGCATATTTTTATATATTTATATATATATATATATATATATATATATATATATATATATTTAAAAAATCCCATTTATAATGTCAAATGTTATTAAATCAAGAGATTTTTCGTGCACTTTATCATAAAGTGAGTAACGGTTTTCCTTATTTTGAACTCATAGAAAGTAGCTGCAGAATCTATATATGCCGCTTGTAAACTCCAAGGAGGTGCTCGAGTCGGATGTATGAAGTAGCCCCTATAAGTTTGAAACGTGAAGTTCTAATCTATTGTTCAATGATGTGTAGTCAGTGGAATCTTTTAAAACTTTTTATAAAAACAGTTTTAATTTATTTATATATTTTTATAAATTACTTTTTATATTAAATTAATTATTTTAATAAAATTTATTTAAAATAAAATGCAATAAAATGTTAAAAAAAAAATAAAAAATTAAACATTTCCAAAAATTTAAAGATGGTATGTTTAGTTTTTAAAAATTATATTCATCAAAATGCATGATTACTAATAAACAGATTGTATTATATATATATTTATATATCTATATATATATTTATATATATATTTATATATCTATATATATATATATATATATATAATATTTAAAATTTTGGATTTTTTTAAATATAAGACTTAAAATTATTAGTTTAGATTTATGTAAACTCTAAAGGATCAATTCTCTTTTCATTGTAAAAAAGGTTTGTATATAAAAAAAAAATGTCTTTCTTCTCATTTCATAGATTTGAAGTTAAGATCGATTTAGGTTGGTTTAATTTCTCTCTTTAAATTTTCAATACTATGTATTGATAGCACGGACTTTTTTAATTTTATAAAATTATTTTTATTTGTACTTTTTATTTTATTTTGACCCGTTAAAATATTTAGTTTACATTACATTAAATCATTTTATTTAATTGTTTTTGCAACATTTCTACTATACTATATTGAGAATGATTGTGGACACAATATATAAAATTTAATTTTTTAATATATATATATATAGATATATAAGGTTAATCAAAATGTAAATATATTATAATTATTTAATAATTCATTTTATTTTTACTTTAATTTCTTCAATTGCTACACAATATTGCTATTTAAGAAGCTCTTTATTGTTTTAATTTCATATAGGTTGGTTTATACTTTTTGTATATATTTGAAGAATTTTGGAATTTTCAATAAATTTTTACTACAAATATTTTATATTTTAGTAAATTAAATATTTAGAAAATATATTCTCTGAGCAAGTTGGGGGTAATTTGAAAGTGAAATTTGAATCTTAGCCACAACCATCATAGACATTGCATGTCTCTTATAAAAGACATTGCATTTGTGATCCCATCTTAAAGAATGAAAGAAACCATCATTACCTCAAGTCAAAATGCTTAATATCCCTCTCTTCTACTCTCAGACAACGATGGAAACTACAATATAACCTAAAGTCATTTAACAACTTAATAAATTGTGGCACCTACAATAAAGAATTGTTCAACCTATTGTCCTTTGAAGATCTGTTTCTTGGAATTCAGGTGCATTTGAGGAGGACCAAGAGAACTTGAAGTCTCTCTAGTCTCTTAGTTCAAACAACCCAAATTGCAAGATGTTGGAAAGATAGAGAAGGAAAGGAACAAAATTGATACACACACAAAACATTATGAGTTGCTGCTCTTCTATCAATCAAACAAACATGAATTGATTACAATGAATCCGGTGAGGGGTATTTATACTTTTTAACTGACGACTCCACTGATGTTAACTTCAACATGCAAACACTCACTAAATGTAACATTTCCCAAAATAACACTCACTTAACTCAATTAACTAACACTAACACTAGTTAACTCAGACTCTGAATTTCAACATCGAAACACTCACTAAATTTAACCTTTCCCAAAACAACACTAAACTCAAAATAAAACTCACTTAACTCAATTAACTAACACTAACACTAGTGAACTCAAACTCTGAATTTGGACTGTTCTGCATGGAGAAGTAATTAGCTATATTTAACACTCCCCCTTTATTATGACTTAAACTAAGACATGACTCATGACAACTCGAACATGCTTGATGGTCTAAGTCTCAACTAGGCTTACAATGCCCATGTTTCCTCTATGAAACTCAAATACATCTTTTGTTAATGGCTTAGTGAATATATCATCCAATTGATCACTTGTTATTTTTTTTTTATTTTTTTTTTAGGAAAAAATCATAATTTTCATTACATTGAAATATTGAAAATTACATTTTAAGTTTGTTTCTTATATAGCATATGCCAAAATTGTGGCCGATATGCCACTATACCATAAAAATTATGATATATTCTTTCACACATGGTAGCACTCAAAAGCACAATAGCATAAATATGTACATAAATAGTTTAGTTGATAAAAAACATGTGTAGCAAAAATGATTCTATCAATAAAATAATGTGTAAATCATGATGCTTCGTCCACCAACTGTTGATGTTCTATAAATGTCCTATGGAAATATTGATAGAAATATTGTCCCTGTTGTTCTTGAATTATCCAATGACCACAAGGTTGTTGCGTTGCCTCCTTGGAAAGGCTGTTAGAAATATGGTTCCTTTCCCTGTATATATGATGACATGAAATAAAGTCAAATTGTGCTTTAAGAGTCATAATTTCATCCAAACAACTTATGAGTGTGTGCACGTGACAATGAGCCTGAAGATTGAACCAATTAATAACAAATTTGGAATCGCCAAATATTTGTAGTTGTCGACAACCTTTCTCAAGGGAAAAAATGAGGAGAAGCCTAAGGGTATTAAGTTCAGAGTAATTGTTGGTGCCCCTGCCTAAACCCATCTTCATTTTGAAGAAATGATCTTCAGCTAAATACAGGACAAATCCACCTCCACATCCTATCTCTTGAGCCGATCCATCAAAATATGCCCAGGGTTTTAATTTGTCAATAGATTCTGGATAGATGATACGATGATGTTGGTCTTGTACTTCATCCGGGATTAAGGAGTATAAAGCCTCAATATGAGAACACGCAGATATCCAATTGGGTCTCTTATCTTGAAAAATGCATTGATTCCTTCCTAACCAAATGCCTCAACAAACCAATATAGGGAGATTGTGCAGCTTAATCAACTGGGCACTATTCCACCAAGATTCCCATGCAGTTTGAAAGGATTCCCCCTACCACCTAATGTTGACTGCTAGTGATTGATAGATCTAGGTCCAGATGAGCTGAACCAATGGACAATGTAGGAAGAGATGGTCAATGGATTCATAGCTATTCTTACATAGGATGCACCAAGAAGGGCCCTGAAATGATCTATGTTGAAGGTTGTCTCATGTCGGAACCTTATTGCGCAACAAACACCACATAAAGAGTTTGGATTTTGCAGGGCCTTTTAACTTCCAGAGCGATCACCACCACCAGTCTTTTTGTTCAGGTTCATGATTCGCATAGATGTATAGGTAGCGCTCTTTTGGAGTGTATTTGCTTTGTGCTAAAATGGCCCATATAAGTTCCTCTTCCCAATAACTTATCCTAAAATGTGACTCTGATAGGGCATTAATATAATTAGACCATACATGTCTTCGGCTCCCCATGTTTGGTCAAAATATTAACTGCCTTTCCCATCTACATCTATAGCCTTGTTAGTGCCCAGCTTTACCTTTACCTTGACAAATTAATCCGAATTTGGAACTAGATTCTTGTTGCATGTTATGTGGTTACTCAAACTTCTATTTAATAGCAAAACATTATTAGAAGGTTCATGCATGGCATGACAAGCTAGGATTATGGAGTCATTATTTTCTGTAGTTACATTAGCTCTTTACTTTCCTTCATCAACTATCATATTTTTAAAATCATGTGCATAGTGACAAATTTATTGCAATAATACCATCTCACCTTTGATTTTTCGAATCTTGGTTTGTTGTTGAAGCTTATGTTGTTTCTTTGAAAAAAAAATTCCTGCTCTTTTCTGCTATCTCTCTAACCACAATTTCTTTTGCCTCATCCTTTGCCTCTCGATCTACCTCTGCCTTAACCTTTATCTCTTGAGATAGAGACTTCGATTTTAAAAGTTGTTTCTAAGGTGGAATCCTTATTTCTATCTCTCCTCGCCTCAAGGGATAGAAGGGATCCCATTAATTCATCAAGGGATGACTGTCTGATCTTTAATGTCATCACCGTAAATCTTTAACTGATTTACATTAGCAAAACCCAATTCATGAATGAATCGATATCCTTTGTTTCCTTCATCTGCAGACTTTCAAAACCTCTCCTAGTATTCCGCAACTTAATAATATTATCTTCAACCATACCTTGATAACTCGTTGTTAAAGTCTCTCATGTTATCTTTACTAAAGATGTGATCATGATCTTCTGGAGAACTGCTTGGTCCACTCCTTGTTTGATAAGTTGCAGTGCTTGTGCATTTTTCTTTTTGTGTATCCTCAATTGCTCCCTCTCTGCATGTATAAGGGTTCATTCAACTTCTTCATTCTCAGGTTTCAGAAATCCAATCTTGACATAACCCCAAACATCATGAGCCTTTAATATCATCTCCATCTTAATAGTCCACGTATCATAATTCTTCCCTATAAATGATAAAAAATGCTACTAAAAACTTAATAAAACCACATATTAAAAATTTCTTTCTTTCAAATAATAATAAAACCTAAACTTCCTTTTTGAACTAACCATTTATTATTATATTTAATAAAAATACATTTTATAACCTTTATATTCTTTTACGAAACAAACACCAAACACCTTTCCATAAAACTGACCCCGAAAAACAAGCTTTATAAAAAAACTTCGTCTCTAATGACATTAACAATTAAACTTTTAGAATCACTTTAAACCTTTTGAAATCTCTCATATATAAACCCTCACGCTATATGAAGCCTTAAAAAAATTTAATCAAAACCCTTTTGAAGTTTGACTTTTCTTTTTAAAGGATGGTGTCTGTGGCACCTTTCGAGAGAGATCACTTGCGGGAATGAAAAATTTCTGGAATTAGTTTTGCCAATTTGTCGCACTTTTTCAACTACCAACACGAGGGTGTTCACCAAATTGTCGTGCCTTCAAAATTTTAAGCATGGGACAATTCTGGAAAGCGGTTTAAAACAAAAAAAATCGCTGGTTTTTTTCACTGATTTTTTTTGCTAGCTCAGCAAGTTCTTTGGATCTTGTATTCCTTTTTCGGTTTTGATATTAATTTTTGGATCTTGTATTCTTTTCTCAGCTCTAATATCAATTTATTAGAAACACAGAGGTGGTAAGACATAAAATTGACACACACTAAATAATATAAACTACTAGTCTTCTATTGATTGCATCAACTTAAATTGATTACAATAGATTCAGTTAAAAATATTTATACTTTTAACTAATGACCGATGATGTTAACTTTGACATAAAAACATTTACTAAATTTAACCTTTTCCAACTGCGTCTCACTTAACTCAATTAACTCACACTAATTAATTCAAACTCTAAATTTGCAGTGCTATGCATGAGATAATAATTAACTATCCTTAACACAAGTGCTGGTTCAAAGGCTGGTGTTAATTACATTTTTGGATTATTGATTCCAGTGACAGAAATGGCTGTATCTCCAACATTGAATTCAAACATGTCAAATTGAATACTCCACCCATCCACATTGTTGACATAACTTACACGCAATATAACTGTTACCGCTCATAACAAAATCAGAGATGGGAAATTGCACCGTATGATATTGGGTTTCCTACTTAATTTAATTTAACCACGGAATGAAGATACTATTTTGAACAGTGACACGATGGGTGTGAGTCGGGTCAGGTAAACAACGGAAAGATATCCGCAGGCTGACCCGTAGAGAAGGGGTGTTGAGATGCCAGGTTGGAAGGCAGAGATAAAGTAGAGTGTGTGGAGACGGATCAAAGTTCCACGTTAGCCACAGCACAGAAATTTCTCCTGATTGCTATCTTTCTCTAGGAGACGCGGAAAATCGTCCATGTGTAACAAATGAGGGATTTCCACACAACCAAAGTGGCCGTGTGAAGGGGAACGCGATTGAAATATCAACGTCTGGAACCCTAATTTCTACACGCATCATGAAACACAGGTGTAGCCTGTGAGAAAATGGGTTAGAAGCCACATCATGGAAGGATCTCAGTTGCCTTTATTATCAACTAATATATGGTGAAGAAAGATGAACGATCAAAATAGTGGGGTCATGTTCGCTAAGATATAATATTGTTCTTTAAAACGATAAAATTACGTAAAACAGGCCAGTATAGTACATATAATTACGCATACAATAAAGGAATTAGACTGATTTGTCAACTAAGATAATCCTGAGATACTGGATGTTTCCCTTTAATGGCATCTAGAATACTGGCTTTCTTCCTTCGCACATTTGATGTTTAGCAATGTGTTGAAATGATTGAATTTCAATGAATGCGTATTCAGAAAGTTTTAAAATGTGAAAATAGAATTTCGATTTTTTTCCCAATTTCAAGATTGAAAGAAAGAGCGGTTCAAGGAAAATATAATGACCATTGTGCTCCATGTGCTCCATCTAATAACCAGCGTGGTGCGTTTGTCATCTTACTGTAACCTGTCATAATTCTTAGCTTGTGATACACTTATACATGTGGTACATCTATATATCCTTTTAAATGTATTAAATTACAATATGATCCAATCAGATAAGTATCTTCTTAAAATATAAATTCTTTAATCTCATTTTTCTAACTTAAATTATTTAACTTTTTTTTATTATACATTTTATCTGCATTGTTGCAAAAAGTGTTTGGTTTCTTTTCAGATATTTGTATATATGTTATTAGAGTTTTCAACTAGATGCTTATGATTCTTATTCACTATCCATGTGACAATTAGTCTTTGATGAAATCCATGTGACAATTAGTGTTTAATTTTCATCAATATGAACATAAAATTTTGATCTCAAATATTAAGAAAACTAGCATCGTGATGGCAAATGAAACTCTCCAGATAAACATAAATATGTTTTAAGTCGGACATACATATGTTTTAAAACTAATTTAAAAGTGTTTTGAAAAAAACAAAGGTCTCAACCCAAACAAACAGAAAGAATAAAGAGCTCAACCCAAACAAACAGAGTCGCATGACTTCCTTGTAGTGGAATTAGGAGGAATCCTTCAGACAAAATGAGTGTTTAAATGCACTTTCATCCTCACAATTAGAACATTTACCTTAATCCACACTCAAATGTTTGTTTCCGAGATACCCTCCTAACATGGTACCCCGAGATGAAGCCTACATAAATCACATTGTCTAAAGTTGAAACTATCATATCAGCTCTTGTTACACTTTATTAATTGTCTCGGAGATACCCTCCAACAAGGTACCCCGAAATGAAGTCTATATAAAACAAATCTTATGAGATCTGGATACAGTTTATAAACATTCTTTTTTCGTGGGATTTGGGTGCTATGTATGTTCTTTTGCCACGTGTTCTGGATTTTTTAAGCATATAAAAAAATATTTGAAGGTGATTGTAAACTTAACCGGTCCCTAATAACTTTATGATAAAAAATATGATTCTTACAATTGTATAAAAAGACATGCCGTAATTCCATAAAATAGGATTCTATAATGATAAAATTAGGTATAAATAATATTTATTTGTATCATTTTTAATTTTATTATTTTCTATTATTCAAATAAATCTTATAATATATCACTTTTCTTCATTATTTATTTAAAATTTTGTTTGGACCCTATTTCCAATTTCCCGTCCAACTCTTTTTTAGATTAATGTGACTTTTGGATAATTCTATAAGAGTTTATTTATAAAAGAATAGGGTCATATATATATATACTATTTATTTATTTTTTGGGTTAAAATTTGTATTTAAAAATAAAAAGAATTTTTTTATTGCAAATTCAAATTTATAGTCTTTATGAAATATATATAGATAATGAGATGTTTTGTTTGGTTGTAAGTTGAGTGTGATAAAATATTTGAAATTGTATTATTGTGAAGAGAGTTATTGTAATGAAAGATATTTTTTATAATTTAAATGGAGGCAAATTTATCATTTACGTAATGTTAATGCATCATATACTAGCACAACTACATTAATAAAGTGTTTGATTATGCCTTAAAGTGTTCTATATGGGATGAACTCCCCTCTTTTCTTTGTTTCCTTGGCTATGCACCGTCACATCAAGTTTTAGACGATGAAATGTTTTCCTCCGTTGATCCCACAACGTGAACTGTCAACTGACTCAACTCCCATCTTATTTATTTATTTCGACGTGCTATGGTTCAAACTGAGATTTTCAACCAGTGTTTTCCTTTTATTATCATATTTATTTCTTGCTAATATTTTTTATCCCCTACTAATAGTTTTTTATGCAAGAATATTCAAGAATGTTATGCTTCTTCAAAACATTTTTGCATATCCTTGAGGAGATCTTCTTCCTTTTTAATTCTTAATGTTTTGCAGTGCATCACTGTGTAAGAAATTTTTCATGGATTCTTGGTTTCAACTTTGTTTGGATTCTTTTTGTGATTTGCATTCTCAGGAGCCTTGCTCAGTTATTTATATATGTTTTGGAAGCATAACTCTTATAACTGACAAAGAACTCTTAGAATTCACGTGGGAGTTAGAAGCGAGTAGCAAACCCTTCCTATGGGCTATCCATTCAGATCTCCTTCATGGTCACTTTTTTGTGTTGCCTCGCGAGGTTTTCGAGAAGGTAGAAGGCAAAGGTTCTTTGTAAGGTGGGTACCTCAGGTGAAAGTTCTCTCACATTCTTCAATGGGAGTTTTTCTGACTCATAGCGGATGGAACTCTACAGTAGAGAGCATATGTGTTGATTGCCCATGATATTGTAGCTTTCCTTTACATAGAAACTAACCAAGAGGACATATTTTACTAAAGTGTGGAAACTTGGAGTGGAAATCAATGAAACTATGAAGAGACAACATGTGGAAGACGGTTGGGAAATTGATGAGAGGAGAAGAAGGGAGGGAATGAGGAAGCAAAATTAAGAAGCCTAGGAATTGTTTTTTGACAATGTCTAGATTTGGGTATATATGGGTTTTTCTCATCTAATATTAGATGATTTATTTATTTGTTCCATAGAACATAATGATGGAGAGAGAAAGGTTAAAACTTGAGCTAGAGTAAACCCTAAGCATGTTTCTTATAGAGAGAAAAGAAGCCATGAAGGGAAAAGTCGTGGTGAGTTTATCAACCTATCTTGGTTTAAAAATTCTATTTGAGTTGAATATAATTTAAATATCATATATGAAATTGTGGGTAATATGTATCACACTATAGGGCTAATGTTTATGAGCTTAATATTGGCAACATGACAATGAACTAACTCTTCAAATGATACAAGACATGAGAAAGTTGAGGAAGAAAAAATAAAAGAGAGAGAGAAAATAATCACTACAAAAGAGAAATAAAAGAGTCAAATGGCCATGTGGGTGGTTGAACCAACTAGACCATTTGATGAAAGAAAGGCCCAACAATGAAGAGATGCAGAATTAAGAGCCACAATAGAAGAAAAATAGAAAAAGAAAGCACAAAATGTGATTGAATCTACCCATGAAGGATACAAAAGATACTTAATAGAAGTAATTTAATATGCTAGAACTTTCTTCTTTGATTCACTCAAGATAGGAGAGGGAGGTTATGGTGTTGTCTACATGTGCACTTTGCAATATACCATAGTGGTCGTCAAGGTTCTTAGAAATATCTGGTTGGGTTTTTCTCTTTCCCTAAATTGGTCAAATTGAGATTTTGAGCCAGTTCTTCACCCTCACATGGTACTTTTGCTTGGAGCATGATCTAAGCATGGGTGTTTATATATGGATAATGGTATCCTAGAAGATCGTTTGCTCTGCAAAGGAAATAGTGCTCATTTTCCATGGTTTTCATGCTTTAGAATCATTCAAGAAATGGTATCTACGTTGCTTTTCATTCACACTGCACACTTGGAGTTGAAAGTGTTCACTGTAACTTGAAACCTGTGAATATCTTAATGGACCATAATTTTGTCAGAGAAATTGGTGATGCAGGTCTTGCCAGGCTTGTTCCTGAAAAAACTAAAACCATGGAAACCCAGTACAATAGCATGATACATGTAGACACATTTTGCTATATTTATCCTGAGTACCAAAGGACTCGTAGCCTTGGCCCCAAGTCTGATTTGTATGGTATGGGAAGAATAATTTTGCAGTTGTTGACAAGAAAACCACCAATGGATTTAATACATGCAATTAAAATAGCCATTGATAATGGTTCATTTCAACAGATCCTGGAAAAAAATGTTGGGGATTGGACTCTTAATGAGGACCTAGAATTGACAATATTGGGATTGGGAGCAACCAGACTTGGAAAAGTATGTTTTGCTAGAACTTGAAAGATACAAAGCCCTCACTATTCCTCAAACCAGATAGGTCAAAGAGGAAATTGATGATATGCCCCGAAGTCACTTTATGTGTCCTATACTTCAGGTTAGTTTTTCTCAACCAAGATTCCTTTAAAAGAAAATATAATTGATTATTATAATTTAAGTTAACATGACAATCATTTCCATTAGATGATGTGCTCATTTAAGTAAACAAAACATTAGTGTCCTAGAATAGTGCTCTCATAACTCATTTAAGCACTATAGTAACTAACTTGTAGATCAAATTGACCAGGTCCAAAATATACATTTTTACCATCTTAGGACCAAAAGCTCTCTACCATACCCATGTATATGTGATAACCCTAGAATATGCTACACTTATATCTGTGTGTCCAAGACTTGCAATAATATCCTCCCTAAATGAATTATGTAATATTGAATTTGTATAATTGTCTTGTGCAAATCTTCTCATGTATTTCTAGTACCAAGTGTTTAAGACAAGTTTTGAAATGCTATTAGTCCAGGAGTCTCTATAGCGGTTCTCCCATATTCTTTTAAATTTCCATTGCATTTTTTCAAAATTCCTTTCCTTGTGTTGGACTTATGTCCATTACAGATCTAGGGAATATCCCAGAATATAATAGTTAAGAGAGGGGTCAAACAATTGATCTATTTCTTGACCGTTAGTTTCCAATTCCAAGAAAATCCCCAAATTTGCAATCAACATAAGGATGCATCCTTACCTTGACATAGGCTTAAATGAAGTTTGGTCCTAATCAAATTTTTTTGGTTCTAATGTTTAAATTCTAGAGTACTCAAATTTGTGAGTAAATTTGACACTACTGATTCTTTCCCTTGTGCCCAAGAGAATACTCCAAAATTGTTTTTTCCATTGTCATATCACAACTTCCAAATTAGTTCATTATCACTTACATGCTTGTTATTTTCATTTTAAGGTTTTTGAAGTTGAGTGATATTTATTTTTTGAACTATCTTGATAAAGATGGGCATATGTCAAAAATTCATTCATCTCATTTAATTGTCTTTAAAAAATTAATTGAAAAATAAACTCAAGAAGTAAAAAAGTAAATAAAGTATTATTTTTTATTGAGAGGAATAAATGCCATTCAAATTAGAATGATAAAATGTTGCTTCATTGTGGAACTGGCTGATAGAAATTACAAGCATGACTAGACATTTTTTTTTTAATGCAATGGATTCCTTTGGATCTGTTTTGAACACATAAAATAATATTCCTACAAATTCATTCATCCCTTGCACACATCTAATCCATGGATTTAACTTGCAAAAATTATCAAGATATGTTTCAATGCTTCTTGTTGAAATGCCCAAATAAATCTCTTAGGAGAATTATAATTTCAATGAAAATATAGTACTTCTAGGACACAAACCATTTGTCATTTTCCCATTAACAATTTTCTCGGCTTTCTAAATATCAAAATATTGATCCTTGTTACAAATTCCTGAGAAAAAATAATTCAATCCAATTGTAGCACGAACCTGATTTGTAATTGAAAATGCAGAATCTCCAGAGAAAAAATGTGTATCTGGATGTGTCACTAGTGAATGCTTAAGCTTTATTTTTTCCAGTTTTGAGTCCTATCCATAATTATATTGCAAATTCCATTGCAAAATATAGTTTGTACATTGTTGGGGGGGTGTGTCGAAATTTCCTTTGTCTAACATTTTTACAGCAGAAAATCATATTATAATTTCTCCAGCATTAGAATCATAGGATAGAGTTAACATGGTAGCTCAAACAGCCTATAAGGTAAAGGTTTCTTCTTTCTAGCTCATGCTACCTCTTCATATAACACTACCTTTTGGTAACACAAGTGGAAAAATGAAAATAATCTAGAGCTATAAGGGAATGTCAAGGAGTAGTGGGATGCTCACATAGTTGGACTAAAAATGAGTCATCTTCGAATCAAGGAAGACAAAATGGGCTCATCTAGTTAAAAACCTACAACTCAAACCATTGAATTTGGAATCCTAAATTTAATCCTTGGTGAAGACATTGGACTTGGGGTATCTATGTCTTCAAATACACCCAAGACTTTCACATAGCCCTGTTCAGGATCCTTTAGATAAGGAGTTCTATGTTGTTTATCTATTTTTTTTAAGGCTCCCAGGGTTCGCACCTACCCCCAACTATTGTTATGTGTTGCGGTGCATCCTTGAGCATCAACACACACATGATTTTGTCATTGGAGATAGTTGAATAATGGTGGGAGTAATATCACAAAACCCAAATTTGACACACCTAACCCCTAGATAGGAGAAAGTGCAACTAACATCATCACTTCTTAATTCTTCAGCTAAGAGTTCACTTTTAGGTTATGTATTCCTTTAAAGAATTCCATTATTTGCATCTTCCTCCAACTGCCAAATTGTTGTTGCATATACGGGCACATCCATGAGCATCAACATAAACAAAAATTATCATTTGAGATACTTGAATACTAATGGGGGAAATACCATCAACAAACTTTTTCTTACCCTGCAATAAACTTTGACACGGTCTAAATCCAGAAATCCTACTTCAACTATCTTAAACTGTGAAAATCTATGTACTCGAATAGTTTTTTTTAACATTAATCTTCACATTTCACTTTGTTGATATGGTTTTTGTAAGTTGCAATCTCTGTCACAAAGACTCTATGTTGAACACTTTGCTGATTACAAGATTATTTTAATATGTCGCTTGGGCTTCTAACTATAGTGTTTCTAATGATTTCAAAGTTTTTTCAGATAAATTCCATTAAAAAACCCAAATTGCATAAAAAATTCTTTATTTGATGCTACTCTTTCCAATGCTACTGCCTTACAATGTTTCCTTTGCATCATGTGTTACAGTTGCTAGTCCATGCCCACTGGTGTCATTATTAGTTTTAAAAGGTGGAAAATGACATAAACAAACATATATCAACCACTTTATTGATGTGGTTGTTCCAGTTGATGGCCAACATATGTGGGGTACATTAGTATACCAGTTGATTATGTTTGACATTGTTTGACTATGGTTAAAAATGTCTGATGAGGCTTGACCATGGTTGACCTCCATTCAAGGTTGACCATGGTTAAGGAGTGTTGAGCATGGTCAAAACTTGACGTAATAATGCATTTATGTTACATTTACGTTGACCATTATAATATTAATATTTGTAAACCATGGTTGAGAATGGTTGATGTTGTTGAAATATGTAACTAGGTTTCATGCACATTGGTCTATCAAAATCACAATGCTTGAGACATGGGTTTCATGCTAAAGGAATTTTATAGATCGAGCTCCCAATGTCAACTATTAGGATTGGTCATTAATTCATAAAGTAAATTATGTCATTATCATGTATTGAAGACCTATTAGAATAATGAATTATTGAGAGGTGGGTGAATAAAAAATAGTGAGGTTATTTCAAATTTTAAGTATAATTCTTTGACTCTTTTCACTACAGGAAGTTACTTGTGAGAGCTTCCATACACAATACAAATGACTAGTAAGATAAAGGTTTCACATACACATACAATCCATCACAGGCGCAACGTACACATATTGACACAGGTATTTTTAGGTGGAAACCCAAAGGGAGAAAACCACCAATATGTTTGTTGTTATGATGTAAATTAAGCACCTACTTAATTACATCAATTTCTTTGTGAGCACCCACTAAAATGAGAACCAACCCCCTTAAGATAGAAAGCCACTAGTTTCCAAGAGACACCCACCTCTTGAGAATGCAAGCTACTACCTGCTCTAGATATTGTTCTAACTTTCATACAATTTTCAAACTAAAAACAAGGGAAAATAGACATACAGAGAAATACAAATCTGGCTCACTACAATATCATACTTCTTCTCTTGGCCCTCTACTATTCCAAATTCTCTCAAGGCCTCACACAACAAAACCAACCCACTCAACCCCTTTTCTTTGTAGCATGGGCACACCCAACCTCTTTCTGCATCACAGGCACACTTTGCCTCTCCTCAGCAATGCACTCATACACACATTTCTCTGCACTTCTCACTAGTAACAATACAGCTTCCCCCACATTGCTCTACTACAATCCTAGGTTTTGCTTCACTAAAACAAAGTGAACGTTGCAGTCTCTGTCAGCCATCAATATTCCATTCACACTATCATAGTGTACCTCTACATGGCTTCTCCATATTTTTGGTGTGTCTCATTTCTTTAATTCTTTTGCTGTAGAATTAAATCAAAGAATGGTCTTTATTCACTCACCAATTGTGGCTACATCATGATTAATTCAGAGAATAGGTCATTGTGTGATACTCCATGCTAAGAATTAAATCTCAGTCAATATGAACTCCCATGGGGTTAGTCCATTCTTATTACTTGCTCACAGAGCTTGAAATGAACTTCAACATGGATTCTCTGAACTATGATCATACCTCCAGTCCCTGAGGCTATGTTCTTCATTTAATTCAATGAAGCATGCATGCGAGATCAAAGGTGGCTTACTTCAGCTTAAAATAGGCCCAACACTCTTCTCTGAAAATTGTGGTCCTTATCGCCCTTGACTCAATGATCTTGAAAGTCGTTATTTATTCCATTGACCAACTCTTCTGCGTGAATTTACTATTGTATGCCGACTCATTCATCCTTCATACAAATTTGTGATACAATCTTAGTTCTCGACATATTGTAACATTATTAAGGTGCTTTTTTCTAGGATATTAGGAGATCCCAAAATTCTGAGCCTAGTCTTTAGCCCCTTTTGCTTCACCTCTTATTTTTTCCCACCATAGGATCAAGTGGTGTTACCAGCAGCATAGCACTTAGGTGCTAAGTTCTTTAGGATCCTATCGGGGGCCTATCTCCTTGTGTTCTTACTCTACGCCCTTGGTTCTTTGGGCTCCACAACCAAATGGCAACAACATCGAAGCTTCTTGGCACCACAAATTTCTGAAGGTGCAATTATAGAGGCATTACAGAATCTCTAATCGCTGAAATAACCACATGGCGTCGCCATAGATTCTAGGTGCTAAGACCCACATGATATTTCCAGGGGACTATCTCCTTCTATTCTTTCTCTATGCAACTAGTTCTTTGGGCTCCATGACTAAGTGCCAATCAACATCAGAAGCTTCATGTATCAAAACATTCTCAAAACGAAATTGCAACAAAGTTACGAAATCTTCGACCTATGATATACTCCTAAGATGACATCATGCTATTTTCATACACACCACGTGGCATCTCCTTAGCGCTGACATGTGTCAACAATATTTTCCCCATTAGGCTACTCAATAATGTTGAATTTGACTGCCACGTGTCCTCCGTACAACTATGTCATGTTGATGTCATCACCACCGTCAACTCCCGAGGGCCAATCAAATGCTACCATGTGTCCTATCTAAGGAGAGAGAATGGGTCCCTCAATCATTGGTTTTGTAAATGATTTCCTTTGCAAAACCTTGCTCCATGCAATGCTCGATTCTTTTAAAACAATTTATTAGGTTCTGAATTTCAAAGGGGTCCTAAATTCATCCTACTTCCCTAGTTACATGTTATCTCATGTTTCTTTTAAATAAACCTCTGAGGCTTTGATATTTCGACCTTCTGACATCCGAAGCCTCTAACCCTCCAAAGTTCCAAAGTTTTAAATTCAATGTTCTGATATTTGACTTTCTTCTGATATTCTAACCTTACAATGTCTCGAGCCTCTGACTCTCTCAGGTCCCAAATGCATGAAGTTCCAAAATTCGGCATGCTTCCCTGGTTCCAAAATTCAGCTTACTCCCCTATCTCTGAGGTTCATCAATTTGGCCTAATACTATGATGATTTTCTACAAAAAAATGCAACAATCATGGGACTCACCCTAGAACAAACATTCTCTCATCAATGCTAACATCTTTTGCTTTTAACCTCAATTGTAGTTCAACTAACATCAATGCCAACATACCAAGTTCCATTAATCAATCATATAATGTCAATTTTCCAAAAATCTCCCCCTTTTTCATTTATGGAAACAACATAAGCTCCCCCTAAAACCAGGCATGGTATTATTTACTGTTGTTCTTCTCCGATGCACTAGTAATATTCTCCTCCTTTGGCAACAATGGAAAAGGATATTATTCAAAACTCCCCCTAAACCACTCTAGCGTACTCTTCCATTGCTACCACATGCTGAGTAGATGCCAACACACACTATAATTGAGTCATTTGGGAGGATAAGTCACAACCCCTATATGCTTCCTGAGATATTCAAAGGGTTATCTTGCCAATGGCTTAGTAAAGATGTATGCAAGTTGGTTTTTGGTGGCCACATATTCAATTCGAACAATGCTAGCTACAACTTGATCTCGTAAGAAATGGAACTTGATAGGGATTTGCTTTCATTTTTAGTGCATGAAAGGATTCTTAGAGACACTGATGTCATTAGTATTATCACAAATGATTGGAATGGGATCAGTCAAAGCTACCTTAATTTCCTTCATGGTCTACTTCATACATAGAATTTGTAAGAAATAAGTGCTAGTTGCAATATACTTTGCTTCAGCGGTTGATAAAGAAATGGAGTCTTTTTTCTTGCTGACCCATGACTTTAAGAAGTTTCCCTAAAATAATGTTTCACAAGAGGTACTCTTCATGTCATCAATATTGCCTTCCAAATCAACATCAGTATAGGCCTTCAACTTAAACTTCGTTCTTTTAGCATACCATAGTCCATAATCATTTGTTCCTTGAAGATATTTGATTATTATTTTGACAACGATAACATGACGTTCACGAGGTAAATATTTAAATATGGCCACAAGACCCACAGCTTTCATGGTTTCTAGTTTCGAAGATGTGAGATACAACAAGCTTCCTATCATTGATCTATACTCAGTTTGATTTACCAACAATGTCTCATCTTCTTTGCAAAATTTGTAGCTTATAACCATAGGAATGCTAACTGGCTTGCAATCTTCCAATTGAAACTTCTTTAGAGTTTCTCATATGTACTTGGATTGGGAGATAAATACCCCACTTTTTTAATAAGAAATTTTCAATCCTAGAAGAAGGACAATTCTCCGATCATGGACATATCAAACTCTGTGTGCATACAATTTGTGAATTGATGTCCCAATTGTTCCAGGTCACTTGCAAATATTATGTCATCCACATACACTACTACAATTAGTAGATGATCATATTCATACTTTATGTATATATTTATGTCTATGGTACCTTTTTGAAGTCCTTGTTGTTGAAGGTATCGATCCTGTCTTGCATACCAGGCTCTGGGAGCTTGTTTGAGTCCATATAAGGGCTTTTTTAGTTTGCACACAAACCCTTCATTTTCGATGAGCGTAAATCCTTACCGATGCTCAATATGAACTTCTTCTTCCATATCTCCATTGTGAAGCGCTGAATTCAAATCCATCAAATATACCTTGATGTTTTTATGAATGGAAAAGGCAAGAAACATTCTGATAGCTTCTAGTCTAGCTACTAGTGAAAAAGGTTTCCTCAAAATCTATCCACTCTACCTGGGCATACCCTTTGCAAACTAATCAAGCCTTGCTCGTAATTACTTGACCCTGCTCATTTAGCTTATTTTTGAAAACCCATTTTTTACTGATGACAATTTTCTCTTTGGATCTTGGAACAAGATCCCAAGTGTCATTCTTCTGAATTTGGTCAAGTTCTTCATTCATAGCTCTCACCCAGAACTTGTCCTCACTTTCCTGGCTGAGATTTTTAGGCTCAACCTGAGATAGCAGAGCAAGATTTACACAACTTGAACTACCAATAAATTTCCTCCTTGTTTGAACACCAAGTCTTTTATCTCTAATAATTTGACTCTCAGGATGTTCTTTCTATACATACCTAGAAGGTGTTTTGGGCCTTGGAGTTGTGCTCGTTTCCACATGTTCATTATATGAATTTGTTTCATCTTGATATGAGGGTTTGATATCTAAAATCTCTTCTCCATATGAGTTCATGTTTCCTTTGGAGGGCTCAGATTGTGAAGCTATTTCATCTACTACTACAACAAAGAAATCCTCAACCCTCTTTTTATGTTTGTTCTAACACTTGTATCCTTTACTTAGCGAAGAGTACCTGAGAAATATACCCTCATCATTGTGTGAATCAATCCTTCCATGATTTTTATCATTCCTTTTGATAAAGAATTTTCTCCCAAACACCTTGTAGTGTTTAACTGATGCAACTCTTCCCTTCCACAACTCATAGGCAGGTTTATCACTATTAGGCCTAAGTTGTGTTATGTTTGATATTTACACTAATGATTGTGTTTCTTCTCCCTAGAAGATGTGAGTTACATATGCTTCATCCATCATAACTCTGGCCATTTCCTCAATTTTTCTGTTCTTTCTCTCAACTACTCCATTTTGTTGTGGAGTTCTAGCCACATAATATTGCCTCCTTATGTTATTCTCTTCAAAGAATTCTTCAAACTCTCTTGAAGTGTATTCTCCTCCTCTATTTAATCTTAAGAATTTGATATTTAGATCTTTCTCATTTTCTACTTGAGCTTTAAATTTTTTTAAATGTTTAAATGTTTATGATTTTTCCTTTAAGAGCACAATCCAAGTCACCCTGGTAGAATCATCAATAAGAAGCATAAAATACCTTTCTACTCTTGGGATGTTTTCTCTAGTTGGGATGCAGATATCTATGTGAATTAGCTCTAGTGGTCTAGACGAAGAGAACTCTTTTGTCTTGAAATAAGTCATAGTTTTCTTACCAAATTGACATGACTTGTAGATTGAATTATCAGGCCTTGACAGTCTTGGAAAACCTCTCACAGCTCCTAGCTTGTTGACTCTTATTAGACTGTCAAAATTCATATGACCAAGTCTCCTATGCCATAACCAAGCTTCACTCAACTTACTCGAATATTAGGTTACTCTGGATTCATCAAACACATATACATTATTGTGAGTTATGACTGCTTTTCCCACCAACTTTCCATTTTCTTCATTTCTAATCTCACACTCCTTGGATCAAAACGTCACATTATAGCCATTATCACACATTTAACTTACACTAAGCAAGTTTCTCTTGATACCTTCAACATATAACACATTTTGGGATCTAGTCCTTTCATCACGACTAACTATGCCCTTACCCTTAATTCTTGTTGTGGCATTGTTCCTGAAAGTGACATTGTTCCCTCTGTCCTTTCCTTTTAAAAACATAAATTTGTTGTTATCCCTAGCCATATGCTAGGACCAACCAATATCCACATACGGTTTGTTTTATTCATTATGTGTTGATAGAGAAAGTCCACATTCGATGCTCTTTCTACATTTTCATTTCCAATTCTCCTTATATTTTCAAAAAGCTAGTTGCCAAGTGTTCTGAGACTTAGATGGGTACTTAAACTTGCTTCAGAACTCACTTACCTCATGCCCAAAATTATTACATTTGAAACATTCAAAATCACTCATTAGGGGAGAGAATGCATTTCAATTTCTGAGAGAAGAGTTTTGAGATCTAAAATTATGATACTTATTTTATCTGAAATGTTAATCTCTTTCAACTTTAATCCTTACAGTATCAAAAGCCTTATGTAAAAATATGTGACATTTATGATAATGTCCATAAAATAAATGAGAATACCTGAAGTTGGAATTTCATGAGTTTTTGCATGAAAGTACCTACGTTGTCTGGCTAATTGATTCATTATATTCTCATGTGGTTCCTTGGGTAGATGGAGTGATTATTCAAGGGATGGGCTCCTCTCTATGTTGCTACATTTTTGTCTTCACTAATTCTTTCTTGATACATGTTTGCATGGCTCTAAGGTTCCTCAAATCCTGCGGAACGGAAGTTCATCTTTGCCATAGAATATTTCTATGGTCTAGAGTATCCCAGGCCTTTTTTTTTCCTGAAGACCTTTGACTGTTTAGAATCTGATCTAGCTTTCTTGTTCCCTCTATAAATTATTCATTTATACCTTTCTCGATCTTCATTTTCAAAACATTTGTTTTAAGAGAGATGATCTCTATGTGGATACTCTGACAATTCTCTTCCCATTCATGGATCAAATATTGAAGAACCTTCTCCTTTTGTTTATCTTCTTCTAAAAAAACTTTCAAGGACATAATTTCATATTTTCATGTTTTTTAGATTGTTTCTTTCTTTACCTTGAACAACTCATGTTTTAAATGTGTGTTCTCTTCTTCTAGTTTCTCACATGTTCCTTTTTTTTCTTCTAGTTTTTCATTTTGATAAACAAACTCTCCATTGTCAGAGTTGTACATACTTACTTCAACATTTTTTAGTTGTTCTTTTAGTTTCTTGTTCTTTCTCATTTCCTTCTTTAACTCATCAAGAGTATTTATGAGCTCCCCTTCAAGGTACACTACTCCTACTTCTTCTTATTACTCTTTAGAGTAATTAATATTTTGTTTCTTGGAGTCTTCTCCAGATGCCATGAGTAAATACTTATTTGAATTGTCTTCTGAAGAGTTTTCATTTTCTGAATTTGGTGCTAAGCTATCCTCTTTGGAGTAGAGCCCCTTTTCTTATAAAATTTATTCTAATGATCTTTTGAGATTTGTTTCTCAATTTTTGATAATATTCCTATTTTTTGCTTTCTTTGTAAGGGAACTTAGATGAAAAATGTCCAACTCTTCCACAACCAAACCATTTTAAGGGAAACTTCCCTTTATATTTTCCTCGACCACACTTTAGTTTCGGGGAAAATTGAGCCAACTCCTAATCATATTCACAGTTGGAGAAATCTTGATGATCTTTGTGCGCCTTGGCTTTCTTGGACACTTTGAACATTTCCTCGTTGGGTTCAGACTTCTCACTTCCTACTCTCATCTCATAGGTTGTGAGAGTACCAGGCAACTGATCCATCTTGAGATTATTTAAATGATCCATTTCTTCAATAGCAGATACTTTGGCATTAAATCTCATGTGTAGAGATCTTAATACCTTTTGAAAAATCATATATTCCTTGAATTCTTCACCAAGTCCTCTAATCATATTGGTTACTTCATCAACTCTGAGGAAGTATTCCTTTATGATTTCTTCTTCACTCATTTTAAAGCTTTCAAACCTCATTTTCAAGGTTTGAATTTTGGCCTTCTTAACCTTTTCATCTCCTTCATGACTCGTATTGATCTTCATGCACACTTCCTTGGTGGACTTACAATGCAGAAACTTTACAAGTTTAGATTTACTAAGGCCAAAAATAATGGCGTTCTTATCTTTAGCATTATTTCCATAAAATGTTTTACCATATGCATCAGTGGAGGGACATCAAGGACATCATAATCTACTAGTATAGAGCTCTAAACATCTACTCCTAGAGACATTAGATAGGGTTCCATCCTAACTTTCTAGAAGGCATAATTTGTCTCATCAAAGATTGGTATGTTGCTTGAGTAATAATATTGACTCTCTTCCCTAGACATAATTCCTTATTGATATACCTTCCAATGGTTAGATTGTTCTTGAAGTAACTTGGCTCTTATACCAATTGTTGGAATAAGGAATTACTAAGAGGGGGGTGAATTAGTAATAGTGAGTTTATTTCAAATTTTAAGTATAAGGCTTTGACTCTTTTCACTATAGTTAGTTACTTGTGAGAGATTTCATACACAATAAAAATAACCCACAATATAAAGCATTCACATGTACATACAATCCATAACATGAGAAACATACACATATTGACATAGGAATTTTTACGTGGAAACCCAAATGGAGAAAACCACTAATATGTTTGTTGTTATTATGTAAATTAAGCACCTACTTAATTACATCAATTTGTTTGCGAGAACCCACTCATAGGAGGCACCAACCCCTTTAAGATAGAAAGCCACTACTTTCCAAGAAGCACTCACCTCTTAAGAATCCAGGCCACTACATGCTCTAGCCACTATTAAACCTTTCATACAATTTTCGAACTAAAAACAATGGAAAATACATATAAATATAAATACAAATATGATTCACTGCATTATCATACTTCTTCTCTCGACCCTCTACTCTTCGACAAGCTCTCTCGTCCTCACACAACAGCACTAGCCCACTCAGCCCCTTATCTCTAGAACATGAGCACACCCAGCCTCCTTTAGCAACACAATCATACTTTTCCTCTCCTTACCAACACACTCATCCACACATCTCTCCAGACTTCTCACTAGGAACAACACAAATTCCCCCAAATTTCTCAACTACAATCCTGGTTTTTGTTTTACTAGATCACAATGAATTATGCAGTCTCTAAGGTACACTATCATATTGTACCTCTGCATGGCTTATCCATCCTATTGTTGTGTCTCATTTCTTGAATTCTTTCGCTACAACATTAAATCAAAGAATGGGCTTCGTTCGCTCACTAATTGTAATGAAACCAACTCACAAAATAGAAGAATATATAGATCAACAACTTCAAAATAAGCCTCTTCAAGGGGGCAACCTCCTTTACATTACACAAATGAAGAATTCTTGGATGATACAAATGACAAGACCTCCTTTCTATATATAGGAGGCTAAGGGGTCCCAATATAATAAGGGCCTACGTAACAATAATATTGTAGGAGCACAAAAATAATAATAGTGGGCTTCTTTGGGGCACACTAATAACTACATGGGGACTACATGGGCACAACAATAAAATAAGGGGTACACTAGCAGTATAGTGACCTAACATTCCCCCCTCCTCAAAAAAGTGTTGTCCTCAATGCTTGAGTAGTTTTGGATGCTTCTGTATAAAATTATCATTCTCCCATGTCATGTCTTCAGTGGGAAAGTTCTTCCACTTGATGAGATACTCTAAAATTTATTGATTTCGTAGCTGTCAGGTTCTTGATTCCATGAATGCTTCAGGTTCCATTATAATTTTTCCTTCTTCATAAAGTTCCAATAATATTGTTTGAACTGTAAGCTTGTCACCTATAACCTTCTTTAACATGAAACATGGAGAACTTGGTGCACTCGGGAAGATGCATGAAGCTCCAATTTGTATGCCATAGTATCAATCTTCTAAACACCTTGTAAGGACCATGGTAATTTGGTGATAATTTATTATCCTTCTTAGCTTGCTTGAGGGACATTTGTTTGTATGGTTGTAGCCGTAAAAATACACAATCGTCTACATCAAAATTTATTTCGGTGTGATGTTGACTTTCCTTTTGTTTCATTTGATTCTATGCCAAAGTGAGGTTATCCTTTAAGAGTTGGATAATTTTTTTTGATGATCAATGTGATATTCCACTACTTTAACCTTAGAATGATAGACTTTTTGGAGATCTAGAGAAATAAATGATTTTGTTGTTTGAACCTATAGTAAACATATTATGCCCCGTTTTTCTTTCTTTAGAATCCTTGTCATGCCACTAGAGTTGATTACCTTTCCTAGTTTCCCTACGATACCCATTAATTGAACTTCCTTTCCTTCGTAAAAAAAATCAAGAAAAGTTCTTGAAAATTGAAAGTTATCCTCCCCAAATATTATAATCATTAGACTCCTAGTACAACATCAACATCACCCATTGGAATGGAAAGAATTGGACTATTCAAGACATATTCTCTCATGGATAGCTTGATATTATGGCACTTTCCAAAGAAATTTATGCTTCCTCCATTTGAAACCATTACTTGACACTTTAGTGCTGGATATAGGAATAAATTCAATTCCTTGGCTATCTTACAATGAATAAAATTATGGTTACTACCCAAATCAATCAACACTATTATCTTTTTCTTCTTGATATGTAATTTTATCCTGAGAGTTTGAGAAGTGGTAATTCATGATGTCAATGCATTACAAGATATGGTCAGATTCATTTCTTCTTTCTCTAGGGTTGTTTCCTAGTGGATATCCTCTTCTTTTGACGTTTCTTGTTCCTTTTCTTCCTCCTCTTCCACGTCTATGTAAATTAATTTCTTCTCAACACACTTATGACCTTTAGTGTATTTTCTATCACAACTGTAACAAAGACCTTTTGCTCTTTTTCCTTCCAATTGTTGTGGTGTCAACCTTGTAGGTTGTGGAAGGATAAGAGAAACAACACTTCCATATTTATAGTTATGAGTTGTAGTCTTCCTTGTTTCCATAATTTTTCTTTCAATTTATCTTGCCAACCTATATACCTTCTCCAATGAATCAGGCTCCCAAAGGCGGATGTCATGTTGGATTTTATCCTTTAAAGTGAAGACATCAATCCTATACTTCTATGAAATATCATTTGCCCTTATATACAATTTTTGGAAGTCTTCAATGTGCATTGCCATTGAACCCTTTTGTTTGCGAGTTATAAATTGGCTAAAGAAGGTGTTGCTCATTGTATCATCATAATCTGTTATCATTTCCTCTGTGAAAATTTTCTAGCTGACAAGTTGTTTACAAGAACAAATCCCTCTATACCATACAAATTGATTAAGTTCTAAATATAAATATGCAATACATACCTTTTGTAATTGTTTCACATCATGCAGATCAAAATATTTCTCCATCTTTAGTATCCAAGCTACTGCATCCTTGCCATCAAACTTCCTCATATCTCTTTTTCTTTCTTTTAGGAGCTTGAACTTGCAACAACTGTAACTATGTAATTTTAGATCTCCAAGTTTTGAAATTGCATACCTTGGCAGCCCTCTGGGTACTCTTTTCAACCACACAGGTCTTATTGAGATTGGATTCCTTAAGAAGTGTTATGCTTAATTTCCTACAATCACCTGATTACATACTATTTTTGTGGAGAAAACATGTATGAAGTGCCATGTGTCATTGTTTCGGCCTTCAGATTTGAAAGAGATACCCAATAAACTACAGTCCATCCTATTTCTTCAAAGTTTTACAAAATTTTAATCTGACGCTCAGAGAGAAAGTTATGATGATTTTCCCAAGGTCACCTATTTGGGATGGAATTGAGGAGCATTCAAAAACCCTAACTTCCTTGGGTCATATATTCGAAAATGTACGAAACCAAGTTCTGAAATTTGTACATGAGGAGAAGTATCAGTTCAGATCAAATGGGTTTTAATTTCAGCATCCAAAAAATTGTAGACAAAATGTTATAGCGAACATTCCATGATGACCTATTTGCGATGGAATTCTCGAGCCTACAAAAACCGTAACTTCCACAGCTCATATCTCTGAAAATATAACGAGACATGATCTAAAATTCAAACACAAGGTGAAGCATGATTTGTGATCAAAATGGTTTTAATTTGATCTTCTGAAACTTCGTAGACACAATGTTATAGATAAAATTCCATGATGGCCTATTTGAAGCAGCGAAACCCTAGAACCCAAAGCTCTCATACCAAATGTTATGAAACAAACTCACAAATTATAAGAAGAGATAGATCAACGACTTAAAAATAAGCCTCTTTGAGGGGGAAACCTCCTTTACATTACACAAATGAACAATTCTTGGATGATACAAATGACAAGACCTCCTTTCTATATATAGGAGTCTAAGGGGTCCCAATATAATAAGGGCCTACATAACAATAATACTGTAGGGGAACAACAATAACTTTACTAGGCTTATATGGGGCACAATACTAACAACATGGGGACCACATGGGCACAACAATAGAATAAGGGGGTTGCAATAATAACAATAATCAGGTGCACTAGAAGTATAGGGACCTAACACCAACTGTGGTTGCAGCATAATCAATTCGAATAATGGGCCGCTCTGTGATTCTCCATGATGAGAATTAAATATTAGTCATTCTGTACTCTCAGGGGGTTCTTCCATGCTTATTAATTACTCACAGAGCTTGATATGAACTTCATCATGGCTTCTCTGAACTGTGATCAAACCTCCAGTCCTAGACACTCTATTCTTCATTTACTTCAGTGAAGCATGCATGGGAGATCAGAGGTGGATTACTTCAAATCAAAACAAGCCCACCACTCTTCTCTGAAAATCGTGGTACTCGTTACCCTTGACTTAACGATCTTGATAGTTGCTATTTATTCCAATGACCAACTCTTCTACGCACATTTTCTCTTAGATGTCAACTCATTCATCCATCATAAACCTTTGTGTTGCAATATAGGAACCCACATATCATAAATTTTTAAGGCCCTATGTTCTAGGATATTATGAGACCCTGAAATTCCGATCCTGGCTTTTAGCCCCCTTTACTTCACCTCTTATTGCTTTTCTAGCATAGGACTAGGTGTTGTGACTGGTGGTATAACAATTAGGTTCTAAGCCCTTCACAATCCTACCAGGGGACTATCTCCTTATGTTCTTTCTCTACGCCGTTAGTTATTTGGGTGCCACAACCAAATGCCAACAACATCAGAGCTACTTGGTGTGAGAAATTTAAGAAATTTTCTCAAAGTGCAATTATCGACGAGTTACAAAATTTCTGACCTCTAAGATACCCACGTGGAATCTCCATAGCACTTAGGTGGTAAGCCCTTCAGGATCCTATCTGGGGGTTATCTCCTTATGTTCTTTCTCTACTCCCTTTGTTCTTTGGTTCCACAACCAAGTCATAATCAACATCGGAAGCTTCTTCTATTGAAACTGTCTCAAAATGTAATAATAGTGCAGTTATGAAATATCTGACCTCTGATATACTCCAAGGATGACATCACGCTCTTGTCATACACCCAACATGGTGTCTCTTTAGTGGTGACATGTGTCACTAGGACTTGCCCCATTAGGCCACTCAATAATGTTAAATCTGACTACCACATATCCTTCATACAACCATGTCATGTTGATGTCATATGTCACCGTCATCTCTGGAGGGCCAATAACTTGATGCCATATGTCCTATCCGAGAAGGGAGAAAGGGTCCCTTGATCCTTGTTTTTGCAAACGATTTACGTTCTAAATCTCTACTCCCTACAACCCTTCACACTTTTAAAAGAATTAATAATAAGAAGTTAGGTGGTTCTCAGGGGTATAAAATTCGGCCCGCTTCCTTGTTTCCATGCTATCTCGGGTTTTTTTTAAATAAACCTTTGAGGCTCTGATTGTTATAGGTCATTTTGTCACATATGCTTATCAAGCCTTCAACTAGGATCATTCACATCCTTTGAACATTTTTTCATGCTCCCTACACAAAGCCAAAAGTCGGTCTCTCTCATATCCCTAAGTTTTTAACTGAAACTGCTTTATTTCAATCATTTTTAGGACCAACACACCCTGGTCCCTCATTGGCCAGCATTGAATACTAGGTTTCCCTACTCTACACATATATTGATCACCAGCATGTTACTTAGTGTAGGGAGTGCACTGATTCTAGAAATTCAAGAAAACAAGAAAGAATCATGAAGATTCCTCTTCCAAAAGATTCCAAGATCTGCTGTAACTATTTATCTTGGATAAATTTCTCGAATCCTATCCTAAAATACATGGAGTTTTCATCTCTTATCCCTTTGAGCTCATCCTCCCATCAAGAGTGGATCTCAAGCCTAGATTGGTAAAAGGATAACAATTCATGAACTACACCCTTCACCTATATATTTACGACCATCCATAGGCAAGGGGTTCACTTTTAGAGAGTGATTTAACCCTTATGCTGCAATTGTGAGAGATATATTTCCATGTATTAGGGTGATTAGGGGTGCAATTTGTGAGAAGTAAAGGACAAGCCAACTTTGAGTAGCTCCTTTGCAAGATCAACACCTATTTTTGGTTGTATTTCACTCCATTTATATTAATGTAAAGAGTTCTTTCTTTTGCTATATATGATGTTATGATTTAATGTATTTGAATACCACGTTGATATATTGAATAAAGTGATTAGATGATTCTACATAGATCACTTAGATCGATGTCTTATGTTGTCTGATTGTTCAGGTTCTAATTATAACGATCAGAGCTAGGATCGGAGCATACAAGCCAAGGAAGGAGTGAAGCATATGAGAGATTCTAGGTAGGCTTCATCCAATTATCTATTTAATTTAAGGAAAACATTAGTCCCTTTGTCTTTCTATTATTCTAGGTTAGTCCATCAAGCCTAGAGAAGATACTTCTGTCAACATTCGTAGATTTTGTATAGTAATTGGCGACCATACTTAGGAATGGTGTATTCCCTTCATGGTTTCTTTGTCCATTTTTCTTGTCTTAACTCTTATTCATATTTTTACTATCTTATTGAGTCAAGAAAAACCTAGGAAGACCTTTCACTAAGTTACAATTGAAATTCTTGTGTTGGAACTTTGCATCCCTAGACCAGCGCATCCTATGGTCTTGTGATAGATCGTTGCACCCCAGTTGAGCCTTCTTCGTGGCTATGTTGCATAGAACTGGTTCCTTGTTTGCACCTACATTAGCCCCTGTTCATGCACAATTTTTCTTTTGTCTTGATTTTCTCTCTGATCAGCCTTCTACTAGCTCCTCTTCCTTGAGTCATTGAGTATCTTATGGTCTCTCTAAAGCCTCCATTTAGTTTTCTTTCATTTTTTAGTGCCTTTCATAAGGATTTGTTTAGATTTTCCTTTTTTCTTATCATTAGGTCATTTGAAAACTAATTTTGTTTGATCGTTGAGTGCTTAGATGAATTGGTATTTTAGTCATATTTCTGAAAATCTTGTTTTAATCAATGATTAGACTTTGGATCTTAGCTTTCTTCATTTTCAAAAATTAAGAGGCTTGAAAAGAAAAATATTTGCATTGGAATTTATGGTTTTGTGTGTTCATCAACATTGAAACAGTTGGATCTAAAAGGGAATTGTAGTTTTCACATTGTTTGTTTCATACTATTTTTCCCTTCCCTTCTTTAGATATATTTTTATTGAATGACAAATATTCAGTTTCTTCATGCTAGTTTTCATTTTAGGATATTCAGGTGAAATTCGCGGTGATCCCCAACACTAAAAATTAATTGAAGATAAACATAAAAATTTATTGAATGAAGCTAAGGATAATTTGTAACATCAACACAAACAATTAGATTTCTAGGCTAGACATGTGTTTTGGGGTCGCTAAACGTAGGATATATCATTATTTTTCAGCATTGTATCTTGGGGGTGAAATCTTGTTCTACATATGTGAGTGTATATGGATCAGTCTCCATGTATCTTTAGGTATATTTGACGATGTTCCATGCACGTAACGTATATGGGAACACTCTAATCAAATGGTACAAAACTACTACATGATGCACTTCCACATCCCATCGAGTATAATTTGGAAGTCCCCTATAGGTGGAATCCTTGCGATAGGTAATTCAATCGGCCGTATTGTGTACTATGATGCACCAAGCACAACATTCATGGATATTTCCTACACGTACATTAAGTCCTTGATTCCCCAAGATGTATATTGTAGTTCACGGTTGCTTGGTAATCCTTCATGCCTAGATTACCCTCTTTCTGAATTTTTTGTGTTAATTTATAAATTTTACTATCCCACATTGAAGAACAAAATATCCCACTCTGTCATTCATGTAGAATTGAAAATAATCTTCCACTTTCACCGGAGGCTACTCCTGTGTGTTTTGAAAATCATAAGAATATTCAACCTACCAAATCAGGAAATTTGGGAACTCCTTCTCGTCCTTCTCATCAATCTGATCAATTAGAATCATATTTCCATTTGATTACTAAGCCTGAGATTACCTCTACTTTTTCCTGTCAATTTGATATGATCGAAATAGATGTACCTGAAACCTTATTTTATAATGTTATTGAGGCTGAATTTCCTAAGTCAGAAACTTTATTACCTGAGGTTATTGAACCTAAGGTGCCTCATCCATCTTCACTTGTTACTTTAGGACCTTCCCTTTCTCTTCCTTTGTCTCAAACAAAACCTCCATCCATATATCTTGGACCCAATGATGGACCTCTTCCATACGATCTTGTGAGTTTTGAAGGGATCCCACAACAAGAGCCTCATCCTTCTACTCTTGTTCATTAGAGTGGAATCCATTTTTATCACACTCACCCTCTTCATCCTCTTCAACTCCAACATAAACTCCTTTACTTGATTGTTTTTACTCACACACAGATTTCTCGTGGAAAACTTCATTGGGATTGTTAACCATGACTGGATTTGATATGACTTACTACCCCATGTACACCATAATGGTTGAGACATCAAATGTTTCTTCCTCATCCATTTTGGTAACATTGCTAGAGGCACATTTGTATGGTGGCCCATCCATCCCAACTTGCTATCTATCTCTATCTGGTACTTTCTCTCACGTAACCTCTAGTCCTTGGACATCTCCCATGTCATCTATTTTGGGAATTCCATCTAGAATTGCCCTTATGAACGCTACTCAGCCTGCTCCTTCTCCTTCGCCTACACCTAAAATTGAAAATCATGTTGGCCCTTATGTTAGTGGGAAAGGATATCTTCAACAACCTAACTCTCCTTATCTTGGGCACCCTCCACTTGGGCTGCAGTTGCCTCCATCATCCCCTCCTACAATGGAAGGGGGGTAGCTTGTTGTTCGTGTACCTCAAAACAATAATTAACCTTATTATAATCCTCCTTGTCTTGGGATGGATGCGAGTGTTTGGAAACCTATTTTTTCCATCAAACCTAATTTGATGTTGGATTGATTGTTGAATTCTCAACCTGTGTCATCTTGATCTCAAATTCATACCCTTCAATCTGTACCTCAACAAGCTAAAATACATGTAAGTCAACATTTACAGGCTACTATCACATCTCAACCTATTCCATCGGTATTTGGTACCCCTCAGGTTCCACTTACCTAGCCTTTATAAGGTACCTTAGAGTGTTAATTGTTTGGGCCAAGGTATTCCTAAAAGTCCAGTAGGACAGACTATGTATGGTATGAAATAGCCTCAATCAAACCCACCTTATCCCAGTATTATACAGAATCATGTAGGGAAACAGTATAGACCTTATCAGGGAATTTCTCAAATGCGTTTTCAAGGCCAACACATCCAAGCCCATCCATTCCAGCCTTTACATCATTATCCTAGAGTTAGTCAACAAGGTTACATGTATGCTAATTACTAGAATCCTCTTTATTATGTTGCCCAGGTTCCTCTTTATCAAAACCCTCCTTTATCTCAGAACACAAGTACCTATTTCTTAGGCTATTCCTTCCTATCTAGGCTATCCTCCACCATATTTTAACTGACAATTACCTTTTGTAGTGACTCTCAGATTGCGAGACTTGACTCATCTCACAAATGATCATATCACTCATTCACCTTGGTGGCCAATAATTCCTACCAAAATGCTTTCTGACATCCCAATATTCAATGGGAAACCTGGAGAAGGCCCATCAAACCATTTCATGACATATCATATGCGTTGTTCTTTGAAGTCACTTAATTATGACTCCATTTGATTACGTATTTTCCAACATACTCTTACAAGTACCGTAGCTAAATGGTACATTCAATTACCTAGATCTTCATTTCATGATTTTAGTTCCGTAGCTACCACCTTCCTCACACATTTCCAGTTACACATCCGTATGAAACTGGAACAAAACTTTTGACCAACTCTAAACAAACTAAATGTACCAACATCTTAGATCACATTCATGAGTGGTGGCATTGTCGCAAGTTGGTTAAGACCTATGTTCCATATCAGTGGTTAGTGGAATGGTTCATTAAATCCCTAACTCCATCTATCATAGAGGATGTAGCTAAAGGTGGGGTAGTGACTGAAGAGAAAGTGATTACTCATGTCTAGTATTTGGACCTCATCTATACCCAATTTAGCATGCTCTATTAGAATACAGTAGATGCTCCGAGACCTTCAAATGTTCTTACTCCAAATCCTGGTAAAGAATCTCATGTTGTTGATGGCATGATTGGTTCTTCCATTTCGTAGACGGTGAGTAAACCATTTGTTGATACTCTCACCACATCTTCCCTAAATAATTCATCCAATCCTCCTGTGGCTTCAACTTCTGAGATGAATTCTATTTCATCTAATAAAGGCAAATATCAACAACAACCAGGAACTAAGAAGAAAGGAAAAGGAAAAAAGAAGAAGGATTCTTCACTGTAGGATAAACAAACAAATCAATCCCTTGATGAGAAACAAAGGCCTCGCTACCCATGCTTGATTTGCAATGATGAGCACTTTACTGGTGATCGTACTCATTGTGTGGAATTGAACCGGTTTATAAAATTATCCACTTCTCCCACTGTGTTGACCGACCCGTTTCCCAATCAAGAGACCCATAAGGTTTCTCGAGACCCTTCTTCCTCTAACATAGTTTTAATTCTTTCCTCCATGAAGCCTAAATATCATGTTATGGTTCCTGATCATAATAAGGACTATGGTAGTGTGAATCGTCCAAACTGATAAGATATTAATCAACCTACTAGTTTGACATCACCTTCATCTGATCCTACTCTGCCCATGATTCCTACATAATTAAATATTAAGCCTGCAAAGGGAATTATTCATAAATCTTCTTTCAACCCTCATACCATGCTTTCTCAAAATTACAACGTATTTGAAGACTTGTCTTGGTCTCCATCATCCATGTTGACCCTCAAGGTGTTAAAAAATTATCCCACCCAAAAGAAGGCTTTGATATTGTCTATCAGATGTGTGTACCCTTTAGATTCCAACTTAGTTGTGTTTAGTCATGAAATCTATAACCCTCACCTTCTGGCTCAATTGTCCTTTGTCATCTAGGTCATCATTTGTGGTAAGAACATTCATTGTTTTACTGTGGATGAGGGACGCTTGACCTGTATTATGTATATGTCTTACTGGAAAGCAATTGGTTCTCCTCAATTGAGTTAGTTGCCCACCATATTGAAATATTTTGATGGGAGAACGTATAAACCTTATGGTATTTAGAACTCCTTACAAGTAGAATTAGGGGGGAAATTGTATCCATAAAAGTTGAAGTTATTGATAGACCTCTTGATTATAATATTATATTGGGTCACAAGTGGGTTTATGCCATGGCTACTATCATTTCAACTTATTTTGATATGATCATATTTCCTCATAAGGGAAATATTATGGCCATCAACCAACTCATATTTTTCTCCTTTGATTCTCATGTTACTGGAAGTGTCCCTCTTGTAGGGGAAACTCTACACTCTTATCAACATGTCGAGGTTGGACTATTGAAATATTCCTCACTCATGGGAACCTTTTCACTCCCTCCTCCTCCACTTGTTGACATCTCAACATCAGTTTCTTGTATAAATATGATATTGTCTTCTAATCTCACAATTGATCCATGGATTGTACCAGATGGAACTAACATCCACAGTTTTGGTGACCAAATTCCTCTTAACCCCATTGAGCTTGGTTACAAAGCCATCTATTTATCTTTTCCAACTTATATCTTCCCTTCGATTAATTGGGTCAATCAATAACTGGATTATGGCACGTATTTTGATATATTCTCTTGTATATTCTCTATTGATGAGAGAAACATGGAGATCATGATGCTAGGTGATGCGCCATGGGATGATCATCATCATTGTTCATCCTTACCAAATTCCATTGAGGATAATCTTAGTGATGTATATCTACCCAATATCATCAAATATTTTACAAATTTTGTTTCTATTCACGAAGTTGATTCCAAAAAAAACCTCTCTAATATCAAAGAGATGATGCCTCTTAATAGCTCTCTCAAACTGGGTATTGTTGAAAATCTACACATTGATGCATCTTGCTTTCCTTCCGAGATTGATGCCTATAAAGCCCTATTTCAGGAGTTTAGACATGTCTTTCCCTGGACCTATGAGTAAATTCTAGGTATTGACCGCAATATACTGGTGCATGAGATTAAAACATATCTTGATGTTAAACCAGTCTGACAGTGCCTTCATCCGGTCCATCCTAAGAAGGTTGTCACGATAAAGAGTGAAGTTGAAAAACTTCCGCGTGCTCATTTCATCTACATCATTCCATTGGCCAATTGGGTGTAAAATATTGTCCGTGACATGAAGAAACGTGGGACAATCCGTGTATTTGTTGATTATCTAGATATAAATCGTGCTTGTCTAACGGAAAATTACTAGACCCTGTTCATCGACTAGATTTTGGATGACTACGTCAATTGTGAAATATATTCGTTCATGGATAGTTTCTCCAGATATAATCAAATCAACATTTTTCCAGCAGATCAACCTTAAACTTCATTTATCTATCCCCAGTGTACAATTTTCTACTACAAACTCCCATTTGGTTTAGAGAATGTCAAGGCCATGTTTCAATGGGAAATGGATTATGTTTTTCATGAAATTAAACACAATGTGCAACCTTATTTAGATGATCTCCCTGCTAATTTTAGATGTTAGGTTGATCGCCCAATGCATCTGAAGGTCATTCTCTTATGGTATAGACACTATAATATTCAACTAAATCTGCAAAAATTTGTGTTCCGCGTTAGTTCTAGTTGACTTCTTGGTTTTTTTATTTCAAAACATGGAATTTGTATCGATCCTTTGAAAGTACATGCAATCCTTTATTTGCTTGCACCCTCTTCTCTAATTCAGCTTCAACGAATCCAAGGGAAAGCTAACTTCCTCCGAAGGTTCGTCACTAATTACGCTGAGTTGAAAAAATGATTCACTCGCCTACTAAAGAAAATGGTTCCCTTCTATTAGGATAATGCTGCTCAAACAATGTTTGATGCCCTGAAAGATGTACTTGTCCGAGCATCTCTCTTATATCCCCGTGATTACCAATGAGACTATTTCTTGTATCTCACTTCTTCCATTTCTACTATAGCAATGGAATTGTTCCAGGAAGACGAGGTAGGGACTAAACATCCCATATATTATCAGAGTCAGAATCTCAATGTTATTGAAGTCAGATATACCCACATAAAAAAGTTGTCTTTCATGGCTATTCAAGCTATCCAAAGGTTATGTTGTTTCATATTCATCTAGAAAACTACAGTTGTTTCAGATTGCAACCCTATGACATATATTTTGTCACGTAAATTACTGGGGTGAAAATACTCTAAATGGATCTTCATCCTACAAGAGTTTCACCTGGCATTCATCAAATACAAGTCAAATAAATAACTAGTTTTCACTGAGGTTATTTGCAACTTTCCTTCCCTTGATTTTGAATCAACATCTCATGATTCTATCCCTGACGAGTCATTGTTTCTAATTTCCTCATCTCACCCATGGTATGGAGACATTCTGATATATCTCTAGACCCATGATTTCCAGTCACATACCTATCACTCTAAGCAGTGATGTATTCGATAATAAGCCATATATTACAACATTCTTGATGACACCCTTTATCGATACAATATTAACACAATTTTATGAAGGTGGCTCTCACATGAGGAGGCTGAAAAAGTCCTTAATGATTGCCACTTGGGGCATGTGGTAGTCATTTTTCTAGTTATGCTACGTGCAGAAGATCATATGCGTTGGTTACTTTTTTCCAACCATTTTTCGAGATTGTATTCTTAATGTCCACAAGTGTCATGCATGCAAAATTTATGATCGTAAGACCCATTCTCCGCCTACTCTATCGCATCCCATTATCGTAATTGGGCCTTTTGCGAAATGGGGTATTGACTTGATGACATGTAACCCTCACTCAACCGGGGGGCATGGTTATATCATTGCCACAGTAAATTGTTTTACTAAATGGGTAGAGGCAGTACCTACATTTAACAATACTGGTGAAATGGCTACGTATTTGTTTTTCAATCATGTTATGACATGGTTTGGTGTTCCTCAAGCCATACTTATGGATCACGAAAGCCATTTCCGGAATCATATGATGTCTCAACTAACTGCTAATTTGGGACTTTCCCATGAAAGTTCCACTCCCTACTATCCTCAAACTAATGGACAAGTTGAGGCAATCAATAAAGTTCTCAAAAATATGCTTCAACATATGCTAGGGGTCCATAAATTCGACTATCATTTGCTTCTTTATGTTTTCATGTGGGCACACCAAACCATAGTAAGGACTACTACCAAATTTATACCCTTTCATTTATTTTATGGCCTGGAAGCAATCCTTCCAAGAGACTGTGAGATTATGCCACTAAAACTAGTTTTAGAACTTATTCCTACCACTTTTGTAGAAGAGGAACATATTTTACATCTAACCCATTTATATGAGACATGGTGTGATGCCTCTTTAGCTAATGAAGCTCACAAAATATGTATCAAGGTGCAATACGACAAAAGTGTCAAGCCTTGTGTTTTCTAGGAAGGATACCTTGTTCTTTTACATGATCAAGAATTTGATAAGTTAGGATCAGGAAAGTTCCAACCTATGTGCTCAGATCTATATATTTTCACGCGTGTTCTTACTAAAGTTCCCTATGAGTTAATCAATTTTGATGTAGTTCCACTGGCACAGCCTAGAAATTAGTTGTACCTAAAGAAATACAACGCTTGATCTCATGTGTAGTACACTATATACATATTGTGTATAGGTGTATTGAGTGTGTTTGTAGTGTATCTATTTAGAGTTTCCTACAGTTTCTGTTGATCCCTTTATGTTTGGTTTGCAGACATCGACACCCCTCAAACCATATTTTAGTTATACTAATGGTTGTAGGAAATTACAGTCTGGTAAGTTCCTCAGACAGAACACCAAAGGACACCACTCACAAACGAATCACAGATCAATACACCAGTATTCTTGACATGGTTAAAACCCTCAAAGAGGGAAACAGTCCATAGCCTGAGCCAACGTAGCCACTTCAGGCAATTTATTAATAAAATAATGAAAATTTACATAAGATTCTCTCATGAACGGTTACCCTACAAATGACCCTCCATTCTCTTTAAATAGAGATTATGGACCAATCGAGTGCTCAGCCACAAATCAAGTGTCGGTAATACCGAGGAGAGAATGAACCGTCGGATCACTACATATCATGACTATCAGATTGTAAGTTACAAAAGTACATAGTAAAGAAACACACTTTACGTAACTCTAGACTAGACCAAGTTATACTTAACTATTTCCTATGTGTCGGAATATCCTAACATCCCCACTTAAGAACAACTTGGGATAGGATTGAAGGATGTACAAATATGACACAATAGGAGAAGGAAGGAGGCATTAGAGCCTATCCCCCCTTAGTGACAACTTCTTGAACTCCAACCATAAATCGAAGTTTATTAAACTTCACCTCTGTGAGAGCATTTGTAAAGATGTCTGCAACTTGATCATCTGTTGAACAATATTGCAGTTCAAGAACATGGTCATTAATGATATTTCTGATGAATTTCATGTGTAGTTCAATGTGTTTGTTGCATTGATGTTGGACTGGATCTTTGCATAGTTGAATGGCATTTTGATTATCACACCAAAGTGTAGTCGAATGCTGCTACTGAAAGCTAAACCCTGACAAGATCTGACGAAGCCACAAGGCTTCCTTACTAGCTTCTATGGCACCATGATACTCTACTTCTACTGAAGAAAGAGAAATGGCACTTTGTTTCTTGCAAGCCCATGTAATAGGTCCTAAACCAAGAGTGAACACATAACCTGCAGTAGACTTCCAATCATCAGGGTCACCAACCCAATCGAAATCAGTGAACCCAACCAATAGAGGAGATGCTTCTGCACTGTAATGAAGCCCAAACTGAACTGTACCTCAAACATAATGAAGTATTCTTTTAGCTGCTTTCCAATGACTTTCATGTGGACTTTGCATAAACCAAGCAATATGGCCAACAACAAAGGAAAGGTCAGCACGAGTATGGGTCAGATACAAAAGTTTTCCTACAAGTTGACTATATAAGGTAGCATCAACTTCAAGGGAAGCACAAGTGGCTGAAAGTTTGGCTCCAGACTAAAAGGTAGAATGGGTTGGCTTACAGTATTCCATGTGAAAATGGCATAGAAGATCACAGGCATACTTGGACTAGGAAAGGGAAATACCTTCCTCTGGATTGCTAGACTTGAAGACCAAGAAAATAATGCAAGTGTCCTAAGTTTGTCATTTCAAAATTATTTTTAAGGTTGGGATCACTACTCGTAAGGATAATATCATCAACCTAGAGAACAAGAATGATAAGGGACTTGCCCACTTTCCTGGTGTAGACAGTATTGTCAGAATGACACCTAGAAAAGCCAGTTTCTAAAATAATGTTATCCATTTTGGCATACCAAGCTCAAGGGGATTTCTTGAGACCATAAAGGGATTTCTAAAGCCAACATACAAGACTAGAGTTTGTTTGTATAAAGCCAGTAGGTCGTTCCATATAGATTTCTTCATGAAAGTCCCCATGCAAGAATGCATATTTAACATCCATTTGATTGACTTCCCATTTGAAAGAGGCAGAAAGGGAAAGAACAAGGTGGATAGAGTTCATTTTGGAAACAAGGGAGAAGGTTTAAGTATATTCAATGCCTTCAACTTGTGAAAAACCCTTAGCAACAAGATGAGCTTTATATTTATCAACTTTTCCATCTAGTCCATACTTGGTTCTTTAAACCCATTTGCATCTAACAAGTTTTCGTCCCTTTCAAAGAGGAACAAGATCCCATGTATCATTTTCCAATAATGAACAATATTCTTCATTCATAGTTGTGTCCCAATCTGGATGGCCTGAAGCTTCTGCAAAGGTGTCGAGATCATAATTCACTGAAACTTGAGCTAGTAAAGAAGGTGCTCTATCAAAATGAGAGCATTTACGTCGTTGATCTGTAGGATCACTTGCAAGAGCACCTACTGCATCTCGAGTAGCATGAACCCATTTTGGAAGCTGAGGAGCTGAAGGAGGATCCTGAGAAGGTGGTGGAGGATTGTCATCCTCACTGTCATCATCTGAAGAAAAAATATTTTCATAAGTAGAAGGGATAGAGAGAGGTGGCACATCTGTTGAACTAGGCTCGTAGGCCGATATATTTTTAGCAAACTTTACATCTCTTCTAATGATAAAATTTTTGGACTTAAGTGGACTAAGTCTATATCCTCTGACATCTTTATAATATCCAACAAAAATACATTTCTCACTCCTAGGTTCTAAAGCTTTATGTTTCTCATCTGGAATATGGGCCCATGCTTCACTTTCAAAAACACGAAAGTGACTTACATCTGGTTTAATTGAGCTCCATGCTTCTTCTCAAGTGATTTTCTTTAAAACCTTAGTAGGAGTGAGATTTACTATGTAATTTGCACAGTTAATTACTTCTGCCCAAAAATTAAGACTAAGTCCTTTAGATTGAAGCATACAATTAGCCATTTCCTTTAAGATGTTATTTTTCCTTTCAGCTACACCATTTTGTTGTGGAGTATATGGAATAGTATGTTGTATTTGAATTCCATTCGCAGTGCAAAAGTTGATGAAATTGTTATTAACATATTCTCCGCCATTATCAGATATTAGCTTAAGAATTTGATGTCTAGATTGTCTTTCAACAAAGGCCTTAAAGGCCAAGAACATGTTAAATAGTTCACTCTTGAGTTTTAAGAAGTATACGTAAGTGCATCTAGAGAAATCATCAATTAAAATTAAGAAATACTTGTATCTAGATAATAAAACAACTGGAAGTGGACCACATAGATCACTATGCACAAGCTATAAAGGTGTTGAGGCGTGCCAAGAGGCACGTTTTTCAAAACTATCCCGATGATGTTTTCCAAGTACACATCCGGAACAAACAGCATCTCTGCAAGATACCATTAGAAGACCTGTCACCATATTTTATTTACATAGATTCTGAAGGGAGTGATAGTTTAAGTGACCAAATCACTCATGCCAAAGTTTTCTCACTTCATCATTATGAGTAACAAATACTGAGGGAAGATTTGATGACCCAAAGTTGTTAAACTTATACAACCTTATAGAATCATCAACAATGCCAATAGCTAAAATCTGTCTAGGATATCTTAGGTCCTTAATTACAACATCGTGAGGTGAAAATTCAACTATTTTACCTTCACCTGAATGAGTTATCTGATATACAAATAGAAGGTCGCAGGATAAGCTTGGAACACATAATACATCATTAAATTGACCATTGTCTAGATGAACAGTTCCAATCCCTACAACACTAAGAGATCTATCATCACCAACATATATACTTTTGGTGTTACAATCATTTAAAGAAGAAACCATGGCTTTGTTTTTGGACATGTAATAAGAAGGTCTAGAATCAATGACTCACTCATGAGAATGAGAAGAAGAAGATACATTTAGTGCATAACCAGACCGAGATGCTTGACAACCACATGGAAAAAATTCTATTCCTGAAGATGAAGTTGAAGTAGAAGAGTGCTCCAAATGGATGTTATGTTTATTCATTACTGTTTCCAAGGCTTCCATCTTTTTAAAGTATTTGGATTCTAAGTGGCCATCTTGAATACAAAAGTGTGAATGTTTATTAGTCTTCTTCCCTTTGTTTATGTTTGCCTTATCATTTTGTTGAAATAATTTTTCATTTTGAGGTGGAAATTTCTTAGGAATCTTGTTTGGTTTAGGACCATTCTTTTTAGGATACTACTTCTTGGGATTCTTTGAATTTGGTTGGTTCTGGGTGGCTAAGGCTTTCTTAGAAGAGTTTCCAAGATTAAGAAGACCAAGATATAAGAGTTTTCCTTGTTCTCTTATTAAAGAATCACAAAATGAATCAAAACAAGGTGACTTGTAGTCTTGTCCTTGAGAAATAAAGGCTTCTCTAGTAGAATGGAAGGTGGAAACAAATACAGAGTATGCTGGTCCCAACTTAGTAAGAATGGCATAGATAAGGCTACCATCTTCTTTCTTAACCTTAACACCTTCCAAGAGAAGTCTAAGGGTCTTGAACTTGGACAAAAAATCTTCAATGGAAGAAAAATTATTGGGGTCCAATGTAAGCAACTCATTTTCGAGTTGATGGGCTCTAATTTAATTTTTAATTCCAAAAACTTCAGTGAGTTGTTTCATTGCTTCATTAGGAGTATCAAGTTATGCAATATGGAATCTAAGGTCTGGAGAAATAGACATCCCTATCAACCCACTTGCTTGATCTTGCCTATTTTCCCATTTCACTACCATATCTTCATCTTGAGGTTTGGTTTCTTGGCCTGAGGCTATTCTGTAAATACCTTTACTTCTAAGTAAATCCACAATGTAGGACCAGCATTGGAAGTATTTGGTGCTGTCAAGAATAAATTGGAATGGAATTTCTATTTTAACAGAAAATAAAGTTGTAGATGCTAAAACTAAGTGTTCCAATGGAAAGATCTCAAAAAAATAGGCTGATTAAAAAAAACGGCTCTAAAAATGACTTCCAGATGAATAAGTTATGGGTTTTTGAAGAAAAGTTGTTGAAGATGTTGACGAAGTGCGTGAATGTGCGGAAATGAATGATAATGTTATATTTAAAAAAATCCACCCCACCTGCCCCCCCTCCAAACTTAATTTAATTAGCTCACTTTGAAAAAAATTATGTGATTCACTTTTATAAATAAGTGAAAGTTACTTTTACAATGATACTTTATGAGCTACCAACTAAATTGTAACTTAAATAAAAGATAAAGAGACTATAGAATTATAAGGACTCACTTTTTATAATGGGTGAGAACACTATTACATAAAGTAACTTTAAAACATAAGTTACATGTGCTTTTTGAGAAAGCAACTCAACAAAAAGAAAGACTTGAACTCAAGACCTCTATTCTCATAAAGTAATTTTGGGCAAAGTGAGCTAGTTTAAAAGGTTAGTAATTTTTGGAAAAGAGGAAAGGGTTTTTTTTTTTTAAGTCACTAAAGTTTTGGGGTGTGTGCCTACTTGAAAAAGTTTTTTTTTGCCTGCAAAACAAAAACCACAAAACCCAACACGGATATACAAAAAAAAACTTACAGTTTGAAGTTAGCTTTAGCAAGAAACTAAATATTTTCCTCAATATTTTTGATTTTCCGAGATCACACTAAGGCACGACAAAAAAGAGCATACGAATGAGAAAAATCCTTCCTTTTTGTCTCTGATTTGCCCAGATCGCACAGAGTCGCAGAGCAAAGATCTTATGCAGAAATGAAAAGTTTAGATCCAATAACAAAAAACAAAGAGATAAATAAACTGAAATAAACAAAGAGATGAATAGCTAGAAATGCAAATAAAGACTGTATACCTTTAGATCTAAAAAAATGATGTAGCTAGGGCTACCAGAAACCTTTTCGTGTAAAACTAAAGGGGTTCCTCACTGGAACAAATGCTCCTAACACAATAGAGCAGTCCTCTCAGCCTAAAAGCAATTAGAAATAATAGATCTAGGAAACGACAGTCAGATGCAGTTGTACCGGCTTCAGATTTGGATCACCAATGGATGCAGCCCTCAATTTGCTCTGATACCATGTAGGTTTTTATAGGATAAGTTCCTCAGACAGAACACCAAAGGAAACCACTCACAAACAGATCACGGATCAATATACTAGTGTTCTTGACGTGGTTAATACCCTCAAAGAGGGAAACAGTCCACGGCCTAAGCCAACGAGACCACTTCAGGAAATTTATTAATAAAAGAATGAAAATATACATAAGCTTCTCTCATGAACGGTTACCCTACAAATGACCCTCCATGTTCTTTAAATAGAGATCATGGACCAATCAGGTGTTAAGCCACGGATCAAGTGTCTATAATACCGAGGAGAGAATGAACCGTCATACCACTACATATCGTGACTGTCGAACTGTAAGTTACAAAAGTACATAGTAAAGAAACACACTTTACCTAACTCTACAGTAGACCAAGTTATACTTAACTATTTCCTATGTGTCGGAATATCCTAACAATGGTGCTAATCCTATTACTCAAAACCTATCCTCCACAACATAGGCTATATTTTCTCCAAATTGGGAGTTAGAGAGTCTAGAAAGGATTTGTATTAGTCACTCTCCTAGCAAAATCGTTGATTATAGCACAATGGTCGATCGATTATATGATGTTATTTCACATGGTATCCATCGTTTAGTCATCATAATTGACTCATAGCTCGTGGCAATACAACTTGCTAATGTTTATTCAATTAAAATTCCTACCATCCTTCACATATTCTTAAGGGTTCGCCTTCTAGAAAGACACTTTGATTTCATACAATATGAACATATTTCTAGAAATCTAAAGACATTGACAAATGCACTTGCTAATCTTGTTTTATATATACATTTCCAACGAATGTAAATATGTTTCAATACACATCATATCTATTAAAAACATAATAAGAACATGGAAACAATAGATATATATATATATTTGTAGATAGATAGATAGATAGATAGATAGTTTGGTTTTAAAAAATTTGTGTCTGAGACACATATGTGCATACGAATGATATAAAAAACTACATGCAAATATCTAAGTAGACTAATCAAAGTGCTCATGATAACATGCCATTGCACGAGTTGTCCTGTGTCGGATCCGACCAATATGGCTAGGCACTCCTATAGTGTGTTGTTGAATTGCATCGGAATATGGTCGATCATGGTCTAATCTATCCCACATGTCAACCCCTCCATGTGGCGCTCCACCTCTGTTAAGATGTCAGCTACATCAAGATCTAGTAGTGCATGATGTCTTACTGCAACAACCTGTATTAGTTCTACTTAAGCATGTGGTTATTCTCCACACGAAGAAGATATGAAATACCTATTATTCGAAGAGGCCTAATATCTACATGAACAAATCAATAGTTTGGTCTATGAAACATCAAAAACATAAAAATTGTTAGACTTTCAAAAATACAAATGGTTGAAATATCGTAATGAACTGTCTATGCAGCCATCCAAATAAGGCTAGTGAGAAACTAATCATCAATGAATCTACATGTCGGGACATAGATCTATCCACCTCCTCTTTTGTGGAACCCTAGGATCAATGGGCTCGAGTGTAATCTATTGAGGCTGTAATAATGGAACCCGTTCTACAAAAAAAGAGACCAAGATGGAACTGTATTAAAAGTTTTTCAACTTTCTGTCTCTAGCTTTAGACAATTGTTCTTTCATGTTAACCAACACTCCCTTGCTCCAGTTCAAGACTGTTGGATCCAAACACTCCACACCATACTGCATGTATGATCTTCTAGCTACATGAAGTGTTGAGCTACTCACCAATTTGGAAATGATGAATAAGATTGTTCATAAAGAAAAATGGGTTACATATTTTATGCTAATATTTCCATCCATAGTGTGCTTGCCTCTAGGTCTATAATAAATGGAAATATAATCTTTCAATGTTTCTCAACCCCTTCTTCCACCTAGGAGAGATATGTGGGCACCTATGATGGATAAAACTATCAAAAAATATATGTCGTCTACCATTAGCTCGAGACATGTTACCCAAATTTGAATGCTGATGCTTGCACATGCCATGAATGAAAAATATACGCTAGTAATTCCACGTGCTGCCTCATACCAGGAAGCCAGAATAATTTCAACAATGCATAGTTTTTCAGTGTCGGGATGGTAGTAGGATCATTAACTTCATTTAAATCTTGTTCTTTTTTTTTCTTTCTCTCTAAATAAAGGCCATTTTCTGCTAATGAAGACCTGAAACATCAAGAGGAGACTCATTAGGATCTATTCCATGCAAGAAAACTGAAAAAATTTGAAGGGAATTTCGAAAACAAATTTTGGATTTGCGCCCAATGCACCCCTATGAGGAGACACATTGCGTTGCACCCCTCCCTGTAGTGTATCTTTGTTTTGGTGCAACACACCTTTCGACTATGTAGGGCTACGTTGATCCTAGGGCGAGTTTTTTGAACCCTAAGTCCCTCAAAAATACCCAAAACTTACATGAAAACACAAAATCAAACCATGAATTGAAGGAGAAAGGTCTTAGTTCCTACCTAGAAGTGATATTTCTTGAAACAATCCATCTGATTGAGTGGAACTACAGAAGATCAAGGGAAAAAAATACACAGAACTCACATTGTTGAAGGTAATTCTGAAATGGTAAAGATTAATAGTCATTTTGAATATTTATGGTTGTTTCTTCCATTATTTTATTCATATTTAATGTTTTGGCTTAGTTACAAACCATTTTTACCATGAAACGGGTATTTTGATCCTTTTTGTGATGTTTCGAGCAGTTCAACGACTGCTTAATGGATTTTGTCATGTTTTTAACAAATTATTTTGACCGAGGAACACACTTTTATCATTTGTTTGGGCTCCGTAAACTCACAAAAAAGGAACCCCCTAGAGTCCTCTTTCAACTCTTTTCAGACTCCCAAAATATAAAAATATTATTGAGCACTTGTCCTTTTGAACTCATTGAGGTAAATGAAAAGGCATCTACTCAGTATAAGTTTAACCCTTTTCTGGACTGAGATAGACTACTTAAGGAAAAGGATTGCAATAGTCGCACATGGATAAGAGGTTCTCTTGGATATTATTTTCTTCCTTTTCGAACCTAAGAGACTATCTACGAAAAGGAACATTTGGATTTTTCTGTTTTGCCTCTTTTTCAAACTCTCTAAAGATGAAAAAGATGTTGAGTTATATCTTCACTCGACTCGTAGAAAACATCAAACAATTATGTACTCATCATTCACGATGGGATTGAACCACTGCTTGTTTGGGTTCATTAAATATTCTCAAAGGCATTCATCCGAAGGATGAACTTACATACCAAGAATATGTTATCCTACTCAAGCATGTTAAAACATAAAGACGTACTGACCAGTATGGTTGGGAAAAACAGGGTACTCCACTTGTCAATGGTAGTGGGTCACTCTTGAACATGACACTCTTCCACTTCATCTTCATGGCTATTTGGATGGGAAATCTGGTTTTCTTTTGGTTTATCATACTGTTTCAAAGCCTTTGTTTTTGGTTTTGGGTCAATGCTGCCAACTCCATTTGAGTGTCACCACTGTGTTCAAGATAAGTAATTTAGTTAATATTTGCTACAATACTATTAAGCCTTCATTCCATGTCTTTCTTTCCTAATCAAGTTCCGTATCAACATCATTTTCATCATTCTATCTCAAACCATGATACGCATTTCATTTCGTTGATGGGGGATACATCAAGGCCCTCTTATGATGGGTCGCTTCTTATCGACATAAGCTCATTATCTAGAAAGTTGATTTAGAAACACTCCCTTCATACCTTGATGCTTTCATACATCAATGACAAGTTTACTTGCTCTCGACGATATGTTTTCATCATTGACCTTCGACCAAAATATTTTGTGCGGTGTTCGACATCAACTCATTTATTCACACGATACATATTGTAGTAGAGTACCTTGAGAGCCGTTAACATCATCAGTGGTTTCTACCACGTATATTAATGACTTACAACATTGGCTGGTAAAAATATGTTGTCTACCATGTTAGACTCGTACACTGGTTGGTTGTGTGAACAAGATAGAAGACCCCGGATCTAGTTTCATCCACCTGGGATATGATTTCAGGAGTAATAGAACATCACAATGTATGATGCCTATGATCATACGAATAGTCATCTAGTCATGGGTCCACCATTTTTCATCTGTGGATGTGTCTTTTGATCATTGTACATGTAATGTTAACTTATGTGCTGAGTATGGGTATGCCTCCCTCAACAAAGGTGTCATGATGTAAATGTATTATAATATATTATGATAACGATAGTTGTCCTTGATCCTGACTTTTCACAAGGTAAAACACTTCAATCATCAACTATCATTTCTAACTTTGTGCTTCAGCGGGAAATCTGTTATAGGCCATTTTGTCACATCGGGCCAATAGGCCTTCAAATAAGATCATTCACATCCTTTGAACATTTTTTCATCCTCCCTACACAAAGCCTTAAGTATACCTCTCTCATATCCATGAGTTTCTTCTTGAAACTTCTTTATTTCAGTCATTTTTAGGACCAATCCACCTTGGCCTCTCATTGGCCAGCGTGGACTGCCAAGTTTCCCTACTCTGAACCTGCGCTGATCACCAACAAGTTTCTCAATGTTGAGGGTGTGTTGATTCTATAAATTTGGGAAAACAAAAAATAATCATGAAGCTTCCTCTTCTAGAAGCTTCCAAGATCTGTTGTAACTATTTACCTTAGATAAAAGTCTTGAATCCTATCCTATTCTACATTAGATTTTTCATCCCTTATCCCTTGATCTCATCCTCCCATCAAGAGTGTATCTCAAGCCCAGATTGGTAAAATGATAAGAATTCATGAACTACCTCCTTAACCTATATATTAATTACCATCCATAGGTAAGGGGTTGTCTTTTGGAGAGTTATTCTACCCGTATGTTGTTGTTGTGAGATATATCATTCCATGCATTAGGGTGATTAGAGATGAAATTTTTGATAGGGAAAGAGTAAGTAAAATTTGAGGAGCTCTTTTACAAGATCAACATTTATTTTTGGTTGTAACTCACCCATTTCTATTAATGAAAAGAGTTCTTTGTTTTCCTATATAGGATGTTATGTTTTCATGTATTTCAATATCATGTTGATATATTGAATAAAGTGATTAGATGATGCTACATAGATCTCGTAGATCATTGGCTTGTGTTGTCTAATTGAGTAAGTTGTAATTATAGCGATTGGAACAAGGATTAGAGCATACAAGACAAGCAAGGAGTGAATCATACGACATATTTCAGGTAGGCTTCATCTCATTATCTATTTAATTTAAGGAAAATATCAGCCCATTTGTCTTTTTTTATTTAATGTTAGTCCATCGGGCCTAGGAAAGATACTTTTGTCTGCAGTAGTAGATTTCGTATAACACCGATATTCCAACCTTCCGACGTCCTCAACCCCCGACCCTTTGAAGTTCCGAAGTTACGAAATTAGGGGTTTTGATATTAAGTTTGATTCTGATATTCTAACCCTCCAACGTGCCAAGCCTCCAACCCTCCGGGGCCTCGAAGTTCCAAATTTATGAAATTCAGTCTGCTTCCCTACTTCTAAAACTTGGCTTGCTTCCCTGGTTTCAAGGTTCGAAAATTTAACCTTCTTCCTGGTTCTGAAATTTTGCCTGCTACTGTGACGATTCTCTACCACATACTGCAGAAACCATGGGACTCCCCTGGAACAAACATTTTCACATTAGTGCTAACATATACTGCTTCTGACCTCAATGCTAGTCTAGTTGACATCAATTCCAACATACCAAGTGCCACCAATCAATCAGATAATGTCAATTGTTCAACAAGATCCATTTGTGCATATTACATATTGTAAAAGAGAATTTATTAAAGTCATTAGAAGACCCAAAAACACTCCAAGACCTCGTCATGAGTACTCAATCAAGTCGGCCTTCCAAGAATCTATAGATCATTCTAGAAAGAGATGTGAGCCTAGACAAAAGGACAAGTACACTTATTTGCATCGATAGATCACTATATAAAGGAGGACTCCGCCTCTCTTCAATCATCATCAATAAAGCATCAAAAAAGGAAGAAAGAAGTGCAATAAATGGAAAGAAATAAGCCTCTCATCTAGCGAAGGAAAAGAGAATAAGATCGAAGTATTTTGACATTGTTTTAGCTCATCTTCCTGACGCGTGTGACTATAGCTACGGTTTCTATAGTTAGGTATTGCATACCTCAAGGAATTTAATATCTAGTATAGGTGAAGGGTATAATTTCTAGCTGTGATCACAAGAAAAAGTCTCCAATTCAAGCGAAGATGAAAAGCCTCACAAAACTCCTCCAAGTAGCCCACACATGAAAAATTGCAGTGGTTTCACATGACAGGCAAAAGATTGCAGGAATCTGTGAAGAAGCCAAATTTCAGAGAAGTGGAGATCAGAAGTACAGGAATTCAATTTTACAAGCGCTAACTTGGAAGAGAAGAAGGATTTTTTCAAAATTTCTTGTGACTTGGTCTTGGAAAGGTTAGTATACAAAGGGTATTGGTCTTGGAATTCATCAATTGAAGATTCTATAAGAAGAATAATTTTGTGGGTTTTCCTCTCAATATTGGAGAGGTTTTGGCCCTGGTTGATTGCCTATATCTTATGTCCCTTGTCTCATTCTTGTTTATATTTTTGTAGTTGTTTGATGAAAATGAACACAATAATAATCAAGCTAAAGGAGAACCTAACCAAGAGAAGTCAAAAGTTTTCACAAGAAATTATCATTGCTAGAGAAATCACCTCATCTCTCTTCCCTATATTTATCAATAGGTGTTACATTAATTTTAATGCTAATGTTACATTGATGGTTGAATAGGCATGAAAAGGATGACCATGGTTAAACTGTAACAACCTTGGTTAAAATCCCATGTAAAATAAATAATACCATGGTTGATGGGAAACATATTCCAAGTTGAAAAGTGTGTAAAACATCCTAGTGGGTGTTTATTCAGTTTATTATGGCTAATGAAATTAGCAAAGGAAACAAAAAAGGAAAAGAGGAATTATTTGGCATTTATTTATGAAAATAATGGAAAATAGGATAAAAGGAAGGTGAAGGATCATAGGGTGCATGTGAGGAGGAAATTGAAGTAAAATAATGGAAATTGAAGAAAATAGAGGCCTCATTGATAAAAAGTCTTATGTGGATCAATTGATAGGCTTGGTCAGTGTAAGCTTGGACAATTTAGTTGTTGAGATCTCTCTCTATTCTCTCTCTCATACTCTTTGGCACTTAGAGTTTTCTTGGAGCACACTTGGAGAGTGTGGCATAGCTGGTGTTTTGAGAGCAAGAAGGCAAAGGAAGAACAGGTAAGTAAAAGAGGACATCATGATTAGCAACTACAGTGGGTTTTTCTTGTAGGCATTGAGTTGCATGTATGTTTTTCTCACTAGTTTTGGCATGCATGGCATATGCATGTGGTTTTTTGGTTATGATATTTCATTGACATGGAGGATGGTCAGGATAGACAGTGGATTCCCTAGTCATGCCATTTCTTGGATAGCCATGGAGATTAGGGGTTTATTTCCTTGTTTTCTTTTGGTTGGTTATCTTGTTTCCTTTAGCTTCGGCTGAGTTATTAGTTCCTGGAGCCTTGGTTGGACAAATACTCTTGAAGCCCTGTAACGACTTGGGTTGAATTACTAGTCCTGGAAGCCTTGGTTGGACAAACGTTGTGGAAGCCCTGTAATAGCTTGGCTTGAGTTACTTCTCCTGGAATCCTTGGTTGGAAAAATGCTCTCGAAACCCTTGGTGGGTTGAGTTACTAGTCCTGGAAGCCCTGGATGGAAAAATGCTCTATAAGCCCAAAACATGTTGTGTGTTGAGTTACTAGTCCTGGAAACCCTGCTTGGAGAAACACTCTGGAAGTATGGAATAATATGTGGGTTGAGTTACTAGTCCTAGAAGGCTTAGTTAGAACAGACACTCTAGAGCCCTAGAAGACTTAGGTAGAGACCAATCTGATGATGGTTTTGTGATGTCTAACCATGAGGTGGAACCACTATTTGATGGGTTGATGTTGATGGCATCTGGAAGCTATGGGTGGTTTTTGATTGATGTGTTATATGAGATCCCACATTCGTGCTTGGAATATGGCATAGGGGTGAACGAATGAAGAGAGATTTGGCTCGGCCATTCTATGATCGGGTGGAACATGGAAGTACCATCCTGAGTTTAGATTTTTCATCATCAGTATAAGGTTATTTCTCCTTATAATTCTATGAGTATTATACTGGTTATATGTGGTTTATATGGTTGTGATTTCATTGGTATTTATTTTGCTATTATGATGGTTATAGATATATGTTTTATGAAAGTAGCTATGTATCGCTCTCATCATGTTTTTACTGGTAAATGAATGAACAATGTATCTATGACTTGATGGATGAAATGATAGTTGATGTGTTGAGGCATCAATGTTTCTTAGCAATTCTCAGCTAAGTATGAGACCCCTATGCTCAGATCTATTTTTTACACCTGTAGATTACATATTCGCGATATGTTTGATGAAATTATTGTCATGGCTAGTAGGGGTCCAGTCAAGGTATTATTCAAGTAATTGCATTTGTACTGTCATTTCTCCATTATTTTACTGTTATGAAAATGTGATTCAATTCTAGGCAGTGATCTAGGCTTTGGGCTTGAAAATGTGTCTCAAATCCAATGGACACTAGCACAACACTATAAAAAAATAGTCCATGGACACTAGCTTGTAGGCTTGTGAGAGTGTCCAAATGTCCCTCGACACTGGCATGCCCATAGCATGTGAACATCTAGAGGTCAAGTGGTCCAAAATATCAGTGGGATCCAAGGGCTGGTTGGCAGAAATGTTGGGATAGTTCGTATGGGTCCTATTGCTGATATTGAAGGTCTATATGGTGTAATTCCATCCGTTCCGCTTCCTTAACATGAATTAGGAGGTCGAATCATATCATAGTAACTTCTCATCACATGTTTACCCTGGTTGGTCGGTTACTTTAGTAGATGTTGGAGGAAGGTGTTACACAACCATTAATTCAACAATGTATGTATGTTACATTAGCATTACATTGTTGAACAAGGTTGAGCATGGCTAAATTTGGAGGCCATGTTTGACTATGGTTAAGCTTTCCTAACCATTTTTGAGCATGGTTGATTGTGGCTAAATATGATCTATTTATGGTTGACCATGAACATGGTATTTTTTATTGTCCATGGTTGTTCATGTTGAGTATGGTTGTCCATAGTTTTACCTTACTAACCATGGTTGATCATGGTTGACCATATTGACTATGTTTGACTATGGTCAACTATGGTTGAGCCTTGATGAATATGGTAGACCATGGTTAAGCTTGTTTTAACATCGCTAGATTTGGTGACCATGTTTTACCATGATTAACTTTGGATAAAAATGGTAGACTAGTGTTGTCAGCGTTTACCTATAGACGACTATAGTTGACCATTGTTAACCATGTTGCCCATGGTTGGTCATCTTCACCATGTTAACTATGTTTAACCATAGTCAACCATCTTGACCATGTACACAATTGTTGACCATGGATTGTACATGTTTGAACATTTTTGGCCATATTGACCATGTTGCCATTATTGACCTTATTATCTATGATTGATTATTCTCAACTACATATGAACATAATTGACCATGTTTGACCTCTATTCACTAAGGGAAGATCACGATTGAGTAAATTAAACATAGTTGACCATGGTTCAATGGTTTTGTTTGATGCATGGAGGATAATAGTGACTCCTCCCAACCACCTAAGCTGCACCCACTTCATGATTAAAATAATAATTATATAATTCAATATAAAATGGTTATATTAAAAAGTAAAATTATGTGAAAAATAAAATTACTCCTAAATTAAATTATATAAATTTTATTGAAATTATAACTAAAATTGTATAATATCAATAATATTAAAGATATAAGACTTTTTGGGGATCTCGCTATGTAAGTTCGAAAAAATGTAAAATAAATGTGATTATAAGGACCCCTATTCAAAACCCTCATTATGACTAGGAATATTCTAGAATACTTCATGGGGGTGAAATTCCTAACATTGACCTACTAGATAGAAATCAATTCATGATAAGCATCAAAACACTTAAGGTTAAAAAATCTTCCAAAAGAAAACTAATTACCTAATATTTTAAATGAGAAAATATTCTAGGCAAATTCCATGCTTGATTAATACCACATGCTTGAAAAACCACAACTCATGTTCACATGGAACATGTTTATATGGAAATTATTTTTAATTAATAAATTTAATTTAAAGGAAAGAAATTCCATGAATACTTTGGAGATAAATATAAACCTTTTATTTGTGAATACTATTAATAATATGATAGAATATTCCATGGAGATAAAATCCTTACTCACCACCTAATAATTATTTGTAATTAAAATAGTGCATCCATATAAACTAAGTTTATGGTAAATGTTGATACATATCAGTACATGATAAGAATCAAGAGGTACTTTACCTACTCAATGCTTCTAGAATCCTCTTTCAAAAAAGGGTTTGCTAGAATTTGAGCCTCTACGTAATATCTACTAAAATGGAATATGTTAATATTTTAAAGGAAATTGCATTTCATCTAGCAAGCCACAACTTCAATTGAAACAACTCTGAAAATGAATAAGCTCTGAACTTGCATGGGATGCAAACTGAATCTTTGTTGTAGAATACACCCATGGGGAAAATTATTTTACCAGGTCAAATCTGTAGGCATCATTAATACTCGAGTGAGTTTAACATTAGATAGTTAGGATCAAAATGGAGGACAATGATTGAATTCATCCTCACCATTCAATATGGAAGATCCCTTTAAATTCTAAAATATAATTCCTATCATTGTAATAATTTAAGAGATAAAATCTCTATTGGTATACATTTAATCATTATAACGGGAAGCCACCATCAATCACCTAATACAATGGAGGTGGAAATTATCTCAATTACATATATGTCCTCTATCAAGCATCCTAATTTCCTTTATCAATCATTTTACTATCGTGGATACCTATAATATAAGCTCAACATGATCCTCTTGTGCTCTCCATTTTTTTATCTTAGAGCTCCTTTCAAATTTTGTTGACAATATTAATCATTAATTCCATTCATATTCTTTCATGTCTTAAACCATTTTGTAACAATGGGTTGTTTATATAAAAATACTCTCAAGTCGCTTTGATATTAGGAATAACCCAAAGGTTGTTTTACATAACTTATGCAATAACAGAAATGGCCAATAAATAAATGGATCATTTATTGGATAAATGGCCATCATTCCTACTTCTAATAAAAGGCATTTCCATGGTGTAATATTGGATGCTAGGGTCATATGGATAATATTAACATCATCATAGGTCATTTTAGAAAATAAAATGATAATATTTACAGCAAACGAGATCAATAATATTATTTATATAAATGTGTGTATGTGTGTGTGTGTGTGTGTGTGCGTGTGCGTGCGTGTGTGTGTGTGTGTGCGTGCGTGCGTGTGTGTGTGCGCGTGCGTGTGCGTGCGTGTGTGCGTGTGTGTGTGCGTGCGTGCGCGCGCGCGTGTGTGTGTGTGTGTGTGTGTGTGTGTGTGTGTGTGTGTGTGTGTGTGTATCTGTGTGTATCTGTGTGTGCGTGTGTGTTATTGTTTTTATAATAGTGAAAATGTTATTTCTATATAGTTATGTGTCAATAAGTTTTGGGTTCTCGAGTTCTTAGTTCTACACATTGTAGTCATCTTAGATTGATTGTAAACAATGAAAAAATTGCATCTCAATGGATTTGATTCCATTTAATTACTAGTAAATATTGGATTACAATACATCTAAACTAGTAAGGATAATGGTCATTCCCTTTCTTGTCCAACAAAAACATCCATTATCTTTTTAAAATATGGCCACAAAATATATAGTAAGAGATATGATTGAAACACAATGAGGAGTGAATACAAAAATCCAATTGCATCATACATCATGTGCCTCACTAATAATGTCGTGTGCTATATAATAATTAGTATTTTTACGATAGTAACTTTCAATATTATTAACCACAATATTAGTATTAACCAATTTATGTAATGACTATTAGTCAAATTCTGCATACCCTTTTATTTGTGAATACAAGGTTCGATCTTATTTTGGTTTTACATTCCACAAATTTCTATTAGTGACTTGTAAATAGGCGCCTATGGCACCAAACCATTAAAATATAATCTATACCTTCTTGAATACTCTTGAAAAGTATCACCCATTAATGGAGAGTTAGCACAATAATGTAAATTGTAATTAATTGGGTGTGGATCCATGTTTTATTTTAACCCATTAACTTTAGAGATCATAGATATTTTAATCTTCTCAAGGAAGGAGGTCCTCACTACCATTGGGAAAAAGCTTGGTGTCATTTTTTATTTTGAACCATCTTGGTAATTGAAGTAGGATAAAGGATGGACATGGTTTTAGATTGAAGTGGATCTAAGAGATGAGCTCATTCCAAATTTGGAGCTATTCATGAGTGATAAACTATGGAACTATAAGGTCAATTATTCGCATATGATCTTCCATTTTTTTTCTTTCCATGAGGTGGGTCATCCTTAGGAAAAAATTGGGTATGCTTGACCTTCTTTAACTGAACTTGCAAAGAAATGGATTAGGAAAAACGATAATGGTGATTAAGATTTGTTAGCTAACATTTTTTCATTAGACTTGAGGGCGTTTATTGAGGAGGTGACCGCTTTGTTGGTTGATCCCCTTCGCAGCACTGATCAACTTGGTACTACCTCTTCCTCCATCCCTTCCCTTTCTTTCCAACTAGGATTTGTGTATTTTTCTTCCTTGATCCTGTGCCCTTTATATGCTCCAAAATGGGCTTCCTCTACTTTTCTTCATTATGTTAGGCCCCTCTCTTCCTCCCTTGAGCACCCCAACCACTGCCATCTAGGATATATATATTTCTTGTACAAGTTTCTAACCTTTTTTCCCCCAAACCCATTTCCTTGGTTCATCATGTGGGTAGGAAGGGCTATGACTTGCTACCTCATGAAAAGCATAAGGAAGTCATCCCATCCTATAGTGGGCTCACATTGAATCCCATTCATTCCAACCATATTAGGTAGAAATATTGTTTTTAAATCTTGAAGAGAAGGTGATGATGGAAAGGAATCAAGGAAATAAAGCTTCCATTTAAAGGGACCTTTGATTGGGGAAAGACTTAGGCATAGTTGTTAGCATTATGACAAATGTGTTTTCCTTGATGGCAAGCTACTTAATAAACATGTCAACATGATGGTAGCAGGATGAGTATTTAGGTTAGTTCAAATGTGATAGAATGATTAGATAAAGGAATATTAGTTCAGAGCGAGAGCAATGATAAAGATGAAATTTGAAGAAGTATATGCGGGTTCTGTGAAGAAAATTCGCGTACATATGTGGGCATGGTGAAGAAAGTTTCATATAGTTTATGCACCATGGTATTATAAATACCAAGGGTCTTTACAATGGTATTGACCTATAGTAATAGTATTGATCCCAACAAAGGATATTTATTCTCGTAAAAGAATACCATCAGCATTAGTGTGGTTTTGACCTGTGGTATTGGCTAACGGCTAAGCTATATAAGGAGATGAAGATCAAAGTACTTTGGTGTGCAAGTGATCAATATTATGTGAATAGTTAGATCTGAAGAAAGTGTGCATGTAATGGGATATTAATGAATTGCATGATCTAAAACTAAGTATGCACCCGAGAATTTGATGGATCAGATCCAATAGATTTGAAATGACTATATTGATAATGGATTGGTTTGATCTAGCATATTTTTTTTTATGCATATTTTACTATGTATGCCAAAAAATGGGTTTGTTCTAGAGGTCTGATGTGCATCACAACTGTAAGTCAATAGTTACAGATATGTACATAGGTTGGATAACCTAAAAGTTGTCTACATACACGGGTTTAATGTGAGTAAGTCATGTATCGATCTAGATCTATACGTGGGTTTGATTCCTAGAAAGAGCTTATACACACGGAAGTGTTTTGAGGAAAGCAGGTATATAAGCTAGATTTTTGCTGAATAAGATGTCTCATCAGTCTAATCAGTCTTCTTGTTTTTTTGTTGTCTGTCAATAAAGTCTTACTTGATGATTTGGGTTTAACAGTAAGGATTGAATATGAATTGATTGATTGAAGAGAAATGATTTTTCTAGCTATATATATGATTCAAGATCTATGATGGTTCCGTGATTATTTCATAATGATTAAGTAGTTTAGGGTTTAACTCAGTGTGTGTTTTAGAATGATAGTGATTCAGTTTCAGGGTTCAATGTTTTGAGATCTGTATGTGGGTATGCTTCAAGGAAGTCACGTATACACGCAGATTTGCTAAAGTAAAGTAGCGTATATATTCTAAATTTTTATTGATCAAGGTTTTAAATTTGTTTAGTAAGTTAATGCAGTGTTTGGGTTCAATATTTGTATTCTAGTTACAATTATCTAATTGCCTTGGTTATTTGGGAATAATTTGATTGATTTGGGTCTTAGTTGGTTTAGTGATTGGTTGATTCATTTGGTTCAATGATTGATTGGATTCATGGAGTGAACAATTTCAGTTTTTATATTTCGTATTGGGCTTAAATGATGTTAGTGGGTCTACTCTGAAAATTTGATGAAAAGTAGCCTACAAGTTGTGATGTTTTCTATCAGGTGGATCTAGTGTGAAAATTTATGAAATGTGGTGCACGCAAGCATTGAGTGTTGGAGCCTTCAGTGAGGAAGTCGAAGCTTCCTTCCAGTGGTAGCTGTTAAATTAGATCAGGTGGTTGGAGCTCCCTTCCAGTTGGTGTTGGTAAACAAGATCAAGGGGTTGGAGCTCCCTTCCAGTGGGTGTTGGACAATGACAAAAGGTTGTACCTTTCTGGAAGTGGGTGCCTACATACTTGTATGAGTCTGCGCCAGTACAATATTGTAATTTTTTTTCTTAATAATAAAAGAAGACAAATGCAATAGCAATTGTGGTTTTCTCCCACATTGGGTTTCCACCTAGAAATCCTAGTGTTCATGTGTGTCGCTTATATGTGATGGTTTATTTTGTCCTTACTTCACATGGTTACTATTTAATTAAAGCTTAATGAGGTACTAATACATTGATTCAAGTTAAACATATGATGAATTAACTAAAAATTAAGTTTACTTTATATATGCTAGTTATTTGGATAACGATGACATACATACGCATGTTATTCTAGTAAAGTCATGTATAAAAATCTGAATAAGAAAAGAAAATTTTTAGTGAGTTTTAAAATGTTGATTCACACCCCCCCCATTCCCCAACCCTTAGTTTTTTTCCCAACAATGGTTTCACCATGATCATCCTCTCCTTCAATGAGAGAGGGATTTGGAGTGCCCAAAAAACATTGGCCCCTAAAATGATTCTCTTAAGTAATAAGCTAGACATTATTTTAATTCAATAAATGATGTTTGAGGGAGCTATAACTAGGGCTTGTTTGGAACCTTTGCTTAATATATGACTTATTAGGTAGATGCAGATGGTCTATTAGAGAGTTTTCTTTTGGTTTGGATCATAAAATGAATATAAATCTCCTCTTTTCTTTTCAATTATATTGTTTTTCTTAATTTGGAGGTTAAATACTTTGGGGGTGCTCATTTTCTATTTTAAATGACCATGGTACATATGAAAAAAGAATCCCTGTAACATCCCTGGAGGAAATTGAAGGAAAATAATGGAAACTGAAGGTTAGTTCAAACTTTTGTTAGTTCCACTTTGGAGCTCTCTCATTATTCTCTCTCTCTCTCTCTCACTCACTTGGTCACTTAGATTTTTCTTGGAGAACTCTAGTTTGGAGCAAGGAAAGAAAAATCAAGCAATGGAAAGGAAGGCAAGCAAGAAACAAGGAAAGGAAATCAAGATTAAGTAGCTTTAGCAGGAATACTTGCAGGTAACCTTTTGCATGTGTGATTTCCTAGATGGTTTGGACATGCATGGCTTTTCATGTTGTTGTATGGTTCTCTTGTTGTCGATGGAATGGTTTTTCCGGGTTATGATAGGGGATTTCAACCTAGCCTAGACTTCTTCCTGATGCCATGGTATGTTGGGATGTTTATTCTGGTTTTTCAGCTTTGGTTTTCCTAATGGATTTCGGAATCCGGGGCAGAGGTGACCTCAAGCTTCATTCCCAAAGGCCTAGGAATACCTTGACCAGTTTTGGCAAGATACACGGTAAAACATGAGGGATAAGTCTTGGTTTAGGGCCTAGTGATCTGGGTTTGGATTGCAGTAAGGCATGAGATACAAGGAGATGGAAAATTACTTAAGGATAGTGATGGATTCTGGATGACATTCCAAGTTCTGTTAAGTTGTGATCAAAGCACCGATTTGGGTGTGATCACGGTTGGATGAGGGTGGAGGTGGTTTAACCTCTAGATTCCTTTGGTTTTCCTTGGATTGGTTGTTCTATGAGATCCCAGATTCATGCTTGGGATATGGCACGGGGGTGACTAGCTGAAAGAGATATTTGGTTCAGCCATGTCTATGGTCGGGTGGTACATGGAAATCCCGAATGTGGTCAAATTTTCCTATGATTAATAAAAGCTAAGTTCTCTTACTTTTGCATTGATCTATATGTGGATTTAATGGTTGTAATATCTCTTATATTTATATGGTTTTATGTTGGTTATAAGCATGGTTGAATAATGGGTTCATGTCATTGTCATTTCATGTATTTACTTGTAACTGTGAAATGGATGGATGCAAGACCTAATTGCTGATGTAGTAGTTCAATGGAGAAGGAGGTGATTGATTGAGGAGCATGTGACTTGGAAGAAAAAAAATTCAAACTTATTCCAAAAAAAAAAAAAAAACAGACAAACAAACAAAAACAAACAAAAAACAAAAAAAAAACAAACAAACAAACAAACAAAAAACAAAAAATCTATAGGCAAAGGAGTGGGGTCCTTTAGCCATCAATTTCCATGCTTTTCTAGTTTAGGATAAGGATAGAATTCAAGAATAAGATCATGTTGTAATAATCGCTTTATGGATAAGATGTAGTAATCTTTATGGATAATTGCTTTAATCGCTTTATGTAATGGCCAAGATTTTGTAAAGGGATAACGACTAAGTAAGCTTTATCTATTATTTTATAAAGGAAAGAATGAGACTTCTCTATGTGGGTTGGCCCGGAGACATTGTGATCTTGAAAAAAACTCTCTCTGTGCATTGGAATTTATGGTTCTCTGTTAACTAGTAATTGTATGCGTGTATCAATTTCAGTTGCTTTCTCCTGAGTCTGAATATCAATGAATTAGCCTTATTTTCCAATTAATACTTTGGCTAAAGCCTTTAGATTGTTTTTTCTTCATATCGGCGAGCTCTAGTTTTTTTAACTACTTTACAGAGTTCCGTAGCCAAAACTCTGTTTAAAAAGGAAACTCGTGAAAATACTTAGCCGAGGAAGAGTTCCGGACTTGAATTTTTATTGTACAAGAATTATACCCTTTTCGAGTCCGAAACCTTTGTCACATCGTTGAGTGGGAGCAGGGCAGAACTAAATTGTTGGAGGGCTGAAATCCGATAGCATGACACTACTGGAGCCAAAATATTATAGGGAGGCTTTGATAGCATATCGGGTACACAATTGTTATCGCATCGCAAGATCGGAGCAAGAGGAGCCAAGACTTTAGAATATTGGAGTCACTGATTATGATTTCTGATAACACCACTTGTTATCGCATAAGAGGAAAGAGTGTTGGAAGGGCCGATTGTAACCACCAATAGTGTTATCTGGCTATAATGCTTTTCTTTGAAGTCTTGCGCTGATAGTGTAATTCTTTAGAATTAACACTATAGTTGTTTAAAAGTGCTGATAGTGTTATTCTATTCCTTTGGAACATAAGCCCTCTGACTATGTATTTTGCGTTGAAAACGCAGTTTCCTCGTTTAAAAGCAACGCTGGTATAATATTATAATTCCTATGGAATTATAGTCCGGAAGGAGGAAAATAGGCCATGATATGATTTGTGCTCGATAACAAGGGTTGGGATGATCAGAGGAAAAACCCATGAAGCAGTCAGTCTAACAATAGATGATCGATACACCTGTCGAAAAGGAAGGAGAAATTCAACTAGAGTTAGAAGAAATTATATCAGGTTTCGGCTGCTTGTTCATATAGCCTACACCCAGGCCACCATTAGTGGTATCAGAGCAACCTGTTGACACTAAATTGAATCTCAAAAGCAGGAGAAGGAAAGTTAATATGGCTTTCAGAGTTGGAAGAGGATGAGGACATGGTGGAAGAGGACAGCCTATTGCAAATGTTGAAGTAATGGAAACTGTGCAACAGATGCAAGCTAGATTAGATTCATTAACAATAGGCAAAAATATAGATGATGGAGATGTTAGTGAACCTAAGGTGGAAGCCATAGAGGAAGAAGCTATAGCAGTTACTCCTGAGATGAGATTCTTCCAGTCAGTGTGTAGATCCACAGCTAGGCCAAAGACCGAGGTTCCAATATATGAAGGAGGACTGAATCCAAAAGAATTGATAGACTGGATTAATGGCATGGAGAAATTCTTCGACTATGAAGAAACAGAAAATGAGAATAAAGTAAAGTTTGATGTTACCAAGCTAAAAGGCCATGCAGTGCTTTGGTGGGATGGTGTGTACGTAGAAAGAAAGAGACTTGGAAAGCAACCTATCAAGAATTGTAGTAGGATGGTAGCAAAGATAAAAGGTAAGTTTCTACCAAGTAATTATCAGCAAACCTTGTTCAGACAGATGCTGAATCTTAGACAGAGGTCTTGACAGTGAAAGAATAGACAGAGGAATTCTACAAGGTAAGCATAAGAGCTGGAGAAGCTCAGGATACAAATAAGAAGGTGGCTAGATATGTGAATGGTATTAGGATGGACATTCAAGATGAGATAATTATATTATCTCCTAAAATAGTAGAAGAAGCTTATCGGATGGCACTAATAGCTGAAGAAAAACTCATGAGGAAGCAGTCTGCTAGAGGGAGAGGTACTTTTCGAGGAAGGGGAAGTCAAGGTGGTAGAGGAAGATCTACAACATCTAAAGATGGAGCTAGCAGCAGCTCAACCCAGCATGCACCCACACGAGGTGATGCAAGAGGCAGAGGAATTTTTTCTAGAGGAAGAGGAGGTAGAGGAAGAGGAAGAGAAATAAGATGTTACAGAAGTAACAAACTGGGACACAGAGCTTTTGAGTACCCAGAGAAAGCATAAACAAATCAGAGGAATGTTATTGTTGCTCAAGCTGAGGGAGAAGCAACAACAACAGCAGTGACAGAAGAAGAAAATATACCAGAGAGAGGATAGTATTTGGTAGTTAATAAAGTTTTTCTGAAGCCAGCAAAGGAGATAGTTGAACCATAAAAAAGAAAGACTTTGATCAGAAAAATGTGTAAGGTTCAAGGGAAATGCTGTCAAATTATCATTGATAGTGGCAGCACTGATAATTTGGTCTCTGCAGAAGTGGTGGAGAAATTGAAGCTGAAGACAATGAAACATCCAACACCTTACAAGGTGTCATGGTTACAAAAGGGACATCAACTGTTAGTGAATGAACAGTGTGAAGTGGAGTTTCATTTGGGTAAGTATAAAGATAAAATTGTATGTGATGTGATGCCAATGGATGTGTGTCACAAATTGCTTGGAAGACCTTGGAAATATGACAAAGGATCCATGCATGATGGGAAAAGAAACACCTACAAGTTTGGAAAGGATGGTGTCAATCATACGTTGCTGCCTCTGCAAGAAGAAGATGCACCAAGAAAGAAGACTAATCCAAAAACTTTGTTACTAGGAGGAAAGGAATACTTGAAGCAGATTGAAGAGAATGAGGTAAATTTTGTTGTAATTTCCAAGCCCAAGATAATAATGAATTCTACTAAAGTTTCTCATTTACCCATTGAAATTCAAGAAATGTTGGAGAAATATTGTGATATTATTGTTGATGATTTTCCTAATGAGTTACCACCCATTAGAAGAATAAGCCATCATATAGATTTGATTCTCGGAGAAAGTCTACCTAACAAAGTAGCTTATAGAATGACTCCTACAAAAAATCAAGAGGTTAGGAAGCAGGTGCAAGAATTTCTTGACAAAGAGCAGATTAAAGAAAGCTTGAGTCCTTGTGCATTACCAACAGTGTTGAGTCCAAAGAAATATGGAGGCTAGAGAATGTGTACAGATTCAAGAGCCATCAATAAAATCACAATTATGTACAAATTTCCTTTACCTAGAATTGAAGATTTAATGGATTGCTTGAGTGGAGAAAAGTATTTTTTAAAATTAGATCTTAAAATTTGGTATCATCAAATAAGGATAAGAGAAAGGGATGAGTGGAAAACCACTTTTAAGACAAATGATGGATTGTATGAGTGGAGAGTAATGCCTTTTGGGTTGTCAAATGCACCAAGTATATTTATGAGACTCATGAATGAAGTTCTTAAAGAGTTAATTGGTAAATTTGTAATAATATATCGGGATGATATCTTAGTTTACAGCAGGTCTAAGGAGGAACACATGAGACATCTAAATTATGTCTTACAAAGGCTACAGCAGGAGAAATTATTACTGAATTTGAAAAAGTGTTCATTCATGAAAGGAGAGCTAGTGTACTTGGGTTTTGTTATTTCTGTTGTAGGACTGAAGATGGATCAGAGAAGATCAAGGCAATCATGGAATGGCCTTCACCTAAAAGTGTTTCTGAGGTAAGAAATTTTCATGGTATTGCTAGTTTTTGTAGAAAATTCAGAAAGAATTTTAGTAAGATCAATGCACCTATCATTGAGACCATAAAGAGAAATAAACAACCATTAAAATGGACTGCTAAAGCAGAAAAAAAAAATCAACTGTTAAAGAAGAAGATCATTGAAAAGCCTATTTTGGTTCTACCTGATTTTAGTAAACCTTTCCAAGTGAAGTGTGATGCCAGCGGAGAAGCTATTGGAGGTGTATAAAGTCAGGAAGATAGACCTATAGCTTATTTTAGTGAAAAGTTGAATGATTCAAAGAACAAGTATTCTTCATATGATAAGGAATTCTATGCAGTTGTGCAATCATTGAAGGAATGGAAGCATTATCTAATGTCAAAGGAGTTCATACTTTATTCAGATAACCATGCACTACAGTATATTATGCAATAGCCAAAGCTTAACCAGAAACATGCCAAACAGGTAGAGTATCTTTAAGGGTTCCATTTTGTCTTGAAGCATATAAATGGCCAATCAAACAAAGTTGCAGATGCATTAAGTAGGAGGAATGTATTATTTCAAGATAGTCAAATCCAAGTGTCGGGTTTTGATTTTATTAAAGAATTGTATGAAATAGATCCAAAATTTAAGGAGGCATTTGAAGATTGTAAAAATCATGTTTTAGTGGATAGGAGTAAATGGTTGGATTACTTCTTACAGGATGGACTATTGTTTAAGAAAAATCAGTTGTGCATACCAAATTGTTCGATGAGGGAGAATTTAATCAAAAAGAAATATAGTGGAGGACTTGCAGGACATTTTGGTGTGGAGAAAATTTATGAGCAGTTAAAAAGAATTTATTTCTGGCCGAAAATGAAATATGAAGTGGAGAAGTATGTGAAAACTTGCAAATTCTATCAATATGCAAAGGGAAGAAACCAAAAAATAGGTTTGTATATCCCATTACCGATTCCAGATAGGACTTGGGATATGGTAAGTATGGATTTTTTTTTGGGCTTACCAAAGACTTAAAGAGGTAATGATTCAATTTTTGTTGTAGTAGACAGATTTCCAAAAATGGCACACTTTATTCCATGTTATAAAACTAGTGATGCTTCTCACATTGCTAAAAAAAATTTTAAGGAGGTTGTAAGATTGCATGGGTTGCCTAAGAGTATTGTCTGAGATAGGGATTCCAATTTTTTTGGACATTTATGGAAGACATTATGGAAGAAATTGGGAACTAAACTAAGTTTCAGCTCTGCCTATCATCCACAAACTGATGGACAGACTGAAGTTGTGAACAGGAGTTTGGGCAATCTTTTGAGGAGTATTACTGCAGAACATCCAAAACAGTGGGATCAAGTGTTGGCACAAGCTGAATATGCATATAATGACTCACCTAACATGAGTACAGGACATAGTCCATTCCATATTTTTTATGGAATGCATCTAATAGGAATAACTGAGTTAAGAAACTTGGGAAAAGATGAGATGAGAAGTGCAAAGGGAGAAGATTTTGCTTCAGAAATGCAAGCAATACATGAACAAGTGAAACAAAAACTGCAGGATAGCAACATCAAATACAAAACCAGAGCAGACATGAGAAGAAGAGAGGTGAACCTTGTTGTTGGAGATTTGTTTCTAGCACACCTCAGAAAGGAGAGGTTTCCAAAGAGGGATTATAACAAATTGAAGTTGAAGAAAATTGGACCATGTAGCGTATTGAGGAAATTTTCTGCAAATGCCTACGAGATTGAGTTACCCCCTTATGTTGGAATATCACCAATTTTGAATGTTGCTGACCTGTACAATTATGAAGGTGAAACTGCAAATCATACAGAAAAGGATTAAGAGACCCAAGATATTGACTGGGTAAAACAGTTACCCACAACAAAGGAATTGTAGCCAAAAAGAATTCTGGACAAGAAGGTGTTTAAGGGAACAAGAGGATGAGAGTACTTCTAGTATTTGGTAAAATGGAAGGATCAACCAATTGCTGAAGCTACTTGGGTTACAGAAGACATGCTATAGAAATTGGGCAATTCTATAGATGAGCTCATGGACAGGATCCCGTGAAGAATTTTGTCCTCGGGAGTCTGATGCAGGAGAATGTGACTTGGAGGAAAAAAATTCAAACTTTCTCCAAAAAAAAAAAAAAACTGCAGGCAGAGTGGGGTCCTTTACCCATCAATTGCCATGCTTTTCTAGTTTAGGATATGAATAGAATTTAAGAATAAGATGATGTTGTAATAATCGCTTTATGGATAAGCTATAGTAAGCTTTATGGATAGTTGATTTAATCCGTTTATGTAATGGGAAAGCTTTTGTAAAGGGATAAGGACTATGTAAGATTTATCTATTATTTTATAAAGGAAAGAATGAGACTTCTCTATGTGGGTTGGCCAGGAGACATTGTGATCTTCAAAAAAAACTCTCTCTGTGCATTGGAATTTATGGTTCTCTGTTAACTGGTAATTGTATGTGTGTATCAGTTTCAGTTGCTTTCTTCTAAGTCTAAATATCAATGAATTAGCCTTATTTTCAAATTAATACTTTGGCTGAAGCCTTTAGATTTTTTTTCCTTCATATTGGCGAGCCCTGGCTTCTTTAACTACTTTACAGAGCTGTGCTGCCAAAACTTTGTTTTACACAAGAAACCTGTGAAAATACTTAGCCGGAGCAGAGTTCTGGACTTGAGCTTTTATTGTATAGGAATTATATCCTCGTCAGGTCTGAAACCTTTGTCACATCACTGAGTGGGAGCAGGATAGAACTAAACTGTTGGAGGGTTGAAATCCAATCGCACGAAACTACTAGAGCTGAAATATTATAGGGAGGCTTTGATAGCATATCGGGTCCGCAATTGTTATCGCATCGCAAGATCAGAGCAAGAGGAGCCAAGCCTTTAGAATATTGGAGTCGCCGATTGCGATTTCCAATAACACCACATGTTATCGCATCGGAGGAAGGAGTGTTGGAAGGGTTGATTGTAACCGCCAATAGTGTTATCTGGGTATAACGCTTTTCTTTGAAGTCTTGTGCCAATAGTGTAATTCTTTAGAATTAACACTATAGTGGTATTAAAGCGCCGATAATGTTATTCTGTTCCTTTGGAACAGAAGCCTGCCGACTGTGTATTTTTCGTTGAAAACATAGCTTCCTCATTTAAAAGCAACGCTAGTATATTATTATAATTCCTATGGAATTATAGTCCAGAAGGAGAAAAACAAGACATGATATGATTTGTGCCCGATAACAAGGGTTGGGATGATCAGAGGAAAAACACATGAAGCAGTCAGTCTAACAATAGATGACTAATACACATGTTGAAAAGGAAGGAGAAATTCAGCCAGATTTAGAAGAAATTATATCAGGTTTCAGCCACTTGTCCATATCGCCTGCACCTAGGCCACCAGTGATCCTTCTGGTTATGTTTCATAAGTAATTTTAGTCGTTTATGCTATGTCTTGTATCCTAGACTTGTAGGTTGCATTGATGCTAATTGTTTGACAAAATGTCAATCCTGGTTGGGGATACGCAGGTCTAGTCCTGTGGGTGATTTTTGATGGAGTAGCATTGTTATTATCTTTTGAATGAATTATTTTAGTTACAAAAAGTTCTGGGCAGAGGCAAGGATTTTGGGCTACAAAAGTGGCTTAAATCCCGGGGTCACTGACACAGAACTAGTAACTTTGGTCCATAGTCTCTGGGAGATGGGCCTGTGAGAGTGACTTTGGGTTTCTGATCACTGCCTTTCCCATTGAATGAGAGTAACTATGACCTAAGAGTTGGAGAATGGCAGTCGAAACCAAGGATAGACTGTCTGAGTGCCTGACTTGTCTCCTGAGGGTTTTGTTGATGATGTTGGATGACTGTATGTGATGTTCCATCGATTAAACTTCCATAAGTTGACATAGCAAGTCGAATCTGATCATAGTAGCATCTCTCCTCCTGTTTACCTCAGTTGGCATCATTACTATGGGTAGACCTGGGAGGGGGTGTTTACATATTGGTATCAAAGCATGGTTGCACTCTCTTTGGGTCATATTTGGTGCTACAGATAAAGGTGAATGTGTTGCTCATGCATGCATGTTAGTTGTGTGTGTGGCACTTGCATTCCATGTGCTTGTTGCACGGCATCATATTCAACATGGTAGTAGTAAGGTTATCATGAAGAACTTGATGTCGATTTTATGGAATGCATCATCATGATTATATGAATGGTTATATAATTATATGCAATTTGATTACATCCTTGTACATTGGGTTGCATTCTTGATCATGGGATTACATGCACTAGACTTGTAGGTTGACTACAAGAATTAATCACTTATGATCGACTACATGCGGTTATGCGTATGTGTAGTTGATTAGGCATTGCTTATCTTGATGGATAGTTGCATGAGGCAATGTGTATGCTAGAATAATGGATGTTGTCATACATGAGGTCATAGCATGCATTGTTGACATGGCCTTACATTGATGACTAGACCCTAGTTAGTATGATGGTGATGCATTGATGCACTTATTGATATATGTCTATATGTTACTATGGTTATGTTGTACATCCCTCATGCTGATTTGATGATATTGCAGACGAGGTATCCTCCTTGAGTTATGCTAAGGAACATTTATTTATGGTGATTTGGTTTAGCTAACATAATATCCCTTACAGGAAAGAGATCATATAGCTAGCAACGTGGTAGAGTACATAGAATATCCCTATGATTCAGATGGGCAGCATGGTGTGGGGCAGTATAATGACTTGGTATAGACATTGAGAATCCTGAAGGAAGAAATAATGAGTTGCAAAGAAAACAATGACAAAATCATGCAGGCACAAGAGAAATAAGCAGAGGTGAGGTGTGATATTACTTCAAAGTTTGTTAGATTTGTAGCAACAAGGATCCCTTTGGATCAGCCATGGACATGAGGACAAAAATAATGGGGCGTATGGAAGCAGGTCTCATAGTAGACATAGGTAAGATAGATTTTACACTATTAGAGATGGAAAGATGTTGGACACTTTGGATAGGAGGGGTGACAGACATAGGTATTACTCTAGTTCTCGTTCTGATAGACATCACGATCATCATCATTATCATCCGTATAGGAGGAATGATAGGCGATACTTTCCATATGAGTTCAAGAAGGAAAACACACCTATGTTTGATGGAAAGATGAATAAATTGCAAGATGAGGAGGCTTAGTTTCTTGCCATGAAGAAATTCTATATATTGCATGATTACTCAAAAAACATGAAAGCAAGGATAACACTTTTCAATCTCAAAGGTAAAGTGAATCTTTGGTGGGAAGACATCAAGAATGCCAAGGACATAAATGAGGATGATTTGACTTGGCATGTGTTTGAAATTTTCTTCAAGAAGAACTACTTATCTAAGAGGTATTATGATGACAGAGCTAAGGAGTTTTATGAGTTGTGGATGGGTTCTATGAAAGATGATGAGTATACTAGTAGATCTTTGGAGTTGTTGAGATATGTGCCTTACCTTAGAGAGGAGAAGGTAGAGGTTCAAAGATTCATTGGTGCATTTCTAATTCCATACAGAGACCAGATTGAGTTCGATGATCCTAGATCGTTGGAGGAGTGCATCCGAAAGTTGAAGCATTATTATGAGTAGTCAAAGCGCAAAGTTTAGTCGAGACATGACTTGAAGAGAAATGACAAAGCTAAAGGAAAATGGCCACCAAAGTGAGGAAAACCTCAAGTTGTAGGTGAGAGAAAATGTAATTCCTTATAAGAGATTCAATAGAGCTCAAAAGGGACATGGAGAGTAGTAGGCTAGAGGCGGTGGTAGGGAACCATTGTAGTGTTGGATATGTGGTAAGAATCATCATAAGAGGGATTGTCCACAGTATCACAATGGTAGTTGAATCAATATCTACAGTGCTTAGGAGACGCATACAATTCATGATGGTGGTCATAGCATTCCCCGATTTATGAAGTTGTGGACAACAGAAAGGTGGATCATCAAGCATCGATCATTGAGATGGATGGTTAGCTTTATGATCAAGTTGTTTCTATTTTGATTGATCCTGGATCCAACTATAGTTATATTAATCATGAACTGGTGGACAAGTGTGGTTTGAGAAAAGAAGTGCATGCAAAATTTTGGTTGGTACAGTTGGCTATAGGTACAAAGAAGTGAGTTGACGATTGGTAAGAGCTTGTGCATTTGAGTTAAATGGTATGCCTATAGTAGTGAATGTGAATGTATTTCCATTGGGATCGTATATTATGCTTTTGGGTATGGATTGGTTATACCTTCACAAAACCAAAGAATATTTATTCGACAAGGCCATTGAGTGTGTGGATGATAGTGGCAAAAATAGGACCTTGCAGGGAAGGAAGAAGCCTACATCAGTGAGGATGGTTACCGTTATGCAAGCTAAGCACAGTTTTAGAAACGGTTGTGTGATTTTTGCCGTACACATTTCTAGTGACAAGGGTAAGGGGGTTGAGGATGTCGATGTGTTGAGCGGGTACCCAATTTTGCACTAGTTTCAGGATGTGTTTCTGGAGGAAACTACAGAGTTCCCACCTCAAAAGGAGGTAGAATTTTCTATTGAGTTAGTGTGAGGGGTGGATCCAACATTAAAAGCACCTTACATGATGAGCACACCTGAGTTGGTAGAGTTGAAGTTGCAGCTAAAGGAAATGTTGGACAAGGATACATTAGACCAATTGTATCACCTTGGTGTGCAGATGTGTTGTTCATAAATAAGAAAGATGGTGCTCTTAGATTGTGCATTGACTATAGGCATTCGAACAAGGTAACAATCAAAAACAGGTACTTTTTTCTAAGGATTGATGATCTTTTTTATCAATTGAATGGAGTCACAGTGTTCTCTACGATCGACCTGAGATCAGATACCATCAGGTACGCATCAAGGAAGAGGATATCTTCAAGACTGCGTTCAGGACTAGGTATGGGAATTATGAGTTTGTTGTTTTTCCATTCGGTTTGACTAACACTCTAGCTACATTCATGTGTTTGATTAATAGTGTGTTGCATCCTTATTTTGAAAAGTTTGTTATTATATTCATTGATGACATACTGGTGTATTCTAAGAATGAGGAAGAACATGTCGAACATTTAGCAACAATCTTGAGATTTCTAAGAGAGCACCAATTGTATGCTAAGCTTAGCAAGTGCATCTTCTTTGATACCGAGGTACACTACTTGGGACATGTTCTCTCCAAGGAAGGCATAGGAGTAGATCCAGAAAAGATAAGGGCCATCATGGAGTGGGAAGCTCCTAAGAATGTAGATGAGGTGAGATCATTTATGGGATTGGCAGGTTACTAAAGGAGGTTCATCAGGAACTTCTCACACATTTAATAGCCTATCACATCATTGCAACGGAAAGATATGAAGTTTGAATGGACGACAGAATGGGAAGATAGTTTTCAGTAGCTTAAGTAGTTGTTGACACATGCACTTGTGCTAAATATCGTGGATCCAGAAATGGAGTTTGTAGTGTGTACATACGTTTGTAAGAGGGGACTTGGTGGAGTTCTCATGCAAGAAGGACATGTAGTGTGCTACAAGTCACGAAAACTGAATGAGCATGAGTAAAGTTGTCCAACACATGATCTTGAGCTAGCGATGATTATACATGGATTGAAGATGTGGAGACATTATCTTCAGGGGAGGAGGTTTACATTGATGAGCGACCATAGTGAGTTGAGTATTTGTTTGACCAGCTGAATCTAAATTCCAGGCAAGCTAGATGGTTGGCTACCCTTAGTGAGTTTAACTTGGAGATCAGATACATCAAAGGGAAGGAGAACCGGGTTGTAGATGCTCTTAACAGGAAGGTATAGGTAAATCATATAACAATTATAAGCTCCTATGGGATATAGTTACAGGATAGGATCTTGTGGGCAGGACAGAGGGATGAAAAATACATGGAGATTATGCACAGGTTACAACAAAGTACAGGCACAGGTGCAAGATTAGGTGCAGGTATAGGTGTAGGTACATGTACAGGGGATTAGGATGCAAACTATCATCTCACATAAAATGGCTAGGTGAGGTTTTGAGATAGGATCTATGTGCCGAATTGTAGTGAGCTCAAGAAGCTTATATTGAGGGAGTTTCATGTGAAAACGGATTTGGGTCATCTAGGATATCAGAAGACATTGACAAAAGTGAAGAATTTTTACTATTGGATGAATTTGAAGAAGGAAGTGGTAGAGTTGGTGGCTATATGTTTATATTCACAGTAGGTAAAAGTGGAATGCAAGCATCCTGGTGGTATACTAAAACCTATTGTGATTATGGAATGAACATGGGAGGTCATTTCCATGGATTTCATCACAGGTCTTCCGAGGATAGTGAGGAAACATGATTATATTATGGTCATGGTTGAGAGGTTGAGGAAGGTAGCTCACTTCATTCCAGTGAAGACTATATATTCAGTTATTGAGGTAGCATAGGAGTTCATCAAAGAGATAGTGAGACCGCATGGTGCTCCAAAGAAGATTGTGCCAGACAAGGATGCAAAGTTCACTTCCAAGTTTTGGAAGGAGCCATTTGCAAGCTTGGGTACAGAGTTGGTCTTTAGTACAACTTATCATCCGCAAACAGATGTTCAGAGAGAGAGGGTCAACAGGATATTGGAAGATATGTTGCAGATGCATGTGATGCACTAGTAGAGGAAATGGGAGTATCTTCCATTGGTGGAGTTTGCATACAATAATGTTTATCACTAGTCATTGAGGATGAGTCCTTTTGGGGAATTGTATGGACGGATTTGTAACACTCCAATTGCCTGGAGTGATCCAGTGAAGAGGGTACTTATTGGACCAAACATGTTGACAGACATGGAGTAGGAAATGCAGGTTATAAAGAAGAATCTAAAGGCAGCACATGATAGAACGAAGAGTTATGTGGATATACATAGGTTGTTCAAAGAGTTTAAGGTTGGGGAGCATGTGTATTTGTGCATCAAGCCCAGTAAAATCTCTTTGAGGACTGGATCATGTGTCAAGTTGGCACCACGGTATTGCGGGCCTTTTGAGATCCTTGGGAGGATTGGATGAGTGGCATATCGACTTGCACTGCCTCCAAAAGTGAAATTCCTTGATTTTTTCGATATTTCGTTACTTAAGAATTATATAAAGGATGTTGATCATGTTATTGATTGGTCTGTATTGCAAGTGGAGCAAGAAGTAGAGTTCCCGTCAGAGCCTCAATGCATATTGTAGCGTTAACATCTCATGCTCACGAACAAAGCCATAGATAAGGTTAAAGTGTGATGGGAGCACTTTGGCCCTAAAGAAGCTACATGGAAGATGGAGGATCAGATGCGGACCCTATATCCTTCATTGCTTGTCGGTTGAGGCAAAGTAGTTTTGGTTTGATGTTGGTTAATGTTTGGCATATGTTTTTCTAATGTTTTCATATTTGTATATGTATGTGTATGTATATATGTATATGGATGTAAATACTCCCATGATCTAAGTTATAAATCTCCAATAAGAGGTATGGTTATTATCTTGTCATGTTGTCATGATGTTTTTCTTTTGAGCATGTTCTTCATTATAAATACTACAATGAGCTAGGTTATAAAGCTTCATAGGAAGTATGTTTTTTTTTCAATGGTTTTTCTAAGGTCTTGGTGTGGTTTAACACCGTGGATGGTGTTCACCAAGGGGGAGGGTTCTGTAACAACCCTGGTTAAAATATCATGTAATAAAAGTTAATAAAGGAAAAATAAGACCACGATTAACTTATTGCAATTTGAATGTTGGGCAAAAATATCCTAGTGGGCATCACTGCATGTGTTTTTTGGCTAAGGAAAATTGGCAAAGGCTAAGGCAAAGGAGTTTTTGTCACATTTATTTATGAAAATAAAGGAAAATAGGAGAAAAGTAAGGTGAAATGTCACAGGTTGCACGTGAGGAGGAAATTGAAGGGAAGTAATGGTAAATGAAGAAACTAGAGGCCTCATGCATAAAAAGGCTCATCAGGGCCAGTTCATGGCTTTTGTCAGTTCAAGTTTGGAGTTCTCTCATTATTGTCTCTCTCTTTCACTCGCTTGGTCACTTAGAGTTTTCTAGGATCACTCTAGTTTGGAGCAAGGAAATGAAAAGAAACAAAAGGAAAGGAAGGAAAGAAAGTAAAAAGGAAAGGAAAGCAAGATTAAGTAGCTTTAGCAGGAATACTTGATAGTAACCTTTTGTATGTGTGATTTCCTAGCTAGTTTAGACATGCATGACTTTGCATGTTGGTGTATGGTTCTCTTACTATTGGTGGCATGGTTTTGTCGGGTTATGACAGTGGATTTCAACATAACCTAGTCAATTTCCTGATGCCATGGTATGTTGGGATGTTTATTTCAGTTTTTTAGCTTTGGTTTGCCAAATGGATTTCGGAATCCGAGGTGGAGGTGGTCTCAAGGTTTGTTCGAAAATGCCTAGGAATCCCTTGATTGGATTTGGTAGGATACACAGTAAACCTAGAGGGAGTAGTAAAGCATGAGAGACAAGGAGATAGAAAATTCCTCAAGGATAGTGATGGATTGTGGATGGCATTCGAACTTCTGTTCGATTGTGATCAGAGCACCAATTTTGATGTGATCATGGTTTGATGACGGTGCATGTGGTTTAACCTCTGGATTGCCTTGGTTGTTCTTGGATTGGTTGTTCTATGAGATCCCAAATTCATGCTTGGAATATGGCATGAGGGTGACTGGTTGAAAGAGAGATTTGGTTCAGCCATATCTATGGTCGGGTGGTACGTGAAGTCCCGAACCTAGTCGAAATTGCCTATGATTAATAAAAGCAAAGTTCTCTTAATTTTGCACTGACCTATATGTGGATTTAATGGGTGTCATATCTCTGATATTTATATGGTTTTGTGCTGGTTATAAGCATGGTTGAATGACTGGTTCATGTCATGGTTATTTCATGTATTTAATTGTAACTCTTAAATGGATGGATGTTGGACCTAATTGATGATGTAGTAGTTCAATGGAGAAGGAGGTGATCCTTCTGGTTATGTTTCATAAGTTGTTTCAATCGTATATGCTTTTTCATGTATCTTAGACCTGTAGATTGCATTGATTCCAAGTGTTTGACTGAATTTCAGTATTGGTTGGGTAAGATCAGGCCTAGTCCTGAGGGTGATTTTTGATTGATCAACATTGTTATTATGTTTTTCATGAATTTGGAAGCTACAACAAGTTCTGGGAAGAGGCGAGGATTATGAGCTAAAAAACTATCTTAAATCCCAGGATCACTAACACAGAACTAGCAAGTTTGATCCACAGTCACTGGTAGGCAGGTCTGTGAGAGCAACTTTGGGTTTCTGGTTGCTCCCTTGCCCATAGCATGAGATCGACTATGGCCTAAGAGCTGCAGAATAGCAGTGGGACCTAGGGACAGACTGTTTGACTAGCTGACTTGTCTACTGAAGGTTTTGTTAATGATGTTGGATGACTATATGTTATGTTCTGTCGATCCCACTTCCTTAAGGTGACATAGGAGGTCAAATCTGATCTTAGTAGCATCTCTCCTCATGTTTACCCGGGTTGGCATGGTTACTTTGGGTAGACTTGGGAGGGGGTGTTTACAATCCCCTTTTAGAAAGACTTGGCCTCTGAAGGTGTCTGTATAGATCATCTCACTCTAGTTGGTGATAATATTAACTTCGCTCTTTTTGTATATTTTTTATTCCTCTTATTATATGAGTCAATTTTTTGATAATCTTGTAGTAATAAAAGAGGCTTCAAAAGTTTGGTCAAAGGATTTCTATACAAAATCCTAAGCTCATTTAATTGAGTTTGAGAATCAAATTTAAGACTTGTTTAATGAGTTGGAATTTGGCTTTGGTAGTTTGGAAATATCAACTAAATTAAAGGCCCCTGAGGATGCTCACCAATTTTTCCTCACCAAGGAAGATGAATTATGGATATTGAAGAGAAAGGTCATATGGCTTCAACCTAGTGATAACAAATCAAAATGTTTTTTTAGTAGTTCACTAATTACAAGAAATAAATTAATATAATATGGGAAATGAATAATAATGATGGTATAATTTATAGTTACTTTTAGGACAAGTCATCCACAAAGGATTTCTATTTCCACTCTCTTTTCCGGGAGCTAAGAGGATTCCCTATCCAGGAATTTCATAGGTCTTCCAAAAATTCCAATTAGACTTTTCATAGGAATCAAATAGGTATATGGAGGAAGTGGTGGAGGAACTAAAGCTCTTGGATACCATTAGGCTAATGCAAAACCTAAGAACCTCATTTTGGATGGATTTCTCATGAAATTGTATTTGACATTTTACAATTTACTCAAATATGAACTTATCAAAGTGATTAGGGAATTTGAATGGTGTGGAAATTTTTTTGGTTCATTCAACATCACCTTCCTATGTATTCTACATAAGAATAAGGATGGATCATCTTTTGGGGACTTTTGGACTCTTACTTTCTATAATGTGATATATAAGTAATTCTCAAAAACTATTACTTGGAAGTTGAAGCCTGCTATATGTCACTTTATAGTTGATGATCAATTTGGTCTTCTCTAGAACAAAAACATACATGATGCTCTTGTGGTAGCTCAAAAGTGTTCTATAATATTAAAATATCTAATGATTAATTAATATATCATGAATCTTGACTTATGTAAGACATATTATTGGGTCAACTAGACCTTCTTGCAACATGTCTCATCTAGATTGGGATGGCTTTGCTAGTAGTCAACTAGATCATCGATTGTTGCATTGAATCTATTTATTTTGATGTTATGATTAATGGTGCCCCTTTTAGGTTCTTTTTACCTCCCATGGCCTTCATGAGGGGTTCTCTTTTTCTTCACTTTTCTTCCTCATGGTGGCATATGATCCTAGTAGACTCATTACTGATGCTTGTTCTCATGGTATGATCAATGGGATTAAAATTTTAGAATGTCTAAGGTTTCATACATTTGATTCCTTGATGGTGTTATCTAATGTGTCTAAGGGGCCAAACAAAACATATTCTCTCTAAAAGAGTCAATTGATATTTTTCTCAAAGCCACAAGCATGGAGATCAACATTATCAAATCGTTATTAAACACTAATGGTCTTTCTATAGAAGTTAACACATAGACAAAAGAATTATTCCCTTTTCCATTAGAGAATTTAGATGATGGTCTTGAATACTTAGGATTTTTCCTGAAGAAAAACAAATAAAGTAGGAATATTGGTTATGGATAGCTAGGAAGTTGGAAGGTAGAGTATTTTTATGGGTTTTCAAATTGATTTCTCATGGTGGAATATTATTTTTGTCGAATTCAGTTTTAGAAAGTCCATCGATATATTGGACCTCCATAAATCTAGTACCCAAATGTATACTCTCCAAGATTCATAAAATTTATTTCCTTTTTTGTGGTGATGGGTTAGGAATTCTCATGCCATTGCATTGACAAAATTGATGAGATTTTTTTTTCTCCTAAGGAGTTAGGAGGATGCACTTAAAAAAAATTTTTTTCCTTTGACAATATTTAGTAGGTAGAATCCTTTGGATAATATCTATGGGTAATTCACTCTGGACTAGGGTTCTATAGGAAAAATATTTCCATAGTTTATGTTTGGATAAATTGTTCCACTTCACTTTAAAATTGACAAAAGGGTCTACTGTTTGGAAGGTTTTGGTGGGAGCCTTTCTTTTAGTCGGGGAGTAGACAATATGTAGGTTGGGGGATGCTTCTGATGTTCAATTTGGCGAGGGCCCTTGGTTGGGTTCTCAATATATTTGTTTCTTTATTACAATCTCTCCAATAGGAAAACATTTTCTCTCAATGATGCCAAAGTTCAAAGTCCCAAAATTACAGGAAACATGTGGTATTGATAAGACGTGCTCTACAACCCTATATAGGGGTGATGTGTCTAATGTAAGAAAGTTTGTAAACATTTTTACATGTCGACTTAATATGTATAATTTATATTAATATGCACAATTTATAATACTTAAAGGATTGGTAAACATTAAAGTGTCCCTAAAATGTTAAAAATAAAAAAAATAAAAATAAAAATATAAAATATTCAATTTGTTATATTGTATTTTTTTTAATAATAAAATTATGATTAAAAATTTAGATAAAAGAAAATCATAATATACATATTACATTAAAATATATAACATATAAATAACAACAATAAATTAATATCCACTTTCCATTTTACCTTATAAATTGGAATAATGATTTTGTAAGAAAATTTAAATTTAATTAATAAACACATAAAAACTTGGATACTTATAATAAACTTACAATATAACAATATGTTTAACCATGTCTATTTAACTTGTAAATAGGATTTGTTACAATACCATGGCTTGGTAATACAACATGCCCAAAACCATCTCTCATTTCACTTAAAACATTTTATAATTCTTTGAATTTAATCTTATAACATTATTTTTATTAAATTTAAAAGAAAAGAAATTACATTAACTTTTGAGATATATCTACACCCTATATGACATTAAAATATATAAAATATAAATAGTAGGATATATCTACACCCTATATGACATTAAAAGATATAAGATATAATACTAATTTTGTTACCATGTTTAAATTTCATTAATAAGAACATAAAAACTTAACACCAATATAACAAGATTTTTAATTATGGATATTCACCCCCTCTTTACCATGGATATTATCAACCATATCGTAGCATGGGCCAATATGACGACTCATCAATACCACATGCCCAAAAACCATCTCTCATTTCACAATATGGAAGAGAGCAGACATAGTGCACATATTTTAAGACAATTCTTATTATTCAATTACAAACCCAAGATACATGCCACATAAGTAGTGCTCATGAGATCCAGCATATTCAAAACAAGGAGAAGATTGTTGAGAAAATATCTCAATAAAACTCAACAACTAGCAACCCAATCTTACCTATATACTAATAGAAGCATTATTTCAATTCTCCCATTTCACGCTTACATTAAATCATTACAAAGTTTAATACAAAAATAAAAAATTACAATTCACATATCACGTGTGTCGGACCGCTCTGAAATCTCTCGGACAACTCAAGTTTCACCACCACAATATTCGAGCTGCTCATTCAAATCATTTAAGACATAATCGCTTCTAACCATCTTTGATGAACTTTGTATAATTGACGTAACTCCATCTGGACAATCTGGAAACTAGATTGTATCCTTTCGACACACATGGATCTCATAACATAACCTATAACTGTTGTTCTTGAAATGAAAAGCACAAAAAGTTCCATTAGCCAATAATAGATTCACACGGTCAAATTAGTGATTGCCTAAAAACATTCTGAACCACTAATTTAAATTATATTTCTCTGTTCAATAATTGATTCTGCATCTTCAATTTACAAACCAAAAAATATACCAACATATATTTATTCCCCTAATTATTATATTTCTCTAATTATTATATTTGGGCATCCTCTAAGTAATGATTTGGCATAATTATTAGCAATAAAATCAATCTGGTTACGCCAAAAAAGCTTATGCTTTCTTTTCATCTAGAAAGAGACCTCCAGTACCACTCCACTCTCTGTATTAAAACTAACCAATATTCTCCCCCCCGTGTACAAAGACGCCTAAGTATTATAATATTGGATAAACTGAGAACCCGTGATGCCATAGTAGTTACAAACAGAATTCATGAAATAAGTGTGTCACCTACATGCCTTCACAACCTTATCTTCTATCATAGAGAGAAATTACACTGCAAAATGCAAATTCTGGGCAACCAACACCATGCCACACTCGAGTGAGAGAATGAAGAGAACAAGTGATCCGGATTTGAATAGGAACACAAAAAATTACAAAGGTAACCATAGACACAGAGATGTAGTGGAAATAATACTTCATTTCATTAATGTAAAACACTGAAATATGCTTACAAACAGAAATGAAAATAACCCAGCTAGGGCGATGGTAGCTTATCTCTGAGAAGAGATGTGGTGGCTACATGCCTCTGAATTATGTTACAATGAGGCTCGAAGGCCTATTTATTATTGAGAAACAATTGAAAACCCTTAACATCCAAAAACCTAACCCTAGAAGATGAAAGGCAAAATTGTGGGCCCCGTTTGGGTAAATTGGTACATCAATTTCTCTGGGTCGTAACTTTGGCACCCAATCTCCGTTTGACACATACAATAGATCATTAGAAAGGTCTATTCGAACACTACAACTTTGGGAAAAGAATCATTGGTCCATGGCCCCATGTTGTTCCCAAATTTCCCAAAAAACGTCATTTAGGGCCTCAAAATGACTCCGGAATTCAGGACCCAAAAAACTGCTAAAAATAGTAAATTGTGCTACAATTACGGAAACTGAAAAACTGAAAGAGACAGTTGTGGGGGTCCAAGTGGTGGGTGGCCACCAACATCTACTTTGATCATTCTTCCCCCCTTAGGAAGCAATGGTCTCCATTGCGTTAAGTTCCTCCATCTACTGAGCTTGGTCCCTGGTGAGCTATTCTACAATATCTTATGTGTCTAGTATTGTTGGGAAGCATGGTCGAGGGCATTCCACATTGAACACTCGGTGCAAGCGAAGGAATGGATGAATGTTATGCTCCAAAGCATTGTTTCCCACATCCTTGGTAATGCTGTAAGGACCATTTTGGAGTGGTTTGAGCTTCTGATGGGCTCTTTTCAAGCGTTCTTTCTACAGATGCACCAAGACTTGGTCGCCCACCTGAAGCTTGTGTGGTACCCCTGTGGGTGAGGAGAAGTTGTACTTATGTTCTGTCATGACCATATCCCTTTGCTACTATTATTGTGTGGAGGAAACCTTCGTGGGGGTTAGGGATGTAGCAATGATCTTACCCTTAATTTAGTAGTGAACCAGATAGAAAATAAATTTCCTAGTCTGTGAGATGAGCTTGCTACCTTTCTTAGCAGTGATCACAGAAGTGGTGGTAGGTGGGGCTACCTCTGGTATCTTGTATAATGAATTACAAAAAGAAATAATGATAGCGCAAGGCCTTGACTCATACACAACATGTCGCCTCCACAAGTATGACTGGCCTAACAATAAATCACAAACATCCAGAGGTGTAACATCACACAATACCTCATCTGTAAAGGGTTTGATGTTGTATGGAAGGCGGTACTATTGGCGAACTCAGAGATCTCTTCCTTAGTGAAGCCACCCGATACTATACAGCTCCGGGTGTGGTGTAGTTGGTAGGCCCAACCGCTTCACGACCTCTACTAAAATGAGGTTCTTCTGGCTCCCACTGTCAACAATGAATTGCAATGTCGAACCCTTCACCCACATCTGTGAATGGAAACGACGCCCCCCCTCCTTTGGATCTTAAGGCTCATTCTTCTGGATCTTGGCAGTGGCAACAGTGGCGCTAGGCTCCGCATCAATGATTTGCTTCCTTTTGCCATTTCCCTTGTTGGCTTTTGACTCAAGGTTGGAACATGCATCTGATTTTGGAGCCTTCAACTCGGCCACCAGCAACTGCTTGGTTTGACACTCACTTGTGTTGTGAGTGGGGCTCTTGGGGAACTCACGCCATGTGTCCTTCTTTGACTTTATGGTGTTGTTATTTTCTTGTGGCTTCGACGACTTTTCTTGGGTCACCCTACCTTGGCTTTGTCCTTTGGTATTTGAATTCACACATCCAAAGTCTTGCTTCTTTTTTTTGAACTTTTGCTCAATTTTGATAGCATGTCGATACGCCATGCTGAGCGGGGAGATGTTCAGGAACTCCATCTCTTCCTAGAGATATCTATGTAGGTAACCATGGTATTTGAATATCAGATGCAGCGTAGCATTTTTGATACCCCACTGTGTGCGAAGGGTATGAAAAATGTTGGTGAACTTCGGCACATCTTGGTCCCTTCCCTGTCACAGCATGGTCCACATTATATATTTGTCCTCATAGCTTTTGACAGGGTAATACTGCTCCTTAATGGCATCCCGAAATGAATTCCAAGTGGGTGCAGCTGAGAACAATGAGCCCATACTTTCATTCTTCTGCTCGCAGTAGGTTTCCAACCAGTCCTTGACGTGGGGGGCTACTTTGAGAAGAGTGAAAACAATCTTTTCCCAATTCGAAAATTCATGCATAGAAAAATAACCCTATAGCATATTTAACCATTTATCTACGGTATCTGCGTCTATCTAACCCTCGAATATGGGGATTTCAAAATTAACTTGTACCTTAAATGGTGTGGTGTTTCGAGAGTATCTACTCGAAGCCGATGCGTTGCCTCGAGGTAGCCACTGAAGGATGTCCGCAAAGTTGTCCATCATCGCATTCCTTTGTCGCTCGAGGGCTTTTTCAGCAAGATTTTGATAGGATCTTCTGCCCCCTCGTCTTTCTTTTCATTCGCCATGGGAGGCTGTCAGGATTTGCAAGGCTGGTCTTGCAAAGGTTTGACCAGTTCAAGCCCTAACTCCTTATATCCCGACCTAATTGGGGACATGCAACGAAAAAAAAAAGAAAAAGCAGACCCCTTTGATACCACTGATCAAGATTTAAACAGGAATGCAACAAATTATAGAGATAACCATAAACACAGAGATGTAGCGGAAATAATACTTCATTTAATTAATGTAAAATATTGAAATATGCTTACAAACAAAAATGGAAATAAACCAACTAGGGCGATGGTAGCTTATATCTGAGAAGAGATATGGTGGCTACATGCCTCTGAACTGTGTTACAATGAGGCTCGAAGGCCTATTTATTGTTGAGAAACAATGGAAAACCCTTAACATCCAAAAATCTAACCCTAGAAAATGAAACGCCAAATTGTGGGCCCCGTTTGGGTAAATTGATACATCAATTTCCTGGGTTCGTAAATTTGGCACCCGATCTCTGTTTGACGCGTACAATAGCTCGTTACAAAGATATATCTGAGCACTACAACTTTGAAAAGAGCAACATCGATCCTTCAACCTACGTTGCTCCCAGATTTCCCAAAAAGCGTCTTTTAGGGCCTCAAAATGGCTCCGGAAGTTCAGGACCCGAAAAACTGCTAAAAATAATAAATTATGCGACAATTATGGAAACTAAAAAACTGAAAGAGACAGTTGTGGGGGTCCAAGTGGAATAGGTGGGTGGCCACCAACATCCACGTTAATCAACAAGTCTTTTGATGATCACAACTAGTGTCATTCCAAGCTGGCCAATGAGAGAATGAAGTGGACCACTCTCACCGGATTGATGGGCATGTCTATAAAATTCACATCATTTTGAAATAATGAATGAACTCAAATTGATCGTCTCCAGGTGTAGATTTACTGATTGACGTTACAGATGGCGGCCACAATGGCAGGTCAACGTTAATTCTAGATCAATTGTTTTGTGCAGCTAGATGAGCTATGGGTTGACGGTTTGGTAGACATCTCGCAAATAGGTAATGATCTTGAAAACATATAATATTGGGTCTATCCGGTCGATCTCTCAGGAATCGGTAAAAAAAATGGGAACCGATAACTGAAGGTTGTACCTGAAGTACAGAACCGAAGGCTGTAACAGCACTTGGTCAATTCTACAGCAGATTACAACATATCCCCTTCCCATGAATGGATTCGCCCAATAGGCGGAATACTTCTACACTACCCTACTCAACGATAGACCAAGAACATTCGAACGGTTTCAACCAGTGAACGCTACCACCGTTCTGGAATCAATCTGACAAGCTTTGGCAAGATTACAACCAAAGCGTAAAATGAATCGACGTTTGAAACAATCCATGACAGGTTCCTTGGCTCTCTGTGAGAGGGCTATTCACTTTGACTACTGGTCGCTCAATACTGTGTACATGGGAACATGTGTAGGCATGAAATCTGATCTGCCTGTGCAGCACGTTTTGAACCCGGCTAGGTTCTGACAACAACCATTGTCGTCGACAGCCTGGATTCAATAAATTCCAACGAAAACATGTGCAAGCATACATTACTCCAAATGAATCGAAGCCTAGTTGACGACTTAAACGCTATTGGTGGTAATGTATTCAACATAGACTGTGGCAAGTTAAGAACTCACAAAAAACACACAGGAAACTAATCTTTACACCCTCTTAAGTTAACATATCTACAGGGTAATAACAAGCAATGCTCCGTCATTTTCCTGTCTTTCCCCTAAGGGGAAGCTGGCCAGAAGAGGCTATGAAACTATAAAGGAATTTGGAGGAGTAGACCTAGTGCATAAATTGTTCGAAAACAATTTATAGTATTCAATTACAAATTAATTATATACCAATTACTTATATAAATATTATTTCAAAATTTATGTTTTATTTCACAATCAAAATAATTATATTATGTTATCTAATTTTTACTATCAAATTATATATATATATATTAATTAAAATACTTTGACTTATTAAAATCATAAAAATAAAAATAAAAAAAATAATAAACTAACTTAGATATATAAAAATTAATTAAAATATTTTGACTTATTAAAATTTCATAAAAATAAAAATAAAAAAAATAATTAAAGTAACTTAGATATCCATCTTAACTGGATCTATCATAATCATTAAAAGATAAATGCAAACTTGTTTTAATTTTACACTTAAACAAAAAAATTTACCCCTATAAAATTTGATCTCTTAACTTTTAATAAATCCTAAAGTAAAATAAATTTAAACTGATATACTACGAATTTAATTATAATATAATAACTCACACTTACATGGCGAGATTCACCCCACTGATTCAGATGAGCACGATGGTTATTATATTTTCCTTAAACTATTTTCTAATCTTGAAGTTACAAAATCATTTCGAACTCGTCACTACACTTATAAGTTATAACCTTTTGAAATACGATCTCATTTAAATTCAATCCTTTTAACGTATTTTGATAACATGAAATATGTGAGGAATGAAGGCAATATTCTAGATGCCACTATTGTCCATTAAAGATAAATATTCATTGACAAATCAGACTAATTTCTCCATGGCTGGAGGATGCCATATTTTAACAAGGCGGAGGAGTTTTCTAAAAAGTTATAGAAATTCTAGTCATATTTAGAAAAAAATTGGTAAGGATTTTTGTAAATCCAAGTTATAGTTGTTAAATTTCAAAAAATTTGGTGTCTTAAAGGTTTTTTATGGTGCTGAATCTATTTCCACTATCAAAAACACTATTCAAACACTCCCTCTACAAGATTTTATGAAATTTTTTAACCCTGATTCCAGCCACTTTTAGCCATCTCGCCAATTCCTTGGCCTCATTAGACGATTGCAAAACACGATGCATCGGTATGTGCGATATGGATCTCTGCTTTACATAATTTTATTATTTGAAAAAACAATTTTACATGTTGACAAAACTAACCTGACAATCTTCGATCATCATCTTTCTTCATGATATGTTAGTTTATAAAAAGGGCACCTAAGATCCTTCTATAATGTGTTACATAATGCATGTGGAAATTAACATTCGAGACGTTGATATTTGAACTGTGTTCTCTTTCACACAGCCACTTTTGTCACGCCCTTACACTGGCGGTACTCTTCCAACCGCACTATAGGAGGTGCGGGACCACCGACCCTTTTCTTTTCACCAATACTCACGGTCATGGACTATGCCCTACGCCTATAGTTAGTTTATTTTTCTTTTACCAAGTACTTTCATTCATTATAACGCAGCAGTTAAACATTCATCAACATTAACATAAATGCACAACAGTATAACTGGGAGGGGCAACTCCCTATAATGAGTCTCCCGTAATAATAATATATCAATATACAAGTTCAATCTTAAGGAAACCCCAAATTTACACTTAGAATATTTTTACATTCACCGGCACAACGTGTTCAACTAGCTCGTCGGTGCGCCCACACGGTCGCCTAAATGACTCTACCCAACTCCTTGTTTGCCTCCACACGTTCACCCAAACACGTCTCATTCAACTCGTCCAACTCGTCGGGTGCTCCCACCGAACGCCCAACTCGCCAAGTCTCCACCAACGAGTCATTCATCGTGCACCCATTCAAGACTTCACCCAAACCATCATTCACCAACTCGTGTCGTTCAGGTAGATGCCCTGCCGCACCCTCGAACAACTTCCTGAATGATCGTTCAAACAGACACCCTATTATGCCCTCAAATGCCCTCGAACTACCCTTCCCGAATGCCCTTGAACAATCCTGCACAAATGCCCTCGCACAATGCCCTTGCACGATTTCCTGAATGACACCCTCGCACGATTTCCTGAACGACGCCCTTGCACGATGCCCTCGCACGATTTCCTAAACGACGCCCTTGCATGATGCCTTTGCACGATTTTCTGAACGACGCCCTCACACGATGCCTTCACATGATTTCATCTTAGCTCGGTGCTTTGACGCTGCACTTCGTCCGCCTACACCTTCACCAGGATTTTAGACCAACCTTCACACTTTCACCTTGTCCCACCCTTGGATGCTCTGAACTATGCGTTGATTCCTTGATGATTTAATGACCCCTCCATGTCATTCACTTATACCTTTCATCACCATGGTTGCCTCACGTCAGCTCGCCCAGCCGACCTTCATTCAGCCCACCATTTGGAAATTTTAACACATCGGCCCATATGTTGGGCGCCCCCACTCGGGACCACCTAACCTTATAAACCTACGCTCCTCCTCCACACTTAGACAATTTCGCATATGGCCTCATGCGTTTAGCTCTGCACCTCGTGGGTGTTACATTCTCCCCCACTTGAAGTCATTGTCGTCCTCAATAATCTCTCACCCCAGCAACCATCTGTCACCAAGATACCCATACCAATGCCATATAATACACCATCATATCATACATCGGAAAGTCTCCTCAATCCATGATAATCAACCACATTTGCTGCAATCTCCACATGTTGCTCCCACTATGGAAGGCTGGTCCCTCCAACTTAAGCTACATGTGTACTGCAACATATCGTGATGACATCATCATGTATCGTCATCATGTGAACTATTATCATGATACTCCAACATAATGCTAAGACATCTCTGCACACTGCTATCCCCTATGACTCGAACTAGTCGGGTGATCAGTCCAACTGTCACGCTCAAATCATAAGAATGCACATCCTTTTGCCATCATCAGTCTTTTCTCAACTCTCGTCACAACACCAACTCAATCAAGAATTCATCTCCATCTAAGTAAGCCATGCCTAGGTCCATGAAGTAGTCTTCATCTCATCTACAATATGTTGTCCATGATGTTCAATATCAATGTGCTGCATGAAATATGTCACATCTATCCAACATCATCATCCATCTACGAAATATCCATCTCCTCAAAATGAAGAGATCATCTTCCAACTCTCGATGTGCCACATCCAGGTTCATGAAGCCACCTCCATCATATCTTCAATGTGCCATCCCTCAAGTCTGCCATAGAAACAAGTATATACCTATCTCATCTCTCATGTATCAAAAGTGGTTGAGTCTCGGCTCAACCCATGCCCAAGTGTTGCCACCAAGGCATCATCATTGTTGTAACTCCATCACTCCAAAGTGTCTCATATTGATCCTCATCATCAAGTCACTCTTTCAAGCACACCCATACATGTACTCAAAAGTATGCACCCCATCTTGCATCAAAGTCTATGACCTCAGCTTCTCAATGCATCATATCCTCTAAGTCCACCATATAATGAAGTCCCCAAAGTCACAACCTCATGTCACCATGAGCTCCATGAATCATCTCCAACCAACACCCTAGCAAGCATACATGTCTCGGCCCAAAGGTCTCCGCAAGATGCCTATGCTCCATAGTCTGCTCACAAATCCAACCAGTCCATGGCCTTGATGTACAAGAGTGCACAACATCTCCATCGGTTCATAAGAAAAACATCTCCATGTCATATCAGCAAATCTACCTGCACCAAATTCCTGCCTTGGAACTCCTCATTGGATGCCCATAATTGACACCACTACAAGTGCTCTTGCATAATGTCCCTACATGATCTATGTCTCCAACCTGATCTCCATGACTCAAGTTGCCCATGTTTTCCAACTAAGTAGACCCATCACAACAATCAGTCATCCTCATCCAAGCCTGCAATCTGGTCTAGTGAACTCAGTCACCCAAACCATATCATTATCACATGAGTCTCTTCCACAATGGCTCCCCCACTGAAGGTTCCACCAAGACTTCCTCTTGATCTCGGCCATGAGAAGTCCACCCAAGTATCACCATACTCAAGTTTGTGCCCTTCACCAATCTGTCCATGAGTCATGTCAGGCACTTAGCCAATTCTCCATGTGGTTAAAGCATGACCCATTCCTCCCAATGATCACCACATTCCTCCCTTGTCACGAGCCTTTTCACCTTCTACCATAAGGTCACAAACAACCCCAACAAGTCTTGCAACAGTCAATGGTCCTTGCTTCTCCATACAAGGTCTCATCGTAGACATCCATGGTAAGAGCCTCCCTTGCATCAGCAAACTGATTTTTCTCTTCACTACATACTGTTCACCTACCAAAAGCTCAACTGTAACACAAGTATCAATAATACTTACTTCATCATGAGGCCCCTCCATGTGAGTTTCCTCATTCACAAATGTCTGCAAACTGCACGATCATGCTTTAACTTGAACACTTTCAAGTTCCTCCTCCATCGTTGTCATATCTGCAACATCCTCAATCATCACGACCTCCTCTTCCTTATCATCGCAATCTACAGCTTTCTCGTTATCTTGAATGAAAGCTATGAGCTGCTTTTTCCCAAGAGTTATCCATTCCAGCTTCTTTCGAATCAAGTCTTGCCTTATCTTCAATTCCTTGAGTTCTACATCAAACACGTCCACTCTCCCTACAAGTCGATAGGCTTCATCCCTATTCATGTCATAGATCCCTTCCTTGACCAAAGCACGAAGAGCATCCCTTGTTCCGAACGAGTCCTTGCCCCATTCTGCAATCCTTTGTTCCAAAACACTTGATTCTTCAAGTATACTTCCTTTGTCTGCCCTTTCCATTCTCCGGAGGTTGCAAAACACATTTTCTGCAAGATAGACATCCTCCTCGATTCTATGAATCACCTGTCACGAATGTCAAGTATTCAGCTTCCCGTCGTTCATCAGCTATGATACCACCTATCATGTAAGTGCAGTGGGACCAGCTTCTTCGTTGTATTTTACCATCTCTGGTACCACCTGTCATGCCCCTACACTAGTGGTACTCTTCCAACCGCACTATAGGAGGTGCGGCACCATCGACCCTTTTCTTTTCACCAATACTCACAGTCATGGACTACGCCTTACGTCTATACTTAGTTTATTTTTCTTTTACCAAGTACTTTCATTCATTATAACATAGTAGTTAAACATTCATCAGCATTAGCATAAATGCACAATAGCATAAATGGAAGGGGCAACTCCCTGTAATGAGTCTGCCCGTAATAGTAATATATCAATATACAAGTTCAATCTTGAGGAAACCCCGCATTTACACTTAGAATATTTTTACATTCACCGGCACAACGCGTCCAGCCAGCTCGTCGACATGCACACACGGTTGCCCGAACGACTATGCCCAACTCCTCGTTTGCCTCCGCAAGTTCACCCGAACATGTTTGGTTTGTGTCTATTGTCCTTCACTGTGCCAAGTGAGGTCAATTTCTATCATTTTTGAAAATAACAAAATCATAATAAAAATGCTACAAATCAGAATGAGGATGATGAGTAAGTATCCATTTGATATTTTTCAAATTTAATCCCTATGCTTCGCTTGTATCTCACTATTAATGCATATGAACACTCAATCCATCATTGTGTTATTCCTTAACATGTTTGATACATAAAGATATCTCATCACTTGATGTTGGTTGCTCTGCAGCTCCCCTAACACAGTAGAGTTTTGATGCACAATGCATAAAACTTAACTACTATTTTAGCAAGTACAAAAGTCAACCAAATGGATTTTCATGACTATAGGTAGAGCAGTGAAAAATAGTCTGGACAATCTGATGATTCAACTACGCAGGAATTTCAACCATCTAGATCTTTTGCAGTCACAGTTTGAGATATCCTGTATTCCATGTCCTTGTATATCTACTTTTGTCAAGCTTATAAAAAATCTGCATGACTAATCTCCCTTTTCAATTAACTACTATTTTAGCAAGTACAAAAGTCAACCAGATGGATTTTCATGACTACAGGTAGAGCAGTGAAAACCAGTCTGGACAATCTGATGATTCAACTGTGCAAGAATTTCAACCATCCAGATCTTTTGCAGTCACAGTTTGAGATATCTTGTATTCCTCTGTCATGTCTCCTTGGTTTTGAGGGCATTTCCTGTCGTTTTCTTAGTTGATTGATTACATTCATTATGCAACATGAAAAGACTTGTGGTTTATATCATCTGATTGGAATTTATATTTATTTCAGATCTCTATCCTCCAGTAGAGAAATTGATGGAACAATGTGGTAAATTTTAGCTTCTGGACAGGCTTCTAAAACATTTAAGAGCTCGGAATCATAAGGTTTGAGCCAAGGATCTCAGCAGATATGAGCAAAGCACAATACTTGATATGATTGGGTTCTGTTTGCTTTGGTATTCATTCTGAAACCTTAACCGCATGCAATCCTGATTTGCAAGATTGGAGGATGATGACAGGTTCTGATATTTTCGCAATGGACAAGAGTGTTGGACCTACTGGACTACTGCTTGAGTGAGAGCGGACACAATATGTGCCGCATTGATGGGTCTGTTAAATTGGATGATAGGCAAAGACAGGTTGCTCTCAAGCCTTCTCTGTTCTTTGTTGCACGATCATTTGTTTGATTTTGATGTCATAAACTCAAATGAGTTTGATTTTGTCTTGGTCAATTAAAATTGTGTCAAATAACAAAATTACCCAAAGAAGCAATTTCTGGAACTAGACTTCTGGTTGTTGGCAGAACTAGGCTTAATTCCTAAGAGAGTAGAGAGCTTTAATACTTTTTTTTTACCTGCCTAGTTTTACTTTTTAATGAATTTATGTGTTGGTTGATTTACCCATTCTGCATGGCACTTGATTCAGATCAAAGATTTTAATGATCCAAACAGTAAACTTCATGTCCTTTTGCTAAGCACACGTGCTGGTGGACTTGGGATTAATCTTACTGCTGCAGATACTTGCATCATTTATGACAGTGACTGGGTAAGAAAATTATTTTTATGCCATTGCATCAACACAAGCTTTGTCTAAAAAAATTTGTATACTTGGACATGATTTGGTTTGCATCAACATTAATTTTGTGCATAACATGGAACCTATTTTTTATGAGCCATGTTTTGTAATTTTGCAGTCCCATTGTAAAGCCTTCATGCTTTTGCAAATGTTTGATATATTGGTTGTTGGCATATTTACAGAATCCACAAATGGATTTGCAAGCTATGGATCGATGCCATAGGATTGGGCAAACCAAACCTGTGCATGTCTACAGGCTTTGCACAGCTCACTCAGCTGAGGTAAGGTATCTCAGTCTGCTTTGTCTACTTTTGAAACTTTCATACAAGAAATTAAAGGGCATTTGATTAATGTCATAAACATCTCCTAATCGCTGCTATTTGTAAAAATAGTGTCGGATGCTCAAAGTAGCATTTGACAGGTTGAAGTTGGAGTGTGTTGTGATTGAGAAAGGACAGTTTCACCAGGAACAAACAAAATCTAGTTTGAGCGGTGGGAAGGTGAGAAGAGTGGAAAAATGAACCTGCCTGTCTGTCGCCTGGTGATGTCCACCTTGGTTTGTTGCCTGTCTATTGCTTGGGTGATGAGCTACAAAGCGTGGGGTAGAGTTTTCCCTCGGAGTGAGCTGGTGAGATGGTGAGCTGCAGAGCTGGTGAGTCGAATTGGTTAAGGGAGTTGCAAAGCCCCCGGGGAAAATTTGAATTGAAATGAATGAAATGGGAATTGGTTTGGGTCAAATTCGAATTGAAATACCCGCGCTCAGAATTGCCATACCCGCGCTCAGAATTCTGTCAGATGATTTAATGTTCCACGGTGGTGGGTGGAATGGTGGCGGGGGGTAGCGAAGCTCACGAAAGGTGGCTGAGGGCGAAGGAATTGCCGGTAGCTGGAGTCGGACGTTTTTCCGAGTGGTGACATAAACCAGGCAATTCCTCCACCTTGTTAAACTACTCGGATATTAATAAGTAATAATATATTAATAATAAGTGGTAATATATTAATAATAAAAGTTAATATATTAATTTTTTATAGTAGTATAATAAATATTAATATAATATAAAAATTAATATTAATAATATATTAATATTGATTATAATAAATTAATATTAATAATAAAAATTATTATCATTAATAAAAATTTGTAATAATATTAATAAAATAAAAAATAAAAAATTAATATACAAAATAAAAGTAATAAATTAATATTAAAATGAACAATAATATTAATAATTCTAAAATTATTAATATTAATATTAATATTAAAAGAGAAATTTTAATAAATTTTAAAGATATTAAGACACCTTAATAATTTTAACAAGATGGAGAATTAGGAATAAGCATTAAATGGTTCCCTTTAACTTCTCAACTCATCAACTTTTGTTTTCTGATTTATTCTTTTATTTATTTGTTTTTTGTACTCTTTTTCTCTATAGTTTCGTTTCTTTTCTCTTCTCTATATATTTTTTTATATTCCACTTTTTTCCTTCCGGATTGTCTAAGCACACCTCTTTTTCAGGCTTATTATTTTATGGATCTTAATAATCATAACATGGATGCTTCTCAGCGTATTAACTCTTGATTTTTCATTCGTTCGGTTTATATGGTCATTTTATTTTATTTTCTTTCCTAGGTCTTCTTTTCTTCTATAGTTTCTTCTCTTTTATATATGTTTCTACATTTTCAACGATACCTCTTTTTCTTCCTTATTATCTTGTAGGTTTATTGTCCCTTTGCTTTTGGATTTTTTTAAAGGGTATTTGCTTTTGGTATTTTTGATTTATTTATTTGCATTTTGTTTCATATTTTTGGATATTTTTAGTATTTTAATTTGTAAATTATATTATTTGTTTTTGTTTTTTTATTATTAAGTTTTAAATTTTATATTATTTTTAAGTTGTTATTGTTATTTTTAAAGTTTAGTGAGACTATATCATAAAAAAATTTACTTTAACAAAATATCCAATTACTGTCTACTCAAGATCACACGTTTCAAATTATATATTTGTTATCCTTACTCTCAAATTAATATAATAATATTAATAATTAATATTAGTTATTTATAATTATTTCTTATCATTATCATTAATATACTTAATATTAATACCAAATATTAATAGTACTATTTTTATTAAGTATTAATATTAATATATTTAGTATTATTATATATGGAAAATAATATTGTGATTTACTTTAATATTAACTTATCAATCTTATTTTTTATCACTAGTATTATTTCTTATCAATATTATTATTAATTTTAATTATTTTTTATAGTAATAATAATGACTATTAATACTTTTAATTTTATTATTATTAATAATCTATTAATATAAATTGTAAATATTATATATTATATTAAGTTATTAATAATAGTATTTATTAAATTATTATTGAATGCCAACATAATATTAAGTTTAAAACTTATTAATAGTATTATAATACTTATAAACATATTAAGTATTATTCTATTGTAAATATTATATTAACTTATTAAATTATTATTGGAATATATTAAGTATTAAGTTATTAATAATAGTATTTATTAAATTATTATTGAATGCCAACATAATATTAAGTTTAAAACTTATTAATAGTATTATAATACTTATAAACATATTAAGTATTATTCTATTGTAAATATTATATTAACTTATTAAATTATTATTGGAATATATTAAGTATTATTGTATATATTTATATGAACCTTTTAATACTTCTGGGTATTAATACTTTATGCTATTAATATTAAATATTTTTGTAAATATTTATATGAATCTATTAATATGAATATTTGTCACTTTGTTAATTGTTTTACTTAATTATATTAATTAAATATGAATATTTTTTATTTGGTTAACTTTTTGAATTATAGTTGATATTATATTAATTAAATATTTTCAAAATATTTTAATTTTTATTTTGTTTTTTCATTTTCTTTAACTACTTTCTCTTTCCTTTGATATGTTTTATTCTATTATTTTTAGTCTTTTATATCTTATTATTGTTTCTCAAGAGTTGAACTATTTTGATTATAGGTCTTATCTTATTTTGAATTCAAAAGATTGACTTTAAAACAGAAAGTGCGATTCAGTCTTGGATCTCGCTTTTTCTATTCATTATGAATTCAAAATATGACAACAAAATTCATGGTAAGGGTTGCGAGTGAAAACAAATAAGGAATGGATACCAAATTCCAATGACATCATATGTGGCACACTTCCTATATTATGATGCACTCATTCATAAGTAGGGATTTGACTTTCATCATTTTTAGTATTTCTAATCAGAAAATTAAGGTTAACTTGGAGTAATGTTTGGGAGTCAAATTATATACTCATCTTTTTGTTAGCAGTAGTGGTTTTATATTTCATAACATTAATCATTGTCTAATAAGCACCAAGGCAGCTATACTTTCAAAAACTAATTTAGGATCCTCTTAATAATAAGCACCAAGGAAGCTATACTTTCAAAAACTAATTTAGGATCCTCTTAATATAATGGGAAAGGATCACTACATTAAGTTACTAATAATTAGTAGAAGAATCTAAGTGATTAGGAGCAAATTTATTATGGATGTGTGCCTCACAAAATGGGTATTTTTTGGTGCATCGTTAAAAAAGTGATGATTATGGGAATTTTCCTAGGTATTTCTAGAGAAAAAGGGTGATTATGGACATTTTCATCCAAATTTTTCTATATAATGGTTGAGAAAATAAAAGAAAAGAAAAACTAAAATAAAACCAAAAACAATATATAGAAAACCTCTTTTACTTTCATTTTTGTGTTTTAGGTTGATTTTCACTTTCATGTTCATTTTCGATTGTTAATTAGAAATAGCTTTTAAGTCTCTATTATAAATGTTAATGACCTAAGAGAGAGTCATTGAGTTGTTACTCTATATTATTTTTATATTGGAGTGGTTTCAATTTATTCTTTGAGACTTATGAATCTATTATTTTTTACTATAGGGGAGATATGTAGATGTAATGTAAGAAAGTAAACATTTTTAAATCAATTTATAAGATGTAAAATATGTAGAAAATCCTATATAATCGCAAGTTCATGAAATGTACTAAAGAACAAGACAAGAATCTACTTCTACATTCAACCAGTGAAGGCCAATAGATCGATGAAAACAGTATGAACAAGAAGAAGATAAATCAATGGCACATAACACAATAAGTATCTATGAAAAGCCTTAGTTGAAAACTTGCACTATTTGTATTTCATTAAATCAGAAATTCAATATGATAATACAATTGTTGTTCTCACAAGAACAATCCCAGAGCTCAGTATGATCAATCTCCCTTCTCACAACAAGCTCAAGCCAATCTGTAGCCTCTTCTGTTGCTCTCCAAGCCCCTATTTCCTTGTGCCCTTGGTCAAAGAATTTGGATGAATACAATATGCTCTACTCAACCTTGATCTTAAACTACATAAGTATTTCCCATCCTCTACCTAATGATTTCTTTTGTCCAATACTTAGCTAAATTTCCAAGCCTCCAAGCTTCTAATTCTTTACATGATTCCTAAGAGAATTATCCTGTATTTAAAGGGAAATTCCTCATCCATAATTGTGCAATCCAAAATTAGGTCCTTCTCTAATTGCATGCATGATATTTACAACTCAGTAAATCATACAATTGATAGTACATTATCCCTACACTCTAGTATCAACTGGGTCTTTCTCTGAATCGACATGCATGGGTTTCTGATGAGGGAATATTAAGTTAACTGGATTGACACTTGTTGATGCAATAGTGAACCAACTGACTGTTAATCCTCTATTAGTTCAACAAACAGTTTAAAGTAATTTAGTTGAACATAACTTAATAAAATGAGTTATCTAATTACAACTCATAAATAAACTCATCCTGGACACCTAAAACTTATGGAGAACATATACATGACTTCTAAAAGACTTCCAATTTGAAATTCCTAAGTTAGCTAATTCAGGTTAACTTAGTTAACTATTACACGTTGCTATGAGAAAAGAATTGCAATTTTAACTCACAATTTAATTCAATGACAAATTAAATTGGAATTTCTAGATTCTATTTTTAACATTTCTTGCTGCTATTTTCAACACTCCCTCTCAACAAAAAAGAAATTAAACTCGACCACGACCGTGAACCTTTGGAATGGTATGCATGCAACACCTCTCTCTAGTGTTGTTGCTACAAAAACTCCAGAAACTAAAAAACATCCAACCTGAATCAATATGATCCATTTGTCATCAAAGTCTCTGACTGTTATTACCTCTGTCGACTGAAAAACTCTGCGGTTTTGCTGACTCTACCTTCATGCGTTGTTGTCAACCCTTATCTTCGCTCTTCATTATGTCACTGCTCTAGCCTTTGTCCCTCTGATCATTGACTACATCAATAACCACTGATTCCTCCTGCTACTATGTACTTTGGGCTCCTATAGCAAGGTACGTTCCATGAGATAAAACCTCCCAATTGACCTTGTCCAATTTCAACCCTCTTGGGACTATGCTTCATATGATCCCTTTGCCCACTTGACTCAAAATTCCCCCCCTACTGGAGGTCTCTACATGAGCATATGCCTCCACTCAGTCTTCTCTCAACTTCTCTAATTGTGACTACTCCACAATTTTCTTAAGCTGCTTCTGAGGCTTCTTTTCGGGTTGCTTGTTGAGAGGTAATTTACTCTCCCTCTCAACCACCAAGTATCTTACCTTTGCCTTTCTACTCAAGGCTTTTCATGCATATTGTACCTAAAGTGCATACAGGTTCTTAGCTAGCACACCAATCTGTTTCGTCTATCTTGTTGTCACGAAATTTTCTAGAAAATGAGTTGATTTTCAATTAACAATATCTCCCTCATCCAAACTCCGATTCGGCTGATTTCTTTTTTTAATTTGGGTTTTTTTTCTCAAGGAATCCAGATCTTCTATTCTTTTTTTTGAAAAATTTTCACAAAAAAATTTATATTTGCTCTCCAAACTTACTGCCCAAAAATAATTCAGCTCTAATACCATGTAGAATTTCCTATAGATTCATAAGCTCAAGCAATGTACTACAACACAAGACAAGAATCTACTTCTACTTTCAAATAGTAGAAGCCAATAGATTGATGAAAACAATATGAATAAGAAGAAAATAAATCAACGACGCATAACACAATAAGTATCCGGTGAAAGCCTTAGCTGAAAGCCCCCTCTATCTCTATTGCATTAAATTAGAAATCCAAAATGATAATATAATGCTTGTTATCACAAGAACAATCCCAACACTCAGTATGATTAATATCCCTGCTCACAATTAATCTCTAGCCTTTTATGCTGCTCTCCACGTCCCTATTTCCTTATGCCCTTGGTCCACGAATTTGGATGAATACAATATTATTTGCACAACCTTGAGCTTAACCTACACAAGTATTTCCTATCCTTCAACTGATGACTTCCTTTGGACAATACCTAGCCAAATTTTAAAGCTTCCAATATTCTAATTCTTTGCACAATTCTTGAGAGAATGAGCCCATATTTAAAGGGAAATTCCTCATCCATAATTGCGCAATCCAAAATTAAGACCTTCTCTGATTGCATGCATGAAGGTTACAACATACAACTAATAGTACACTATCCCTTCACTCTAGTCTCAACTAGGTCTTTCTCTGAATCGACAAGCATGAGTTTGTGATGAGGGAATATTCAATTAATTGGAGTGACACTTGTGGATGCACTGGTTCACCAACTGACTGTTAATCCTCTATTGGCTTCACAAACAGTTAGAAGTAATTTAACAGAACATAACTCAGTAAACTAAGTTATCTAATTACAACTCATAAATAAACTCATCCTAGACCCCTAAAAGAATTCCAAAGTCAACTAAGTCAACTTAACTTACTTAACTATTACAAGTTGCTATGAGAAAAGAATTACAATTTTAATTCACAATTTAATTCAAGGAGAAGACTTCCAACTCACTCAACTAAGTCAACTTAACTCACATAACTATTACAAGTTGCTTTGATAAAAGAATTACAATTTTAATTCACAATTTAATTCAAGTTGCTATGAGAAAAAAATTACAATTTTAATTCACACTTTAATTCAAGGAGAAATTAAATTGGAATTTCTAGATTCTATTTTTAACATTTCTTGTTGCTATTTTCAACAAAATATTTGTAAAAAATAACATGTAGCATAACTAAAATAATTATAAAAGGTTAAAAGTAATATAGAGCGCAATATGGGGAGATGTCATAGTGTTAGTAAAAATTTAAAAGTAATAAAATAATAAAATTCAATTTGTTATAAGTTAAAATCAATTTTACCTTATAAATTAAAATAATGATTATGAAACTATATTTAAATTTAATTAATAAGCAAGTAAAAACTTAATATTCAGAAAGTTACAGTAAACTTATAATATAATAATATTTTTAACCATGGATATACTTGCACTTTATGAGAGATATTATTAACTTGTACATAGGCTTTATTACAATACAATGGGATACTACCGTGGCTCATCAATACAACATGCCTAAAATACATCTCATCAATACAACATGCCTAAAATCCATCTCTCATTTTACGATAAAAATACTTTATAAATATTTTATTTGAATTTAATTTCATAAATTTTTTAATTAAATCTAAAAGAAAAAAAGATTGTTGTTGGAGATTTCCATAGAAATGTGAAATATTTTTGATCCATCAATGTTTCTTATGGTAACTGCATCTATCATCACTTACCAAAAAGATATAATTTCTTTTAAAATATATAAAAAATATATAGTAGTTATTAATTAAGATACATTTTACCATTTAAGTTAAAATAATAAGTTTTTGACCATATTTAAATTTCGTTAATGAGCACATAAAAAAAACTCAATACTTACAATATAACAAGATTTTTAACCATAGACTTCACCCCCACTTTATCATAGATATTATTAAGGGTTGAATGGACTTTGTTACAATACCATGGGCCAATACCACGCTTATTAATACCACATGTCCAAAAACCATTTCTCATTAATTATATATATATATATATAAGGGCATCATGGAAGAGAGGTTGTAATGCCATCTTATATTGTGTTATCTAAACATCTTGACTCAATGAAATTACATAAATATAAAAATTAAATGAAAAAGTAGAATTATTAATTATTAATAATTAAACCAACCCAGATCCATCTTAACTCTACATCTATCAAGCTCAAAGAGGGATCAAATATCTCAAGTTGAAAATCTTTGCTCGAGTTTTGCACTCAAAAAATAGGTTTGCACCTCGAGAGATTTGATCCCTATCGGGGCTTGATAGATCTAGAGATAAGATGGATCTATGTTGGTTCTTAATACTGATTAGATTCTAGAGTATGTTAAATTTAAATCAATCTTTGATAGATCTTGATTTAAGATAGATCTATGTTGGTTCTTAATACTAATTAGATTCTATAGTATGTTAAATTGAAATCAATCTATCAACAGATCGAGAGTTAAGATGAATCTATGTTGGTTTTTAATACTAATTAGATTTTAGAGTGATGTTAAATATAAATCAATCTTTCAATAATAGTTTGTTTCTATTTCATTTACAATTTATAAATCAATATATTTCACTCTCCTAAATCTTATTTTTTATTATATTTATGTTATTTACTATATGTGTATGTCTGTAAGAGAGAATTAAGTTTGTATTACTTCATTATTTCAAAATACATCATCAAAATAATCCTAATTCATACAGTGTTCACAATATTCAGTCTCAATTTTCCTTGAGGAAAACTAGATGTATTGACCATAGACTAAAGTGCATATATATATATGTTAGTAAAAAAAATTATAATTACATTGTATTCAACTATATAAAGAAGAGAAGCAACTGCTAAAAATCATATCATGATATCAAGAGTTTGAAGAGGTCACTAGAGCTAGGTCCTTGACACTTGCACTTATATTAGCAAGTGGCTTAAGTTCACACTGAAGGTGACTTTCCAGGTGAGCTAGATAGGCATCTAAGATAGCCAAACAAGAAAGCTAATAATGCTACACCTGCTTAATTTCATTAATAACAAGATTATATCATTGTGGTTCTCATGTTTATCTTTCAAGGCCCTGCCCCAAAATATTTTTCATTTCCTAATGGAGGGTAATGGAGTTCAGGTGTTGGCTTCATCTTCCCCTGGTATGACCATTGTTAGGAACCCAATTTGCTATTTCCATCGGGATTTTCGAGGGAGAGGGCCTTGAGCTTGAAAATTTCCTTACGAATATCAGAGGGGGTAGTAGAAGGAATGATAGTTGTAACTTTCTAGGCATGTGCTTGGGCACACGGCCTTCTCTGGGGACCTCTACCACCAACTCCTCAATAACTTCACATACATTGCCAGGGCATATTGAACCAAACTAGGAAGAGCTAGTAGAGACATATATCCCAAAATAACCCAGGATTGAGAGGAACGATACTGAGAAAGTCAAGAAGATAGAAAAACCAAGAACTACTGGTGATTCTTGGTGGTGCAAGCCAACAAGAAAAGAAGGACCAATAAATCAAAGAAGCGGATGAAAAGCTCTAGGCAGGGACACACATTAACTAGGAGACATCATGATGCAAGCCGCAATGCACCCCCTTAGAATTTAAGACAAAGCTACGAAACTTATGCCATAGGGACAAAAAACCAAAGAAGAAATAAACTGAGCCAGAATAATAAGATAGTACCCTGATATATCCCATGAACTTTACTCAAGTCGACAAATTCACTTCTATTTAGAGTAGGTTGACGTCACTTACAAGTGCAACCTGCAAACCTAATGGAATTCACAAATTCCCATGGTATGTGGTTTATGTGCACCTAGAACCAATCTCTAGTCTAATGTCCAAAATCCCATGTGAGTAGCAAGTTCCTCAATATGCAGAAGCAAAATTAGCTTTCATGCAGACATGTCATTTCGACTCCATTTCCAGAGGTAAGTGGCGTCGACTCATAGAAAGGTTATGAATTATGTCATGGCTCTACAATCTTCTCACTGTGCACAGACCCATCACTGCCAGATAGCTAAGAGAATAGTCACATCTACGATCACGAGGAGCCCAAACATACCATAAAATCTAAAGAGCAAGATCTCTCCTTACAGAGCAATTGAACATAAAAAAACTTGACATGGTAATGGATGAGGTAGGAACAACAAGCATGTGTAATACATGGGGTGAGTTGACTACATTACCATATCTCTTAAAAATATTGTGAGAAGCTATGGGGTGGCGAGCTCCCGAGCTCCCTTAACCTCCCAAACCACTTCACCCAAAACCAAACACAATTTATAATTAATATTATTTTATTATTTATTTTTTAATATTTATATGGCATAATAATAAATTTGTATAAAATTGATAAAATGTTTTCATTATTTTTTGTAATATATTTTTAAAAATAAAGATATATTCCTCTACACTCACTTTTCTTGAAACATAATAATAAAATATTATTATTTTATTAAATCTATTAATGGAATTAAAAACGATTTAATGATAATTAACTTTTGCGCGTTCTATTTTAATATCTATTAGAATTTTTCATTACCATATACACTAAACTGAACATCTGATTTAAGCATATTATTATATGTATTAAAAAAAATTCACATTCATAATGTCATTAAATCAAGATATTTTTCGTGCACTTTATCATAAACTGAGGAACGGTTTTCCAAATTTTGAAGTCATAGAAAGTAGCTGCAGAATCTATCTATGTGCTTGTAATCTCCAAGGAGGTGCTGGAGTCGGATGTATGAAGTAGCGCCTATACGTTTGAAATGTGAAGTTCTAATTTATTGTTTAGTGATTGGTACTTCATTATTGAAACAAAATGAAACAATTTGAAAGGAAATTTTATTTTTAACGATGTGTAATTAGTTGAATCTTTTGAATTTTTTTGATGATGATGATGATGGTTAACGTCCGTTGAGACCAAATAATGGTCTCTCGGACCTAAAGAAACAAATTATCTATTTTGATTTAAGATTTTATTCCTATGCTCAAAAAGCTTGGAGAGAAGCCTCCCGAGCTCACTATAATTTTGACATTGTAAAAGGCTAGGAAGGTTAGTATTGTAACAAAGATTGTGAAACTGAGATCTAATGTGGTTATGCGCGGGGCACTCTAAGAGGAAGTGGTTTTCATCCTCGATGTTCCTATTCTCACATATATGGCAGATCCTTTCCGTCCATGGCATTTTAGGAACTGCCCAATGACCTGTTTCACTATGGAGCTCATGAGAATTCATTCTAATCTTTGCTATATTAATTTTCTTCTTTGAGCTAGTTAAAATAGAGAGATACTTTTGATGTTCTAGGGTGGGGTTGATGACCTTCTTATAATAACTTAATTTTCTTTTAGCCGCTAAGTCTTTCTCACACCACATTTTTTCTTTGAACTTAGAAGTAACAATATCTTTAATGTTATTTATGTTTTGCAATGCATCATTTTCGTTGATCTCCCAATAGTTTAACCAGACCCTTGTGTCTTTATGCCACCCTCGATTGAACCTTAGGTGGTTTTGGCTAGAATTTAAAGCTAGCTTAGGAAGTCTATGATCGTCTATGTTACTAATTTTGTGCTTGTACAACAGAAACCTAAGCATAGCTAGGCTCTCAGTAGGGGAAAGACCTGCTTCTATAAGGAGAATAGGATAGGGTGTATTGCTTTTAATTTTCAGGTTATAAGTTATAAAACGCTTCTGGATTTGCTCAATCTTTTTCCATGATTCTCTGGAGATGTTGCAACCCCAAACCTCACAGCCATATAAGATAACAGGAGTGACTAAAGTTTCAAAAAGGAACTTCTTTTTATCCCACATTACAAGGTTTGTTATTTTACAATTATTTTCAAGACCAAAGTAAGCTTTCCACCCCCCATTAATCATTTTCTCAATGCTATGGTTCCAGTTGAGCTTGTGATTAATATCAATTCCTAGGTACTTGTAAGAATACAATTCCTCCAAGTTATTATCGTCATACATAAAATTAGCGTAAGTGTCCTTCTTGGATTTGATAATCATAACTTTTGTTTTGTCAGTGTTAACAGTCATACCCATGGTAGAGCAGAAATCCTTAAGAAGCCTGAGTTGCTTATTGAGATCAGATGGGCACCTTGCCAAAAGAACAATATCATCAGCATAACGAAGAAGGATGATGACTATCCCAGCTAAGATCGTGCCATCACATCCTGCTTCCTCTAAATAGCCTTCGAGCTTATCGATGTAAATGCCAAATAGGGTAGGGGAGAGGGGGCAACCTTGTTTAACTCCAATGTTACACTTAATATCTTTCGACCACCCTTCATTGCTCTTTAGCTTGGCAATTACATTCTCGTATAACCTTATAGCGGCAGCTCTCAACTCGAGAGGAACCTTTAGCTCTTCTAATCTATTCCAAAGGTTGTATCTAGGAACCGTATCGAAAGCCTTTCTAAAGTCCACAAAGCAACAAAATAAATTGGATTTATCATTACGACATTCCTCCGCAATGATCCTAAGCGTAACCAGGTGGTCTATTGTTGAGTGATGCCTTCTAAAACCTGCTTTGCCTTTAGCCCGCTTAACTTCACTTTCAAGCCATATGCTTAACTTATTTTCCAACATACTACCATATAACTTGGCTAAGAGAGGGCTGATCATAATTGTTCGATAATTAGAGGGGTTATTTGTATCCCCACTTTTAAAAATAGGGATAATGAGGCTCTCAGTCCAAGGTTTAGGGAACCCTTGCTTGACTGCTTGATTGAAAAGCTTATGGATGTGGGGGATGAGGACATGACCTCCAAATTTTAAGATTTCTGCTTGGTAACCTTCAATGTCCTTAGCTTTCCCATTAGCGAGGCGATTAACCCCAAACTTAATGTCTTCTAAAGAGAAAACTTCTTTCTTTGTGAGAAGAGTTTCCAAATTATCCATGACATTTGGAGATTCATAAAGCTTTTTAAGATAGGAATTCCAATCATGAAGAGCAATTTTATTATTATCCTTAGTCTTCCTAGTTAGAATCTGCCTCCAAAATTTCTTAGGAGCTACCTTAGAGAGGTGTAAGAGATTCTCCTGTCTTTGACGAATGTACTACCTCTTTTTCCTTTTAGTTAGGGCTTTGTATATTTTATCTTTTCCATTTTAAGAGATTCATCAACAGCTTCCTTAATTGCTCTCCTTGAACTTTTACAATCTTTGTCATACCATGGATTGGTTTTGCTATTTCTTTTATTATTCGAAACTTCAATTGAGAACTTGTTAATAGAATATGAGAGGGTTGTAGTAAAATTATGATAGAGGTCTTCTATGTTGTCTATATTAGATAAATGAAGAAAATTAGTTTTTAATTCATTTTGAAAGAGATCATTTTTATTTCTATCAAATATTAAGTTCTTTTGGCTATAAGTATTAATTTCTATGGGAACTCTATGCATGACAAAATTGAGAGTTATAAGTAAAGGCCTATGATCAGAGTCAGGTTCGTGGTCTTTTAAGATGTCAAAATTTATTATTTCATTGTATAATGGGAGATCGGAAATAACGTAGTCTACCGCGCTGCTACCGAGTCCATTGATGCAGGTCATCTTGCTAGAATTGGGCCACTTCTTTAGACCGTTGAAAATGATAAGATCCTGAGCACTACAGAGACTAGCTCCGACCCAAACAAATTTTCCCCGAGATCTTCAGAGCTCCTTTTGTACCTGCTAGCCAGAGTAGGGTCTTCGTCTAACCAAAGAGGATTAGGGTTGGAATGAATGCTTAGAATAATAGCTTGGTTGTTTGAAGTTAGAGCATTAAAGTCACCTATTAAAAGGATATTACCGTCATTCCTTAGGCTAGAAATATCATTCTCTAAACCATTGTAAGGGTTAGTTTTATCTAGATTCTTCTTCTTATAAAAGTTAGAATTAATGGGGGGAAAATAACATATTGCTATGTAGGAATTTTTATTATTAATGTCTTTGATCTCTATCCAACTATATTGGTTGTGAGGGTCGCTTTTATAAATCCTAACATGGGGGAAGATGTTCTTCTTAATGTAACAAGCTATTCCCCCAATGCCTCTATGGGAGGATCGCTTGTTCCAGGTAGACTATAGCGTAAAGCCATCTATGTCAAGGACCTTAGATTCTTCGTGCTCCCAAGTTTCAACAAGCAAAATAATATCAACATCATTTGAAATCCAACGTAGCTTGGGGCCTTTGTTCCATGGGAAGCCCCGACAATTCCAAGAAAGGATCTGGAGCATGTTTAATTGCTATTGATTACTATCCTTTTGGTTTCTATCTCGAATAAAGGCTTTTCTATTTCTGATTATTGCCCATTTTCCTTCCTTTCTAGCTTCTTTTACCTTTTGAACCTCCTTTCTTAATTCTACTTGGTCTTCTGGAATGAGATCTTCATTTATGAATATTCCCGTTCCTTTTAGACTTGAGGTTTTACTAATTATGTTCTGCTTATGATCAGTGGAGCTCATCTTTATGTGGATTTGTCTTCCTTTATTCTCAGTTAATTTCCCCAACCTTGTTGCTTCTGTGAGACACAATGTTTCAATTTGTAATCTATTATGTAGTTCTGTCTGAGCTAAGGCTAAAGTATCCTCATCTACTTCCTCTTTTAAACCGAATATTATAAGGTTTAAGGCCCTTTTGTTATGAAGCGACTATTAACTTTTTCTTCTAGTTCTTTAATCATGTCTTTCATTTTAAGACTCTCTAAAGTATCAGCATCTCCTTGCTGGGATGGTTGGTTAGTATCTTGGTTTTGTTTTTTTATAACCTGCAGTCTAGTCTCCATTGCCTCCATTTTATTCTCTAGTAGTTCTATTTTATTTTCTATTTGTTTTTGGATCGTGTCTTCAAGAGATGCAAATTTATTTTCCAGCATGGCTTCTAACTCTTTCTGTAGCTTCGCTTCTCTTTCTTCTCTACGTTTCTCTAAAAACTATATACTCATAAAGGCCTTGTATTTATTTTTTTATAAGTTTGGTAAAATAATTTTTTTGTTTTAATTTGACAGGATTATATTTTTTTTATATTTAATATATTATTTTAATTAAGAAGGGGAAGTGAATCAATAACTTCTCAGAAATACCTTAACACAAAGACCGACACCTTCTATTCAAAACATCGTGAAAAAATATTATATAAATATATATATAATTTTAATAAAAATTATTTATATTATTTTAATGAAAATTATTTAAAAATAAAAATAATGTAATATAAAAAAGTTTGAAACATTTCCAAAAATTTAAATATGGTACTTTTATTTTTTTTTAAATTATATCAATCTAAATATATGATTTAAACCGATTGTATTTTAATTTTGTTTTCTATTTTAGATAATAATAAAAAAATTTATTCCCCGGATGCGGGTGATGACGTGTTGAGGAAGGACGAGCCACATGCCCAGCATGTGCCGCCCCGTGGTGGTCTTTATGAAACTGGTTCGACCGTCAATGTTTAACGGTTCAGCATACATGCGATGGAATTCATTGCAGTTAATGCACTGGTGCAGAATGCAGTTAATGCTCTGGGGAAGAGGAAGCTCAGAACTCGATTTCAGCAAAGAATGCGGGAGCATTGGCAAGTTAAATTCAGACGGATGTGGGAGCAGAGGAATTGTGAGCCGGGGGAGGCCAGGAATTCAGCTGCAGTACAAGCTCTGGTTTGCCGCTGCAACTTGGGTTGTGGCAGAGAGCAGGGGAGGCAATTCGAAGGATTTCTGGTTCAGTGGGAAGCAAGACGGGTCAATTCGCACGCAGGAGGAGGGTGCTCGGAAATTGAATTGGTCTGGGCATACGAGGGTGGCAACGAAGCAGACATGGCCAAACTACGGGAGCGACAGCCGAGCAGACGAGGACCAGGGAGAGGGTCCTCCTCTAGAACCCCTGCAGCAGACGAACACCATCATTGCTGTTGTTGCTACTGTCACAGGAGAGCCAGAGCCACACAGCTCCCATGTGGGCAATTTCTGGAGGTTGGCAGTTCGAGCGAGGGAGGGCCACTGCTGCCCGCGTTTGGCTCTGTGGTATTCACTTTGGGCGGCTCACTGGATACCACAGGAGTCAATGCCCATATCTCTGTTTTATTCACAAAAATTCCTGAAGAGTTCGGGGCTGGAACACCTGAGGGCATGGTGGAGAAACCTTCAGAAGGTTCGGGCACGAAAGCAATGGAGAAGCCACCAGAAAGTTCGGGCAAAGAGGACGCTGGCAAGGGAAGCATGGAGGAGTTGCCGCCGGCTGAGCCAGGAGACTTGGGGAAGGAAACGGACCAAGACACCGCACCATACTTGGGGCCAGCACCTCCGGGCGTGGATGAGGACAAATGGAAAGCCATGTGGGCAGGTGTCCCGGAGGGAAGGGGATGGTGCTATGTGGTGGAAGACCCAAGCCTCTGCGAGGATCAGGACAACGAGCCCCAAATCCACTCAGTTCCTCCTCTCTCCACCAGAAACGAGGACTAAAGCCCCTGCGGGTATGTCGGTTACGGATTCTACTGTGCGTCTGTCCGGTTGGAATTTTCTGAGTCTGTCTGTTTGGCCTATGTATGTCATGTTTAGCTTTAATTTTCTTTACTGTTGTGTTCAGTCAGTCAAGGTCGATAGCCCCTGCGTGGGCAGATATGATTTTGTTCAGAGCAATGAGGCCCCTTAGCTTGCTGACTCTCACTTCTTCTGGGCCTCCAGCAGCAAATAGTTTTTGGAGAAACTCTGTTAGTTTGGATAGTCGCTTGAGGGATAATTTTGGAAGTTCAGTCGGTGCTGCCCCTGCGAGGGAGCTTTTTGTCTCAAAGTCTAACTTTCCAGGGTGCATCTGCTGGCCCTGGAATGCCTGCTTTACTGTCTGTAATATGTTTTTGTAAATATAATAGAAAAACTTAGATAGTCTTTTAACGACAAAAAAAAAAATAATAAAAAAATTTATTAAATATAAAATGTTTAAAAACATTGGTATTTTTTTAAATATAATTTTTAAAATTACTAATTTAGATTAGTGAGTATCAAATCATAAAACGAATTTGTATATAAAGAAATTTTATCTATATTTTATCTTTATTATTTATTTTTATAATGTTGTGTTTTTATTTATTTATATTTTTTTATTTTATTTTCATCTAGTTAAAATATTTTGTTTACATTGTATTAAATCTTCTAATTTAATTTAATTTAATTTCTTATAATTTTATTTATATTTTGTTACAACATTCCTACTCTAATAAATTTGAAATAATTACTTTACTAAATTAGAAAGTGACTGAAATTTCCAGCATACTAGATTAGAAAGTAATTGTAAACCCATATATGAAATTTATTTATATATATATAAATAAATAAAATGTAAACCTATTATAATTTTTTAATAATTCATTTCCAATTTTTTTTTTTAACTCTTTTTACTTTATTTTGGGATTGCTACATGATACCGCTATGTAAGAAGCTCTTTATTGTTTTAATTGCATATATGATAGGTTGGTTTATAAGTGTTGCTATGTAAGAAGCTCTTTATTGTTTTAATTGCATATATGATAGGTTGGTTTATAAGTGTTGTATATTTTTCAAGAATCTTCAGTAGGAATTTTTAATAATTTTTTAGTACGAATATTTTATATTTCAGTGAATTAAATATTTTAAAAATATATTGTCTCAATCATTAATGAATTAAATATTTAAAGAATATATTTTCTTAACGAGTTGTCGGTAAGATGAAGATTAAAGTAAAATTTCAATCTTAGCCACAACTATTATAGACATTGTATATCTCGTATCACTTCATTGGATAATGAAAAGATATTGCATTTGTCTTCTCATATCAGAACGACATAAATCGTCATTACCTCAAGTCAAAAAGCTTAATATATATCTCTTTTATTCTCAGACAACGATGGAAACTACAATATAACCTGAAGTCATTTAACAATTTAATAAACTGTGATGCCTGCACTAAAGAATTATTCAGCCTATTATCCTTTGAAGATTTGTTTGTTGGAATTTAGGTGTGTTTGAGGAGGAACAAGAGAACTCCAAGTCTTTCTGATCGCTTAGTTCAAACAAAAAAAATTGCAAGTTGTTAAAAAGGTGGAGGAGGAAAAACACAAAATTGACACACACACAAAACAATATGAGTTGTTGTTTTTTTGTTGATCACACTAACTTGAATTGATTACAATGAACCCAGTGAGGGGTATTACTAGACTTATGTTAACTTTAACATGTTAAAACTCACTAAATTTAACCAATCCCAATATAGCACTGAACTCGAACTAACACTCACTCGACTCAATTAACTACCACTGACACTAGTTAGCTCAAACTCTAAATTTCGAATCCGCTGCATTCTGAAGTAATTAGCTATATTTAACACTACCCCTTAATTACGACTACTAAAATAAGGCATGACTCATGACAACTCAAACATGCTTGTTGGTCTATGTCTCAGCTAGGATTACAACACTTAAGTTTCCTCTATGAAACTCAAATACATCTTTTTCTAATTGCTTAGTGAATATATCGACCAATTGATCACTTGATTTATATAGCTTTGAATAAATTTCTCCCTTACTCACAAGTTCTCTAATAAAATGATAACTTGTATCAATATGTTTTCTCTTGTTGGGTTGTGTTATATTCTTTCCACGACTAGCCACCCTAGTTAACCGGGGGGCGAAGCCCCCCCTTCATTGCACCGATTGCGTAGCAGGGGGTCACAGGGGGTTTGAGGGGGGCAGGTAGCCCCCCTCCACGAGGTCTGGGGCAAAGACCCAGGGAATTTTTTTTTTTGGAGCCTATATTAGGTGGGGCGAACCTCCCTATGGTTTTCTGCATGGCTTTTGCACATGGTTTTGGGCTCGATGGTTTTCAGTCCATGGTATTGGATGCTTAATCATGTATATATATGTATTGTAACATTGAAAGGAACATAATGAAAAATCAATCCGGTAGTCCCAGTTTTGGTATCCAGGAGAGAGTCTTTGTGTATATGTGTTTTATGTGTTATGCTCTCGCTTTATTTATTTTATGTGTTTTAGAGTTCGTATGCAGGTAATTTTTTTATAGGATTAAAACCTACATTTGGTATCAGAGGTGTTTTGGATTCAAGGGGACACCTTTGTTCCTGAGGGGTTTCGCTCGGGCCTATGGTAGACCCTGTTCAGTGGAAGATCTGCAGGATCGATTCTGGTGGTGAAAGAAGATGGCGAGTAATGGAAAGATAGAGATCGAGACACTTAATGGTCAGAGTTTTGAGTTATGGAAACTCAAGATGGAGGATCTATTGGTAGATAAAGATTAGTGGATTGCAGTAGATCTGGGTACTAAACCAATGGAAGTGTCCGATGAAGAATGGAAGAAGTTGGATCAAAAGGCAAAGAGCACAATATTATTGTGTGTCTCAGATTCAGTATTGTTGAATGTATCAAGGGAAGCTACGGCTAAGGCTTTGTGGGTCAAGTTAGGGAATTTGTACCAATCTAAGTCTCTGGTGAATAAGCTATTCCTATGGAAAAAGTTGTATAACCTGAGGACGAAAGATGGAGACTCAGTGACAGAGCACCTGAACGCATTTAATACTCTGGTAATTCAATTATTATCTACTGATATTAAAATTTCAGATGAAGATAAGTGCAACAGTTTGTTGTGTTCTGTACCAGATTTGTGGGATAGTCTGGTTATTGCAATAGGTAGCAATGCAACTTCCTTGTATTTTGATGAAATAGTCTCATCCTTGCCGACAAAGGAGATGAGACGTAAAATATGGAGAGCCAAAATGGTGATTCCTTGTCTGTACGAGGACAGTCCCATAACAGAAACAAAAATAAGTCATCCAGTGGGAGATCTAAATCTAGAGGGAGATCTAAATCTCCAGGAAAACCTGTAAATGTGTGCTAGAAATGTGGAAAGGAAGGGCACTACAAAAGAGACTGCAAATCTAAAGCTCTTGACAAAGGAAAGGGATCTGATGATGCTCATTCTACAAAGGTGAAAACCACCTCAGATGAAGGTGGGGATGTATACTTGGCTTCTTCAAGTACCCATGTATATCATGAGGCATGGTTGATTGAATCAGGTGCATCCTTTCACTTCACTCCCCATAAAGAGTGATTCTATGAATATGAGAAATATGATGGTGGTGATGTCTTCTTAGGGGATTATAGGAAGGCTATAATCGTTGGTCGTGGAAAAGTAAAGTTGAAGTTGCAAGGTGGAAGGGTTAGAACACTTCCGAGTGCTCTTCATATTCCTGCATTGGCCTAAAATCTGATTTTTGTAAGCAAGCTGGAGGATGTAGGTGTAAAACCAGTGTTTGAGAAAGATACCTGCAAGATGGTTCGGGGAGCACTGGTATTGATGTGGATAGTTCGGATTGGAACTCTATACAAGCTACAAGGTAGCACTGTTATTGATGGGTGCAACAGTTCTATGGTTCCTGAAAGTGGAGCAGAAAATCTAGTGGTCTCTGGAGAAAAGACCATGCTATGGCATCAAAGGCTTAGACATATTGGAGAGAATGGCCTTGGAATACTTCATGGTAAAGGTATGGTAGAAGGTATAACTAATAGCTCTCTGGGTTTTGATTTCTGTGAAAATTGTGTATATGGGAAGCATAATTTGGGGAGTTTCCCCTCTAGTGGTAAGAGGGAGAAACAAATATTAGAGTTTGTGCACAGTGATGTGTTTGGACCTATGAAGGTTCCATCACTAGATAAGTCTGTGTACTATGTATCATTTATAGATGACTTCTCAAGGAATACATGGATATATTTCCTCAAGAAGAAATATGAAGTCTTTGACAGGTTTAAAGAATTTAAGGCTCTGCTGGAAAACTAGACAGAGAAGAAGATAAAGGTGTTGAGGATAGATAACAGTGGAGAATTTTGCAATAAGGAATTTGAAAATTTCTGTAAGAAGTGTCGTATAGCACGACAAAAGACTACTCCATACACATCTGAGCAAAATGGATTTGCAGAAAGAATGAACAACATGTTGATGGAAAGAGAAAGATGCATGCTTAGTGGTGCCAGGTTAGGACAGGAATTCTAGGCAGAGACAGTGAAGACATCATGTTACCTGGTCAACAGATCACCTTCATTAGTGTTGGAGGATAAGACTCCACAAGAGGTATGGACTGGTAAGAAACCCTCTCTTTCACATCTGAGGGTATTTGGATGTGATGCATATGTACATGTTCCAAAGGAGAAAAGAACCAAGTTGCATAGTAAATCTGAAAAGTGCATCTTTATTGGGTATAAGGATGGTTTAAAGGGTTATAAGTTTTGGAACCCAGTAACAAGGAAGGTTGTGTACAACCGAGATGTGGTGTTCAAAGAGGTGAAAGATATTATTAAATGTGAATTCCAACCAAAGGAACCTGAGAAGATAGAGTTTGAGCTTAAAGAGGAAGAATCAGACTCTACAACATAAGAGGAATCAAAAGATGAAGAACCACAAACTCCGGGTGTGAGAAGATCAGTTCGAGAAAGAAGGCAGCCAAAAAGGTATAGTCCATCTGCTTTCTGTTCAAATTTTGCTTTATATATTACTGATGATCATCCCAGAACTAGGAAGGAAGCAGTAGATTCAGAGGATGGCAAACTCTGGAAAGAGGCCATGGTTGATGAAATGGCATCTTTGCACAAAAATGAGTCTTGGGATTTGGACGAGTTTCCAGTTGGAAGGAAACCCATTGGCAGTAAATGGGTGTTCAAGAAGAAGACAAGTGCAGAAGGAAAGGTGGAGAAATACAAAGCTCGGTTGGTAGCAAAAGGTTATTCCCAGGTGCCGGGAATTGATTTTGGTGATACTTTTCCTCTTGTTGCCAAGGTAACTTCTATTATATTACTTTTATCTGTTGTTGTTGCTTTCGATTTTGAGGTAGAAGAGATGGATGTGAAGACAACAATTCTCCATGGGGATCTGGAAGAGGAGATGTACATGAAGCAACCTTAAGGCTTTGTTGTGAACGGTAAGGAAGAATTGGTATGCAAGATAAGGAAGTCTCTATATGGGCTAAAACAGTCACCAAGGATATGGTATTAGAAATTTGATACATTTATACTGGGACTTGGCTTCACCAGAAGCAAAGCAGATCACTGTGTGTATTTTAAATTAATTGGTGACCGTGTTATTTATCTGGTCTTGTATGTGGATGACATGTTACTAGTTGGAAATGACAAAGAAATTATCTAGGATTTGAAGACCCAATTGTCCTCCAAATTTGACATGAAATATCTTGGTGCTACAAACTATATTTTGGGCATGGAAATTAAAAGAGATCGGGAAAAGAGGAAGCTCCGGTTAAACCAGAGGAAGTATGTCGAGACAATATTGCAGAGGTTTAATATGAAGGATAGTAAACCAGTGAAGGTTCCTATTCTTGTAGGTGTAAAGTTATCTGTTGAACAGCGTCACAAGACACATGAAATGGAAGAGGACATGTCCTGAGTTCCATATGCAAGTGTAGTTGGTAGCCTGATGCATGCGATGGTTTGTACTAGACCAAACATTACACATGCGGTGTGAGTATTGAGTAGGTTTATGTCAAAACCAAGGAAGGAGCATTGGACAATAGTGAAGTGGGTTTTCAGGTATTTGCATGGCATTAGTGAGTATGGTTTGTGCTACCAAGGAAGACTAGGATTGGACAAAGTTTTGGATATTTGTGGCTTTGTTGATGCAGACTGGGATGGAGATATGGATCAGAGAAGATCTACAAGTGGGCATGTGTTTAACCTATTTGGAGGTGCAATCAGTTAGATGAGTAAGAAATAATCTGTAGTGGCACTATCAACTACAAAGGAAGAATACATGGCAGCCACTCATGTAAGAAAGGAAGCAGTTTGGTTGCAGAGATTGTATTTAAGTATGGGGTTAGTACAAGGAGCTATAAGGATAGACTGTGACAACCAAATTGCAATTTTCTTAGCAAATAACCCTTCTTACCATTCTAAGGCAAAGCACATTAATGTTTAGTATCACTTTGTGAGGGATATGATAGAAGACAAAAAGGTGTTGTTGGTAAAGGTGGAAACTTTGAAGAATACTGCAGATGCATTGACAAAATCTGTGAGCTCTGAGAACTTCTCTCGGTGTAGAGAAACAATGGGCATTGCAGGGCTGGATAAATGAATAAGCTCTCTTGTGGCTCCCTGTGGAAAGAAAACAAGTGGGAGAATCTTGGGTTGTGTTATATTCTTTCCAGGACTAGTGGGGGGGTCACAGTGGGGGCGGCAGCCCCCCTGTCCACAAGGTTTGATGGGGGTGGGTAGCCCCCCTCTATGGGGTCCGGGGCAACACCACAGGGAATTTTTTTTTGGGACCCCATATTAGGTGGGGCGAACCTATCTATGGTTTTTTGCATGGTTTTGGGCGCGATGGTTTTCAGTCCATGGTATTGGATGCTTTGGTGTGTATATGTATGTATTGTAACATTGAAAAGAACATAATGAAAAATCAATCTAGTATTTACAGTTTTTGGATCCAAGGGGGAATCTCCATGTATATGTGTTTTATGTGTTATGCTCTCACTCTGTTTATTTTTTGTGTTTTAGAATTCGTATGCAGGTAATTTATGTATAGGGTTAAAACCTACATCTCTTTTGATGAAACACACTATGTTTGGATAGTGCAATGGTTGAATTGTTGTCACAATACACTGTTGTTGATCCTTCTTGTTTCTGCTAAATTCCATCCAAAACTCTTAGTAACCACGTTGTTAAGCATGTTGTTGATGTCACTGCTACATATTTTACTTCTGCTGATGAAAGTGTCACAATAGACTACTTCTTGGATGTCCATGATATCACACTTGAACCAAGATGAAACACATAACAAGAAGTAATTTTCCTATCATCCAAACTTACTACAAAATCATTGTCAGTATATCCAACCAAATCCTTCTTTTTTTTACTTGCATAAAATATGCCACAATATGTAGTTCCTACTATGTATCTTAGAATCCTTTCTCTAGCTTTCCAATGTGAGTATTCTGGAGACTCCATATATCTAGAAATAAAACTAACTCCTTCAATAATATATGGTTTTGTAGCTGTGAGATACATAAGGTTGCCAACCAAGAATTTGAATAAAGTTGGATTGACGTTTGATCCTTCATCATCCTTAATTTTGATCCTGTTGTTATTGGTGTACGATCAGGTTTCCAGTTTTCCATCCTAAATCTTTTCAGCAATTATTTAACGTGTTTATTTTGACAAATAAAGATCTCTTTCACTAATTTCTCAACTTCTATTCCAAGAAAATATTTCATAAGTGTTATGAAACCAGCGCACAAAAAGATAGAAAAGATAGATGAATGCCTTAGAAATGAGTCTCTTTGAGGTGGCAACCTCCTTTACATTACTCAAATGAACAATTCTTCGATGATACAAATGACTAAACCTCCCTTCTATATATAAGAGTCTAAGGGGTCATAATATAATCAATCCAACATAACAGTAATAACATAAGGGCACAAAAATAACAATAGTGGGTTTCTTTAGGGCATGTTAATAACACTATGGGGACAATAGGGGCACAATAATAACAATAAGGGATACAATGACAATAGTAATGGGGGAGTCACCAGTATTATAGGGGCCTAACAATAAGACCAAGATATGTCATTTCAAATTCTTTCTTCATGGCTTCTTTAAACTGATCTAATTCAAGGTTACTAGTTACTACAAATCATATCATCCACATACAAGAAAACAATTAAAATCTGACCATGCTTATTTACCTTTGTGTATAAGATTGGTTCAATGTTTCTTCTACAAAATGTATTCTTGATCATATAACTATCAATTCTGCTACACTGGGCTCTTGGAGGTTATTTGATTCCATATAACGCTTTCTTCAATCTATAAACTTTATCTTCTTGACAATCAACTTCATAACTAGGAGGTTGTTGCACATACATTTTCTCCTCTAGAATTCCATTCATGAAGGTTAATTTTACATACATATGATACACTTTCCACTTGTTATGATTTGATGGCAAGTATGCTCTTACAATATCTAACCTGGGTACATGAGGAAATGTTTCTCCAAAGTCTATTCTTAGTAGTTGCGAGAACGCTTTTGCTACAAGTCTTTCTTTAAATCTGTCAATTTCTCCTTTCCCATTCAACTTTATATTGTACACCCATTTCACACCAATGATATTTTTATCCTTTGGTAAATCAACAAAATCCCAAGTATCATTCTTTTCAATATATTCTATTTCTTAATCCATAGCTTGTACCTAATTTTCATCTTCGATAACTTCTTCCAACAATAAATATTGAAATGACAACAATGTAAAATTTGAACAAACATCCAAATCAGCATAAATATCTTGCAGAATCCTCATTTTTCTCTTACCATTGCTTGACTAATCACATGATTGATAGTTGGGAGTATTTCGATCTGTTGATATGCTTGAAGATCCATCTTGTTTAGAAAATCTTGGAGTCTTACTGGCATGAATCTTTGTTTGGTGTCCTCTCCTATGATCCTTTCTGCTCATTTTCCGTCTGGTGTCCTCGTCATCTACCCATTTTCTATCAATTGTTTGCTCTGGGGTTTTTCATATACAACACAATCTTGTGACTCAAAAATAACTTTGTATCCTTTTTGCATCAATTGACCAACACTTATAAGATTATGTTTGAGACTATGAACATAATATACCTTTGAGATTGTCTTTGTCTCCCTCTATTTGGTCAGAATATTGACCATTCCTTTGTCATCTACATCCATAGTCTTGTCATTGTCCACCTTTACCTATGTCTTAACAAATTGGTCCAAATTCGCAACTAGATTCTTCTTGTTTTTTATGTGGTTACTGCAATGATTGTGTAATAGTCAAACATTATCAGAGGGTTTATGCATGGTATGGAAATCTCGGAACATGAAGTCATTATTTTATGTAGTTACATTAGCTCTCTACTTTCCTTGATCAGCTATATTATTTTTGCAATCATGTGAATAGTGACCAAATTTATTACAATAATAACATCTCACCTTTTATTTATCGACTCTTTGGTTATTGTTGAAGCTTCTCTTCTTGCTTCCACTTTCTTGTTCCTTCTCTTCTCTTCTATCTCTCTAACCACCATTTCCTCCACCTCGTCCTCTGCCTCTACCTCTACCTCAGTCTCTTGAGATAAATACCTTGCTTTTAAAATTTGTTTCTAAGGTGGAATCCTTGTTTCTATCTATCCTCGCCTCAAGGGATAGAGGTGATCACATCAATTCATCAACTCTCAACAATGTCAAATCCTTGGGTTCTTCAATAGATGCTACTACAACATCAAAATTAGTAAACAAATACTTGAGGACCTTCTATATCACTGTTTGATCTTTAGTGTCATCACCATAAATATTTAACTAGTTTACAATAGTCAAAACCTGATTCATGGATGAATCAATATCCTCTAATTCCTTCATCTTCAAACATTCAAAATCTCTCCTAGTATTCTGGTGGTATTCTACAACTTAACAAGATTGACTTCTCCCATACCTTGATGGCTCATTGCTAAAGTCTCTCGTGTTTTCTTTACTAAAGATGTGGTCATAATATTCTCGAACATTATTTGTTCCTCTCCTTGTTGGATAAGTTGAAATGATTGTGCATTCTTATTTTTATGTATCCTCAATTGATCCCTCTCTATATGTGTAAGGGCTCAGTCTACTTCTTCATTATTAGGTTCCAGAAATCCAATCCCGATGTAATCCCAAACATCAGCCTTTAACATCTTCTTCATCTTAATGACCCACATATCATAGTTTTTCCCTATAAATAATGAAAATTGTGGCTAGAAACTTGATGAAACCATATCTTTAAAAAAATATCCTCTTCAAATAATAATAAAGACCTAAACTTCCTTTTTTTAGCCAACCTTTTAGCATTAGTTTTTAATAATAAAAAATTCAATAAAACCATTTATAGTTTTTTCATAAAACAAACTTGTTTCAATAAAACTGAATCAAAAACAAACTTTATAAAAAACTTATCGAATGATGTTCAAAATTAAACCATGAGAATGACTTTAAACCTTTTGAAATCCCTCACGATATATGAAGTCTTAAATTTTTTTAATCAAAATCCTTTTGAACTTTGACTTCTCCTTTTAACAAATGTTGTCTGTCGCACCTTTCGAGGGAGATCTCTTGTGATAATGACACTAATTATGGAATTAGTTCTGCCCAATTTGTCACACTTTTTGAATTACCAACACGTGGGAGTTATAACAAATTGTCGCATCTCTAAAATTTTAACAATGGGACAATTTTGCAAAGCCATTAAAAAAAAAAAAACTAAAAAAAAAAAAAACATCCATTTTTTTATTAGCTCTCTTTGTGCTAGTTTTGCAAGCTCCTTGGATCTTGTATTTCTTCTTTCGCTTTGATACCAATTTGCTTGAAAGGCAGAGGAGGAAGGATGTGTACACAATTGACACACACAAAACAATATGAGTTATTGCTCTTCTATTAATTACACAAACTTGAATTGATTATAATGAACCCAATGAGGGGTATTTATAGTTTTTAACTGATAAATCTCTTGATACTAACTTCAATGATTTGGAATTATGCAAGAACGCAACAAAATACACAGAAACACAAAGATGCATCAGAAATAAAACTTCATTTAATTTATATCGTAGAACCGAAATATGTTTACATACAGAAATGGAAATAAACTAATTTGGGCGATGGTAGATTATCTTTGAGAATAGATGTGGTGGCTACATGTCTCTGAACTGTGTTAAAATGAATCTCAAAGACCTATTTATTATTGAGAAACAATGGAAAACATTAACCATCCAAAAACCTAATCCTACGAGATGAAGGGCCAAAATTGTGGGTCTTGTTTGGGTAAATTGGTATATCAACTTCCCGGGGTCGTAACTTTAGCATACGATCTCCATTTTGAAATCATAATACCTTTTTTTGAATATTTTGAGGAGGAGGTCGAAAACAAACTAAAAATCTAGATTGGGACTTTCCAGTCTCTCCTTTTTCCCTAAAACTGTCTTTTAGTCCCTTAAAATGGCTTTGAATGTTTAGGACCCAAAAAATGTCAAAAATCGTAATTTGTGCTACAATTAACGAAACTGAAAAGAAACAACAGTGGGGTCCAAGAGGAATAGGTGGGTGGCCACCAATATCCACCTGAATCATTCAATATGCAAACACTCACTAAATTAACCTTTCCCAAAATAACATTGAACTCCCACTCACACTTAGTTGACTCAATTAACTCACACTTAACTCAAACTCTAAATTTAGACTTGAATGCAAGAGTAACTAGCTATTTTTAACACAAGTGTTGGTGAAAAGGCTAGTACTAATTACATTTTTGGATTGTCGTTTCGAGTGATAGAAATTGTTGTATCTCCAATGTTGAATTCAAAAGCTTGAGGTCTGTTACTCATGCGCTGGTTGGAGGAAGTTTTTACGTCATCCACCTTATCTCTTAAGAATTGGAAAGAAGGGTTGAAATCACAATGTATAGCCCTATTCTGATCAGAGTTGATCCCAGCATGCTATATTCAGTGACAGGACTATGTAAGCTTAAGCACTGCTTTAGGTGCTTCAATTGACAAAAAAATATACAGTTAGCATTTTGAAACATCTTAAATGCAAAAAACAATTAATTATGATTTCAATTTTTGTTCAGAAGAATTTAGAAGTGAACCTGCCCAAAAATATGTTCTTAGATAAAACGATAGATCCCATAATTGCAACGATTATCATACTCAACGGACAGAATGTGTTGTGGCAAATACAGGTCCTTTCATGCTCATGCATAACCCTTGCACAACATATGAAATTTTTGACCCCACCACTCCCTCCATGCCACAATATTATTGGTTTTATTTTGTAACTTTAATGTAACTTTATCCCAATCTCCAATTCTTGAGCTCAAACTTGAAGAAAATGATTTCAACTAACTATTTTCCTCGACGAAAAAGAAGCTACAAACATATAGAGTAGATTGCAGTGAGAAGATTGATGTCCCATCCTAACACCCATTGGGGAGGTTCACATACGAAAATCTAGGCTTATAACTATTGCTTGTAATGTTCCCAGAAAACATATTAAAGTGGCAAGGGATAGTTCAACGAAATATCTCTTCAGTACTGTAGCTGCAGATTCAAAATTGTTAGTTTCAAGATGAATGATCACAAACACACACACACACACACACACACACACACACATACATACATACATACATATATATATATATATATACATATATAGGGGAGGGACGCCATTATCTATGCACCCTCCCCTCCACCTCAGCATTGACCACATGGACACCTACCAACGGTGTACAAAACGTGATGATTCACGCCTACCACATGTTGTTATGGGTGGGAGCATTTATGTTACCGCCTTAATCGACGTTTAGGGTTTCATTGATGCTTTTTTCTTCGATGTCTGCTTCGTCCTGTGTTTTTTTGTTCGGGTTTGGGGCTTGGGCGATGTGCTCCATCAGTGATGGCTCCAATACCTGTGTACCTTGTCCTCCATTCTTGACCTTCTCACCCGACGAGGTTGCTTGCTCTGTCTCTTTAGCAGTTTGGGGTTTATGTTGAGGTTGTTTGATTGCGCCTTCAATTGTGAACAGTTCACCCGACGAGGTTGCTTGCTCTGTCTCATTAGCAGTTTAGGGTTTATGATGTGGTTGTTTGATTGTGCCTGACATTTCAACCTTCTCACTAGGTGACGTTGCTTGCTTTGTCTCGTTAGTAGTTTATGGTTTATGCCATGGTTGCTTGATTGTGTGTGATTTTTTTTTTAGGGTTTAGGGGTTTGTTTCATTATCACAGCCTGTGTGAAATTATAACCAATTTGAGGTCCATGAAGGAGCCAGTGCAAAATTATAACTAGTTCAAGGTCCATGATGGTAAATTTAGGTAAATTTCTAAATACATGAGTCTTTTTTCTGAATTGCTTGTAATGTGTTTGTATGTTTTTTTCATCTGCTAATTTTTTTGTTTTGGTTGCATGTCCGATGAGGTCTAGGGGATGTTTGGACACGATGGTGGCTTGTACATCTATCTGGCAGGATTCTAAATCCTACTAGCCAATGTGTTTTTCAACACCTAAACTTGTTGTTGGGATTTTTGTTTTTTACTCTTGTTGCACTGTTGTGTTTGTGAACACTTGAATTTGCTCATAAATGAAATATTATCACATGTTTCTACAATTTCTTATCGATTTTGTCGATTATAGTAGCTTTGGAAGTGCATTTATGTAAAAATCAAGGTCTAACAGAAGAATCATGTAAATCCCTGTTGGGAAGAAGCTTTAGTTGGATTTCAGACCCGGTCTTGTTCTCCCATATAGTAGATACATGTTTCATAAGTTAAGGTCTAGAATATCCTCTGCGAAGGCACCACTCTTCACTGATTAGAAGGGCAGTAGAACCACATTCTTCTGCAGGAAAGATCTGTTTCACTCTTTTTTTGGGGCTCACACTTAAAGGTTGGAAAGTCGTGTGGGCATTGGTGAAAAACGCCATAGAAGCGGTTTTAGGCATTTGAAAGAATTCCCAGGACTGACCTAATGAGTGACTAGTCATTAGCTAGCAGGACCAAGAACCTTTGATTCGTTAGCCAACAGGATTTATGTTGTCCTAAACCCAAAAATTCCCCACCTTCACGATGGTGAGAACCACCATCGTGCTTAGCACCAATTCCCTGCAACATCATTCGTTCGACAATTTGGTTTTTCACTGGACCTGCAATTTGTTGAATATTACTTTTCTAGCACATTCTTCTCCTCCTATTTCTTTTCTGGTGTGGACATCCACTTGCGCTCAATGCTACCATTTGAATCGTGTTTTCACTTACTCGTTTGTTGGGTGTGGAGCCTGATTATCTTCTGTATTCAAAGGTTTCAGCCGAATGTATACCCCAGGAAGACTGTACACCCCTCCACGCGGGGGGGGGGGGGGGGTGCGGGGTGGACTTGTTCCCCCCGCGGGGGTCCGAGGGGGTAAATCCCACCCCCAGCTGGGGGGTCCAGGGGCCAACGGTCCCCCACCAGGGGTTCGGGGGCAGCGTCCTCGAAGCTAAAAATAGATGTAAAATTTCCTTGTAAAAGTCTAGTAATTTCTAGTCAATCTGGATCGTTCATTAGGCGGATGATCTGATGGTATAAATTATGTTTAATTTAGGGATTTTTTCCCTAGAAGGAAACCCCTCACTATATATGAGGGAATTGTATTGCGTCTATGTAGATATGTATTATGAGTGAGGAAGAGAGAGGAGATTGAGAGCGAAGAGGGAGTTACAGCGGATTTGCAGTAGGTTGTATCTCTTCAGTTTTCTGGATAATATAATAAAAGAAGGACTGGTTGTTTCTCCATGGACATAGCCCAAACTAGGTGAACCATGTATATCTGTGTCTCTCTTGTTTTATGAGTTTTCTGTGTTTATATTTCTGCAATATTTTATGTGTTCCATTGCTCCGTAATATATAATTTTCTAACAACTAGTATCAGAGCCGAAGGTCTATTTGGCTAATAAACTTACAAGATAGAAGGGTTCCTAGTTCGAGTGGGAGCAATGGTGGAAGATGGTAGGTTTAGGGTCGAAAAATTCAACAGCCAAAACTACCAGCCATGGAAGATGCAGATGGAAGATTATTTGTATCAGAGAGATCTGTACCTACCATTGAGCGGAAAGGCAAAGAAGCTAACGAGTATGACAGACACAGAATGGGATATTCTTGACAGAAAGGCACTTGGAACAATACGGCTGTGCCTAGCAGTGTCGGTAGCATTTAATATTTCAAAGGAAACGACAACACAGGGTTTAATGTCGGCATTGGCCAAACTATATGAAAAACCCTCAGCCTCAAATAAGGTATTTCTTATGAAGCATTTATTTAATATGAAGATGTCGGAGGGTGGATCTTTTACTAATCAATTAAATGATTTTAATACAGTTACAAGTCAGTTAAGTTTTGTAGAGGTAAATTTTGATGATGAAGTTAGGGCTCTGTTATTTCTGTGCTCATTGCCAGAAAGTTAGAATGGTTTAGTTATGGCCATTAGTAACTCTGTCTCTAGATCTAGTACTTTAAAGTTTGATGATGTTGTCGGTGCAATCCTTAGTGAGGAAATGTGACGGAAAAGCTCTGGTAAGACATCAGGTAATGCTTTGACTGCAAAGACTAGGGGATGAAAAATGGAAAGAGGAAAGAGCCCAGGATATCGCAATAAGTCAAGAAAAGGCAGATCCAAGTTCAAATCGGGTATAGTGTGCTGGAAATGTGGGAAGAAAGGACACCTGAAGAAATACTGCAAGTCTCGAAAGGGAATAGAAGGAGATGTGCAGCAAGAAACTAATCATGAAGCGAATGTAACAGGTGATGTGTTGCAAGATGCTTTGATTCTTTCATTAGAAAATATTATTGATGCCTGGGTGGTAGATTCAGGGGCCTCATTTCATGCCACACCTGATACGAAACATTTTCATGATTATGTTCAAGGAAATTTTGGACAGGTTCAATTGGGTGATGATAAACCCTATAAAATCATTGGAATGGGTACATTTTTCATAAAACAGCAAAATGGAAATCAATGGCTATTGAAGAAGGTAATGCATGTTCCAGATCTGAAGAAAAATCTGATTTCAACAAGGCAGTTTGGAGGTGAAGGTTGTGTAACTACTTTCACAGATAAAACTTGGAAGGTCCCTAAAGGATCCCTCGTAATAATGAAAGGAGAAAAGGTTGGTACATTGTATTTATGCAATGGTATTTCTAATTCTGTTAATGCTTTAACATCTACAGGAGAAGATATGGCATTGTGGCATCATAGGCTCAAGCACATGAGTGAGAAGGGGATGCAGATTATTCACTCAAGAAATTTGTTGCCAGGTTTGAAGCATGTTGATTTAAAATTCTGTGAGAATTTGTTTATGGAAAACATAAGAGAGTCAGATTCTTTAGAGTTGGGAAAGAAAAGAAGAGCGAAAAATTAGAACTTGTGCATACAAATGTATGGGGACCTACTCAGGTATCAACTCTTGGTGGCTCTCATTATTATGTTACTTTTATTGATGATGCACCCAGAAAAACCTGGATTTATTGTATTTGAAATAAATCTGATGTATTTGATACTTTCAATAAATGGAAAGCTTTGGTTGAAAATGAGACAGGGAAAAGGTTGAAGTGTCTCAGATCAGATAATGGAGGTGAATATTGCAGCAAAGAGTTTGATAGGTACTGTTAAGAGAATGGAATTCCTAGAGAGAAGACAGTGCCAGGAACACCACAAGAAAATGGTGTGTCAGAAAGGATGAACAGGACAATCATGGAGCATGCAAGGTGCATGAGATTGCATGTAGGATTGCCTTTACAATTTTGGGCAGATGTTGTAGATACTGCTATTTATCTAATAAACAGAGGCCCTTCAAGTTCCTTGGATGGTGGTATTCTGGAGGAGGCATGGACAGGTAAAAGGTAAAATACTCATTTTTGAAGACTTTTGGTTCTGAAGCCTTTGTCCACATTAACAAAGAAAATAGAACAAAGCTTGAGGCAAAATCAAAGAAATGTACCTTTATTGGATATGGTGTTAATGATTTTAGTTATCGCTTATATGATTATGAAAATCACAAAATGATTAGGAGCAGAGATGTAATATTCAATGAAAAGGTCTTGTATAAGAATCAGTTGCAGGAAAAAAAACAGGAAAAAGAAAATAGAGAATACACAGTGCTTGACAATATCACAGGAAAAGTGATGGTTCCTAAAAATCATAATGATCAACAACGAGAACAACAACCACAACAGCAACAAGCACTTCAAACACCTGAAAGTGGTGTTAGAAGATCTACTAGGATAAGTAGAACCCCTGAACGATACTCTCCTTCATTATATTATATATTTTTGACCGATTTTGGTGAACCAGAATGTTATGAAGAAGCAGTGTAGGTAGAAACCAGGAAGAAGTGGGAGCAAGCCATGAAAGAAGAAATGGACTCCTTAGCACATAACCAAACTTGGGACTTAGTCAGGTTGCCTGTAGGAAAAACAACATTGCAGAATAAATGGGTTTACAGGCTGAAGGAAGAAGATGGAAGAAAACAGAGGTACAAAGCTAGACTTGTGGTGAAGGGGTTTGCATAGAAGAAAGCTATTGATTTTGATGAAATATTTTCTCCTGTTGTGAAAATAACTTCAATCAGAACTATTCTAAGTCTAGTATCAACTGAAGATTTACATCTTGAGCAGATAGATGTAAAGACAACCTTTCTCCATGGGGATATGGAGGAAGAGATATATATGCAGCGACCACAGGGATATGAGGTAAAAGGGAAGTAGAAACTAGTGTGCAGGTTGAAGAAGAGCTTGTATGGCTTAAAACAGGCTCCAAGGTAGTGGTATCTAAAATTTGACAGGTTTATGTCTGAACAAGGTTATACTAGATGTCACTCTGATCATTGTGTTTATCTCAAAAGGCAAAATGATGGCAACTATATTATATTGTTATTGTATGTAGATGACATGCTTGTTGCAGGTTCTAACATGCAGGAAATAAATGTTCTCAAAAGAAAATTGGCAAACTCATTTGCAATGAAGGATTTGGGTGCTGCAAAACAAATCCTTGGTATGAGAATAACTAGAGACAGGAAGAATCGCAAATTAACATTGTCTCAAAGTGAGTACATAGAAAAGGTGTTGGAAAGGTTAAATATGCAGAATATAAAACTAGTTAGTATACCTTTGGCTAGCCATTTCAAAATAAGTAAGGAGGGGTATCCTAAGACTCAGGAAGAAATGGATCATATGTATAAAGTTCCATATGCATCAGCAGTTGGAAGCTTAATGTATGCAATGGTCTCCACAAGGCCTGATATTGCACATGCAGTGGGAGTTTTAAGCAGGTACATGAATAGTCTAGGAAAAGAACATTGGATGGCAGTGAAGTGGATTCTCAGATATTTGAGAGGTACCACAAATCAAGCATCATGCTTTGGTGGCCCAAACATTGCTCTAAAGGGATAAGTTGATGCAGATATGGCAGGTGACAGAGATAACAGGAGGAGCACTACAGGATATGTATTTGTTGTAGGTGGAACAGCTGTTAGTTGGGTTTCACAAATCCAAAGTGTTGTTGCACTTTTAACAACAAAAGCAAAGTATGTTGCTGCTATAGAGGCTAGTAAAGAAATGATTTGGTTACAAAGGTTTCTGGATGAATTGGGTAAGAAGTAGGAGTTGGGCAAGTTATACAGTGACAGCCAGAGTGCCATACATCTTGCAAAGAACTTTGCATTTCATTCTAAGACTAAACATATATAGCTCAAGTACCATTTCATATGGTCAACATTGGAAGATGGATAGTTGAAGCTGGAAAAGATAAACACTAGCCAGAATCCTGCAGATATGATAACAAAAGTTGTAACCAGGGAGAAACTGAGAATCTGCCCAGTTTCAATCGGTTTTCAAGTATGATGAAGAAGACGAGAAACAGCCAGGTCCAAAGTGGAGCCATTGTCTAGCAAATGAAGCAACGATGGAGTTGCTATAATCAGTCTCCAAGTGGGAGATTGTTGGGTGTGGAGCCTGATTATCTTATGTATTCAAACATTTCAGTCGGATGTATACCCCAGGAAGACTGTACACCCCTCCACGCGGGGGGGTGTAGGGGGACTTGTCCTCCCTTAGGGGTTCGGGGGGGGTAAATACTCCCCCGGCTGGGGGGTCCAGGGGCCAGTAGTCCCCCGGTGGGGGTTCGGGGGTAACGCCCCCGAAGCTAAAAATAGATGTAAAATTTCCTTGTAAGAGTCTAGTAGTTTCTAGTCAATCTGGGCCATTCATTAGGCGGATGATCTGATGGTAGAAGTTATGTTTAATTTAGGGTTTTTTTCCATAGAAGGCAACCCCTCACTATATATGAGGGAATTGTATTGCGCCTATGTAGATTTATATTCTGAGTGAGGAAGAGAGAGGAGATTGAGAGCGAAGAGGGAGTTACAGCGGATCTGCTCTATGTTGTATCTCTTCAGTTTGCTGGATAATATAATAAAAGAAGGATTGGTTGTTTCTCCGTGGACGTAGCCCAAACTGGGTGAACCACGTATATCTGTGTCTCTCTTGTTTTATGCGTTTTCTGTGTTTATATTTCTGCAATATTTTATGTGTTCCATTGCTCCATAATATATAATTTTCTATCGTTGAGTAATTTGGATTTGTTTGCTCAATGTTTAAATAGGAAGATAATTTAGCATTGTGAAATTTTAGAAATTTTAAGATGATTTAATGCATGAGTGTATCTGTTATAATTTGATTCTTGTGCATTGTTTGATTGAGCCTTTCATTGGAATTCAAAACTACTATCTCTACAAGCTATATGGACACTAGGATCAAGTTTTTCCCATGTTTACAGGTTATTTTCTTGATGAAATATAATGTTCAAAGTATGAAATACTCCCCTTATAAATGGAACTAGTGGAGTCTCTCTATTTATATCTTCCTCCCTGTTACAATACATAATTGGAGGTATCGAGATGGAAAGTAACTTTTTTACTATGAATATCGAAACAATTCTAGTCCACGTCATTTGAATTTGACTAATAACGTTAATCTCCATGAAAATATATGAGATGGAAAATTTGCATGTGAATTATGTTTCTTTCTTTCTATTTATGGTAGAATGTGCTTAAATGGGTGCTCACCAAATTTGAGTTCGGGGATCCCTTTTTCTTTTTTCCCTTTATCTTCGTGGCATGCTCAAATCCTTTATACTCAAGGTCCTCTCTCGGAATTATTTCGTTATATCCATTAAGGAATTGTTTGGGGTCTACAAAATGATTAAGGATAAATGGGTGCATTGTGTTTTCCGATTCACTAACAGTTAAAAGATGTAGTTTCAATTAATGTCTGGGTTGGAATGAATGTACAGTTGAAATATATTTGGATTGGAACGAATGTACTTGTGTATTATTGTTTCATTCCTTTGTGGCATCTAATTTGTGGAGAAATCTGGATTTTATGTCATTTTGGTGGTTTTGGTTCTGATCAGATTTAGTCTTTTGTCTTATTGAGTTGATATCAGATGGATCTAAGTTGTCCTTTTGTAAATTTCCATCTTGAGGATAGCTCTATCTCCATATTTGTTGATGTATTGAATGCTGGTTTATAAGGGAAATTCAATGCCCATATCGCATTGCCCATTTGTATTGTGTTTTACTTGGAAGTGCATTGATTTAAAAAGGTAAACTGATGCTCATAGAAATCTGGTCTACCAGCCCATTTTGCATTGTATATTCATTTATAAGAGTCTTTCAATGTCCATAGTTGGTAGAATTGGTGGTAAATTGATTTGTAAGATAAAATTTGCATTGTGTTTGGATTCGAGGTAAGTTGGGTTACAATGGAAATTCAATGCCCAAAGTGCACTACCCATTTGTATTATGTTTTAATTGGAGATACATTGATTTATAAAGGTATTTTGATGCTCATAGTGGGTAGTCTAGCCCATTTGCATTGTGTTTTAACTCATTTATCTATTTTTTGGAATAGGGTGTGTGATAATATGTAGAGATTTCACATTCACAGGTTTCACATTCGAACTTCTTAGACAGATACTTTAAATGTAGTGACTGCATTAATCTGTGAAATTCATTTTCTGATTCACTAATAGTTAAAAGATGTACTTTCACTTAATGTCTGTGTTGAAATGAATGTAGAGTTGAAAGATGTTTGCGTTGGAATGAATGTACTTGTGTATTGTTGCTTCATTCCTTTTTGGCATTTGGTTTGTGGAGAAATATGGATTTTATGTCATTTTGGAAATGGTTTTGGTTCTAGCCAGATTTAGTCTGTTGCCTTATTGAGTTGATATCAGATGGATCTAAGTTTTCCTTTTGTAAATTGTCATCTTGAGGATAGTTATGTCTCCATATTTTTTGATGTATTTAATGTTTGCTTATAAGGGAAATCCAATGCCCAGAGTGCATTTCCCATTTGTATTGTGTTTTATTTGGAACTGTATTGATTTAAAAATGTAAAATTATGTTCATGGAAATCTGGTCTACCAGCCTATTTTGCATTGTATATTCATTTCTAAGAGTCATTCAATCTTCATAGTTGGCCAAATTGGAGGTGAATTAATTTGTAAGAGAAATTTTGCATTGTGTTTGGATTCGAAGTAAGTTGGGTTACATGGGAAATTCAATGTCAAGAGTGCATTACCCATTTGTATTATGTTTTAATTGGAGGTATGTTGATTTATAAAGGTATTTTGATGCTCATAGTGGGAAGTCCAATCCATTTGCATTGTGTTTGAATTAAATTTTCTATTGTTTGCAATAGAGTGTGTGATAATATGCATAGATTTCACATTCTCATTTCTTAGACAGATACTTTAAATGCAGTGACTTCATTAATGTGTTAAATTCATTTTTAGATTCACTAACAGTTAAAAGATGTAATTTCACTTAATGTCTACGTTGGAACAAGTGTACTTGTGTATTGTTGTTTCATTCCTTTGTGGCATCTGGTTTGTGGAGAAATCTAGATTTTATGTCATTTTGGAAATGTTTTTGGTTCTAGTCAAATTTAGTTTGTTGTCTTATTGAGTTGATATCAGATGGATGTAATTTGTCCTTTTGTAAATTTCCATCTTGAGGATAGTTATGTCTCCATATTTGTTGATGTATTGAATGTTGGTTTATAAGGGAAATTCAATTCCTAGAGTGCATTGCCCATTTGTATTGTGTTTTATTTGGAAGTGCATTGATTTAAAAAGGTAAATTGATGCTCATAGAAATCTGGTCTACCAACCCATTTTGCATTGTATATTCATTTATAAGAGTCATTCAATGTCCATAGTTGGCAGAATTGGAGGTAAATTGATTTGTAAGAGAAACTTTTCATTGTGTTTGGATTCGAAGTAAGTTGGGTTACAAGGGAAATTCAATGTCGAGAGTGCATTACCCATTTGTATTATGTTTTAATTGGAGGTGCATTGGTTTATAAAGGTATTTTGATGCTCATAGTGGGCAGTTCAACCCATTTTCATTGTGTTTTAATTCATTTATCTATTGTTTGGAATAGAATGTGTGATAGTATGTAGAGATTTCACATTAGAACTTCTTAGACAAATACTTTAAATGCAGTGACTGCATTAATCTGTGTAATTCATTTTCTGATTCACTAACAGTTAAAAGATGTAATTTCAATTAATGTCTGGGTTGGAACACATCTACAATTAAAATATGTTTGGGTTGGAACGAATGTACTTGTGTATTGTTGCTTCATTCCTTTGTGGCATCTGGTTTGTGGAGAAATCTTGATTTTATGTCATTTTCGAAATTGTTTTGGTTCTGGTCAGATTTAGTCTGTCGTCTTATTGAGTTGATATCAAATGGATCTAAGTTGTCCTTTTGTAAATTCCCATCTTGAGGGTAGCTCTGTCTCCATATTTGTTGTTGTATCCAATGTTGGTTTATAAGGGAAATTCAATGCCCTGAGTGCATTTCCCATTTGTATTGTGTTTTATTTGGAAGTGCATTGATTTAAAAAGGTAAACTGATGCTCATAGAAATTTGGTCTACCATCCCATTTTGCATTGTATATTCATTTATAAGAGTCATTCAATTTCTATAGGTGGCAGAATTGGAGGAAAATTGATTTGTAAGAGAAACTTTGCATTGTGTTTGGATTCAAAGTAAGTTGGGTTCTAGGGGACATTCAATGCCCATAGTGCATTACCCATTTGTATTATGTTTTAATTGGAATTACATTGATTTATAAAGGTATTTTGATTCTCATAGTGGGCAGTCCAACCCATTTGCATTGTGATTTAATTCATTTATCTATTTTTTGGAATATACTGTGTGATAATATGCAGAGATTTTACATTTACCGGTTTCACATTCGAACTTCTTAGACAAATACTTTAAATTCAGTGACTTAATTCATGTGAGAAATTCATTTTCTGATTCATTAAAAGTTAAAAGATGTAATTTCACTTAATTTCTGGGTTGGAACGAATGTACATTTGAAAGATGTTTGGGTTTGGAACGAATGTACTTTTGTATTTTTGTTTCATGCCTTTGTGGCATCTGGTTTGTGGATAATTTTTGACTCTACATCATTTTGGAAATGGTTTAGGTTATGGTCAGATTTAGTCTGGTGTCTTATTGAGCTAATATTAGATGGATCTAAGTTGTCCTTTTGTATATTGCCATCTTGAGGATAGCTTTGTCTCCATATTTGTTGATGTATTGAATGTTGGTTTATAAGGGAAATTCAATGCCCAAAGTGCATTGCCCATTTGTATTTTGTTTTATTTGGAAGTTTGTTGATTTAAAAAGGTAAGCTAATGCTCATTGAAATATGGTCTACCAGCCCATTTTGCATTGTATATTCATTTATAAGAGTCATTGAATGTCAATAGTTGGTAGAATTGGAGGAAAATTGATTTGTAAGAGAAACTTTGCATTGTGTTTGGATTCAAAGTAAGTTGGGTTATAAGGGAAATTGAATGCTGAGAATGCATTACCCAATTGTATTATGTTTTAATTGGAGGTACATTGATTTATAAAGGTATTTTGATGCTCATAGTGGGCAGTCCAACCCATTTTCATTGTGTTTTAATTCATTTATCTATTGTTTGGAATAGGGTGTGTGATAATATGCAGAGATTTCACATTCGAACTTCTTAGACATATACTTTAAATGCAGTGACTACATTAATGTGCAAAATTCATTTTCCGATTCACTAACAGTTAAAAGATGTAATTTCACTTAATGTCTGTGTTGGAACGAATGTACTTGTGCATTGTTTTTTCATTCCTTTGTGGCATCTAGTTTGTGGAGAAATCTGGATTTTATGTCAGTTTGGAAATGGTTTTGGTTCTAGTCAAATTAGTCTGTTGTCTTATTGAGTCGATATCAGATGGATCTAAGTTGTCCTTTTGTAAATTTCCATCTTGAGAATAGCTCTATCTCCATATTTGTTGATGTATTGAATGTTGGTTTATAAGGTAAATTCAATGCCTAGAGTGCATTGCCCATTTGTATTGTGTTTTATTTGGAAGTGCATTGATTTAAAAACGTAAACTAATGCTCATAGAAATCTGGTCTACGAGCCCATTTTGCATTGTATATTCATTTATAAGAGTCATTCAATGTCCATAGTTGGTAGAATTGGAGGAAATATTCATTTGTAAGAGGAACTTTGCATTGTGTTTGGATTCAAAGAAGTTGGGTCACAAGCGAAATTGAATGCCGATTATGCATTACCCATTTGTATTATGTTTTAATTGGAGGTACATGATTTATAAAGGTATTTTGATGCTCATAGTGGGTATTCCATCCCATTTTCATTGTGTTTTAATTCATTTATCTATTGTTTGGAATAGATCACATGATAATATGCAGAGATTTCACATTCACCGGTTTCACATTCAATTTTCTTAGACAGATACTTTAAATTCAGTGACTGCATTAATCTGTGAAACTCATTTTCTGATTCACTAACAGTTAAAACATGTAATTTCACTTAATGTCTGGGTTGGAACGAATGTACAATTGAAAGATGTTTGGGTTGGAACAAATGTAGTTGTGTATTGTTGTTTCATTGCTTTGTGGAATCTGGTTTGTGGAGAAATTTGGATTTTCTGTCATTTTGGAAATGGTTTTGGTTCTGGTCACAGTTAGTCTATTATCTTATTAAGTTGATATCAGATGGATCTAAGTTCGTCCTTTTGTAAATTTCCATCTTGAGGATAGCTCTCTCTCCATATTTGTTGATGTATTGAATGTTGGTTTATAAGGGAAATTCAATGCCTAGAGTGCATTGCCCATTTGTATTGTGTTTTAATTGGAAGTGCATTGATGTAAAAAGGTGAACCAATGCTCATAGAAATATGGTCTACTAGCCCATTTTGCGTTGAATATTCATTTATAAGAGTCATTCAATGTCCATAGTTGGCAGAATTAGAGGTAAATTGATTTGTAAGAGAAACTTTAAATTGTGTTTGGATTCGAAGTAAGTTGGGTTGTAAGGGAAATTCAATGGCCAGAGTGCATTACCAATTTGTATTATGTTTTAATTGGAGGTACATTGATTTATAAAGGTATTTTGATGCTCATAGTGGGCACTCTAGCCCATTTGTATTGTGTTTGAATTCATTTATCTATTGTTTGGAATAGAGTGTGTGATAATATGCAGAGATTTCACATTCATGGGTTTCACATTCAAACTTCTTAGACGGATACTTTAAATGCAATGACTGCATTAATGTGTGAAATTCTTTTCCCGATTCACTAACACTTAAAAGATGTAATTTTGCTTAATGTCTAGGTTACGAGGAATGTATAGTTGAAAGATGTTTGGGTTGGAACGAATGTACTTGTGTATTGTTGTTTCATTCCTTTGTGGCATTTGGTTTGTGGAGAAATATGGATTTTATGTCATTTTGGAAATGGTTTTGGTTCTGGTCAGATTTAGTCTGTTGTCTTATTGAGTTGATATCAGATGGATCTAAGTTGTCCTTTTGTAAATATCCATCTTGAGGATAGCTCTGTCTCCATATTTGTTGATGTATTCAATTTTGGTTTATAAGGGAAATTCAATGCCCAGAGTGCATTGCCCAATTGTATTGTGTTTTAATTTGAAGTGCAATGATGTAAAAAGGTAAACTAATGCTCATAGAAATATGGTCTACCAGCCCATTTTGCATTGTATATTCATTTATAAGTGTCATTCCATGTCCATAGTTGACAAAATTGGAGGTAAATTGATTTGTAAGAGAAACTTTACATTGTCTTTGGATTCGAAGTAATTTGGGTTACAAGGGAAATTCAATGATGAGAGTGCATTACCCATTTGTATTATGTTTTAATTGGAGGTAAGTTTTCCTTTTGTAACTTTCTATGTCTCCATATTTGTTGATGTATGTAATGTTAGGTTCTTTGACATATTTGTTGATGTATGGAATGCTAGGTTTTTTTTGAATCTGAAACCAATAGCTATGTACTTTTGTTGATCATGACTTGTTCAAGATTTCATTATTCACACGTTTGTCATCATATTTACAAATCAATTATAAATCTATTGTACTTCGTTTGGTGTGTAGAGGCATAGCAGAAAATCCCATTTGTATTCTCGAGTAAGATTTCTACAATATAATAGGCTATAGATGTTCCTTCTAAAATGGATTTTGGTTACATTGCCGCAAAAGGTATGAAATAAAACAACCTAGGGTGTAAGCCAAAATATTTCTATGACAAGAAAAAGATACAATTCACCCAAAATCCACATCATAATGTGGTTAAAACGAAAAACATTTGACACCCCTATTCTTTATGGCCTTGAGAATCTTGAGTGCCAAAACTCCTTGAGTTAACTGCTTGAGCCAGGTAGGTTGGCCTACCAAAAAGGGTTGATTACGAAATGGTTGATTGATGCCATATGATTGAGTCCAATTTTCACCTTCCAACCATGGAGGAATTGAGTACCCATACCTCAAATTTGCACTACTAACCCCTGTATTAAGTGGAGGTGTGTAATGAGCATATATAGAATTGACACCTCCTATGGTAGGAATAAGGCAATTGGGTAAACCCTCTATTTGGTAGTGAGGCACTTGAATGTTTATGAGGTCTTGGAATAATGGTGTATTATCTCCAATATTATCCAATGAGTTTGAAATAATCCTGGTTTCATCATTTATGCTTGCATCATTGTCAACCATATTGATCATCCCTTGTTCCTTTTCAAGAATTTTATGTGGCTTTCTTGATTCCTTTTCCTGTCTTGCCATTTGTTTTTGTTGGTCCTTAACTTGCCTTGCTTTATCTCTTTCAAGCCTTTCATCTGCTCAATGTTGTGCTGCAACAATCCTTGCTGCCTTTTTCTCCTTGACTAGATCCTTATTTTTCTGTTTTAATTCCTGGATTTCAAATTTCTTTTTTTTTCAAACTCAACTAACAGGTTTATATTGTCTTCTGAGGTTAGTAACTATGAACTTTGGCCCAAACGAAGGCTACCCGGGGTACCTTGATTTTTTTCATTGATACTCTCTCTACTGGTAGCTTTAGGAACTGACCAAGTATCTTCTCTGCCCCTCCCACCTACATGTCACTGCTTGGTACTTCCCTTTCAGTATCTGAGACAATTGATTGAACTATATCATTATCTTCATTTGATGCCTCATTACATGATTCATATTCTTCCATTGATCTGTTGTCCACAAAAAATGAACAATTTCACTATTCAATTATGCTGGTTGTGACATGCTTTGTTCATTGGTTGTTGAGACACTATGTTCATTCATATTAATCATGGATTCTACCAACGATGACGGTGGGGTTACTTGGCTTGGAAATGTCAATTGGTCATTGTCAACTGCATGTTCAACAATGTCATTAACAATATCAACAACAGGAGTTTCATGTTCTTGAGTTGGTAGAACGATCTCCATGTTACTGCGAATATGTTCATGATTATACTGTGTTTCACATACAGTTTCACCATCTTCATCATATAAGCTTCCTTCAGAGAGGGAAATCATATTACCAGCTGCAACCGCATCATCTTGTTCATCTACTTCTTGCACTTCAACACCTGTTTGGACATGCCCCTCTTCCTAACAATCCACATGAAACACTTGGCTACAACCATTATCATGCATATGAGCATCATAATTCAGTGGCCAGATGCTTGTCCTCCTAAATCCAACCTTGATATTTGATGGTTTCATAGCCCTTTTAAAATATTTACTTGCAATCTATCTCGAAACCTTTTCACCGCAACCCCTAGATTCTTTTACATCCATGAAGCACGCCCTGACCTGAAATAGTTCTTGAAAGGGCCAAACACACTAACATCAAGGGGTTGCAATTTGTGAGTGGTATGAACGGGCAATGTCAACAAGTCAATGCCTAAATTGTTTTCTTCCTCAATTTTTTTTATAGCCATGTGGCTCCCATGGCCATCTAATATTAATAGGTGTCTATTATTAGGTGAGACACCACCTGGTACCGATGTAGCAAAGTGAAAAATCCAACTTAAAAACAGTTCTATAGTCATCCATGCATGGCGATGTGCAGCCATGCATGCACCTAGTTCATAGTTCTCTATATATTTTTTCAGTTTATTTTTACCTTTGAATAGATAAAATCCTGGGATTGAAGTACCAATTGCATTGGCACAACATAAAATAGTTACCCACTCCCTCCTCTTAGGAAAAATCTTTGGCACATTTGGGCTCCCTCTCTTGGCAATTACCCACATGCTACAATTCCTCCCTGCCTGTAAACCTGTTTCATCACAGTTCCATATATGGTATGCTGCATAGGAATGTTTATCGTAATCAGTAGAAAGAGTTTCATAGAACTCATGCACAATTGTAGGGAGCATTATTAATGATCTGTCTCTGTCAAGGTTCTCAGTTGTACATAATACAAGGTCTGGATGCCTTTTTTTGAATGCAAACCACCATGATTTACTAGGAAACCCATCCTTGAATGGGTTTGGCCTCCCTTGACATATTTTAGCAACTGTGCATTTGAGTTGTATCAACTCTAGCCCGTGTCCCAATTGGACCATCTCTTTACAACACTCAACCACCTCGGCCTCCTCCTCGTCAATCATAACTGTAAGAGGCCCTCTACGTTTTGTATGATTCAATCCATTTATCCAATAATGTATTGATGAGGGAGGAATACCATGTTTTTTTGCAGATGCTCGAACTGAGTATCCATTAAAATGTATGTCGTCAATTGCAACTAACATTTCTTATTTTTTCCATCCTCTTATACCGTTGATCTTTTTAGATTAACTTGCCCCTTAGACTATTGTTGACGGTGGCTCTGTTGGTGATGGTGTGACAACAATAGCTTCAGTCACATGGTCATCCTCAACAACGTTCCTTGGGGCATTGTTGACATTGAAATCACCTATCATGTCCTCATCTAACGATGGGGATCGCAACGGGGCACCCCTTGTCACTCTCCTACCACTTCTCCTTGTACGAGCAACATAACTAACGTTTTCCTTAGATGCAACAACCTATAGAATTATTGCATGCATTTAGTTAAGAATATTTGTAAATTATGCTTTCATACAAGGTAAAAATACTTCTATTTTATTACAGGAAATTTATCAACATGTATGTTAGTATCCTTGAAAAATCAAATATACATAATCATTTTGTTATATGTCTTCAAAATTATCATTGATTATTGTTTTGATAACTTGTTTTTACACTTAAAATACCATGACTGTATTTGTACTGGAAAACTACTATCGGTTTCCACCTTCTTCGGGTACCATGAGAAGATATAGTAGTTATTGTTGTTTGAATTAATTTGTTTAGAATCATGTTTGTTATCTCAATTGAATTCATTCATGGCCCATGTTGTCTCACCAAGTGGACTAGCATTGTCAATCATGTAGTTCAAGTAGTGTTTTCCTTATGTTGCTTTCAAGTTGAAAATAACTTTTGAGTAATAAGAAAATTCCATTGTAGTAGAAGTTTCTCCTGTAAGATTTGATCTAGGATTGCTAGTGTCAATATTGTAGGCTTGTCTTGGTGTTTTCATATATTCTAGCCTCTGCCAATAGCAATGGTTTGAGTTACCATAACCAACCTAAGAACATATTGAAGGGATTGGTTGTTTGCCTACAAAGTAATGAACTCTAAGATGAGGTCAACATTTTCTATTCTCAAGGATGCACTGATGGGAGTGGGCTCATGTGTTTGGTAGGATGTATTTTAGAGTTGTACTGTTGGATGATCATGTAGTTCAAGTAGTTTTTTGCCTTATGTTTCTTTCAAGTTGAAAAGAAATTTTGAGTAATAAGAAACTTCTACTATGTTAGTACCCTTGAAAAATCAAATATACATAATCATTTTGTTGTATGTCTTCAAAATTATTAGTGATTTTTGTTTTGATAACTTGTTTTTACACTTAAAATACCATGATTGTATTTGTACTTGGAAAACTACTGTCGGTTTCCACCTTCTTCTAGTACTATGATAATATATGGTAGTTAATGTTGTTTGAATTAATTTGTTTAGAATCTTGTTTATTACTGCAATTGATTTCATTCATGGCCCATGCTATCTCACCAAGTGAACTTGCATTGTCAATCATGTAGTTCAAGTAGTGTTTGCCTTATGTTTCTTTCCACCTTCTTCTAGTACTATGAGAAGATCTGGCAGTTACTATTGTTTGAATTAATTTGTTTAGAATCATGTTTGTTATCGCAATTCAATTCATTCATGGCCCATGTTGTCTCACCAAGTGGACTTGCATTGTCAATCATGTAGTTCAGGTAGTGTTTTCCTTATGTTGCTTTCAAGTTGAAAAGAACTTTTGAGTAATAACAAACTCTCATTGTAGTAGAAGTTTCTCCTGCAACATTTGATCCAGTATTGCTAGAGTCAATATTGCAGGCTTGTCTTGGTGTTTTCATATATTCTAGCCTCTGCCAACAGCGATGGACTGTGTTACCATAACCAACCTCAGAACATATTGAAGGGATTGGTTGCTTGCCTACAAAGTAATGAACTCTAAGATGAGGTCACCATTTGGCATTCTCAAGGATGAACTGATGGGAGTGGGCTCGTGTGTTTGGTAGGATATATTTGAGAGTTATACTTTTGGAGGATCATGTAGTTCAAGTAGTGTTTTCCTTATGTCGCTTTCAAGTTGAAAAGAAGTTTTGAGTAATAAGAAACTTCTACTATGTTAGTACCCTTGAAAAATCAAATATACAGAATCATTTCGTTGTATGTCCTCAAAATTATGAGTGATTATTGTTTTGATAACTTGTTTTTACACTTAAAATACCATGACTATATTTGTACTTGGAAAACTACTATCGGTTTCCACCTTCTTCTGGTACTATGAGAATATCTGGTAGTTATTTTTGTTTATAATCCTATTTGTTATCACAATTGAATTCATTCATAGCCCACGCTTTCTCACCAAGTGGACTTGCATTGTCAATCATGTAGTTCAAGTAGTGTTTTCCTTATTTTGCTTTCAAGTTGAAAATAACTTTTGAGTAATAAGAAACTTCCATTGTAGTAGAAGTTTCTCCTGCAAGATTTGATCCAAGATTGCTAGTGTCAATACGGTAGGTTTGACTTGGTGTTTTCATATATTCGAGCCTCTACCAATAGCAATGGTTTGAGTTCCCATAACCAACTTGAGAACATATTTAAGGGAATGACGTTTTCCTACATAGTAATGAACTCTAAGATGAGGTCAACATTTGGTATTCTCAAGGATGCACTTATGGGAGTGGGCTCATAAGTTTGGTAGGATATATTTGAGAGTTATACTGTTGGAGGATTATGCGATGATTTTGGGCTTGGATTTTATGAGGACAACACAAACATTTCCTTTGTTGGAGAAGGATAATTTTTTTATCATTAGATACCATGGAGCTCGATAGTGTAAATGGTGAAGAAGAGTATTGTGGGATATCATTCAATGGTATTCACAATTCTATTGTATGAGATAGAGCCTCAATTATGTAAGTTTGAGAAGGGATCAACCCTATATCCTGATCAACAAGAATGGGAGAAGGTGGACATGTGATCCAGGTGTGACGAATGACCCTTCCAAGACCTTTTACTTTCGTGATGTGTTAAATTTCATTTTTAAAAGAACATAAGTGAATACATCTACATGTCATAAAGAAGAGGAACATGTCAATCATCAACACATGAAAACAAAAGCCATTGATAATGGAGTTCGTCCAGGAGGGACTACGTCTCTGGGTCCCACAGTCAAGATGGTTTAGGCCACTCCATTAAGTGCTATCAGTAGTGGTGATGTACATAGAGGTGATGTCGCTATCATACAAGGAAAATTCCCTCATGCAAGAGTGGCTCCAAGAGATGTTCCACTATAGGAACTCTCAGTCAAAATACTCCTATTAGTATGATACAAACTCATGCATGATGAGCATCCCACCAACATGGCATAAAAGGGACCTCAATGCAAACATACATGATGAAAACATGAGTAACCTGTCAACATACAACAAAGGGATCTCAAAACATAACATGAAAAATCATGACCACAAATACATCACATAGACGATTCTGCGTCACATAAAGTAGGAACCATGAAAACAAGTAATAAACAAGATCCCTCATCAACATCAAACAGGGAGCTGTGAAGCACAATGCATAGCAAAAGAAGTACATGAACGCACTGCATATACCTCACAACCAGGGGCCATATAAAGAAGTAGATGTCAAACTGCTGAAGTTGTCTGTGCCATCGATCTCACGGCATCAATCCCATGGAAATGGTTGCTCACACATGAACGCTGACACCTGCATTCCACTTAGAAAATTGGTTGAAAATAGAATGAGAAAATGAAAAATCTGAACACACCATCAGATTTGTGGCTTCGAATAATGCAAAATCGATTGCAAAATTTCTAAATTCTGAGAAATTGAGAATCTAGGACTCAAGGAATCTTTTAGATTACCCCTAGATTCCTCAAAGATTTTGCTCCATTGATGGAATGGAAATCTGCAACTCAAAAGGTGAATCTGACCTGGCCATTGTGATCCCTACGGAAAATCATGAAAAACGACTAGTTGACTATATTTCGACATGGAGAAAAATTACCTCCTTAGGAAAATTTCAAGGATCATGTGTCTGCGCCCTGTCTCTACAACAATCATAGTTCCACCTCCATACTGAAGAATGGCTGAAAAATGAAGAACTTTGATGGAGAAACGGATAGTGCCATTGCATTCGTGGCATCGAGAAGTGCTAAAACCATATAAAAATTGTCAAAATCTGACAAAGTGAAAATTTGGCCCTCCTACAAAATGTTGCCTCGGATTGTGTACACTACCTCCTCCTCCTGGATGCACTAGCAATCTGTGCTTAAATAAAATTTCACCAGCGGATTTTTCCAAGTGGACAGTTGGCTGAGCTGGTTAAGTCTTCGGTTAGTATGGAGGAGGTTAGGCAGTCAAACCCACCTCCTCCTTTTTTTATACATTACAAATGACTTTTTTTTAATTAAAATTTAATGGTTGGGTCGGGCCTGCCCACCGTACCTACCTCCTTCATGGTTGTTTCTTTTTCTGATTGTTAATGTTGGTTGGGTCCATGCCCCAAGGGCTGACCCACCCAACTCTCGTGTCCCTTTATTTATGGAAGATGGTTGAGGAAAGCATGGGATGGTTATGAGGATTGTGGGGTGGCAGGTTCATGGCCACCCACCCCGTTGTTGTTTGTTTTTTCCGTGGGATGGGGGGAGTGGCCAAGGGTTATGGCCTGCCCCTCCATCATTAATATTGTTGTTACAATTACGGGTTGGGGTGGCAGGGTTGGTGGCCCACCACCCCCATTTTTTTAATATTTTTTTTGTTATATAAACGAAACTAGGCCTTTTACAAAATTCAGTTTTTTTATTGGAGTCATTTTAATGAGGCAACAATTTTTCCTGGAATCTCACTAGAGTTGGCCGGTTTCCGTCCATTGGAAAAGTTCAAATTGTGCCCTTGTTAATCCTACCCATTGAGCAAAAATTCAACCCAACTTTGACTGCTTCTATCTCCTTCATCCGGACTCGGATTGGAGTGTCGTTCACACTATTGGAATTAGGGCGATGAGCACTTCGATCTGATGTCAAGTTCATTGCCTTTCTGCCACTTTGAATTTTGATCTTTTTTCATGCCACTGTTCCTGTAGATCCACCTGGATCAATCCTCCCCATTGAGGAGCTTCTAGTCCTCCAAAAGCATGAAAAACAATCTAAAACTTTTCTTTTTGTACCTTGTTCCATCTTGAAGATCAGCTGGAGCTGTCCTCCCACCACATATCCCCCATCTATTCTTATTTCATCCCTTGCCTATTCCCATTTCTTCCCGATGGCTTCCTCCTTCCCTGGCTTCTTTCTTTCTCACTGCTTGGGCTCTCGCTTGCTTATGTTGCTCCCCCTCCTTCTACTTATGGAGGTGGCTTATCAGCCTTATTAGAATGACCTTACACCACGTCGGCGCATAAATGACCTCGACCTATTTCATTTATAAGTAAGTCGAAAAGAAGTGGGAGTTCCTTAACCTTTTCTTTTCCTTTTACCAATTCCAATCCTCTGCCTTTTCACCGTCATATCAGATGATCATATCTAATATTGGTTCAGGTGGGCCACCCGCATCTACAACTACTCTGTGAACGGTATTATAATAGACTTGAAAACAACAACAGAACCTACCAACCAACCTCTATGTAGATTATAGAATCTATTCTCCTCGTTAGCGGCTGGGGCGGGAAAGGTTAGTGAATAGATCGATCCGGGCCTGCCTTCCGACCCATAGAACCCGGTGGTGTTGCACCTTCGCTATCTTTTCAAGCTCTTACAAACTATTCTCGCTATGAGATGAGGTAGGTGAAGATCTGTCTACCTATCTGCCTTCCTTATTCCTCAATCCCTCTCGCTTTTCCTCCACTGCAACCTACTCACTCAACTCTAGCCCCGCTGCCTTGCTCTCCTGCCTTGCTTGACCATCATTAGGTCGTCATCCAATGAACAGCCAATTTTGGTTGGCGCCGGGAGAGAGGCAGTCCCACCCATCAATCAGCGCAGAAGGCAGCTAAGGGCAGGAACGAGGGATGGACTGGGACTATCTATATGGTATGGATCTATGTTCCAGAAACATGCATTTGCCTTAATCAGAAACCCAACACTCACTCACTTAATAAGCATTTCGAGCGATATAATGAGAGCTTGCCTTTCTGTTGAGTTTTCCAAGGACTGAAATGACAACGGCCCCTCCCGGGTGCTTGTCGGGTGCTTGGAGTGAGTGCTTGAATGGCAGGCAAGGTTCGTTTATGACGATAAAGGGACAGGGGTTCCGAGTACCCACTCCCATTCCACCAAATCAGTGACTCCGCTTAAAGACTTCTAGTAGGCTTATACTGCTCTTATTATTCTCAACCCTCCCTAACAGGCAGGCGGGCGAGCAGGGGCGACAATCAATAGCCGAAGAAAGACGATTGTTTCTTCATTTATGTCAGTTCGTATATAATGGTAATTGATTGAGTAGTTCATTGTACACAAAATGATTAGTGAAATCTCTACACCCACCCTCTTCAATGCAATCTAAGCTCAGACCCCTGCCCCGGATGAGAATAACTACCATACATCCATAGCCCGAAGCGCATATAGATGGTATACATGTATGAAGTGAGGTTCGTCTGGGTACTAGCTTCAAGGGGGTAACAAGGCAACAACAGTCGATGAAAGAAAGCAAAGTAGGGCGGGCTTGGAGCAGCCTACCGGGTGTACGGCAGGGCATGTTGCTCCCCGTAATGAGAAATAGGTAGAGCATATAAGTATCCTCTGCCTACTTTTTTTATTGCTGAGGTGGATGAGAGGCGTCTATCTGTAAGGATATCTGGTTCTAATGTGATAATGTCCGACATTTCTCAATAGGCGTTTGATACCTATCAATAGCTTTATCAATAGGTTATAGGTAAACCGACACATTCACGGGTTTTCCATCCTGATCTGCTGCTGAGGCTATTGGTTTTTCAACTGGAGGTTATGAAATTGGCTATCGAACTGCCGCTCTAGCTCCTCTTACTACTGCCGCCTCTGTTCTAACCTATGCTCCTACCTTTGCTCTTGGTGCATCTTGATCCACATTTTATGCTACCTCTGCCTTTTTACTACCTACCATTTTTTGCATTGCATCAATCTTGGGCTGGAAATGGTTCGAATGCTGGCTTTGATTCTGATGCTATTCAAGGTTAGACTCGGTCTCCGATTGGATATGGCTAGGGAGATGAAACTATATAAGGAACAGGAAGGGATGTGGGCTCTGCCTTCGCTGGCTCCGTCCTAGCTTTCTTTTCCCCTAATACTATGCTGTTTGCTACATTTGTTTTTTTAGTCTCCGCTGGTGGGGAGGCTTGCCCCCACCTTTGCTTGCTTGGCGGGCATATCAGGGTGGGGGAATACCTTGGACGGGTCACTATGCCTTTGTTTGGCGCTTTGCTGTTGGTTCAAGTGAGGGTAGTGGGTAAGCTACGGGTTCATTATATACGTCGATAAGTAGCTCCTATGCCTATGCATAGCTTCTGCCTTTACACTTAGAATTGATTCTATAGAGTGATTCCATTAGAGTTATTCCATTGATCCGGGACCATTTTAATAAGTTTATGACGCAGGAGCCCATAGGACATTACATAAATCGTGTAGCAAAGGTGGAATAGCAAAGGTGGAAGACGATAGCAGGGCTTATTATATATACATGTAGCGCCCCCGGTTTACCATCATTAACAAGCATGCCCGGACGCACCCATCATGTAGAAGTCCAACCTAGTCAAGGGGTAAGGTAAGGTGAAGGTCAAGGGGAAAGGGAAAAGGAAAGCCGCAGGCTCGACCATCAGGCCCGGTAGGGACTCACTATGAATATGGTGAGGGCCGCCATCACCGCCATCGATAAGCCACTTCCTCCCTCGACTGACGTCCCCGTGCTTCATTCTTTATATATGTCATTTCGCTTTGATTTATTTATGGGCTATTCGAGGAGAGACAGAATAATCTATCTTGCGTGGGGAGCGTCCTGCCTGAAGTGGTAGCTCGGGGCCCAAAAGAGAGTTGCTCGTCTTAGTGACTTATTTGAGAGGGGCCATGTTACCTCTCACGTAGGTCTACTTTGGATATCTCTGAGGCTAGGTTCAGGTGTTGATGCCAATGAGTCAGTTGATCCACCCCTTGAAGTGCGAGGACTTTTTCCAACGTCCTTGCTAGTTGCAAAGACAGATCCAATTCCAGGCTCATATCCTGTTTGATATCAAGTTCGTTCCCCAGATCCACCAATAGACACCTTAGCCCCTTACACTTGTTCCGTAACCCGAGCTTTTGCGAGAGAAACTTCACCTGGGTCTGAGGCCGAGTAACCTGCCTCTGTCTTAGCTGGTGAATCTCCAACAGCGTCTTGAAGGTCTTGCTTCCATCTCCTTCACCTTTGCTCTTCGGAGCCTTAAGTGATGATTCGACACCTGCTACTCCTGCAACGCATAGTACATTGTTTCGCAAATGACATGCTTGACTTTCATGACCAACTAATGACCCAAGTTTCCCACACTTGCCACGAGTTTATAACACATACTCGGTGGTCAAGTTTACAACAATATGGACGCAACACCCCAACTACTAAAACAAGACCAACATATCATTGTTGCTTTAACAAGTGATGGAAAACTCATCATCACTACAACACCTGATTTACAGACAGAAGGCCAAATACTATTGTTTCTTTGAAAAGTGATGGAAGCACGACATCACTTTCACATTTTATCATGTAACTCAAAATAAGACCAGACATCATTGTTGATGAACAAGTGATAGAAAACACATCATCACTTTTACATTTTAAAATGTAACAAATGATTTACAAAAGCACAACCTGAAATGCTAACATATCTAGAAAACACTTTTCACTTATCAATGTGAATGGGTCATTTCCCTGTGGTGGTTTTTCTTGTCAAACAATTGTTTCACCTGGTTCATGCACCGACACTTTTTCTTTAAGGCACTGCTCTGGATGGAGCCTCTAACATGTGGCTCTTTGATGGCCACTTCTGTCGCAATGACTCCAATAGGTTTTCTTCTTCCAGATCTGTTTAACTTGTTTCTTTACTGGCTATTAAGGGGGTCTTTCACGCATCATCCTTTTGTGTGCTGCCATACTTTTCCAACACTTAGAAAATTTATGGTTATGCAATCCACAAAAGGTACATGTTTTTTGATGCCATGTTTTACGTTCATCCTTAAAAACATGATTATAATCGAAATGAACATTCAAATGTCGAGAGTCGCTATACCTTTCCTTGTTGTCTCTGGTGTAAGTATGGTGATGAGAGCTTGTCTCAGCTCTTTCTCTGCAATGGAAACTACCATGGGACGATGGGGATGTGTTCCCATCATTATCTTTCCTCGACAATTTCAACGATGTCTCGGAAGAATCTGACACCTTCGAGAATTCTCCTTTGGTGTATCTCGAGCCTGCAAATTGAGGTCTATGCACAGCCTCCAATGGTTGAGTTATGCCTTGGTTATTAATGCCAAGTTTTTCTTCCTCCTTGTGCCTCGTTCTAGTAAGGAGCCTCATGTTTGGCCCTGTAATTGGGATCTCCACATATCTACTAGAAATCATACTATGTGAAGATGAAACTGAAAGGAAATCAACATCTTTTACCTCCTCTATCGATTTGGAAAGAACTGACGCTGACTTCTCATCATTTGTTGTTGGTGGTTCACTAACTGTCTCAGCGCATTCCCCAACTTCCTTTCTGACATACCCATGTCCTAGTTGACATGGTAATTCTTCTACTTTGATGGAGTTGATAATGCCTTGGCCATTAATGCCCAAGCCTTTTCCTTCATACCCCATTCTCTTCAACAGTTTGGATCCAATTCCTGTGGTATGATTTTCAAAAAGCAGCGAAATCATCATCAAGACACATACATGAATTCAGAGAAATATTTTTTACCTCACATGGGTCACGCTGCAGCTTTTCCAAGTCCTCATCCTTTGCTTGCAGCTGTCATAGCAAACTATGTTTCTCCTCTCTCTTCATGTAGGCGCATCTTAAATTCATCGTTCTCTATTTGAAGATGCTACTTGTTGTGCTTCAATTCTTCTAGGGCCTCTTCCATGGCTTGCAACTGAAGCTACAATCACTCCTTTTCCTTTGTCTCTTTCTATATAGTTTCATACATGATTTCCACCCTTTTGGAAATTTTGAGCATGGTCTCGTACATCACTTTTTCATCCTCTGTCGCTACACATTCCATTGTTCACGCTGCAATTCACATCCACACAAAGACTACTCTAATACCACTTGATCTAAGTCCGGGTCTGACGAAGGACCCTTTCAAGAGCTTTTACTTTTGTGATGTGTTAAATTGCATTTTTAAAAGAACATAAGTGAGTACATCTGCATGTCGTAAAAAAGAGGAACATGTTAATCATCAACACATGAAAACATAAGCTATTGATAATGGAGTTTGTCTAGGAGGGACTACATCTCCGGGCCCCACTGTGAAGATGGTGTTGGCCGCTGCATTAAGTGCTGTCAATAGTGGTGATGTACATAGAGGTGATGTCGCTATCATACAAGGAAAATGCCCTCACACAGGAGTGGCTCCAAGAGATGTTCCACTACAGGAACTGTCAGTTAAAAGACTCCTATCAGTATGACACAAATTCATGCATGTTGAGAATCCCGCCAACATGGCATAAAAGGGACATCAATTCAGACATACATGACGAAAACATGAGTATCCCATCAACATACAACAAAGGGATCTCAAAACATAACATGACGAATCATGACCACAAGTACATCACGTAGATGATTTTGCGTCATATTAAGCAGGAACCATGAAAACAAGTAATAAACAAGATCTCTCATCAACACCAAACATGGATCTGTGCAGCACAATGCAAAGCAAAAGAATCACATGAACACACTGCATATATCTCACAACTAGGGGCCATCTGAAGAAGCGGATGTCAAACTGTTGAAGTTGTTTGTGCCATCAATCTCACGGCATCAACCGCATGGAAATTGTTGCTCGCACATGAATGCTAACATTTGCATTCCACTTAGAAAAGTCGCTAAAAAATAGAATGAGAAAATGAAAAATATGAACATACCATCAGATTTTTGGCGTCGAATAGTGCAAAATCGACTATAGAATTTCTAAACTCTGAGAAATTGAGAATCTGGGGCTCAAGGAATCTTTTAGATTCCCCTTAGATTCCTCAAAGATTCTACTCTATGGGTGGACTAAAAATTTGCAACTCAAAAGGTGAATCTAACCTCGCCAATGAAATCCCTATGGAAAACCATGAAAAACGACTATAAACATGACTATATTCCGACATGGAGAAAAATTATCTCCTCGGGAAAATTTCAAGGATCATGGTTCCGCTCCATGTTTCTACAACAGTGATGGTTCCACCTCCATACTGAAGAATGGTTGAAAAATGCAGAACTCTGATTGAGAAACGGACAACGCCATTGCATTCGTGGCATCGAGAAGTGCTGAAACCATATAAAATTTGTCAAAATCTGACAAAGTATAAATTCGGCCCTCCTACAAAATGTTGCCTCGAACTGTGTGCACTACCTCCTCCTCCTGGGCGCACTGAAAAAATGTGTTTAAATAAAATTTTCCCTATGGATTTTCCCAAGTGGATAGTTGGTTGAGTTGGTTAAGGCTCCAATTATTATGGAGGAGGCTGGGCGGTCAAACCCTGCCTCCTTTTTTTATACATTACAAACGAATTTGTTTTAAAATTAAAATTTAATGGTGGGTCAAGCCCGCCTTGGGTGGCCTGCCCATCATACCTACCTCTTTCATGGCTGTTCGTTTTTCTGTTTGTTAATGTGGGTTGGGTCCGTGCCCCAAGGGTCGGCCCGCCCAACTCTCGTGCCCCTTTATGTATGGAGGATGGTTGAGGAAAGCGTGGGATGGTTATGAGGGTTGTGGGGTGACGGAGTCATGACCGCCCACCCCGTTGTTGTTTGTTTGTTCCATGGGATGGGGGCAAGGGCCAAGGGTCATTTCCCGCCCCTCCATCAATTATACTTCTATTACAATTATAGGTTGGGATGGCGGGGTTGGTGGCCTGCCACCCCCTTTCTTTTTATCTTTTTTTTTTGGTTATATAAACAGAACTGGGCCTTTTTGAAAATTTGGTTTTTTGACCGAAGGATTCATTTTAACGAGGCAACAATTTTTCCTGAAATCTGGCCGGAGTTGGCTGGATTCCATCTGCCAGAAAATTTCAAAATGTGCCCTTGTTAATCTTGCCCAGTGAGCAAAAAGTCAACCCAACTTTCACTGCTTCTATCTCCTTCATCCGGACTCGGATTGGAGCGTCGTTCACACTATTGGAATCAGGGTGACAAGCACTTCAATCTGATGTCAAGTTAATCGCCTTTCTGCCACTTTGAATTTTGAGCTTTTTTCATGCCACTGTGTCTAGAGATCCACCTGGATCAACATGCCTACATGAGAATCTTAAATTGATATTATGAGTCAATTTGTAGGTTGGGTAAGAGAAGTTGGATCTTAAATTCAGACCATAGAGATAATTCCTTTTGTCTGTTCTTCGATCTTCAAGAAGATTCTTTGCGGGTTCACAAAATACACAGAGATTGAAGATGATATTTGCTTCTTTGTCACTATTAAGACTTAGATTTCAGACCTTGAAGATAATTCCCTTTATAAGGGCTATCTCTACAAACTATGATTCGGTCAAGTACAGAGTGTTAAACTTGGCCAAAAGAATCAGTCCCGCTGTCACTAACTCCTTGACTAGGATTTCAGCTTTCATGCCCAACATTTGATTTAATGTCTCAAAGAGCTTGGTCCTCGGAATGCTTATCATTTTTGAAGAAATGAAGCCAAAGCAGGACTTCTTTTCAGAAGATTAGGCTATTTGTTTTATCAATCCCTTACGGGTTGTTCCCATTCATTTAGTGGCCTTCTTGAGATTTTGTATGAAAATAATGTGGGGTTTTAGTGGGTCCCCAAAGGGTATCAGTAAGGTAGAAAGGTAAGAATGTTGTATCATGCCTTCCATATAATTGAATCAATTTTCTCGGGTCTCTCGTTGTACTAGGTTTGTTTAATAGGAAGTTCTAATTGTGAGTTATAAGAGTGATTTGATTAGCAAGCAGGCCTCTAATTCTTTGGCATCTGGATTTTATATTAGATCATCATCAATGGGTGGAACAGTGACTAGCTCTCAATCTCGCTTTCAATACAGCGTATAGTTCCCAAGGGAGCTTCTATCCATAGGATTTAGTTATGGCAACCAAGTGTCTTCACCAATAATGTGATGTCAGAGTGAGAGGCCCGAGTGCTTCTTCTAATGAGGATGCTTTTAGCGCATAAGTGGTTTTTAGAGATCCTATGGTTATTGTGGATTATTGCAGATATGTGATGGGGATATATGATTTTCAATTCACTGAGAAATGGCTTGCAAAGATGAGTTGTTCGAAGACAGAGATTGAAGGAGTGCAGATATACATGAGGAAAAGACATTCGTTAGATACCTTAGTTTCTTGAAGTCAAGAGAGTGATTTTCGAGTCTTCCTATCTATATAAAATCATTTGTGTGAGGGATGACTGACTGCCTTAACGTAGAAGTTTCTGCTACAAGATTTGATCCACGATTTCTAGTGTCAGTGTTGTAGGCTTGTCTTGGTATTTTCATATATTCTAGCCTCTACCAACAATAATGCTCTTAGTTACCATAACCAACCTAAGAACAAATTGAAGGGAATGATAAGCACATTGATTGACCAAGTTCAATCTAATTGTAATACTTTCGAATTTTATGAGGAAGACATAACATTTCATTCAAACATTCAACACAAGATTAATGTCCCATAGGTTCTATTCTTTTTCGTCTGTAGCTAGCCATATTAGCCAATACTCTTCATTATGGTCGTGTCATATTTTCCAATCAACTGTAAAATGATTCAAAATTTAGAAAAATAGAAAAAATATATAGTTTCATGAAAATGAAACTGTAAGAACTTAAATAAAAAACTGTGAGAAATGAAAATAAGACTGTAAGAAATATGTGTTGTAATTGACACAACTAACTTGTATATACTTTCAAATGCTCTGTGATAGTTTGAATGCATAACATGCAACTTCAATAGTGGTTGAATTTCTTTTTATAGTTTTTTGCACTTGACTTTAATTGGTGGCAAGGATGGACATGGATTGCAATGGCTTCATTTTGAATGTGTGATTTAGATTTAATTTGATGTGATCCAATTGTTGAGAATTTGTTATTTGTTGATCGATGTGCTTTGATTTGTTTTAATGAGAAATAGAATGGGTTGGGTGTCATTTATTGAAACATGTGCTTTGATCTGTTTTGATGAGAAATAGAATGGGTTCGGTGTCATTTATTAAAGTTATTGGATTGGGTGTCATTTATTGAACACAATGGGTTTAAATGTTATTGGATTGGGTGTCATTTATTGAACACAGTGGGTTTAAATGTTGAACAACACAATAGTTATGGCTAACATACATTCACTTTTATTATGTGCATGTAAGGATATTTATTTGGGATACACAGCTTGAGTTCTGTGGGGGTTGAAGTGACTGCGACTTTGTACTTCTGGAATAGACAATTTTGGAAGGATTTATGGTTTTATTTGTTTTCTAGTTGGATTAATATGATTTGTACTCTTTAGTATTAAGATACTATTTATGGAGAGTTGTGGGCACACTCAATGTTTTGGGAAATTTTAGACATAAATTAAAACATATTTTCACTTAATGTTAGTTATTTTTGTTTAAATATTAGTTGCAAAAGTCTCAATTGTTGATAGTTTGGTGGGACTAGTATTATAACCATCACTGGTCCTACACAACATTAGACATCTCTACCCCTCTATCAAATTGAAATACTCTACCATCCACATTATTGACATAACTTACACGCGATAACTGTTACGGATCGTAACAAAATCAGAGATGGACAATTGCACCGTATGATATTGGGTTTCCTACTTAATTTAATTTAACCACGGAATGAAGATACTATTTTGAGCAATGACGCGATGGGTGTGAGTAGGTTCAAGAAAGCACGTGAGAAAAACAATAGAAAGATGTGCGGAGGCTGACCCGTAGAGAAGGGGTGTTGAGATGCCAGGTCGGAAGGCAGAGATAAAGTAGATAGTGTGCGGACGGAGCAAAGGTCCACGCTAGCCACAGCACAAGAATTTCTCGTGATTGTTATCTTTCTGTACTAGACGCGAAAAATCGTCTATGTGTAACAAATGAGGGGTTTCCGCACAACCTAAGTGGGCGTGTGAAGGGGAACACGATTGAAATATCAACGTCTGGAACGCTAATTTCCACACGCATCATGAAACACAGGTGTAACGAGTGAGAAAATAGGTTAGAAGCCACGTCATGAAAGGACGTCTGTTGCCTTTATTATAAACTAATATATGGTGAAGAAAGATGAACTATCAAATTAATGGGGACAGTTTAGCTAACATATAACATTGTTCTTTAAAACCATAAAATAACGTAAAACATACCCATATAGTACATATAATTATGCATACACTAAAGGAATTAGACGGATTTGTCAACTAAGATAGTCCTGAGATACTGGATGTTTCTCTTTAATCGAAAATAGTGGTATCTAGAATACTGCCTTCATCCTTCGCACATTTGATGTTAGCAATGTGTTGAAATGATTGAATTTGCATGAATTCGTACGTCAGGCAGTTTTAGAATATGAAAATAGAATTTCGGTTTTTTTCCCAATTTCAAGATTAGAAGAAATATTGTGCTCCATCTGATAACCTGTGCGTTGTATTTGTCATCTTATTGTAACCCATCATAATACACTTTGCTTGTGGCACATAATACACTTATCCATTTGATGCATCTATATATCATTTTAAATGTATTAAATTAGAATAGGATCTAATCAGATAAATATCTTCTTAAAATATAAATTATTTGAATTATTTAACTTTCTTTTTAATTATTTAACTTTATTTTATTATACATTTTATGGGCATTGCTGCAAACAAGTGTTTGGTTTCTTTGAGATATTTGTATACATAGTTATTACGGCTTTGAACTAGTTGCTTAGGATTTTTATTCACTATACATGTGACATTAGGTCCTTAATCTTCATCAATATGAACATTAACTCCTTTGCGAGAGTAATATAAATTTATCATCTTAAAGATTAAGAAAGCTTGCATTTGCTAATGTAACTCTTTAAATAGGCATAAATATGTTTTAAAACTAACTAAAAGTGTTTTGAAAGAGAAAAGAGTTTAACCCAAACAAACAAGGTTGTATGAATTTCTTGTTATCTACTTTACTTTAAATAAGTCATTTAATTGGATAAAAAATAATTCTTTAGACAATATAGGGTTTGAATGCATTTTCATCCTCACAACTAGCACATTTATCTTAATCCACAATCAAATGATTTGTCCCAAAGGTACTCTCCAACAAGGTACCCCGAGATGAAGGCTACACAAAACACATTTGTCTCATAGATACCTTCCAACAAGGTACCCCAAAATGAAGCCTACATAAAACACAATGTCTAAACTATCATATGAGCTCTTCATACAACAATATTTTGGTGGGATTTGGGTTCCATCTATGTTCTCTTGTCATGTTCTCTAGTTTTTTTAGCACAACAAAAATGTTTCAAGGTGATGGGAAACTTAGCATGTCTCTAATGACTATCATAAAAGATATGATTCCAATAATTGTATACAAAAACTTAATGTAATTCTATATGATAGGATTCCATAATAATTTTATGATAAAGTTAATCATAAATAATATTCATTTCTATTACTTTTTATTGTTCAAATAAATCCTATAATATTTCACTTTTCTTTATGATTTACGCAAAATTTAGTTTGGACTCAGTTTCTAATTTACCTTCCAATTCCTTTTTTTTTGTAAATTGGGACAAATTTTTATCTATTAATCGAAAAGTAGGTACATCAAAGATACACATTATCAATACAAACACCATCATAAATAAAAGAACCATTCAGACCTTGAGGGACAACACTTCAAATCCAAAAGTAGACGATTATGACTTTTAGTCCAGAAGTAATAGATACACCACACCACTATAAGTCAACCATTGCCGAGGACGAATATAAACATAACATGAAATAATAACCACCATCGCTCTTGCCAACTGCTTGAGGTTGCAAAGAGCTAAAGAAGGAATTACCACATACAAGGAGCAACAACCAAACTTCCAGCAAAACAAAAAGATCTAAGAACCAAAAATTGCATGAATACATACCACAAATGCTAGAATATCCAATAAGCCCTCACAAAGGAAGAGATCCAATATTGGCCTTACCCTCTCGATCAATATTCCCTTCATGCCATAAACAAATCATGTAACAATCAAGTTCAGGGATTGAGGCATCAGACCATAGAGAGTCTTCACCCAAATACTTCGCAACCAAAACTCTGAAAAGAAGCCAAGGAATGACAACACTTTGCAACATGAAAACCAAATGATAAGTTCGGCTAGAAAGGTAACATCCTCTAACACAACAAAGTTATTGAATGTCATATCAGTTTCCATGAGGAACAAAGAGACCATTGTAAAACCATCAAAAGCCAAAATACGATTCCAGGATACCCAACGACAACATTGTAACAACAATGACAAAACAATGTCTAAACACTTGAGTCCTTAGAACTTAACCCTTATCAGATGAAACAATGGTAAGAGCATAAACATTGTCCACTAGAGGGTTAACATAATCACCAGTATCAATAAGACGAGTGTGTTTGAGGCCAACAAAAATCATATCGTCCTTTCGACTCAACATTCTCTGATGAGGAGGTATGAAGCTAAAAACCAGGTAGAAGACTAAACAAGTACAAAACCCATGACCAACAAAACAAGATGATGGAAAAACAACTGACCCTTGCTCTCCTAAACATAGAACTAGAAAATCATCCCCCCAATTCCACGATAGAGGGAAAAATTCAAGGAAATAACCCAATTCTAGATAATTTAAGGAGATAAGTCTCAAAAATCTCTAGAGCCTAACTAGGCTGAGAAAAAAAATAGTACCCAACTTCATAGTCAGAACAATTTCCTCCCCCACAACATAGAGCAACTAACCTAGATTTTGGTTGAAGCAAAATAACAAGGAAAACCCTAATATAAACACTATGGGTTATGAGAGGAAAGACGAGTAACCATCTAGCAAAAGCAACATTGATTCAAGTTAAAGTATATACCCAAATAGATAGAGAATTTGAAATCCAAATGCACGAAGATAATCCTTCGGTTACAGCCCTAATACAAGCCACAAAGATAATAACATTGTTGCACTTCAACAACAACCCAACTGTCAATTATACAACACTCGAGGAGATACAACAGTAGAACCAGATTCACATTACAATTGAACAATTGATGAAGTGAGAACCATGGTCGCTCGTTGCTCCCTAGAACCCTACCTAGTGTAGACACAATTGCTATTGTACATCCAAACTCCTAAGGTAAACTAGCCTCACCCAAACTCCATAGAAGCACAAATAACAATGACGCCACCTAGGCCAAGGAGAAGGAGGGTGAGTATATGACCTCACCTCCTTTCCCACAAGTTACGTACCCTCACCACCGCAAAGACACAAGCCCGCATTTAAATCGATGAGACATGTAACACATCATCCAATGCCCTCCACCAATTCTCTACCATGCCATAACGAGTTTACAATTGTTGGTTAGAATAATGTGACTTTGGGATATTATAAAGTTTTATAACGATCTATTTTTAAAACAATAAGGTTAGGGTCACTATATATCTATTGTTTGCATTTTTTAAGTTAAAATTTGCATTTAAAAGTAAAATGAAAATTTTTATTGCAATTTTAAATTTACAGTTCTTCTGAAATATATATAGAAAATGAGATGCTTTGCTACGTTCTAAAATGAGTTTGACAAAATATTTGAAATAGTATTATTGTGAAGAAGGTTATTGTATTGAAAGATACATTTTATAGTTCAAATGGAGGAAAACCTATCACATATATAATGCTAATGCTTCATATACTAGAACAACCAAATCAATGAAGTGGTTGATATTCACCCATTAGTGTCATTATTAGTTTTCAAAGGTAGAAAATGACATAGACAATTGTATATAAGCCACTTTATTAATGTGGTTGTGCTAGTTGATGGGAAACATGTGTGGGATAGATTAGTAGACCATGTTTGACTATGGTTAGAAATGTTTGACAAGGCTTGACCATGGTTGACCTTCATTCAAGGTTGACCATGGTCAACCATTGATGTAGAATGCTTAATAATGTTGACCATTGTAAAATGAATGTTTGTAAGCCATGGTTGAAAATGGTTGATGTTACATTAATGGTTGAAGAGGCTTGACGAGGATCACCATGGTCAACCTTTAATGTAACAATGTATTTATGTTACATTAGTGTTACCTTGTTAAACAAGATTGAGAATGGCTAAACTTAGAGGCCATGTTTGACAATGGTTAAGCTTGCTTAGCCATATTTGAGCATGGTTGACTACAAATAAATACAATTAAGCTATGGTTGGGCATGAACATGGTGTTTTCTGTCATTTGTGGTTGTTCATGACAACTATGGTTGTACATGGTTTGACCTTGTTGACCATGGTTGAGCATGGTCAAGAATGTTGTCCATGGTTGACTATGCTTGACTATGGTTGAGCCTCAATGAATATGGTAGACTATGGTTAAGCTTATTGGACTTGGTGTCCATGTTTGACCATAATTAATTATGGCTAAACATGGTAGACTAGTGTTGTCACCATTTACCTATAGATCACTATAGTTGACAATGGATGATCATGACAACCATGTTGAGCATGGTTGGCCATCTTGGTCGTGCTAACAATGGTTAATCATGTTTAACCATAGTCAACCATGTTGATCATATAAACCAATTTTTATCACGGTTTGGCCATGTTTGAACATGGTAGGCCATATTAACCATGTTGTCATTATTCACCTTATTACCTATGATTGACTATGCTCAACCACATATAAACATGGTTGACCATGTTTGACCTCTGTCAACCAAGAATAAATCATGGTTAAATAAATCAAACACATTAACCATGGTTCAATGGTTTTCTTTATTGCTTTGCAACATTATTTTTTTCCAATTATAATGATATTTTATAATCTTCGCATTATCACATCATTTTTTGTGTTTCACATTGTGATGACATTTATATTTTATCGCATTATGATGCTATTTAATTTTCCTTATATTGCGACAATAATTTTTTTTGGTTAACACATAGTGACATCATTTTCTATTAGTCACATTACGCTGATTCCTATTATTAGCTACAATGAAAACACAATTAATGTTCTTAAAGTTATATGGTGAACCATATAAAGTAAAGGTAATATTAAATGCATATTAATATCTTATAATACGATTATAAAAGTTACGTTAAAAATTGAATATTAAAACATTTAAAATAATATTAAAATTATACTAAATATCAAAATACTAAATTTACTATATAAAGTTATTTAAGTTAAAATTATTAACACTGATTACTATATTATTGTTTATGCCCATGTTGACTATGAGCATGATTCCTATGGTTCACCGTGCGTATACATGATTCCCATTTCGACTATAATTGATATTGGTCGACTAGAGTTGATTTTTTTGTCAATGTTTATCTATAGATGATTTTGCTCGACCATGGTTGACCATGATATATATGGTGACTATAGTTCACAATAACATATGCATTGATTATGATTGACTATGACATCCAGTTAATTAAGGTTGAATAAACGTTCATCAAATTGTGACATTGTTTGTTGTGTGTCATTTGAAATTCATCACATTATGGTGCCATTTATTCTGCATCACATTGCAATGATGTTTATTATTCGTCTACATAAATATTGAAACGCATATAATAATATTAAAATAATATTGAATATTATATTTATTATAAGAAGTAATTTAAGTTATAGTTATTAACTTTAACTACTATATTCCCATGTTGAATCTGGTCATGATGTGCATGGTTGACTATGGTTGAATTTGTTTGATATCACTTATTATTATGGTCAGTCGTGGTAGACCATGATGCCATGTTGACTACATATAATGTGAAACCCATTTTGATTATGACGACCATGTTGACTAAGGTAGACCATGATGTTCATCACATTGTGATGTCGTTGGATATTTATTAGATTGTGATGTTGTTTGTTATTCGTCACATTGCGACAAGTTTATTGTTCATCACATCGTTATATTGTTTATTGTTTGTCACATTGTTATAATATGTATTGGTATATATTATTTGTCATTTGTTCTCTGACACATTGCAATGATATTTGTTTGTTTGTTTTTTTTTTTTTTTTTTTTTTTTAATCTTGCAACTTTTTTTATTATTCATTATATTGCGACAATGCTTGTTGTCTCTCATGTTGTGATGTAATTTATTGTTTGTCACATTCATTTTTTTGTTCACCACATTGTAAACACTATAGAGTTAACACTGTGAAAGTTATATTACTAGGATATAATATAGTTATAAAAACATATATTAAAAATTCAATATTGATACTTAAAATAATATTAAAATTAGATTAGTTATTAAATATAGGATTTAATAACTAAATTCTCGTAAATTAAAGTTATTAAATTCAATGACTATGTTGTTGTTTATGCTTCTGTTGACTATGGTCATGATGCCTATGCTTCATTATGGACATGATGCATATGGTTGACTATGATTGAATATGATGTGTTCACTATGGTTGAACATGTTGACCATGCAACAACTTTTTTTTATCCAATTGTGATGTAGTTTGTAGTTCCTTACATTGATGATTATGGGCCCATGTTTCGTATAGTTGAATATGCTTGAAATTTGCTTACCAATTATTGTGATAGATCATGTTTGACCATGATGCCCATGGTGACTATGGATCACGATGACACCTACCCATGTGGACTATGATGGCCATGTTGATTAATGTTCAACATGATGTCCATGTTGAATATGGTGTTGACATCAACCTTAGCGACTCATCATGCCCACATGTTGATTATGCACATGATGCCCAAGTTGAATAGGCGCATGATGCCCATGCTTGACTATGGTCATTTTAGACATGATTATTGTGGTCAAACGTGATATGTTCACTATGGTTAACCATATTAACTATCAACCATGTTAATTATAGATGATGATCAATCATATTAACTATAATTTGAAATTATGACTACATTTAAAATTGTAAATATATATTTTAATATATAATTATTTTAATATATAATATATTTTAATATATATTTGAAAGAGAAAAGAGCTCAACCCAAACAAACAAGGTTGCATGAATTTCTTGTTATCTACCTTACTTTAAATAAGTCATTTAATTGGATAAAAAATAATTCTTCAGACAATATAGGGTTTGAATGCATTTTCATCCTCACAACCAGCACATTTACCTTAATCCACACTCAAATGATTTACCTTAATCCAAACTCAAATGATTTGTCTCAAAGGTACTCTCCAACAAGGTACCCCAAGATGAAGGCTACACAAAACACATTTGTCTCATAGATACCTTCCAACAAGGTACCCAAAAATGAAGCCTACATAAAACACAATGCCTAAACTATCATATGAGCTCTTCATACAACAATATTTTGGTGGGATTTGGGTTCCATCTATGTTCTCTTGTCATGTTCTCTAGTTTTTTTAGCACATCAAAAATGTTTCAAGGTGATGGGAAACTTAGCATGTCTCTAATGACTATCATAAAAGATATGATTCCAATAATTGTATACAAAAACATGACGTAATTCTATATGATAGGATTCCATAATAATTTTATGATAAAGTTAAGCATAAATAATATTCATTTCTATTACTTTTTATTGTTCAAATAAATCATATAATATTTCACTTTTCTTTATGATTTACGCAAAATTTTGTTTGGAATCAGTTTCTAATTTACCTTCCAATTCCATTTTTTTGTAAACTGCGACAAATTTTTATCTATTAATCAAAAAGTAGGTACATCAAAGATACACATTATCAATACAAACACCATCATAAATAGAAGAACCATTCAGAACTTGAGGGACAAAACCTCAAATCCAAAAGTAGACCATTATGATTTTCAGTCCAGAAGTAATAGATACACCACACCACTAGAAGTCAACCATTGCCGAGGGTGAATATAAACATAACATTAAATAATAACCACCATTGCTCTTGCCAACTGCTTGAGGTTGCAAACAGCTAAAGAAGGAATTGCCACATACAAGGAGAAACAACCAAACTGCGAGCAAAACAAAAAGATCTAAGAACCAAAAATCACATGAATACATACCACAAATGCTAGAATATCCAATATTGGCCTTACCCTCTCGATAAATATCCCCTTCATGCCATAAACAAAGCATATAACAACCAAGTTCAGGGATTGAGGCATCAGACCATAGAGAGTCTTCACCCAAATACATCGCAACCAAAACTCCGAAAAGAAGCCAAGGAATGACAACACTTTGCAACATGAAAACCAAATGATAAGTTCGGCTAGAAAGGTAACATCCTCTAACACGAAAAAGTTATTGAATGTCATATCAGTTTCCATGAGGAAAAAAGAGACCATTGTAAAACCATCAAAAGCCAAAATAGGATTCCAGGATACCCAACGACAACATTGTAACAACAATGACAAAACAATGTCCAAACACTTGAGTCCTCAGAACTTAACCCTTATCAAATGAAACAATGGTAAGAGCATAAACATTGTCCACTAGAGGGTTAACATAATCACCAGTATCAATAAGACGAGTGTGTTTGAGGCCAACAAAAATCATACCATCCTTTCGACTCAACATTCTCTCATGAGGAGGCATGAAGCTAAAAACAAGGTAGAAGACTAAACAAGTACAAAACCCACGACCAACAAAACAAGAGGATGGAAAACCAACTGACCCTTGCTCTCCTAAACATAGAACTAGAAAATCATCCCCCCAATTCCACGATAGAGGGCAAAATTCAAGAAAATAGCCCAATTCTGGATAATTTAAGGAGATAAGTCTCAAAAATCCCTAGAGCCTAACTAGGCTGAGAAAAAAAATAGTACCCAACTTCATAGTTGGAGCAATTTCCTCCCCCACAACATAGAGCGACTAACCTAGATTTTGGTCAAAACAAAATAACAAGGAAAACCCTAATATAAACACTATGGGTTATGAGAGGAAAGACGAGTAACCATCTAGCAAAAACAACATTGATTCAAGTTAAATTATATACCCAAATAGATAGAGAATTTGAAATCCAAATGCACGAAGATAATTCACCAGTTACAGCCCCAATACAAGCCACAAAGATAATAACATTGTTGCACTTCAACAACAACCCAACTGTCAATTATACAACACTCGAGGAGATACAACAGTAGAACCAGATTCACATTACAATGAAACAATTGATGAAGTGAGAACCATGGTAGCTCGTTGCTCCATAGAACCCTACCTAGTGTAGACAAAATTGCTATTATACATCCAAACTCCTAAGGTAAACTAGCCTCACCCAAACTCCATAGAAGCACAAATAACAACGACGCCACCTAGGCCAAGGAGAAGGAGGGTGAGTATATGACCTCACCTCCTTTCCCACAAGTTACGTACCCTCACCACCACAAAGACACAAGCCCACATTTAAATCGATGAGACATGTAACACATCATCCAATGCCCTCCACCAATTCTCTACCATGCCATAACGAGTTTACAATTGTTGGTTAGAATAATGTGACTTTGGGATATTATAAAGTTTTATAACGATCTATTTTTAAAACAATAAGGTTAGGGTCACTATATATCTATTGTTTGAGTTTTTTAAGTTAAAATTTGCATTTAAAAGTAAAATGAATTTTTTTTTTTGCAATTTTAAATTTACAGTTCTTCTGAAATATATATAGAAAATGAGATGCTTTGCTACGTTGTAAGATGAGTTTGACAAAATATTTGAAATAGTATTACTGTGAAGAAGGTTATTGTATTGAAAGATACATTTTATAGTTCAAATGGAGGAAAACCTATCACATATATAATGCTAATGCTTCATATACTAGCACAACCAAATCAATGAAGTGGTTGATATTCACCCATTAGTGTCATTATTAGTTTTCAAAGGTAGAAAATGACATAGACAATTGTATATAAGCCACTTTATTAATGTGGTTGTGCTAGTTGATGGGAAACATGTGTGGGATAGATTAGTAGACCATGTTTGACTATGGTTAGAAATGTTTGACAAGGCTTGACCATGGTTGACCTTCGTTCAAGGTTGACCATGGTTAACCATTGATGTAGAATGTTTAATAATGTTGACCATTGTAAAATGAATGTTTGTAAACCATGGTTGAAAATGGTTGATGTTACATTAATGTTAATGTTAATGTTACATTAATGGTTGAAGAGGCTTGATGAGGATCACCATGGTCAACCATTAATGTAACAATGTATTTATGTTACATTAGTGTTACCTTGTTAAACAAGATTGAGAATGGCTAAACTTAGAGGTCATGTTTGACAATGGTTAAGCTTGCTTAGCCATATTTGAGCATGGTTGACTACGAATAAATACAATTAAGCTATGGTTGGGCATGAACATGGTGTTTTCTATCATTTGTGGTTGTTCATGTCAACTATGGTTGTACATGGTTTGACCTTGTTGACCATGGTTGAGCATGGTCGACAATGTTGTCCATGGTTGACTATGCTTGACTATGGTTGAGCCTTAATGAATACGGTAGACTATGGTTAAGCTTTATTGGACTTGGTGTCCATGTTTGACCATAATTAACTATGGCTAAACACGGTAGACTAGTGTTGTCACCATTTACATATAGATCACTATAGTTGACAATGGATGATCATGACGACCATGTTGAGCATGGTTGGCCATCTTGGTCGTGCTAACAATGGTTAATATGTTTAACCATAGTCAACTATGTTGACCATATAAACCAATTTTTATCATGGTTTGGCCATGTTTGAACATGGTAGGCCATATTAACCATGTTATCATTATTCACCTTATTACCTATGATTGACTATGCTCAACCACATATAAACATGGTTGACCATGTCTGACCTCTATCAACCAAGAAAAAATCATGTTTGAATAAATCAAACATGTTAACCATGGTTCAATAGTTTTCTTTGTTACTTTGCAACATTATTTTTTTCCAATTATAATGATATTTTATAATCTTCACATTATCACATCATTTTTTGTGCTTCACATTGTGATGACATTTACTTTTTATCACATTATGATGCTATTTAATTTTCCTTATATTGCGACAATATTTTTTTTGGTTAACACATAGTGACATCATTTTCTATTAGTCACATTACGTTGATTCCTATTATTAGCTACAATGAAAACACAATTAATGTTCTTAATGTTATATGGTGAACAACATAAAGTAAAGGTAATATTAAATGCATATTAATATCTTATAATACGATTATAAAAGTTACGTTAAAACTTGAATATTAAAACACTTAAAATAATATTAAAATTATACTGAATATCAAAATATTAAATTTATTATATAAAGTTATTTAAGTTAAAATTATTAACATTGATTACTATATTATTGTTTATGTCCATGTTGATTATGAGCATGATGCCTATGGTTCACTGTGCTTATACATGATTCCCATTTTGACTATAATTGATATTGGTCGACTAGAGTTGATTTTTTTTGTCCATGTTTATCTATAGATGATTTTGCTCGACTATGGTTGACCATGATATCTATGGTGACTATAGTTCACAATGACATATGCGTTGATTATGGTTGACTATGGCGTCCAATTAATTAAGGTTGAATAAATGTTCATCAAATCGTGACATTGTATGTTGTGTGTCATTTGATATTCATCACATTATGGTGCCATTTATTGTGCATGACATTGCAATGATGTTTATTATTCATCTAGTTAAATATTGAAACGCATATAATAATATTAAAATAATATTGAATATTATGTTTATTATAAGAAGTAATTTAAGTTATGATTATTAACTTTAACTACTATATTCCCATGTTGAATCTCGTCATGATGTGCATGGTTGACTATGGTTGAATTTGTTTGATATCACTTATTATTATGGTCAGTCGTGGTAGACCATGATGCCATGGTGACTACATATAATGTGAAACCCATTTTGATTATGACGACCATGTTGACTAAGGTAGACCATGATGTTCATCACATTGTGATGTCGTTGGATATTTATTAGGTTGTGATGTTGTTTGTTATTCGTCAGATTGCGACAAGTTTATTGTTCATCACATTGTTATATTGTTTATTGTTTGTCACATTGTTATAATATGTATTGGTATATATTATTTGTCATTTGTTATCTCACACATTGCAATGATATTTGTTTTTTTTTCTTGCAACTTTTTTTGTTATTCATTATATTGCGACAATGCTTGTTGTCTCTCATGTTGTGATGTAATTTATTGTTTGTCACATTCATTTTTTTGTTCACCACATTGTAAACACTACAGAGCTAGCACTATGAAAGTTATATTACTAGGATATAATATAGTTATAAAAGCATATATTAAAAATTCAATATTGATACTTAAAATAATATTAAAATTAGATTAGTTATTAAATATAGAATTTAATAACTAAATTCTTGTAAATTAGAGTTATTAAATTCAATGACTATATTGTTGTTTATGCTTCTGTTGACTATGGTCATGATGCCTATGCTTCATTATGGACATGATGGACATGATGCATATGGTTGACTATGATTGAATATGATGTGTTCACTATGGTTGAACATGTTGACCATGCAACAACCTTCTTTTATCCAATTGTGATGTAGTTTTTAGTTCCTTACATTGATGATTATGGGCCCATGTTTCGTATAGTTGAATATGATTGAAATTTGCTTATCAGTTATTGTGATAGATCATGTTTGACCATGATGCCCATGGTGACTATGGATCACGATGGCACCTGCCCATGTGGACTATGATGCCCATGTTGATTAATGTTGAACATGATGTCCATGTTGAATATGGTGATGATATCAACCTTAGCAACTCATCATGCCCACATGTTGAATATGCACATGATGCCCAAGTTGAATAGGGGCATGATGCCCATGCTTGACTATGGTCATTTTAGACATAATTATTGTGGTCAAACGTGATATGTTCACTATGGTTAACCATATTAACTATCAACCATGTTAATTATAGATGATGATCAATCATATTAACTATAATTTGAAATTATGACTACATTTAAAATTGTAAACATATATTTTAATATATAATTATTCTTTTTGTAAGCTTGGAAGGAATTCATCTTCATCAATTCCAATATATCACCCCAATCTGGACAGGGAATTGAACCGGTGACTTCACATAAAAAAATGCCTTAATAGAGTACCTGATAATCGTCTATCAAAAACCTAAAAAACTTTAATATATAATATAAAAAAAATTGTTAAGCTTGGCGAATCCTTATTTTTCTATTTATAAACAACAAATTTACACCACATATGTGAGATAGGTGGCCTCAACTTGCCTAGTGGGAAACCAAGTCTATTGGTCACCTATCCTCGTTATAAGCCATCGAAAAACAATAAAGTATCAATCATTTTAACCAAGATAGATAAGTATCAGTTTCATGATAAGATTCTATATGCCTATCTCTCATAAGAATGCATATTTAAAAGTAAGTGCTACATGTAAAAACAAAAAAGCCCAAGTAACTGGCTATTCCTGTTGTTCTTTTGAAGATGACTCAACCAAAGCCGGGTCCTTGGCTGAGTCAGCAGGCATCTCAACTAGTTCAATGATGCAAGGGATGTGACTTTGAATTCTGTCCAGGCGAATGTCCTACTTGTGAAGCTGAAGTTGGATTGCTACAAATCTTTTTTATAGTTAGGCATGTCTTGGAGTGTCAGTGCCATCCCAACTAATATTTTCTCCATCGCCTTCCCCATAAGGCCTTTCATAAGCCAGTATAGGTAAAGGGTCTGCTTGAACTGGGTTATTTGGCCTCGAGTGTTCCCAAGATCCGGAATTACAATCTGCCAGTTATCCATCTCATCTTCGGATTTGCCTTCCTGTTTAATTCCCCCCTCCCATTCTTCCAACAACTTGCGGATGCCAACATTTGTTGCCTCCCTGTAGGCCTCCATAGCTTCGCTAATGAGGTATTCTACCGGTTTCTTGCTTCATTTGGGTTCCAAGGTGCTCAGTGCATTTCTCGTTACAGGATCCCTCCCTTGTCTTCCGTTGTCGATCGAGTCATCTACACTCTGTCCACTCCCTATTCAAAAGCACGATGATTTAACCTCTGGCATTTCATACCACCGTTATGCTTATGCTATGGTCTATCCCTATGGAATTCAGACACAGACGCTGGTTGGGTGAAAACCCAAGTAGGAATCGAGGTCGGGTGGGTTTCCCTGTTGTGCTGATATCTGTTTCCAACCCCATGCCTCTCATACATATTGCAGTTGACCCACCCCTCACGCGACCAAGCAAAAATTCCCCTGCCCAAGTGAATCTTCCCATTCCCCTCTGCCTAGTAAAGGGTTTCCCATCAAGGTTGAGCCTTACCATGCCCCTCTGCCTAGTTAAGCTGCGCCCCTCCTCTGCATTCTCTCAGGTCTACACTTCCCCATTGCATTTCTTCTGCCACTCCACCCTCATATTAATGTGAAGCCACTTTTTCGCTCTCAAGAGGAGTGTCCCATCTACTTCCTCAGTCAACACCTAAGGCTCTCATATCTAAGACACTAAGCCAGATCACTATCACCCCCAACTTCTGGTGTTTTCCCTGACTAAACCCCTAGTTCCCCTCCCCTGGATTCTCCCAAACCCCCCATCCATAAGCAAACAGAGATGCCATAATAATGGGATATCAGAACCAAAACACATACCAAAATACGCTCCGTTGATGCCAACGATAGTAGCTCCTTCTACTTGTTGCAGTGCTCCAGCACCCAGCAGCGAGCGCAACAATGCAATTGTCCCCCTCCCAAATTTCCTTAACTCCCCAATCTAACCTGGCATATCCTTTCCCATATCCTTCCTTACATTCATCACCTCCCACCTAGTCCTTGCCATGCCTGCCACCTTTCCAATCTCCTCTACCATTATGCATGCAAGAGGCCACCGCACCCATCGCCATGAGCGTGTGGGGGGCGGTGGGTGGTACCCCTGCATTAATCCTCATAAATAACATTATTGTCTGACATCCCTTCTATCCTCGAGCACGCACCCTGATTGGGGGTTTGGTTGGTTGTTTTTCCAGTTTCCTAGCTTTGTTGACGGTCTTTATCTAGAATGTCCTCCAGGGCTTTGAGTCTGTCATCCCTGGGCTATAGTGGCCATAGTTTTTGCAGTGAACCATGTTGCTGGTTGCAACCCCAATTTACCAAGAAGACAACCGCTTTATTCTCTTCCCTTCTTACATGTCTGACCATTATATAGTTGAACTTGTGAGTGAGCTCCCCTATTTCCTGTATGAGGCAAGTTGTCCTCCAACTTTGGCTCAATTTGTCCCATGACATGCCATTATTGAGTTTCCTCATGGTATTTGTGACCAGGCTAGAATCACCTTCCACCACCACATTTAGGTACCCCATTCTTACAACAATTCATTGTCCCTATCCAACTGCTACGAATTATGCCTCAGTGTTGCTTGCAAACCCACACAAGTCTGCATATATGAGCCGTTTGTTCGCTTGCGTATATCAGAATATGCCATCGAGCCCTTCTGTTCCCAGGTTCCCTTTCGAAGCCCCATCGAAATTAATTTTTATGAACCCTTCACCGGGGGTAGTGAACTGCATCAGGGAATCTATAATTGTCCTATCCATTTTCTAGGAATCTGGGGCTACCATTTCCATTGTTAGGTTAAGTCTTTGAAGAATTATTGCTTCTTGGGGAGGGACTTGCCAATCTTCTAGGCTCCAGTAATATTCTAGAATAGTCTCCCTGGTGTTTTCTACAATTCCTTCCCATACCTGTTCTTGGGTTAAGGATTTTTTTGAATATTTTCGTTCTTTCCATATGGCCCATAAGTTTAACCCCAATGCCAAACCCCAAGCTCGGTTCAGAACTGGACTTGAGTAGATATTGTTGCGCCATAAGAGGATTGTCTCCTTTATGTTGTGACAATCCCGGTCCATCCTTCCGAAGAGTCCTTGCAATTGGCACCATTTCTGTTCTATAAATAGGCATGAGTTCAACATATGCTCTATATCCTCTCTGTTCTGTTGGCACATCCAGCATAGCGATGGTCCCTAAATTCCTTTCTTCTGTAGTTGGTCCCAGGTAAGGATCCTCCCTTTACATACTAGCCATAGGAAATGGGCAACCTTAGGCCACCATCCTCCCTTCCAGATTTTTTCCAAAGAAGTGCCTCGCCATCTTGTCCTTGTTCTTCTTTTAGTTCATATGCTTCTTTGATGGTGACGGTTCCTTTTGCTGAATGGCCCCAACTTAGAATATGTACGTCATTCTTGATTGTGATTTGTCTTGTTCTCATTTCTTTATCAAATTATGTGCAATGCTCTGTCTCTATACCCGGTCCCCAATCTTCCTTATTTTTCCATGTTCTCCAGTTTCCTGGCCCTTTCTCTTCGGTCCAGAATTTTTCTACACACTGGATGTTGTTATCATTGCTAAATCAGTATATGTCTCGGATGTCTTGGCTTTCTATGAGTCTTTCTCTTTGCTACCATGATTCTTGCCAAAATCTTTCTATTCTGCCATTACAGATTTCCCACACGACATGCTAAGTAATGAGGTCTCTATTTTGGCTTGCCAAGCTCCATATTGTCGAACCCCTGGGTGGGTCTCTATATCGCAAAATCTCTTTAGTTCTCTTCCGCATGTTATAATTTCTTGACCATGTTTGTTTCCATAGGTCCCTTCCTCCCCCTAGCCATCTCCACCATAATTTAGCTCCCATGACTTGGTTTAAAGTGTAAGGGTCCCTAAGGCCTATCCCACCTTCCATCTTTTTTTTTACAAGCCCTGCCAGGATATTAGGGCCCATTTCCTCTTCTGTTGATCCCTTCCCCATAGGAGCTTTTTAAATATGTCAACCATTTTGGTGTAGGCCCCCTTAGGGGCTAACATGTCTCCATGACTTGGTTTAAAGTGTAAGGGTCCCTAAGGCCTATCCCACCTTCCATCTTTTTTTTGACAAGCCCTGCCAGGATATTAGGGCCCATTTCCTCTTCTGTTGATCCCTTCCCCATAGGAAATTTTTAAAGATGTCAACCATTTTGGTGCAGGCCCCCTTAGGGGCTAACATGTCTGACAGTTGGTATATTGGTGTTGACTGTAGTACTTCTTTAAGGAGGATTGTTCTTCTATCTAGGTTGAGGGATTGAAAGGCCCAGCTTCCCAACCTTCCTTGGATCTTCTGGAGGAGTTGTTAACATCCTGCCAGTTTTAGGGAATTCTCTGATAGAGGCATAGCTAGGTATTTGGTGGGGTGATTTCCTGTATTGAATCCTAGTAGCCTAGCCAGATAGGCTTTTGCATTTCCTTGGGTATTGAAGAAGAAGGTACACAATTTTTCATTGTTTATTTGAGTCCCTGATGCCAACATAAAGGTGTTCAGTGTTTCTTTGATTCTAGCTTCTCTAAGCGATACCTGGAAAAAGAGCATGGTGTCATCCATGAATTGCTGGTGGGTTATTTCAAGGTCGTTCCCCCATATCCTTAAGCCTTTGATCCTGGATTCCTGAGCTTCCTTCTTAATGTATCTACCGAAGCCCTCTACGGCGATAATGAACAGAAATGGAGACAAAGGGTCACCTTGTCGCTGACCCCGAGTAGGATTAAAGGTTCAGGTAGGAGTCCCATTCAGCAAGATAGAGAAGATAGGGGTGGATATCATAGCGCTGATCCAATTAATCCATCTGGGGTTAAAAACATAGGCTCCAAGGATAATCCTTAGATACCCCCAGCTCAGTCGATCATAAGCCTTTGATAGATCCAACTCCACCATCACACCTGCTAGCTTCTTTGCCTTGAGGGAGTGGACAACTTCTTGGGAGGTAACTAGCCTATCTAAAATCTGCCTTCCTTCAACAAAACCTGTTTGTTCTAGGGAGATGATATTTGGGAGAAGAGGCTTTAGCTGCTTGACTATAAGAGTAGATATAATTTTATAAATGACATTACAGAGGGAAATTGGAGGGAATCCCTAGGCGTCTTCCAATTTCAAGGTCTTAGGGATGAGGGCAATAAAGGTGGAGTTAAGACCGAGGAATACCTTTTGATTTCTCCTTGATTCTTCCATGACTTTGAGAATGTATTTTCCCATGAGAGGCCAAGTGGCTTGGTAGAATTCTGTTGTGAACCCATCCGAGCCTAGGGCCTTATTTTTTTTCATGCCTTTGATGATTTCTTCTACCTCCTCGAGTGTCGCTGCTCTCATCAAGGCCAGGTTTTGATCTTGAGTGACCTTGTGGGCAATATGTCGGGAGATTCTTTGAACTACTTCCATTATGTCTTCTTGAGGTTCTAATAGGAGCTCTCTGAAGTGGTTTAATAAGAATCCCTCCATATCCTGATGTTGTGTTTTGCATTTCCCCTCTTCATCTTTAAGTGAGAATACTATGTTGCTCTAGCAGTGTTGGATCATGGCCTTATGGAAGAAACGAGTGTTCCTCTCCCCTTCTCTTAACCAATTAACCCTCGATTTTTTTTTCCATAGGATCTCCTCTTGCTTATGCCTTTCCTCCATTTGGCTTATTAGTTTTCCCTCTTTTGTTGTTGCCTCTTCTGAGCTCCCTTCCTGTATTATTTTTTATTGCACTTCCATCATCTTCTAATTTAATTGTCGTTGATCCTTCATGATGCGTTTGCATTCTCCTTTGTTCCATTTCCTTATCTTCTTTTTAATTTCTTTGAGTTTTAGCTAGAACGTATGCATACAGATCCTCCCTTGTTGGTTGCTCTATGTCCACTAGAGCTCAATATTTTTAATGATGTCTGGATCTTTGACCCAAAAAGCATCAAACCTGAAGGGTTGATTTATCAGACTTGCTTTCAGATCCACTTCCAGTTGAATTAGCCAGTGGTTTGAGCCCATTCCAGGGAGAATCTATGCTTCTATGAATATATCTCTGCTAATTATATATTCCGAGATTAGGAATCTATCCAATTTGGACACAATTTGGTGATTCCCCCCTCTTATATTGTTCCACGTGTACACCCCGTTTATGGTTAGGATGTCTACAAATCGATGCTCTGCTATAGTGTCCCCGAAAACCTCCATATCTGTGTCCATTCTCCTCATACCTCCCCTTTTTTCCACTAGTGATTTGATCATGTTGATGTCCCCTCCCACCACCCATAAGTCCTCTGGGTATAAGCTTCTCATTTTTACTAGGTTCTGTAGAAAAGACCTTTTTTCTCCTATGATATGGGGTCCGTATACTCCTGTGAGTAGCACCCAATCTTTTGATCCAATGACTATGAACCATCCAGAAAGGATTCTCGGGATGCTGACCCAATCTTCGAACCATATGTCTCCTCAGTTCCAGATGATCTCCAATCCTCATGCATTGCCATTAGCGTCCTGTCCAATAACCTTGTATTAGGGTTTGAAATTTTCCAAAATATCTTTCAGTTTCCTTTCTTTTGTTTTCGTTTCCTGGATGATCATTATACTAGGTCTATATTTTTTCTGTCCCTCTTTGAGGTATCTTTGTTTGCCTCTGCTATTGAGGCCTCTTATATTCTAGGTTGTGATAATCATTTCAATAATTTTGGGGGTTGTTGAAAGACCTCTTATAATGGCACCACCATCCCGGAGTTTACTAATAGTTCCCCCACCATCTGTATGGATTCATTCATAGGTCTTCTACCTCTTTTGCCCCCCTTTTCCTAAGGTTCCTGATTCATGCCCTTGCCCACCATGGGATCCTAAGTGCTCTGGTTGGGCTATGATTGTCAATCCTTGTTTTATCTTGTATTGCTGAAACATTTTTTTATAGAGTTGTTTTTGGTCCTCTAGAATGAAGTGTTCATCTAGATGTCTCCACTCCTATAGTAGTCGTTTCATAACTTTCTCTTCCACACTGAGGTCTTCTTTCTAGGACTCGATTTCCATTGGATTTTTCTCCACCATTTGCATGGTATTCTCCTCTATTTGATTTTCAGTTAGTTCTTGTCTCTTTTGCTTCTTTCCATCAGTCTCCTTCATCTGGATGTCTTCCATCTCCTTAGTGGCCTCCCCACTCATCTCCCCCGTCTCATCCATCTGAAGGGTAGAAAATCTGTTATGGTTTCGTTGCTCTATCTCATTTTGGTTTGCCTTCTGGTTCCCAGTTGGTTTCTGATTTATTTTCTTTCTGTGCACTTCCTGGAATCATTAAGGGAATTTTGAGGTCTAAAATGGACCTCCTAAGAAAAATTTACAACCAAAATAAACTTTATAAGAACCAATAGGATTCAATATGATTATGTCAACCATGGGGGATGATTCACCATTTTTGGAGTAAAAAAGTAAAAAGTTAAAAAATAATAAAATAACAAAACTACTTTTTCAACTCGTATTTTCAACTTATCTCCCTAAATTTTTACTCAAATTTTGAATGGGAGGACTCGTTGGATGCAAAATTTGATTCCTCATCCAAAGAGTACCCATGTTGCATACTTTCGATAGACCATGCTACACGAAAAATGAGAAATACATTAAAAAATGTGATTGCAATCACATTTTTCATGTATTTCTCATTTTTCATTTTGTAGGGTTCATTGAAAATATGCAACATGGGTACTTATTGGATGAGGAACCAAGTTATGCATCCAACAAGTGTTGTTGTTTGAAATTTGAGTAAACCCATAGGGAGATAAGTGAAAAAAATAGTTTCTTTCCTTTTTTCCCTCTAAAATTTAATGATGTAATATAATCTTAGTTTATTATTTCCACTATTATTTTATAATTTCCTTAGGAGACCCATTTTAGACCTCAAAATTCCCCTAATGTCATCCCCATCCTCTCTTTCTGTCACCTCTCCTGCCTTCTTCCCCTGCCACTAATTTTTTGGGTTGTCTAATGGCCAAGCCCGATACGGGTGGTTGTATTCATGGCAGCACCTACATCTAAATGGGATATGCTTGTAGTCTAGGGTTTGTTGCCATATCTCATCATGGTATTCTAGATTTATGTAGTCTAGTCACAACTCAGTAATATTTATGTAAACACGGATTCTTTCATAGGATGTGTACCTACCTTTTCTTGTTGAGTTTGCCACTTTGACGAAGGTGCTGATCGAGTTGTCTATTCCTTCCAGTATTTCAGGGTCCCAGAAGTCCATTGGTAGGCCGAAGATTCGAACCCAGATGGGTACTGACAACATCTTCTCTTGGTCTAGGCTATAGCACTCCTCCCAGTGTCTCATAAACATGCTAGCATTGTTGAAGAAATATGGCCCATCTTCAAAAACCTTCTCCTTGTCTTCTAGGTTAGAGAAAATTACCGAGAAGAACCCTTTTGCCACTAGCTTAAGGTCGATATGCCCCTTTAGTTGCCATCATTGCTGGATCCATTTGATCAATTCCTTCTCGGTAGGCCATGCCCTAACCAACTTTCAAATTAGGGCATGGTCCTTCATATATCCTCTGCATTCCTCCAGCTTGTTATTAGCTATTACGAATTTGGGTTTCTTGGTTGCTCTGCGTACGCATTTTCCTCCCAACCCTACTTGCCATTTAGCTACTAGTACTAGTAGACCCTTCCCTCAATTTTCGTTGGCTCCGGTTGTGGCATGATGAGTCGTCTCCCCTGCGACGACGTTTCAGTAGGAGGGGGTCTCTCCCCCTTGCCATACTACTCATTCCCACTTTCAACTGGATCTGTTGTCGTATGCCCCTGTCTTGTTGCAGGTCGTGATGTTGTAGGTTTGTCAAGCGTTACCCGTGATGCCAAACCCTAGCCTCTCTCGCTGCATCCATCCCTAATATATAATAATTCTATTAATATATAATATATAATTTATATTAATATAAATAATATTAAAATTATGATTTATATACTACAATATATAATATATAATAATTACATTAAAGTTTAATTTTTTTTTGTATAAAGTGAATTGATATCCAAGTTTCCTATTAAAAGTAATTTACAATTATATAAAAAGATATATTTGAACGTGAAACCATCCATATATTTGAAAATGTGTTAAAACAATTATTTTTATGGTTTTACTCTATATTATTTTTATATAAAAATATAAGAAAATTATTAAAGCTTTTGAATGTGTAATAACGTCAAATCTCTATAATTTTATTACATTTTATTTTTTATATCTAGTTGAGCAGAGAGGATTATTCCACAGTCCAATATAATGCATTTTACAGCCCAATATGATGTGTAATGTTTTCAGTCTGTCATCAAAATTGAATTGAAATTTTGCTCATGTCCACCAATTTTTTATATGAAAAATCTAAAAATAAAAATAAATAGATAAATAACTATACAAAACATTTAAATAATGTCGGCTCATAAAAAATTTACATGTGAAGAAATTGGATCCCTCTCGACTAATGTTAGATCTGTATTTAAAATGGATCTATGTTGGTATATTTTCTATCAACTCTATCATGTTATGCGTTAATATTATATTTTAATATTCTTTTGTTATATAATTTGAAATTATATATATAACTATAACATGATACTATATAACTATAAATATAACTAGTCTCAATCTTTGATACTATATATATATATATATATATATATATAGTATCAAAGATTGAGACTAGTTATATTTATGGAAAACTCACCTATGTGTAGGTGAGGTGGTTAGTTTTCATTTTGAAGTTACTCTCAAGGAGAGAACATGTCAATTTCAGTGAGACTCGAACTTGGGTAGTGAGGATAAGAGGGTCTCCTTCCTACCACCTGCACTACACCTGCTTGACTTTTTGTATGGGTCACTGTACTAGAGATTGATACTAGCTACATCCATAGAAAACCCACTCGTGACTATGTGAGTTGGTTATATTTCATGTAGAGATGGTTCTCAAGGAGCGAGCATTTCAATATTGGTGGGGATGGAACCTAAGCGGGGAGGATAATAATGATTCTTCCCTACCACTTGAGCTACAACCACTTGACTTTTTGTGTGGTTCACTATACCGGTCAATATTGGTGAGGATGAAACCTAAGCGGGGAGGATAATAACGATTCTTCCCTACCACTCGAGCTACAACCACTTGAATTTTTGTGTGGTTCACTATACCAGAGATTGACACTCCTACATCTATAGAAAACCCATCCATGTTTAAGTAAACTCGTTATCTTTAATGTAAAAATTATTCCCAAACCCTAATATTAAACTTAATATTTTAACAGTAAATCATAATGTTAAACTTAGTGTTAACATTAAAACCACAATGTGACAAGTAGTGTGATAGTCATGTCATAATCATTATCACAATGATATATTGCATTGTAATTTATTCATTGTGAGATTATGACATTGCATAAATTAGGCTTTAATATTCTGTTTTAGAATATTAGGTTTAAGGTTTCTAATCTTAATATTTATAATTGTAGGGTTTATAATATTACTATTTTTATCCCTTCGATTTATAATATTAATCATAGGGCTTATAATCTCTTAGGTTTATAATATAAATTCCAGGGTTTAATATTATTCCATTGGGTTTATTATATAAAATTAATCCATTTGGTTCAGTAATCACTTGATTTTATAATAATATTAGTCACTTGGGTTTCTAATATTGATCCCTTAAGCTTATAATATGATTAGTTGGTTAAGTTTATAATATTATTCCCTTGAGTTTATAATATTATTAGTCTCTTGGGTTTATAATATTAATCCATTAATTTTATTAATCCCCTAGGTCCATAACATAAATCCCAAAGGCTTATAATATTAGTTTATTAGATTTACTAATCCCTTGAACTTTTAATATTAATAAATCCAAGGGTTTATAATATAAATCCCCTTAGTTTTATATATATATAGTCCTACTTATGAGTAATAATATAATATATTTTAGTATAAAATATAGTCCACACACACACACACACACACACACACATATATATATATATATCTATATATAAAATTGACAAAACATTAAACAAATTATTCCAAAATGTAACAAAATTGATGACAAATTGATTGAATTTATTAATAAATAAATTCAATAAGTTATTGGAATCTTAGATCTTAGACTTTGTCATTCATAATGATAATAAGTTTGACTTTCAAATTAATCACATAATGGATATTTGGTCTACCTTTGGAACCAACTAATTCATCCTCAACACAAATGGTGAAAAATCAATCTTCACAAAGGTTTAAATAGTAGAGAAGCATTCTTGCCAAGAATTAGCAGTTAGGAACTAGTCGTTAAGAAAAAGTTATTAAGAATTAGTTAGGGAAACATAATATTAAATCGATTATTAATTGTTTAATTATAATTTCAAGGTTCTAATGAAATCAATTAGGGTATATAATGTTATAATATAATATAATACTAAAGTAATGGGATAAAAAGAAATCCCTATCCTTTTATTATTAATTATTTTTAAACTATATTTAATTCTTTTGTTTATAATTCATATAAATTTTAATTTTGTTCTTAATTTTCGCATTAATTATAATCATCATCATCGCAACAATCATCATCATCTTTTTAAAAAAATTTGCCACCACTACCACCACCATAAATAAATTCTTTTAAAATTTCAAGTCTTAAAATTAAAGCTTTAACATAACATATATATATATATATATATATATATAATCCCATTACTTTAGTATTATATTATATTATAACATTATATACCCTAATTGATTTCATTGGAACCTTGAAATTATAATTAAACAATTAATAATCAATTTAATATTATATTTCCCTAACTAATTCTTAACAACTTTTTCTTAACTACGGTTCCTAAGGGCTAATTCCTGCAAGCAAAGAAGCACCTTTGTGAAGATTGATTTTTTCACCATTTATCGTAAAAATGAACCACATTACAAACTTATTATTATAATCTATTGAAATTATTAAAGTTATATTAAAATTTGAAATTATTAAAGTTATATTAAAATTTGAAATTATTAAAGTTATAACACAAAATACTAAAAAGTATTCCTAGAATTTGAAAACTCTCGCAATTTATTTAAATCTACTTAAAATATATATGTTACAATGATATGAAGTTTAATCGTTGCTACTCTTTTCTTCCTTAACTATAAATACTATATAAATATTATGTAAGCCCTATATTAAAAATACTATAAATTAAAAACTTTATACTTAAATTTTTTTTTAAATTATAGTAGCCCTTACAGTAAAATAGTAATATTCATGCAATATCTAGAAACATAAGAAAAAACAGATGAAATCAACTGTAGGAAACAACCATTGCTGCAAAGATAGGTTGTACCACGCTACAAGTGCTTCCTTAACTATAAATACTATATAAATAATATGTAAGCCCTATATTAAAAATACTGTATCTTAAAAACTTTATACTTAAAAAAAATAAAAGTTATAGTAGCCCTTATAGTAAAATAGTAATATTCATGCAATATCTAGAAACATAAGAAAAAACAGATGAAATCAACTGTCGGAAACAACCATTGCTGCAAAGATAGATTGTACCACACTACAAGTGCTCAAAAGAGGGAGGTTCGTGGTGTCGAGGAAATACAAAATTGTTGTGAGGTTTACTGACTGAGTTCTATTAAAAGAAGTTCACGTGAGATTTGCAATAAGCTTGTGGTATCACGGCCAGCAGAGGAAGGGTTAGCCCCAGAGGCACTAGAGGGAACTAGTAAACCGGAACAATCGCTTGATTGCTCGACTGGAGAAGCTAACTAACACAGTACCATAAATAAATATACATTTCTAGTATGATTTTAATGCATGATACATAGTAAATATACCAAACCAAAAGGAACAGGAAGTAAGGAAAATTTAAACATCACAGTAACCGTATTAAATTCTGTAAGAAAACAAATAAACTATTCAAGGTTTGCAGCCATCAGGGTTAATCAAACACAACAGTATCGAAAACCTTGTTGCTATATATATATATATATATATATATATATATAAAAGTTAAACAGAGATGAGAAGCCCTCGCCATCTAACTATATAATTCTGATCAGAGATTACAACCCTCGATACAGTCGAGTTACAACAAAATTCCTGTAAAGATAATTTCGATTGGCTATTCCAATGAAACCCAGCCTTAAACATTAACCGGCTGTATTGAAACTGTGGCCGTCTCAGTCAAGGGGCAAATGACTTAAAGCATGAAAGCAGGGAACCAAGAAAAGGTAGACCCCAGACAAGGGTTCTTTCCTTAGTAGAAGTCTTCAAGAGGAAACACACCTGGAGAAAAAGGGAAGTTGGTCGTTAGGCTGAGCAAAGGTTCACCCGCAGAAGATAGTAACCAGGTCCGGGTTAGAGCATACATGTACCACAAAACCCAGAGCAATCAAAAGAAACTCTATGGCATGTATGTAAATTACAGGAAAAACCCAAATTTAGTGATATCCTTCATACATGTAGAGGAGCCGCATGCAAGAAACCCGAACCGAATGGGGTTCACCTGTAAAAGCACAACCACCACTGGTCATGTAAGGTCTTCGCAACTCGGGCAGGCGAGCGACGGGCGCGCGGCATGGCGGGCGCACACGGGTGCGACGAGCGGGCGGACAATGCGACGGGCGGGCGCTCCTTGGTGCGACGAGCGGGCGGACGTGCGACGGGCGGGCGCTCCTTGTGCGACGAACCTCCGAACTTGTGCGACGAACATATGTGACGATATGAGGAACACTTGAAAATATACTAAGTGTTGGCTCTTGTTTATATGTGATGGCAAAGTGAAGCTAGGCCGACGTATGGAGGTGCACATATGGGCGTGTTATGTTGGCTTATGGGGTCGGCCTTAAGGCTGGACACCCCCTCCAACCACACGCAAGGATGTGTATAAATACAAAGGACTTGAAGCTCATTTGGCATCAACGGTTCATCCAACAAACTCGCATATCTCTCTACGCATTGAGCAGGGGTAAAAGGGCACAGATAAGTGCGTATAACTCATGCGCTCAAGAAGGAAGTGCGCAGATTTACCAGAGGCAGTCGTAGGTTGACAAAGTGCGGTTTTGAGGTGGTTGTGTGCAGAACTTAGAGGTGGAGTTCTTGGTGTCTCGGGTGAGCACCCTCCTACCGTATGAGGTTGGCACATGTATTGTAAAGGCTGTCTATGCCTTGGCTGTAAATTATTCTAAGTATAGACTTGGAGTTTTTCCAAGTATACTTGATGATGTATTATTGAAGAACTGTTATAATATATTATTGTTGGGCAGACTGTTCAGGAGTTGCCCCTCCCTTTATACTTGCTTGCAATTGTTGATGTTCTTGGTTAATTGCATATGGATAATGAATGAGTATGGGCTTCATTAAGTATAAAGGATAAATGCATTTTACTTGGTTGCGAAACACAAACTAAGTAAGGACAAGTGAATTAGGCGTAGTCCATGTGCACGAGTATTGTTAAAAAGAAAGTGTTCGGTGGTGCCGCACCTCGCCGGCACGGTTGAAAGACCACCGTAGGCTTGGGGGCGTGACAGGTCAGGTTTAGAAATTCAGTCTCAGAAGAAGAAGTCACTGAAAGCCGATGAAGGGGTAGGAAGAAAAATAGAACCTTTGAAACCCTTGACCCCAAGTGTGATTGGTAGTTGTGCAGCCAAGCCATATCTTCCTGCAGCAAAGTAACAACAAGAAATTTAGCCCATGCAATGGAAAAAACGATGGCAAACAGAAGACAATATGACCAGCAACAATGGGCTTCCAAAAACCCTAACCTTACCTCAAACGTGAATGCGGGTAAATTCAGACTCGCCATGCCAGATGAAGTTTTAAGTCTCACAGAATGGCCGGTCCAGCATGAGGATCCAACCCCTGCAAGTGTCAACTCCAGCACCACACCCTGGATGCAGAGAGAACTTCAGGAGGCAAAAGTGTGAATGGCGCTGAGCGACAGGCGGAGGTCGGGGGTTGGTTACTCTCGAACCGTCCGAATAGATCCCCACTGTAAGGTCCTTGACTACAGGCGCGTTCGGGCGCCGAGTGAAGTCGCCGTGCACGGGCGCGGGCGCACGGGCCAACGCAGGCTGCATGACCTGTGGGCGGGTCTGCACGACAGGCGGGCGAGGCTGCACGACGAGCGGGCGAGGCTGCATGGCGGGTGGGTTTGCACGACAGGCGGGCGGGTCGGCACGACGGGCAGGTGAGCGCACACGGGCGGGTGAGCACACACGGCAATGCGACGAAAGTATGCACGACAAATGCGACGATAAGGGGAAACGCTTAAAATGACTAAGTGTTGAACCCCCACTTATATGCGATGGATAATGGAGCAAGGCTGACTTGTAAAAGGATACTTGTGGGTGTGTGGCGATGGATTATGGGGTCGGCCATGGGGCTAGACACCCTTCCAAAACTCACGCAGAGTTATGTATAAGTAAGGAGAGCCTTGAGCTCATTTGGAACCAACGAACTTGGCATCTCTTCTACGCATTGGACAAGGGGTAAAAAGGGCGCAGAAATAGTTGGAGTGCGCATAACTCATGCGCTCCAAGGTGTAAGTGCGCAGATTTACCGGAGGTCATTCGTAGGTCGTTCAGAGTGCGGTTTGAGTGTGGAATCATGCAGAATCTAAGGGGGAGTCTTAGGTGTCTCGGGTGAGCACCCTCCTACCGTGTAGATTGGCATTGATGTTGTAAAAGGTTGTTCTATGCCTTGATTGTAAAATTATTCTAAGTATAGACTTGGAGTTTGGACAAGTATACTTGATGATGTATTATTGAAGAAACTATTATAATATATTGTTGGGCAGACTGTTCGGGAGTTGCCCCTCCCTTTATACTTGTTTGCAATTGTTGATGTTCTTGGTTAATTGCATATGGATAATGAATGAGTATGGGCTTCATTAAGTATAAATGATAAATGCATTTTACTTGGTTGCGAAAAACAAACTAAGTAAGGACAAGTGAATTAGGTGTAGTCCACGAAGGTGAGTATTGGTGAAAAGAAAGCATTCGGTGGTGCCGCACCTCGTTATAAGCGGTTGAAAGACTACCGCTGGTGTAGGGGCGTGACAGGTGGTATCAGAGCTGATATCCTGGTTGATGACTGAAGCAGATTCAGGGTTGAAGAAGCTTGACGAAAAGCTGATACCAACCTTGACAGGTGGTATCAGAGCAGCTGATTCAAGGTATTGAAGGTGTAAGTTGCTACACACCTTCACCGAAGTGAAGGTGGTATCAGAGCAGGCTGATGACCGGGTTGACGATGAAGTGCTGATCCCACTGCACTATCGTGACAGTTGGTATCAGAGCAAGGGTTGCTCGTGAAGGTTTGAAATTGATGACAGATGATATTGAGGCTTGAACAAGGTTCAGGTGTTGAAGCATTGAAGCTGATACACAACTTGACAAGCTGGTATTTGAGCAAGGTTGCTCGTGACAGTGGAAAGGGTACTTGCAGGTGAAGGAAACCGTTTCACATAAGTGGAACAAGGGTTGGTTCTGATTGCAGGTGACTTGGTGAACATGGAGAAGGCTGAAAAGGCAGTAATGGTGGATGAAGGTGAATCCAGCCATAATGCGGTTGAAGCACTCCGGTACGAAGTGTTGGAACATATGAGTCGGTGGAGTTCTAACTGGGTTGCGATGAGAGCTGAGAACATGAAGATTCGAGAAAGCTGTTCGGAACTAAGAAGGGAACTTGAAGAACTTAGGAGCCAATGCGGAAGTACAACAAATGTTGAACTCAATGAACTTGATGAGGAGATCCAACGAAGTGGTCTTGGTCTTCAAGAGCTCTTTGATGAAAGAGCCCGGTTGAGGAAGGAAAGTGCCAAGGTGGAAGCCGAAATCAAGCAAATTGAGGAAGAGATAAAGAAGAAGCTTCTTGGTAAGAAGGTTGTTGTGATTGAGCAAGAGGAGCTCGACTACATTGACAGGTTGGGAACTCACTACCGAGAGCATCCAGAGGACATTCGGAAGTTTAGTTCCATGAACTTGGTCAATGGACACTTGGTTGGTGCACTTGAGCAGAACACGGTGGAAGGAAAGCTTGAAGCAAGTCAAGCCAGGCCAGGGCCGAGTTCCCTAGAAGGACCAAGCAAGGAAGTGAAGTACCTTAAGAGGAATGTCAAGAAGGAGCATGAGCCTATTGACACTTCTGAGGCCGAATTCTTGAAGAAGGTTGCTGATATAAGGCGCAAGACAAAGCCAACAAAGGAAGATGGTTCCTTGAAGCTAAGTTTTGTGCAGGTGACCGTGAAGGGCAAGAGATTTGCAGCTTTGGTGGATACGGGGGCTACTCATAGCTTCATAAGCAGGAAGGCAGCAAAGTCTTTTGGAAAGAAAGCAAAAATGGAGAGGGAATGGAGTGCTTTCAAAGCAGTCAACTCTACCATTAGAGCTGTTGATGGTGTGTTGAAGGACACTCAGGTGAAAGTAGGATCATGGTTCGGAAAGTTGGACTTGAGAGTTGTGGACATGGATGATCATTCTATGGTGTTGGGGTTAGACTTTATGGAACTTGCACAAGCCATACCAATGGTGAGTCGGGACATTCTCTTGATCACAGCTGGAGGGAAGACCATGATAGTACCGATGAATGGAAGAAGTTGCTTGGGGTATAGACCAAGGATGGCTTCTATGACTTTGTATCCCAAAGATCCAAATGTGAAGCATGAGGATGTGGAGCAAAGAGGACTTGGGAGTGTGACTCAAACAACGAAGGAAAGGAAGCTTGTTGACTTCGTTGCAAGAGCTGGAAAGAGGAATGAAGGAAGTGAGAAGAGGACCTCACGAACATGGAGACACTTAGTGGAAGCATCTTCTACTGATGATCTTCACAATGGAGCTACAAGTGAAGGGAGCCCGAGTGCTACTTCAAAGGCAGTGGTTGATGAGGATTATGAAGGTAGAGATCCTGCTGGGATAGTGGACTTTTGCAGGTATGCTATGGGCATATATGACTTTCAGTTGACAAAGAACAAGCTAGGTGAGCTTGGATGTACATGTGAGGAGATTGAAGCTGTGCATAGATACTTGAGGACACAACATCAATCTGACACATGGGTGGATGAGAGTCAGGGAGGAAACTTCCTGGCCCTCCTTTCTCTATAGATAACCTTGGAGGAAGGTTGGTGTGGAGGCCTTGGCAGGGAGGAACCACATCAACCCTACAAGGGGCCTTAGAGGAGGCTTCTTTATGACGGGTAAAGACTTGGATGCAGATGACCAGAGGTTGAGATGGGGTCTACATGAATTGGACATCATGGACAACTAGAGTCATGGACATCAGGTTGGCTATATGGAGCATGTTGCAGATGAGATGAGGACTACTTCATGGACCTGAGCATGGGTTACTTATATGGATGGATTCTTGATCGAGTTCAGGATGTGGCAAGATGTTTTGAGAACCGACTGATGGTGGCATGAGGATGTGCATTCTCATGGTTTGAGCGTGACAGTTGGACTGATCACCCGACTAGTTCAAACATGGGGACTAGTAGTGTACAAAGATGTGTTGGCGTTTGTTGGAGTATCATGACAGAGGATCACATGGTGACACATGATGAGTTTGACACGAGATGTTGCAGTGGAGATTGTGGCAAAGGGGTCAATGATCATGGATCGAGATGATATCTGATGGAGTACATACCGTAGAGGTGTATACCTTGGTATGGTTGTCTTGGTGGCAGTTAGTCACTAAGGTGAAGCATGATGGAGATGGGATTCTACATATGTTGCAGGGATGTTTGCCTTATGTGGAGGAGTTGACATCATGGTTGATGATGATCTTGGTGGAGAGCTACCGGGATGGTATGTTGTCGAGGACGACAACGATTTCAGGTGGAGGAGGATGTAAGGTCCTTGGCTACGGGCGCGTTCGGGCGCCGGGCGAAGTCACCGTGCACGGGTGCACGGGCGGGCGCGGGCGCACGGGCGAACGCGGGTTGCATGACCGGTGGGCGGGTCTGCACGACAGGCGGGCGAGTCTGCACGACGAGCGGGCAAGGCTACACGGCGGGCAGGTCTGCACGACAGGCGGGCGGGTCGGCACGACGGGCGGGTGAGCGCACACGGGCGGGTGAGCACACACGGCAATGCGACAAAAGTATGCACGACAAATGCGACGATAAGGGGAAAACGCTTAAAATGACTAAGTGTTGAACCCCCACTTATATGCGATGAATAATGGAGCAAGGCCGACTTGTAAAAGGATACTTGTGGGCGTGTGGCGATGGACTATGGGGTCGGCCATGAGGCTAGACACCCCTCCAAAACTCACGCAGAGTTATGTATAAGTAAGGAGAGCCTTGAGCTCATTTGGAACCAACGAACTTGGCATCTCTTCTACGCATTGGACAAGGGGTAAAAAGGGCGCAGAAATAGTTGGAGTGCGCATAACTCATGCGCTCCAAGGTGTAAGTGTGCAGATTTACCGAAGGTCATTCGTAGGTCGTTCAGAGTGCGGTTTGAGGTGGAATCGTGCAGAATCTAAGGGGGAGTCTTAGGTGTCTTGGGTGAGCACCCTCCTACCATGTAGATTGGCATTGATGTTGTAAAAGGCTGTTCTATGCCTTGATAGTAAAATTATTCTAAGTATAGACTTGGAGTTTTGCCAAGTATACTTGATGATGTACTATTGAAGAAACTGTTATAATATATTGTTGGGCAGACTGTTCGGGAGTTGCCCCTCCCTTTATACTTGTTTGCAATTGTTGATGTTCTTGGTTAATTGCATATGGATAATGAATGAGTATGGGCTTCATTAAGTATAAAGGATAAATGCATTTTACTTGGTTGCGAAAAACAAACTAAGTAAGGACAAGTGAATTAAGCGTAGTCCACGAAGGTGAGTATTGGTGAAAAGAAAGCGTTTGGTGGTGCCGCACCTCGCTATAAGCGGTTGAAAGACTACCGCTGGTGTAGGGGTGTGACACCCACCGTCGGATGCATGCTTTCGCAGGAGACCGTAGATCCAGGTGCAGATCCCGATGGAGGAATGCTAGGTTAATGATCGCCATCTGTCTTCAGGATGTTTCCCAAACTAAACATACCACTGTAGTTTTCACATGTTGGCATCCATATATCTATTCAATCAAGAACAAGGCTTAGATGCATAGGCTGAGTCCTCATAAGTGCCTATGTGCATTGATATGATCAAACCTTTGCTAAAAAATAAATTACACCTCAGTTCAATGTGATAAATTAATGAAATTCAACTCTGTAATAAAAGGTAAATCACGCATGTCCGATGCTATTTTCTACCCAAAATATATCTTTAAAAGAAATACGGGGTGAAAAGTTACCTATGTTATTCCTAATAGGAAAAAAAAATTCCCTCTCGGTTATAGGGATGTTACACCAACACACTGTATTTAGTGGATAAGTGCACTTAGCCTCTTGAACCATCCTATGTACAACAAGAGCAACTGGTGTTGCCGTAGTCCCTGCCGGAATGAGGGAATGAAAACACCTGATGAAATCAGGGAATGGAAAAAATTATGGATTCAATAGATATGTATTATAGCAAAAATGTATGATGTGCTTTATAGCTGATGAATATTGAAGAATATTGTATCCCTTATTGAAAATATGGTTGGAGGCTTGCAAATTCATTCCGGTTAGAATATTAAATGTGTGAGAAAATGTATACTATTTAGCTTAATAAATATATATGAAAATGTAATGCACATGCACATATCTTCTATATTAAATCTGTGTGACAAAATGTATACCATTTAGCTTAATAAATGTATATGAAAATGTATACCATTTAGCTTAATAAATGTAAATGAAAATGTAACAAACATGTGCATATCTTCTAAAAAGCATTTTTGAGAATGATTAAAAGGAATGGCCAATATGGAAACTAATAAAACGAAAAACAAAAATAGAATATCTTAATAATATTTTAGTTGAATTGTAACATTGACGGAAAACTCTCATTAAAAGGTTTGAAGTGATAGAATCAATACATTGAGTAAGAAAATATGCTTTTGACTTCAAGGTTTGAGCAGAAATATGAATTTTATTGTGAGTTTAGCAATGCAACATTTTTACTAAAGGATAAGCAACAAAAAAAAATTCCAGTAGCGCACAATACTAGTCGTTTCTGAAAACCACGTGTTGTCTTCATGAACGCTTTTGCATAAAGTGAAGAAAAAAGAAACCATGTGTTGTCTTCAATTCCATGCCTCGGACATTGTCCCATGGAACTTCCAAAGAGAGTGAAAATACCAACGACCCTTACCGTTTCATGCCCTTAGCTGGAAAGCCTTATCATTTCATGCCCTTAACTGGAAAGCCGAAAGCTGCCATGAATACAATTCTCATGAACACAATTCTCAGAAATTCTAGTGCTAAAAAATGTCTCCATGCATGGAATCTCACAGAAATGTTCCCATTCTCAGAATGGAAGCTCACAGAAATCTTCCCATTCTCGGAATCTTGGAGCATGGGCTTGGACATGTAAGTTCCTCTAATCTTTTACCAAACTCCTTCCTACCATTTGTGATACCTCTAATACCAAAAGTTGTTTCCTGCAAACATATTACACATATTTTTTGTTTTGGTGTTTAAACCAAGCTTTTGTCCAATTTCTGAATGGAACTCATTTATTGTTTTGGATTTCGTCTTTTCATGTCTAGGGATCGATATATTAGCACACAAATCAAGAACCTTCCTGACCATGAATATCATTTCAAATGCAAGATGTTGATTTCTACTTAACTGCTTCATTGCGGCGATATAAGAATCAATGATACTACGACTCTTGGTTTCTTTGAGGATGTTTTCCCACAATATTCAAAAGAAAAAAACAGCCTCAACATTTTCTTCAGCTGGACCAACCTTCGCATCTGTGGCCAACAAGCGTTGAATACAATGATGAACAATTTTTTCAGGTACCATCTTTTGCTTGAAAAGCTACCCAATAAACCTAATGCTTCCCAGAATGTGAAGCTTTACTATCTTTTCCTTGTCACGTTTCAGATTCTTGATCTAGGGCTAAAAAATATTTGATTTTAGCTCGCAGATTATTTGCACCCTCAAATTCTTCATGGCAAGTATTAACAAGAATCTACCTGAATGCTAATGGTTTTCCGTCCATTCGTCAAGGTGGTAATTGAGGTGGAACAACACTGTTAGTGGTGGCAGGACAGGCCCGAACCTTTTTCTTTCAGAAATAGTTAGTGGTGAAAAAACAAACCTAGACCTCTCTCTCTAAGGCAGCTATAAAAGAAGAAAGAACAAGCCCGCTTCACGAATATGCATACCCGAAGCATGGAATAACCTGTCACAACCATCTAAAATATTTCTGAAATTCATATAAAATACTTTTGAAATCAGTCAGGATAGTACTAGACCTATAGTGCTATGCAAAGACAGAATTATTTCATAGAAGTGTCCAAAGATATATTCACCAATGCACTTATTTGCAAAATTTTAGCTACACAAAAATCAAATCAATTTTCAGGTAATTGTAATTAGATTTTAGTAAACTTGGAGTTTTTTATCATCAATAATAGCACTACGAATCGATATTGATTTTCAATTATATTGATAGGCTAAAGTGATAGTGCGGGAAGGGTGGCAGTATGGTATTCATAGATAGTTATTCAATTATTATGAATAATTGTTGCATATAAATAAGGATCAAAAAAATTGTAACACCAGGACATAGTAACCATATATAGAGTCGTTTGTTCCATATGTAGAGCCGTCCCTACCATCTTCTGCCAAAAATAAATACGGTCGCCTTTGTTGGCATCTTCTGCCAAACATAATCATGTTGACTTCCATTTTTAGAGTCGTTGCTAGCTTTTCTCCTTGAAAAATCACCCTGCAATAGCATTTATTCCTAAAAATTCACTCTGCAATTGCGTAGAGGGTTTGAAAAAAATCATTCTGCATATGCCTGGAGGGCATGAAAATTGGGTATCCTCTTGAAAGAAATCAAAATAACTCCTGAAGTACCTAAAGGGCATGACCATCAAAACCATTCCATAAATGTCTAGAGAGCATAATAATTCTTTGTGCTATGGTGCATGACAATTCTCTATGCTATGGAGCTGTAAGTTGAGATAAGAAAAAATTCTTTGTGCTATGGAGCTGTAAGCTGACATAAGAAAGAAATCAACATGACCATGCTACCATATTTACTTAGAACCAACACTAGTTGAGATAAGCAAAAATTCTTTGTGTTATGGAGTTGTAAGCTAAGATAAGCAAGAACTCAACATGAGAATGCTACGATATTTACTTACAACCAGCACCAGCCGAGATAAGCAAAAATTCTTTGTGCTATGGAGCTGTAAACTAAGATAAGAAAGAACTCAACATGAGCATGCAACGATATTTACTTACAATCAACACCAGTAGATGCTACGATATTTACTTAGAACCAACACCAGTAGATGACTCGTTTGAATACCAATGTGTTTTTGATGGATTGAAGAGGGGCAAGAGGATAGAACACATTGTCGTGGAATGAAGAGTGGGTAGGAGGATTGAACACGTGAGGTGACAAGTGGCAAGAAGAAGCGACAGGTGGATCTGCGTAAACACTAGTACATGCCAAAGTACTTGATTGCACTATGGTTGCTGGACCTTCGCGGCAGATCCAGAAGCAAACAAACAAAGTATCACGGGTCATCCATGCACATCGGCTCTTACATAAAAAGTTAATAAAAATAAAAATATATATAAAAAATGAAATGAAATACAAACAAATATCATAGATGGACACTTGAAGCTAGCATGTAGCCCACCTGTCGTTCTAGAATCCCATGCTAAAACTGGGTACCCGTTTTTAGATTCTATCTTCATGGCCCACGGCTAGAGCTTCTCTCAGAGTCATCCATTTCTATTGCGTTTAGCCCAACTAATGTAGCAACAGTAGCAACAGGATAAATAATTGATTTTGTAAATTAAAGATTGCAATGAGAGCATGGTGTGGACAGAGTCAGCTAGAGAGAAGAGCATTGATTCATGTGTTCCAATGTGTGGGACTCTTAGTACATGTGATAGCATTGATGAAAGTTTCAAGGGAAGTCGGAGCAGAATTCGGAGCAGCACCATCATGCATTGATGAAAGTTTTAAGATTTCAAGAGCAGTCTGAGAAGCACCATCACTGGTTCTAGTAGTGTCAAGAGCAGTTTTAGTGGGTAGGTAAGAGATGGCATGGGTGCAGAGTCAAATATTTCTGAATGAAAAACCATTGACAATCTCAAGAAAGAAAGGCTTGAGTGTGCCGAAAGTGGGAAGAGTAGCCTGATTGTGGTCAACTACAGAAGCAATGTTAGTGACAACAATGAAAGTAACCGCAGTAGTTTGAGCAGTGCTCTAAACGAATTGCACAAAGGGAATGATGAAGATGGGATGCCATTCAGGGCGTGAAAGATGGCTTTTTGGATTTGAGTGATTTTAGGCTTTTGAAGCTCTTGGGAAGTGGGGATATTGGGAGTGTTTGCTTAGCAGAGTTGAAGGGAAGCAATCGTAATGAAAGTAATGGATAAAGGGTCACTAGAAAACAAGAATGAGTCTCTCAGAATAAGTATCTCAGAGATTCTTTCTTCTTTAGATCATTCATTCTTACCGACATTGTATTCTCATTTCGAGACAGATAAGTTTGAAGTTTTCCTACCTGGTCATGGAGAGTTTTGCGGTGGAGGGGACCTGCATACCTTTAGGCAGCGATAACCCGGGAAACGCTTTTCTGAAGCTACTTCACGGTGAGGTTGTCAGCCTTTATGCATATGGAGGTTTACATAGATCAAGTCTATATTTGTTTTTGTTTATTATTTTGTGGGTGGGATTTCCTGACTTTCCTGTAGTAAATCAAACATTCATTTATTCCAAGATTTGATTCATTTATTTATGCCGAGATTTGATTCATCATATCGTAGCTAGATTATATCGCCACTTTGCATATCACAAAGTATAAGAAGTTACAATGTAGAATAAGAATTTGAATGTTGTAATTTTTTTTTTTTTTTGCAGAGAGCATTTTATATATCTATATATATATATATATATATATATATATATATATATATATATATATATATATATATATTACAAACTCAACTGGTGAAAGATAAAATGCATAGAAACTATACAAAATGCATAAAACCTAAAACTTACAAAATGCATAGAAACTAAAACTTGTATAGGAACTGAAATTGAAATTGTAGGTGAAACAACTTGCATAGGAACTAAAACTGAACTGAAACTGAAACTTAAGATAAAAATGGTGAAACAACATGCATAGTAACTGAACTGAAACTTATGGTGAAAATTGCAATTTACCATTTGGTTTGGTTTTCTTTTTTGGCAGGTCACTATCTTTTTCTTCCTTTTGTGGGTGACGTGCTCTAAGCCTTATACTGTAAGTCCTGCAATGTTGGCAAAAATCAGTTGCAGTCATGCAATTTCTGCAAAAATCTGGTGAAAATTGAAATTTACCATTTGGTTTGGTTTTCTTCTTTGGCAGGTCACTATCTTTTTCTTCCTTTTGTGGGTTGCGGGTGACGCACTGTACCCCTTATACCGTAAGTCCTGCAAGGTTGGCAAAAATAATTTTTAGTCATGCAATTTCTGCAAAAATTAGTTGCAGTGGTCGATTGCAGTCATGCAATGTCTTCAAAAATCAGTTGCAGTGGTCGATTGGCATAAATATGGCTCTTGAGACTGTTGAGAAACTCCATGATTAATGTAATGGGCAGATGGGTGCAGTGGTCGATTGGCATAAATATGGTTCTTGAGACTATTGAGAAACTCCATGACTAAGGTAATCGGTAGATGGGCTCTCAGGGAATGGGCAGATGGTTGAATTGCATGTAGCTTGGCAGCTTGCCACGAAGCGGCAACCAAAGTTTGGTTAATAAAATGCATTTGCCAACCTTTGCAAACTTTCTAGTTTAATTCGGTAACCAAAGTTTCGATAAAATGAATTTGCCAACCTTTTTCAAAATGACTGCGTTTAAATGACATTAGGGCACGTGAGTTTTGCAATAAGAAGGCAAAATCAAAACATTGGTTAAAAATTTGATTGAAGAAAATTGTGAATCGTAAAGTTTGGTTAAAAAGCACAATTGAACAAACTCTCATGGTCAAACCATGAATTAATCTCCAATCAATGCTGGAGCGATCGCTATAGTCCCTGCATTGCCGTAGGCAGGGACTAATAACGATTAATCCTGATTTCAATTTCAGTTCAGAGGAATTGAGAAGCTAACCTGCCCAAAAAGATGTTCTCAGAGAGAATGACAGATGCCATAATTGCAACTAATGGCGGACTGAAAGCTGTGGCAAATACAGGTACTTTCACGTTCGTGCTTAGCCCTTGCACGTAATATGCAATTTCTAACCCAACCACTTCCTGCACGCAATGATAGAGTGTGTGGGGGAGGAAGCAAAGATCCACGTTAGCCACAACACATAAATTTCTCCTGATTGCTATCTTTCTGTAAGAGACGTGAAAAATCGACCATGCATAGCAAATGAGTCATTTCCATGCAACCAAATTGGCCGTGTGAAGCGGAACACCATTGAAATATCAATGTATGGAACGCTAATTTCCACACGCATGTTGAAACACAACTGTAGGGAGTGAGAAAATGGGTTAGGAGCCACATCATGGAAGGGTCTCAGGTGCCTTTATTATAAACTAATATACCATGAAGAAAGAAGAACGATGCATGTTCCCAAGCATATAATATTGTTCTTTAAAACCATTAAATTACATAGAGCGGATTATACATACAATAAAGGTAAACTGCGAAACCTCATGGCGGATTAAATAGTTAAAAATAATGGAGAAATGGTTATATGGTTGTAACACATCTCCTTAGTTTAGGATTAGTTCCTAGAGTTTAGGAGGTTGTTCACAACTACCTAATTTTCAGTGATGTATTTAATATTGTAATATTCATTTGATGTAATGTAGAGTGAACGAGAGAGAGAGTCTCCTCTTTGTTTGAGTGCAGTCTCCAGGTGTTGTACACACCTGTGAGCTGCAACTCCTTCATTTAATTCAAAGTTTGATTTTTATCTTGGTATCAGAGCTTAGGGTAGAGATAGCCTCAATTTTTTTTAGGGATGTATCATTAGTTACATATCTGTAGTGGTAGGAGAGCATGTAAATGTATTTGTGTGATCAGGTGGAACTGCAGTAACACCTGGAGTGAAGGGTCTCAGATGACTGATCATCTCTGAGCCGAAGAAAGGGTTGGAGCACATTTTTTTTTCCAGAAGAAGCAGCAGTTGGCGCGGATTTTTTGCAGACAGTCGCGCCAATAGAACATAACATGCGACTGGCGCGATTTTTTAGAGAATAGATGTGCCCATTGGCGCGGATTTGAGTCTGATAAGAGCGCCAGGTAAAAAGTAACTAAATTGGCACGGATCCGTGGCTGTTAATCGCACCAATTTCCGTGCACATCGTGAATTTTCTTTTCTGCAATTGGCACGGATTTGTAGCTGTTCAGAGTGCCAAAGAGCCAACCTCTTTCTCTCTGAAATCTGCAATTTTTCGTTGCAGATCGGAGTTGCCCGGTGGTGGCACGTGGAGATTTCTGCTCGGTGGCAGCAGATTTGATTTGCCCGGTGGTGGCGAATTGAGGTTCCTTGATCCACTCGGAGGTAGCAGATCGGACCTGCCCGGTAGTGGCGAATTGGGGTTTCGTGATCCGCTCGGTGGTAGCAGATCGGACCTGCCCGGTGGTGGTGAATTAGAGCTCTGTGATTTTCTTGCTGGAAGCAGATCGGTTTTTTTCCCGGTGGTGGCGAAATGCAGCTCCTCGATCTGTTTGGTGGAAGCAGATCGCGTTTGCCCGGTGGTGGCGTGTTGGAGCTTGTTTGTTGATCTGTTTGGTGGTAGCAGATAGGTTTTGCTCGGTGGTGGCATAGTGAAGTCCCTGATCTCTTCGGTGGCAGCAGATCAGACTTCCCCGGTGGTGGCACAGTGAAGTTCCTGATCTGTTCGGTGTTAGCAGATCGGACTTTCCCGGTGGTGGCCAATTGGAGTGTTCAGTTGGGCGAAAATGAACAACAGTATAGAATCATATCTCCACGAGTCTGGGAAACTCGATGGATCGAACTTCTCCAACTGGAAATTCAAAATGCAAACTTTGCTGGAGAGCGTAAATGCATGGTCGATCGTTGAGGGAAATGAACAGAGATTTGGAACAGCGACCCAAGAACAAGATTGGGATAAAAGAGAAACGAAAGCAAAAGTTATACTGAAGATGTTCGTTAAGTACAATATTATCCCACATATTAGAGATTCCAAGTCGGGCGTTGATATATGGACAACGATCAAGAACTTGTACGAGACTCAGAATACAAATCGTGTTCTGACACTCAAGGGAAAGCTGTTTGCATTGAAGATGGACGAGAATGAGTCCGTTGTTGGATTCATGGCCAGAGTCAAGGATCTGAGTGACAAACTGGGAGCTATTGGAGAAAAGGTGTCCAACTCAGATCTAGTCACACTCACATTGAACAGAATGACTGATGAATATCAGACATTTATCTCAGGGCTGTCAGTGAGGCAGAAAGCCCCTTCATTTGATGAGCTGAGAGCGATTCTGCTCTAGGAGGAGGAGCGACGACAGAATCTGAAAACTCAGAGCAATGATATTGCTCTGATGGCGAAAAGGCGACAATATAGAGGGAAGCAGCATCAACACCAACATCAGCACCAGCAACCGCAGCAGCAGCAGCAGAAGGGAGCCAACTCTTTTCAAAAGAGATCATTCAGAGGTATGACTGATAATTATGTTAAGAGATGTTTTTATTGTGGGAAACCTGGTCATCATATTAAAGAATGCTATAAGAGGCATGCAGATGAAAGAAGAGGCAAACAGAGGAAACACCAGGGGTCTTTTGCTAGAGAAGAGGAGGACCACAGCCATGATCTTTGACTACTCACAGTTGATTGTGCTCTTTTAGCATCAAAGGGAGATGAGGATGACATATGGTATGTCGACTCTGGCACATCCTCACATATGACCGATAAGGACTGTTTTGAATTTCTTGAAGAATCTGCATGTGGATCAAAAATTTATCTAGGAGACGACAGTGGGTATGAGATCAAAGGATATGGAGATATTCCTGTGAAGCTACCTAGTGGTGACATTAAACACCTTAAAAATGTATTATATGTTCCAGGAATTAAGAAAAACTTGATCTTTGTCTCAATTATTACAGAGCAGGACATGCAGGTGCAATTCTTTAAGAATGGTTGTGTCATTAAGGATAGCCAGATGGAAACAGTTGCAACAGGAGTGCGCGTGGGGAATTTGTACTGATTGGATGCAAAGAGTATGCCACGACAAGCAATGGTTGCAGCTGGATCAACAGTCGAAAATCTCTGGCATCAGAGATTTGGACATCTCAATTTGCAAGACCTCATCTTACTTCAGAAGCAAGGTATGGTCGATGGACTCCTTGTTTTTCATAATGTCAAGCTGGAATGTGATGGATGTGCATTAGGGAAAATGCATAGAGAAGAATTCCCTTTGCATGTCAACAGGAAGGAAAGAGACATCCTAGAACTAGTGCATACAAATATTTGTGGACCTATGCAAACTAGGTCCTTAGGAGGTGCATATTATTTTCTGCTGTTTACAAATGATTGCACTAGGTTTTCATGGGTGTATTTTTTAATTAAAAAGAGTCAAGCCTTTTGGTACTTTAAAGAGTTCAAATTTATGATAGAGAACCAAACAGGAAAGTGGATAAATATTCTCCGCTCGGACCAAGGGGGAGAGTACAGGTTAGGAGAGTTCATGAACTTCTGCAAGCAACATGGTATTATGCAGCAATCCACAGTGCCACACACTCCACATCAGAATGGAGTAGCAGAACGCAAGAACAGAACTCTTGTGGAGTGCGCGAGAAGTATGCTTCAAGGTAAAGGTCTATCAAATGGTCTTTGGGTAGAATCCATTAATACTGCTGTTTATTTAAAGAATAGGAGTCCTACTAAATGTCTAGGCTTCAAAAGCCCCTTTGAAGCATTGTTTGGACTCAAACCAACAGTTAGTCATCTAAAAATATTTGGATCTAAAGCTTATGCTCATATGCCAAAAGCAGATAGAAAGAAGTTAGACCCCAAAGCCTTGAAATGTATATTCGTAGGATATGGCACAGAGTATAAGGCATACAAGTTATATAATCCCGTGACTCATAAAGTTTTTGCAAGCAGAGATGTTATTTTTCATGAACAGACTGAAGATGGAAAGGAAGGCTCTAACAGTGACAGCCACATTCCATTGCTGATAGAGATGAATAGTGACGAAGATGAAGAGCAGGAGCAGGAGCAGAAATAGGAAGAAGTAGCAGCAGATAGTGTAATAAGGGATGATGCAGGCCTGGAAAGTGCTGAAACAGATAGAGTTGAGGTAAGTCCTCTACTTAGAAGATCAGGTAGGAAGACTAGACTACCTGAAAGATTGAAAGGCTATGCTTTAATGTCCAAAATTTTAAACATGTAGAACCTTCAAAGTATGAAGAAGCAAGTAAATTAGATGAATGGAGGGCTGCAATGCATGAGGAAATTGAATCAATATATAGAAACCATACTTGGGATTTAGTTGAGTTGCCTGAAGGAAAAACCCCCATAAGTTGTAAGTGGTTGTATAAACCTAAGATAAATGCAGATGGGAGTGTAGAAAAATTCAAAGCTAGACTGGTAGCAAAGGGTTACTCACAGCAAGAAGGAATAGATTTCGATGACACCTTTGCCCCTGTAGCTAAACTAAATACAATTAGAATGCTAATTTCGTTAGCAACAAAACATAAATGGAAGCTACACCAGCTAGATGTTAAGTCTGCATTTATGAATGGAGAATTAAAGGAAGAAATTTATTTAGTACAGCCTCCTGGTTTTGTGAAAAAGGGGAGGAGCATTTAGTGTGTAAATTGCATAAGGTACTTTATGGTTTGAAACAAGCACCCAGGTCATGGTATGAGAAAATTGATTCATTTTTTATACAGCATGGTTTTCATAGGAGCCTCAACGATCCAAACCTATATACCAAGATAAATAATCAGAGGCAAATCATTTTGATTTCTTTGTATGTGTATGACATGATCATAACAGGAAATGCAAATAATTTGATCAAAGAAATCAAGCAACAAATGTCACAGGTATTTGAAATGAAAGACCTTGGAAATCTTCATTATTGCCTAGGTTTGGAGGTATCGAAAGATTCTACTCAAACTTTTCTAACTCAAGGAAAGTATGCCAGAACCCTGTTGGAAAGATTCAGAATGGAACAGTGCAAAACAGCAGCAACACCATTGCAGCAGAATCTCAAGTTAAGCAGTGACGATGGCACAAAACAGGTGGATGCCACTTTGTATAGACAACTAGTGGGAAGTTTGATATATCTCATGACAACTAGACTTGATCTAGCATATTCTGTTAGTGTGCTGAGCCAGTTTATGTCCAAACCACTTGAAAGTCACTGGATTGCAGCAAAATGTGTGTTGAGGTACCTTAGTGGTACTTGTAATTATGGTATTTTATACACTGACATTTCTGATGTTACTTTAGCAGGTTATTCAGATTCTGATTGGGCAGGTGACCTGGATGATCGTAGATCCATCACAGGTTACGCATTTAGTATTGGATCCGGGGTTATTTCGTGGAGTAGCAAAAAGAAAAATACTGTAGCATTATCATCATGTGAGGCTGAGTACCAGGCGCTGTGTGCAGCCACATGCGAAGCCATCTGGTTGAGGAGATTGCTTAGCGATGCAGGCGAAGGACAGAAAGAAACAACCAACATCAAAACTGACAACCAGAGCACAATAAAGCTTGCATACAATTCAGTTTTCCATAAAAATACTAAACATATTGATACTCAGTTTCATTTTGTTCAAGAAAAGATACAGTCAAAAGAAATATGTGTGGAGTATTGTAACACTTGTGATAATTTAGCTAATATTTTTACTAAGCCTCTAGGGCGAGTAAAGTTTGAATCATTTAGAGGGATGTTAGGAGTGTAGAATAACCCTTTCTCCATTAAGGGGGGGAGTTAAAAATAATGGAGAAATGGTTATATGGTTGTAACACATCTCCTTAGTGTAGGATTAGTTCCTAGAGTTTAGGAGGTTGTTCACATCTACCTAATTTTCAGTGATGTATTTAATATTGTAATATTCATTTGATGTCATGTAGAGTGAACGAGAGAGAGAGTCTCCTCTTTGTTTGAGTGTAGTCTCCAGGTGTTGTACACACCTGTGAGCTGCAACTCCTTCATTTAGGATCTGAAATTGAAATTGTAGGTGAAACAACTTGCATAGGAACTAAAACTGAACTGAAACTGAAACTTAAGATAAAAATGGTGAAACAACATGCATAGTAACTGAACTGAAACTTATGGTGAAAATTGCAATTTACCATTTGGTTTGGTTTTCTTTTTTGGCAGGTCACTATCTTTTTCTTCCTTTTGTGGGTGACGTGCTCTAAACCTTATATTTTAAGTCCTACAAGGTTGGCAAAAATCAGTTGCAGTCATGCAATTTGTACAAAAATCTGGTGAAAATTGCAATTTACCATTTGGTTTGGTTTTCTTCTTTGGCAGGTCACTATCTTTTTCTTCCTTTTGTGGGTTGTGGGTGACGCACTGTACGCCTTATACCGTAAGTCCTGCAAGGTTGGAAAAAATCAGTGGCAGTCATGCAATTTCTGCAAAAAATAGTTGCAGTGGTCGATTGCAGTCATGCAATGTCTTCAAAAATCAGTTGCAGTGGTCGATTCACATAAATATGGTTCTTGACACTGTTGAGAAACTCCATGATTAATGTAATTGGCAAATGGGTGCAGTGGTCGATTGGCATAAATATGGTTCTTGAGATTACTGAGAAACACCATGACTAAGGTAATGGCTACATGGGCTCTCAGGGAATGGGCAGACGGTTGAATTTCATGTAGCTTGGCAGCTTGCCACGAAGCGGCAACCAAAGTTTGGTTAATAAAATGCATTTGCCAACCTTTGCAAACTTTCTAGTTTAAGTCGGTAACCAAAGTTTCGATAAAATGAATTTGCCAACCTTTTTCAAAATGACCGCGTTTAAATGACATTGGGGCACATGAGGTTTGCAATAAGAAGGCAAACTCAAAACATTGGTTAAAAATTTGATTGAAGAAAATTGTGAATCGTAAAGTTTGGTTAAAAAGCACAATTGAACAAACTCTCATAGTCAAACCATGAATTAATCTCCAGTCAACGCTGGAGCGATCGCTATAGTCCAATGCTGGAGCGATCGCTATAGTCCCTGCATTGCCGTAGGCAAGGACTAATAATGATTAATCCCGATTTCAATTTCGGTTCAGAAGAATTGAGAAGCTAACCTGCCCAAAAAGATGTTCTCAGAGAGAATGACAGATGCCATAATTGCAACTAATGGCGGACTGAAAGCTGTGGCAAATACAGGTACTTTCACGTTCGTGCTTAGCCCTTGCACGTAATATGCAATTGCTGAACCAACCACTCCCTGCACGCAACGATAGAGTGTGTGGGGGAGGAAGCAAAGATCCACGTTAGCCACAGCACATAAATTTCTCCTGATTGCTATCTTTCCGTAAGAGACGCGAAAAATCGACCATGCGTAGCAAATGAGTCGTTTCCATGCAACCAAATTGGCCGTGTGAAGCGGAACACCATTGAAATATCAACTTCTGGAACGCTAATTTCCACAGGCATGCTGAAACACAACTGTAGGGAGTGAGAAAATGGGTTAGAAGCCACATCATGGAAGGGTCTCAGGTGCCTTTATTATAAACTAATATACCATGAAGAAAAAAGAACGATGCATGTTCCCAAGCGTATAATATTGTTCTTTAAAACCATTAAATTACATAGAGCGGATTATACATACAATAAAGGTAAACTGCGAAACCTCAAATGGCGGAGGAAATAGACTAATTTGTCAACTGATATAATCTACTGGATGTTTATCTTTAATGGGGAATAGTGGCATCTAGAATACTACCTTCTTCCTTCGCACATTTCATGTTAGCCATGTGTTGAAATGATTGAATTTGTATCAATGCGTATTCAAAAACTTTGAAAAAGGTGAAAAGAGATTTTCGAAAATTTTCCCGGTTGGAAGATCAGAAGAGAGTATAGTTTAAGAAAAATATGACAACCGGTATGATTGTGCTCCATCAAATAACCAGTGTGGTGCATTTGTCATCTTACTGAAAGCTAGCATAAGACTCAGGCACATTATACACTTATACACGCGATACATCCACATATGCTTTTAAATGTATTAAATTAAAATATATATACATTTTAAAAATTATCTTATCTTATTTTTTTTTCATGCCCAATTTATGGGCATTGCATGCAGATAATTGTTTGGTTTCCGGTAAATATTTGTATATATGGTCACTAGGGTTTTGGCACTAATTTGTATAGATGGTTATCAGGTCTTTGACACTAATATGTATTTGATATATTGATGTAACGATTTAATTGTTTATGATTTTTATTTACTAAATGATTGTTAGTCTTTAATCTTCATCAACCTAAACCATAACTCTTTTGCTAGAGTAATGTAAACTTGTGATCTTAATTTTGTTAGAGGAATGTAAACTTGTGATCTTTAGGGTTAAGGAAACTTGTATAAAATTTCCAAATGGACATAAATATATTTTAAAATTGTAAAAAGTTTAACCCGAACCAATAAAGAGAGAGTTGCATGTTATCTCTCTAAATGGGTAGTTAAATTGGATAAAATAGAATCCATTAGTCAAAATGAAAGTATCCATTTACCCTGATCCTCACTCATTGTCTCGGAGGTATCGTCCAGCAAAGTACCTCTAGATGAAACTTACATGAAATACATTCTATAAAGTATCATGTCAGCTTTTAATACGCTTTGTGAAACAACTTTTTAGTGAGGTTTGCGTGCCATGTACGTTCTCTTGTCATAGTACTTAGTTTTTTCATAAATTTTCATGGTACTAGAAACCTAATATATTTCTAATGATTATATGATTAAAAATATGATTCCTATAACTATATTAGTAAAAAAACATGACCTATTTCTCTATGATAACATTCCATAATAATCTTACTATAGATTGATCATATATAAATTTAAGTATATTTTATTTTTTTAATAAATTCTATAATACTTCATCTTTCTGAAAAACTTATTTAAAAATTTGTTTGGTTTTTTCTGAATTTACCCTCCCATTCTTTGTAGATTAATGCGACTTTGGGATATTTTGTGTTTTATAAGGTGTTTTTATTAATTGAATGAGATCGAGGTTACTGTATATATTTATAATTTATGTTTTGTACGTTAAAATATGTATTTAAAAAAAAAATAAAAATTTATTTTATAAGTTTAAATCTATAGTTTTTATGAAATATATATATAAAAAATGGGAGTTTTTGTTCGGTTGTAAGATGAGTGTAAAAAAATATTTGAAATTATATTATTGTAAAGAAGATTATAGTATTGAAAATTACTTTTTATAGTTATAATGGGACAAAATTATCAATCATGTAATATTAATGCATCATATTCTAGCAAAAATGCATTAATAAAGTGGTTTAAATACACTCATTAGTGCTATTATTAGTTTTAAAAGGTTTAAAATCTCATACATCGACGTTGAACAATGTTGACAATAGTTAAATTTTGAGACCATGTTTGAGCACGGTTAAGCTTACTTGACTATTTTTTAACATGGTTGACTATGGCTAGTATGGTCAAGTTATGGCTAACCACAAACATGGTAGTCCATGTTTTCCATGGTTGTACATGTTGACCATGCTTTTCCATGGTTCGACATTTCCAATTATGGTCAAACATGGTTGACTATCTTATCCATGGTTCATTATGGCTGAATATGGTTGTGCCTTAATGAATATGGTTAACCATGGTTAAGCTTGTTTAAGCATGGTTTAATAAGGTTTACTATAACAAAAATTGGTGACCATGTTTGACTATAGTTGACTATAGCTAAACATGGTAGACTAATGTTGGCATCATTTACTTATAGATGACTATACTTAACCATGGTTGACCATGATGAACATGTTAAGTGTGGTTGGCTATGTTGACCATGTTGATCATGGCTACCCATAGTAAACCATGTTGACCATTTAAACCATTTTTTACCATAATTTTCCCATGTTAGGCCTTGTTTGAACATGATTGGCCATCTTGACCATGCTGCCATTATTGACCTTCTTGTATATGTTTCCCTATGCTTGACCACATATGACCATGGTTAACCATGTTTCACCTCAGTCAACCAAGGGAATATCATGGTTGAATTAATTAAACATGTTTGATCATGATTGCCAACGGTTTTTTTGTTGCAATACAACATCAATTTTGATCCAATCGTGGTGATGTTTTATGTTCCTCATATTTTCACATTGTCTTTTGTGTCTCACATTGTAATGACATTTATTGTTCATCAACTCATGATGTTTTTTTTTATCATTCATCACATTGTAATATCATTCATTATACTATGACAACATTGGTTGTTCATCACATTGCAAGGTCATTTGTTGTTTGACACATAGTGACATCATTTACAATTAATCATGTTATGATGATGTCCATTATTCATCACCTTGTGTAAACAAAAAAAATTATATTGTGAACAATATAAATTTACAGGAATATTAAATGTATATTACTAAGTTATAATACAATTACAAAAGTCATATCATTTATTAAATATTAAAACTCTTAAATGATAGATTTCAAGCTGTTGTGGTAGTTTTTTGGAGTAGCATGATCCGGATTATCCACAATATTGTGTTTATTCTGTCGACGTTTCAAACCCCAAAGAGGGTCCATCATTAGGACTAAGATAGAATATGAATGATAGTTCCTTGAGAGAAGAATCTTTTTGACCATAGTATAAATACACCTAGATCTTGATTTATAAAGAAGCCGACCCTTATATATGAATTATTTTATTTTTATTTTTATTATTTTTATTTTAATTTATTATAATAATTCTGGTTTAATTATTTTAATTCAAATTATTTTTTCTTTCTTTAATTATTTAAATTGTTTTACTTAACTGATTAATTGAAAGTTTATTTATATAATGTGATGAAATTTTATTATTTTTATAATTAGTTTTATTTTATTAAAGTTAATTTTTATTTTTATTTATTACTCAATTACTTAATTACATGTATAATAGAGATTAGGTTAGTTTTATTGTTTTTTATTTACTTTTCTCATTTCTATTTAACCTAAGAATTTTAAAGTATTTTAATTGATATACTTAATTCATAAATTAGCTATATTAATTAATTAATTAATGTGTAATTCTTATTGTTTTTTATTTTTATTTTAGTTAATTAATCTTAAGTATATAAATTAATTTAAATTTAATTGATTAGTTAATTAATTTAGTTTTAATTAATTTCATTCATAATTTCTTTTTTATTCTTATTTTATTATTATTATTATTTTCTAGATTTTTTAATGCTTAATTTTATTTAACCCTGATTGTCTAATTGATAAGTAAATCAATCAATCAATCAATTAATTAATTTTTTTTTTTTGACTAATTATAATTAATTTTAATTAGAATTAATTTAATTAATTAAATTGATTAAAATAAATTAACTTATTAATTTTAATTAATTTAATTTAATTAATCTAATTAAAATTAATTAATTTTGAAAACCTCTGTTACTATGCTTCTAAAGGCTTGGAGGGATTTATTTGTCTAATTAGGGGAAGCAAATTTCCACTAATCTCACTCCCATTGTCCCAGTTGAGGTTCTGAGGAAATTTCATAATTTCGATTGCCTCTCTGATTTTTCTTTTCTGATAATTATCCTCTCTTGCAATTATTTTAGCGTCTTTCAAACACACATGATGTTTGGTTTTGGATGAGTGTTCCGCAAGGGCTGATGTACGAGATCTCTCCTTCTTTATATTACCTCTGTGCTCTTTAAGTCTTATTTTCAGAGACCGACCTATTTCCCCAATATAACTCTTGCCACAGAGAAATCAAACTTGTACACACCCTTCAGTTGTTGATGATCGATGTTATCCTTTACTGACCTCATCATTTGCCTTATCTGGATCATGCTACTCTTAAATGATATTAAAATTAAACTAAATATTAAATATTAAATTTGTTATAAAATGTTATTTAAGCTAAGATTATCAATATTAATGATTATATTGATCTATATGCCCATATTAACTATGGGCATGACATCTATGGTTCACCACGGTTGAACACATTTCCCATCTTGACTATAGCTGAAAATGGTTGATTATGATGGCCATGTTAATTAAGGTTGAACATGACATATTGACATTTACTAAATTGTTATAAACTCTTGACATATTGGCAACAAGGTTGGAAAAAACCTTATGGGAGAAATCCACAATATCATCAATATTTTCCTCAATATCCTCCATACCCAAATCCATGCTATCCCCACCGTCCACCTCCACCACAACCACACACATCTCAAAGATCCACTCCCACTCAACTACGTGTACCACCATTTTCAAACCCAAACAAGGAAGTAGGTCAGCCCACTTACAATGTTGAGGTAAAACACTTCCAAACATCTCCTCTTGATCTAAATGGTATTCATCTTAGCTCAGGAAGAGTATTGCAAAAAAAGGATTCTCTTGATGTCATTGAAGGACAACATTCATAAAAGGAAGATTGAAATGAGAAGGCTAAAGAATCATGGGTTGCACCTGATGAAGAGCAGACATCAAAATTGGATATTGAGAAATTTCCCTCATGTTTACCATCAAATCCTCCATATGTTCAAGAGAACAATCGATAAGAAGAGGAATATTTGAATGCCGTGATAGAAGAGGACACAGAAAGAGATCCAAATGTGCAAATGGACCAGGGACATCACAACTATATTGAAATATGGTTCAGACAATCATTAAGTTGTAGCCACACACTCTTCTTCAACAATTCATGATCTCATCTCAATAAAAACAGTTGGTCTCTCATATTTAGGTACATGTCAAAGAATATCTTCTGAGCCTACTCATGATTTTATCTATCATCTTGATGTGCTCATGGATTCATTGGAAGTATTCCTATACTTGAAAGAATTTTTTTTTCAAGTAGAGTAGGACAGAAAAAAGAAATAAAAAAATGAAAAAATAAGAGGAAAAATAAAATCTAAAGTGAAAACCTCCTTTGAGGCACCTGAGATTGGCTCACTGATTGAAAAACTCCATGAGGCAGTCAATGGGTTGGAAAAAAAAAAAAACCTAAAGCATTAACTAAGATGACCATGTTAATTAAGCTTGAATATGACATATTGACATTTACTAAATTAAGGTTCTTGCCAACCTTGTGTGTCATTTGATGTTTGCCACAATGTGACACCTTCTGTTGTGCATCACATTGTAAGACTTTTTATTGTTCATTTAATTAAATATTGAAACGCATAAAATACTATTAAATATTAAATTTTTAGAAAAATATATTTAAGTTATAGTTATTAGCTTTAATTACTATATGTTGATGTTAACTCTGGTCATGATGCACATGGTTGAAAATGGTTGAATTTGGATGCACATGGTTGAAAATGGTTGAATTTTATTTGTTAGTGTTTACCTATAAATTATTGTGGTCGACCATGGTAGACCATGATGCCCATGGTGACTATGGTTTCCATGACACCCATGTTGACTATGTTTAACCATGATGCCCATGTCAATTAAGGTAGAATATGACGTTCATCACATTGTGATGGCATTTGATACTTATTTAATTGTGACGTCGTTTGTTATGTGTCATGTTGTTAAAATGTTTATTGTTCATTATATTATTACATTGTTTATTGTTTATGACATTGTGATTATATGTATTAGTATTCATTTTTTGTCACTTGTTGTTTGGCACATTGCAATGTTGCTTATTGGTTGTCACAATGTGATGACATTTATTTTTCATCATATTGTGTTGTTGTTTGTTGTTGATCACATTGCGATGAAATTTTCCTCTCATCGCATTGTGATGATGTTTGTTTTCCTCAGATTTCAACATTTTCTATTGTTCACTACATTGTAAGAATGCTTATTTTTCTCACATTGTGATGTCATTTATTGCTCACAAAATTTTGATGTCATTTGTGGTTCCCCACATTGCATACAATATATGTAGGAATTTACATGGTAATCCGTGCATGAGAGAAGCTTATGTAAATTTTCATTCTTTGATTAATAAATTGCCTGTAGTAGCCACGTTGGCGCAGGCCGTGGACTGTTTCCCTCTTTGAGGGTTTTAACCACGTCAAAAATACTGGTGTATTGATCTGTGATCTGGTTGTGAGCGGTGTCCTTTTGGTGTTCTTTCTGAGGAACTTACCCTGTAAATTCCTACATGGTATCAGAGCTATTTGAGGGCCGCGTCCGTTGGTGATCCAAATCTGAAGCCGGTAGAACTGCATCCGACTGTCGTTTCCTAGATCTGTTGTTTCTGACTGCTTTTGGGCCGAGAGGACTGCTCTGTTGTGTTCGGAGCATCTGTTCCAGTGAGGAACCTCTTTCGTTTCACGAGAAAAGGTTTCCGGTAGCCCTAGCTGCGTCATTTTTAAGATCTGGAGGTATACAGTCTTTATTTGCAGTTTACTGTTATTTTCTCTCTGCTTATTTCGGTTTCGGTTTATTTAGCTTTTTTTTAACCGGATCTATACCTTTCATTTCTGCGTATGCTCTTTGCCCTGCGACTCTGTGCGATCTGGGCAAATCAGAAACAGAAAGGAAGGATTTTTCTCATGCGTATGCTCTTTTCCCTGCACCTTAGTGTGATCTCGGAAAATCAAAAACATTGAGAAAAATATTTAGTTTTTCGGCTAAAGCTAACTTTGAGCCGCAAGGTTCATTTTTTAAAATATCTAGTTTTTTGGCTAAAGCTAACTTCGAGCCATAAGGTTCGTTTTCTTTGCATGTCCGTGTTGGGTTTTGTGTTTTGTGTTTTGTAGGGAAAAAGAGCTTTCTCAAGGCAAGCACGCAAACCAAGGCCCCCCCCCCCCCCTCTCTCTCTCTCTCTCTCTCTCTCAAATTTTTTGTGTAGATCAATTGGTTCAAAGCTATTTTAAGAGAGTAGAGGTCTTGGGTTCAAGTCTCCATTTTGTGGGGGCGGATTTTTTCATTCCCGCACATTCGCGCACTTTGCCGGCAACTTCAACCAATTTTTTTTTCAAAAAGCCATAACTTCTTCGTCCGGAAGCCTTTTTCAGAGCCGTTTTTTTTAAAACAGCCTAATTTTTTGAGATCTATCCATTGGAACACTTACTTTTAGCATCTTCAGCTTCAGTTTAAAAAAAAAAAAATGGAAAGTCCATGCCAAGTCATTCTTGACAGCACTAACTACTTCCAATGGATATGCTACATCGAAGATTTACTTAGAAGTAAAGGTCTCTACAGAATAGCCACAGACCAAGAGAAGAAACCAAAAGATGAAGACAAGGCTGCAAAATGGGAAAATAGACAAGATCAAGCACGTGGTTTGATAGGGATGTCTATTTCTCTTGATCTTAGATTCCATATTGCAGAACTTGAGACTCCTCATGAAGCATTGGAACAACTCACTAAAGTTTTTGGGATTAAAAATGAAATTAGAGCCCATCAACTTGAAAATGAGTTGCTTACATTGGATCCTAATAATTTTTCTTGCATTGAAGATTTCTTGTCCAAATTCAAGACCCTTAGATATCTCTTGGAAGGTGTTAAGGTTAAGAATGAAGATAGTAACCTTATTTATTCCATCCTTACTAAGTTGGGACCAGCCTACTCTGTATTTGTTTCCACCTTCCATTCTACAAGGGAAGCTTTCATTTGTCAAGGAAAAGACTACAAGGCCCCTTCCTTTGACTCTTTTTGTGATTCTTTAATAAGAGAACAAGAAAAACTCTTACACCTTGGTCTTCTTAATCTTGGAAACTCTTCCAAGAAAGCGTTAGCTGCCCAGCAGCAACCAAATTCAAAGAATCCTAAGAAGTCATATCCTAAAAAGAATGGTCCTAAACCAAACAAGGGTCCTAAGCAAACTCACCCTCAAAATGAAAGATCATTTCAGCAAAATGATAAGACCAATAAAAACAAATGGAAGAAGATTGATAGACATTGTAACTTTTGTAATCGAGATGACCACTTAGAATCTAAATGCTTTAAGAAGATGGAAGCCTTGGAAGCCGCAATGAAGAAACATAACATCCATGTGGAGCATTCTTCAACTTCAACTTCAACTTCATCTTCAGGAATGGCACTTTCTGCATGTCGTTGTCAATCATCTCAGTCTGGTTATGCATTAAATGTATCTTCTTCTTCTCATTCTCATGAGTGGCTCATTGATTCTGGAGCCTCTTATCACATGGCCAAAAACAAAGCCATGTTTTCTTCTTTAAATGATTGTAATACCAAAAATATATATGTTGGTGATGATAGATCTCTTAATGTTGTAGGGACTGGAACTGTTCATCTAGACAATGGTCAGTTTAATGATGTATTATGTGTTCCAACCTTATCCTGCAACCTTCTATCTGTATATCAGATAACTCATTCAGGTGACGGTAAAATTGTTGAATTTTCACCTCATGATGTTGTAATCAAGGATCTAAGAGATCCTAAACAGATTCTAGCTACTGGTATTGCTGATGATTCCACAGGGTTGTATAAGTTTCACAACTTTGGGTCATCAAATCTTCCCTCCGTATTTGTTGCTCATAATGATGAAATGAGCAAACTTTGGCATGAGCGATTTGGTCACTTAAACTATCGCTCCCTTCAGCATCTATGTAAAGAAAATATGGTGACAGGTCTTCCTATGGTATCTTGCAGAGATGGTGTTTGTTCCGGATGTGTACTCGGAAAACATCATCGGGACAGTTTTGAAAAACGTGCCTCTTGGCACGCCTCAGCCCCTTTACAGCTTGTGCACCGTGATTTATGTGGTCCTCTTCCTGTTGCTTCATTCTCTGGCTGCAAGTATTTCTTAACTTTCAGTGATGATTTCTCCAGACGCACTTGGGTATACTTCTTAAAACTCAAGAGCGAAGTATTTAACACATTTTTGGCCTTCAAAGCCTTTGTTGAAAAACAATCTGGACATCAAATTCTCAAGCTAAGAACTGATAATGGTGGAGAATATGTTAAAAACACATTCATCAACTTTTGCACCGAAAATGGAATTCAAATGCAACATACTGTTCCATACACTCCACAACGAAATGGTGTAGCTGAAAGGAAAAATCGCACCTTAAAGGAAATGGCTAATTGTATGCTGCAATCTAAAGGACTCAGTCTTAGTTTTTGGGCCGAAGCAATTAATTGTGCAAATTATATAATCAATCGCACTCCTACTAAGGTTCTAAAGAATATCACTCCAGAAGAAGCTTGGAGTTCCATTAAACCAGATGTAAGTCACTTTCGTGTTTTTGGAAGTGAAGCATGGGCCCATATTCCAGATGAAAAGCATAAAGCTTTAGAACCTAAGAGTGAGAAATGTACTTTTGTTGGATATTCTGAAGATGTAAAATGTTATAGACTTATTCCATTTAAGTCCAAAAATGTTATCATTAGAAGAGATGTAAAATTTGATGAAAATAAATCGGCGTGCGAGCCTAGTCCGGCGGATGTGCCACCTCTTCCTATCTCTTCTACTTTTGAAAACATTTCTTCTTTAGATGATGAAAGTGAGGATGACAATCCTTCCCCACCTTCTCAGGATCCTCAACTTCCAAGATGGGTCCGTGCTACTCGGGATGCAGCAGGTGATCTTGCCGGTGATCCTACAGATCAGCGACGTACACGTTCTCAGTTTGAGAGAGCCTCTTCTTTACTGGCTCAAGCTCCTGTAAATCATGACCCTGACACTTTTGCAGAAGCTTCAGGCCATCCACATTGGGAAGCAGCTATGAATGAAGAATATCATTCATTGTTGACAAATGATACATGGGATCTTGTTCCTCTACCAAAGGGACGCAAACTTGTTAGATGTAAATGGGTTTACAGAACCAAGTATGAACCAGATGGGAAAGTTGATAAACATAAAGCTCGTCTTGTTGCTAAGGGCTTTTCACAGGGTGAAGGCTTTGACTACACTGAAACCTTCTCCCCTGTTGCCAAAATGAACTCTATCCGCCTTGTTCTTTCCCTTGCTGCCTCTTTAAAATGGGAAGTCCATCAGATGGATGTTAAATCTGCCTTCTTGCATGGGGACTTGCATGAAGAAATCTATATGGAACAACCCATTGGCTTCATCCAAACAGACTCCAGCCTTGTATGTCGACTTAAGAAATCCCTTTATGGTCTCAAGCAAGCTCCTCGGGCTTGGTATGCCAAAATGGATAGCTTTCTTTTAGAATCTAGCTTTTCTAGGTGTTATTCTGACAATACTGTCTACACCAAGAAAGTGGGCAACTCTCTTATCATCATTGTTCTTTATGTTGATGATCTTATTCTTACTGGTAGTGATCCCAACCTTATAAACCATGTGAAGTCCAGCCTTAAAAAGAAATTTGAAATGACAGACTTAGGACACTTACACTATTTTCTCGGTCTTCAAGTCTTGCAATCCAAGGAGGGTATTTCCCTTTCCCAGTCCAAGTATGCTTGTGATATTCTTCGTCATTTTCACATGGAAGACTGTAAGCCAGCCCCTTCTCCCTTTCAGTCTGGAGTCAAACTTTCAGTCTCTTGTACTTCTCCTGAAGTTGATGCTACCTTATACCGTCAACTTGTAGGAAAACTCTTGTATTTAACCCACACTCGTCCTGACCTTTCCTTTGCTGTTGTCCTTGTTGCTCGTTTTATGCAAAACCCCCGTGAAAGTCATTGGAAAGCAGCTAAAAGAATACTTCGTTATGTTCGAGGTACAGTACAGTTTGGGATTCATTATAGTGCCAAAGCAGCTCCTCTATTATTTGGTTTCACTGATTCTGATTGGGCTGGTGACCCTGATGATCGGAAGTCTACTGCCGGTTATGTCTTCACTCTTGGTTCAGGACCTATTACATGGGCTTGTAAGAAACAGGCTGCCATTTCTCTTTTGTCAGCAGAAGCAGAGTATCGTGGTGCCGTGGAAGCCAGTAAGGAAGCCTTGTGGCTTCGTCAGATCCTATCAGAGTTTGGCTTTGAGCAGCAGCATCCAACCACACTTTGGTGTGATAATCAAAGTGCCATTCAGCTATGCAAAGATCCAGTCCAGCATCAGCGCAGCAAACACATTGAACTACACATGCACTTCATCAGAAAGCTCATTCATGACCATGTTCTTGAAGTGCAATATTGTTCAACAGATGATCAGGTTGCAGACATCTTCACAAAGGCTCTCATAGAGGCGAAGTTCACTAAACTTCAATATATGCTTGGAGTTCAGGAAGTTGTCACTAAGGGGGGATAGGCTCTAGTGCCTCCTTCCTTCTCCTATTGTGTCATATTTGTAAATCCTTCAATCATATCCCAAGTTGTTCTTAAGGGGGGATGTTAGGATATTCCGACACATAGGATATAGTTAAGTTCAACTTGGTCTAGTGTAGAGTTAGGTATAGTGTGTTTCTTTACCGTTGTACATTTTGTAACTTACAATCCGACGGTCACGATATGTAGTGATCCGACGGTTCACTCTCTCCTCGGTATTACCGACACTTGATCCGTGGCTTGACACCCGATTGGTCCATGAGTTCTATTTAAAGCGCATGGAGGGTCATTGTTCGGGTAATCCGTGCATGAGAGAAGCTTATGTAAATTTTCATTCTTTGATTAATAAATTGCCTGTAGTAGCCACGTTGGCGCAGGCCGTGGACTGTTTCCCTCTTTGAGGGTTTTAACCACGTCAAAAATACTGGTGTATTGATCTGTGATCTGGTTGTGAGCGGTGTCCTTTTGGTGTTCTTTCTGAGGAACTTACCCTGTAAATTCCTACAATATATAGTTAGTAATATTGAGTTATAATACTAGGTTATAATATAGTTATAAAAGATCAAATAAAAGTAAAATATTAAAACTCAAATATTAAAATGATATTAGTTATTAATACTAAATTTAGTAACCAAAGTTATGTAAGTTAAAGTATTAACTTCAATGACTATATTAATGTTTATGTCTATGTTTCTGTTGACTATGGGCATGATGCATATGCTTTACTATGGACATGATGGGCATGATGCTTATGGTTGATTATGGTTGAATATGATGTGTTCACTGTGGTTGAGCATGTGGACCATCCAACAATAATTTTCTACCCAATTGTGATGTTTTTTGTTGTTCCTTACATTGTTGACTATGAGGCCATGTTGACTATAGTTTACTACGGTTGGATTTTGTTTATCAGTGATTGTGATATACCATGGTTGACCATGATGACCTGCTAACTATGGCTCGTGATGACACTTGCCAATGTTGACTATGCTTGACTATAATGGTGGTGTTGACTAAGGTTAAACATGATGCCCATGTTCAATATGTTGATGATGTCAACCATAGTGAACCATGATGCCAAGTTGATTCTGCGCATGATTCTCGTGTTGAATATGGGCACTATGCCCATGCTTCACTATGGGAATGATCCCTATGCTTGACTATGCGCATGTTAGGTATGATGATTATGGTTGAACATAATGTGTTCACTATGGTTAACAATATTTACTATCAACTATGTTGACTATGCAAGATGATCAATCTGAAATTATAACTACAATAAATTACATATATATATTTCAATATATAATAAGTGTATTAATATTATTATACTTTGGTATAGCAAAGTATATAATAGTTAATTTGTCAAAATTAATTTATTAGTTTGGAAAATTTTAAAATCCATTATAAAGTTTATTAAATTTTTATAAAAACTAAATATTTAAAAATAAGAATTAATTTTTAAATTTTTCAAATATGAGTCTTAATTTTTTATTAGTTGATGTACAAGATACAACTAATTATACTATTTTTAAATAAAATTCTAAGTCACAAAATTTATTAAAAAATACCATTACCAAGTGTCCAACAATTAATTACGATGCAACTAATTATACTAATTTTAAATAGAATTGTATTTCACAAAATTTATTAAAAAGTACAATTACCGAGTGTTCAACAATTAATTACCTTACTGATTAACCTTGTATTTACTTATGGTTGTTACTATTGTCTAGTGTTTCGTATAAAATGTTGACCTATTCCAGGGCTTTGGAAAACGCTACAAGCGAGTGAAGTCTAGTCCATATATTTTCTCTTTTTTACGAATGGTCACTCTCATAAAGAAATCTTGTTGGAGATGCCAAGCGACCTTTTGACGAGGGAGGGGCCGGGACACATATGAAAGGGAAGTGTCGGAAAAAATCGAAGTTTTCCCATTCTTTTCGCCCCCCAAACTCAAATAATATAGTTACCAAATTCTATCGTACTGGCTCAAAATTTTTGAAAATTCGGGGGCTTCGATTCAGTTCGTCGAATAATGGGTGGTGTTCTATCGCAACAAAATACAATTCAAATTTCCAATATTCAAATTTCGAATAAGGGTCGTTAATGAGGGTTGTTTTGTTGTTTCAAAGGCTATTTAATTTAGATGAGTTATTTTTTAATAAATGTGGGGGTGACTCTCATTTATGAAGTTTTATTAACCCAATTTCATAATATATATATATATATATATATATACATACACACACAGAAGCGTGATTAAAACCATAGGCCCCTGGAGCAGAGGATTGAAATGGAATATATATGCTGCGGAGTAGCGAAACATGCACGAGTGTCCCGGGTGGGGAGGCAGTAAGTAGCCGTCCCTAACCACGTGGACTAAAAGACTATGTGAAGTGATATGTTTTTTTTACTAATTGGGAAAATTTATTATAACTCAGTGATCAAAACAACAATAAAATTAGTTATCTTTCACTAACTACCATTATTATTAACAATATTAATTGATTTTTTATATAATTAGATTTTATAAAAGAAATTATTAAACTGGTTTTTAATGAAATTTATAATAATCTATCATTTATGGTTTATGATGGGTATATAGTAACTCAAATAGTTGGACTTTGATTCACATTATATTGAAGATAATATAATTTATAGTTTAGTTGAATATATGGATAAATATAAAATATTTCTTAATTTGTTATTTTAAATGTAAAACTATTTTAATATATAGTTTTATTTGTACTATATATAAGTGGAAAAAAAATAAAAGGTTTTATGAAATTTTTAATATTATAATTGTGAATTTCCGTCTTTAAAAATATTAAAACATTAATATATATGAATATCTAGAAAATATATATATCTTAATTTTTTCATTGAACTTAAATTTTCCCAATAAATTCAATAATAGATATGTTTGAATTATTTTTTGAATGGTGGAAATAGATTCAGCACCATAACAAACCTCCCAAAATCCTGAAACTTAACATGTGTAACTAAGATTTCCAAAAAATTAACTCAAATTTTCTTAAAATCATACCAAAATTTCCATTATTCTAAAAGCAAAATTGTGTGTTCATTAAGATATGCATTTTCCGACGCTTGTCGTGAGTCGTGACCTTTATCGCCATCAAAGCCTTGGAGTAAGGTTGTATGGAGGAGTTTCGAAACCTCGGCGAAGCCCCGATCCGACATTTGAGCGATTTGCCACTAGACGGACCCGATACAAATTTTGACGTCAGTTTTTTGTCCTTTCATCGGGATCAGGTTGTTTCCAATAGCTGTGTTGAAAGGATCATCCGGTGGTCCGACAACTGGTAACCTTCACCGCTTTTTCCAACCACTCCTGGTCACGTAGAAAATCCTTAAGCAAGCTCTGCGGCTTAGGATTTGAAGACGTGCGCTAGTTAAAGTGAATATAAACTTAAGGAATATAAACATAAAAGGATACATACTAGTTATTTCTTTTAAAAGTGCAAAGTTACACGGAATGTATAGAAAATTTGGTAAGTTATTTTGCCACTGATCTACTGAACACATGCACACAAGGTCTTCTAAACTCTGCAATGCAAGCGAAAGAGTGTATCTCACCAAATGGTTAGAGGTTTCTATAATGCTATAATGTGTTTGTTTTTAGGCTTTTTGGATGATCCATAAGTGCCGATGCACCCTCCAATTCTCAACTTTATTTCCCTCCAATTCTCAACTTTATTTCTTCAAGGATGTAAGGAAGACTGCGTCATTAATATCTTATTAGGATTTGAAAATTTATGCTAAAACTTTGTAAATAGTTGAATCAAGCTAGACTCTTACCTCCAAATTATAAGCACTTCTTCTGGTCCAAGGGTTTTTTACTTTTAAATTTTAAAACTATAAAAGATCTTCCAAAAATTTTCTGTCGAAGAACACTCTTTATAGTTAAAGGAGCCTCATGCAAAAACCTTTCATAGCGACAATGGGCCATTTGCAAAATCCTTTCGAGTGAATCCTTTCATGAACCATAAAAGACACTAATGGCTCTTACAGTTACAGCAATAGCGTCTTATGAATACGGGCTTTAGCGTTTTATGAATACGGGCTTTATTTCTCATTCGGGTGTCTTAAATATTAGAGAATCCTATAAATTCTAAAGTTTGGAAGAATTATCAGGTTAAAAAAATGCTAACCATGCTGATATAGTATCTAACATACTTACCAAGTTCGAATTCGAATTCGATACGATACGATAAAAATTCGGATGGAAAAATTTCAATTCGGAAAAAATTCGAGAGTATATATCTTAAGCATTTAAATATACATACTCTTTTTCTTATAACAATAATGTCTTGTCATTTTCTTCCCATTCATTTTGATATTTAAATAATTTTAATCAATATAAACAATTTTAAAATTAGTCTTTACCTACCAAAACTACAACCACACTTATCTTCAATCCAAAATCTATCTCTGTTTTAAAATTCAAAATTCCCTCCTACTTTCAAATCCGATCTAAAATCTTTTTATAATTAATATTTATTTAAAAAAATAATATTTAAAACTCAAAACTATCATTCTTTAATTTCAAATTTCATCTAAAATCTTTTATAATTAATACATATTTAAAAATGAAATATTGAAAACTTATTTTTATAATATCTAAAAAACAATTAATTATTATAAAATTTACTCTTCACTTACTCTTCAAGATTTTCTAAAATTATTTCTTTTTCTAGTTTTTGTCAGGCCAGGGTAACTCCAGGATGAGCGGGAGAAAAAACTGATAATATTATTCATTAGCTAACTCATATTTATATACATAAATACAACGGATCAATTCATCTTCTAGATGACTGTCGAGTTCACCCATCCGTTTCGGATTAGGTGTCAACATTCCCCCCCTTAATCTGAAGGGATGTTGGTGAGTCCAAGCATCGTTCTGAATCTTTCAAGCTTTTCTCTTCCAAGCGCTTTGGTGAAGATGTCTGCAATTTGCTCGTTTGTGGAACAATGACGGAGATGGATTGTTTTGGCCTCAACATGATGTCGGATCAGATGATATTTAGTATTGATGTGCTTAGTACGATCATGGAACTTTGGGTTCTTGGCCAACTTTATTGCAGATGTGTTATCAGTCATGAGTGGAGTTGATTGTATTTGTTTTACCTGCAAATCTTCAAGAATTTTCCTGAGCCACACAATTTCTTTCGTTGCTTCAGCTGCTGCCACATATTCTGCTTCTGTTGTGGAATCTGCTGGTACTGATTGTTTGCGTGATCTCCAGGAGACAGCTCCTGATCCAAGACTCATAGCATATCCTGAAGTAGATACCCCAGTTTCTTTGTCTCCATCGAAGTCTGAATCAGAGTATCCAATCAAGTTGAAGTCGTCCACCTGTGTATACTTGATTCCAAGGTCTTGAGTTCCCTTCAAGTACCTTAGAACTCTTTTTGCAGCAGACCAATGTCCCTCACAAGGCTTTTGCATAAACCTGGAGATGATTCCAACAACAAATGAAATGTCTGGTCTGGTAGTAGTGAGGTAGATGAGACTTCCTACAAGCTGTCTATACTTTGTTGCATCCTCAAATTCCTTCCCTTCAATAGATGTGAGCTTCAAGTTTTGTTCCATTGGAGTACAAAGGGGATTGCACTCTGTCATGCCAAATCTGTTTAACAAATCTCCAATGTATTTCTTTTGAGAAAGAAATATGGACTTTGGATGTTGGGTTACTTCAATGCCAAGATAGTAATGAACATAGCCCAAATCAGTCATTTCAAAATTTTTTCCTAATTCTTTCTTTATGGATGCAATATATCTTTCATTGTTCCTTGTCATTAAAAGATCATCTACATATACCACAAGATATACAACTATTTTGCCAACTTTCTTGACAAATAAAGTTGCATCATCAAGATCAAAATGTTTGAAGTTGAGTTTCAGAAGATGCTCAGTTAGTTTTTCATACCAGGCTCGTGGTGCTTGTTTGAGGCCACACAAGGACTTCACAAGTTTGCATACTTTGTGTTCATGTCCTTTCACAGCAAATCCTTCAGGTTGGGACATAAAAACATTCTCTTTTAGATCTCCATTCAAGAATGCAGTTTTTACATCCATTTGATGGACTTTCCAACCGTTCTGCGCAGCTAGTGCAAAGAGTGTCCGGATGGTGGCCCATTTTGCTGTGGGGGCAAAAGTTTCCTCATAATCGACCCCTTCCTTCTGTGCAAAACCTTTTTCCACAAGCCTAGCTTTGTGCTTGTCAAGTGAGCCATCAGCTTTGTACTTGTTCTTGTAGACCCACTTGCAGCCAATTGGTTTGGTTCCAAATGGAGGATCAACCAGCTTCCAAGTGCCATTCTTTATGAGGGCATCATACTCCTTCTGCATCGCTTCTTTCCATTCATCATGAGAAGCAGCTTCTTTGAAGGAAGTTGGTTAAAAATCTGTAGACAAGTTCAATTCACAATCATAAGTAACATCCATATCAACAGGTGAATTAGAGTTATCTACATCACCTCCATCTTGTCGGTTTGTATTTCTGGTTCCTGTTTTTCCAATTTCATCAGGATGAACACTTTCAAGTGTCTTTGTCAGCCATTTTGGGGTACCTTTCTGAGATGGTCCAGGCTACTTTGTTGATTGAGTTGGGTCTGAATCAAGACTGAGTCTCCCAATTCTATCAATTACATCACTTAAAGCATCATCCATTGTTGGAGTGTCATGCAGGGGAGATTGTTCTTCAGAAGAAGATTCCACATGTTGATCTAGTATAGGAATCCCCCTTCAAGATGTGGAATCTGATTATCAAACTCTTGAAATGATTTCGGTTTTGTGAATTTATCCAAGCGATCAAGTTGCCGCTCAACAACACTGTCAGATTTGGATGATTAAAGAAAAATGGCATCTCTAGATAAAACAAACTTTTTATTTACTTCATCATAGAGGCGGTATGCTTTAGATGTGTTTGAATACCCCTGGAAGATACACTTACGACTTCTAGCACCAAGTTTGTTTCTATGTACCTTTGGTATTAAAGCATAACAGGTGGAACCAAATATCCTGAGATGTTTTACCGAAGGAACATGTCCATACCACAATTCATAAGGAGTCTTGTTTCTTATAGCACTAGATGGACATCTATTCTTTATATATGCAGCACATAGAACAGCATCAGCCCAAAACATTGTCTTTACATTTTTGAAGAAAAGCATGGATCGTACCATATTCAAAATTGTTCTGTTCATTCTTTCAGCTACACCATTCTGTTGAGGATTATAAGGCACAGTTGTTTGATGTTTAATCCCATGTTGGCGAAGATAGTGTTCAAATTCATTTGATGTATATTCTTTTCCATTATCAGTGCGAATAGACCCAATATGAGATTGTGCATCATTTTCAATCCATTTATGAAAATTATTGAATGTTTGAAAAGCATCAGATTTGTTCTTCAATAAGTAAACCCAACACATTCTGGTGTAATCATCAATAAATGTCATGATATATTTATTTCCATTTGCAGAAGGAACAGGCATTGGACCACATAAATCTGAATGAATAAGTTCAAGCTTCCTATGTGCTCTTGAATGTGAATCATGAAAAGACTGTTTGCTATGCTTTCCTAGAATGCAAGCATCACATTGTTTATGTTTTCTAGGAATTGTAGGCAAACTAACAACACCATTTTTCTTCAACAAGCGGAGACTATCATAGTTTAAATGTCCAAATCTAGCATGCCATAATAAACTTGAAGGAGGTGTACCTTCTTCATGATGAGAAATATATGAAAAATGTTGTGCATGAGCAGAGGTTCCTTGCAGTTTAAGAAGTCTTTCTTCTTCTATACCCCTCATGACAAGTGAATGGTCAGATGCCTTTCTTATCTCAAGCTTTCCATCAAACATATGAATGGAGTGACCTTGTTGGCGGATGTGGACCATGGACAGCAAGTTTCTCTTGAGCTGTGGGAGATATAGAACATGATCCAGAAGAAAGTCTGGAAGACCAGGCAGTTTAAGCCTGATTGTGCCAAGCCTTGATGGCTTGATTTTTGACTGATCTGCAAAGTATACTGCTCCATCAACATTATCAGTGAAATCTTCAAAAAAATCTTTCCTATGAGTCATATGACAGGTTGCTCCTGAATCAAGCAACCAGTCATTTTTCGAAGAAGTAAGTGAAGCATTAAACAAATCTTCATTTACTCCAATGTTACATTGTGCCTCAATATAGTGAGCAGATTCAGGTGCTTTACCTTTGTCTGTGTCATCAGTTTTACCTTTCTGTTGATTTCTTCTCTGCTCAATCTTGTCCCATGGTAGCTTGCATGTAGAAGCATCATGTGATCCATTTCGTTTGCAGCGAATGCAATGCAGATCTGCCTTTTCTGCTTGAGAATGTCTGCCCCCCCTACCTCTGAAGTATCTTCCTCTTCCTCTTCGTCCACCTCTTCCTCTTGTAGAATCTTGAGCAGGATGCTTTTCTTTATGAGCAATGCAAACAGTCTCTTCAGAAGATTCAGGGACTGTTTTCTTTCCAAAGGTTTTCTCTCTTTCAGCAAACTTTTTCACAAGAGACTCAAAGGTTATGACTTTAAGATTTCCATTTGCTTGTAAAGACTCAAGATAATTAGAGTAGGTAGGATACAGTGCTTTGAGAAAGGTAATAAGAGAGATATCCAACCAAGGATAATTTTAGGGGTGAATGTTAGCCCTTTGGCGAAATTAAGGGGTTTTAAATTTTTAGTGGGCGAATATTTTGTATCATAGTACATTTTTACAAATCACCTCAAATAGCCCACCTTATTTTAAGGAGAGGGTAAAAAAGGTAAATTTAGCCCTTGATATTAGGACTTACAACCTTCCATTCGCCCATTTTCAAGAATAGGTTTTATTTAAGTGAATCCATTCGCCCATTTTCAAGAATAGGTTTTATTTAAGTGAATCCTATGGGCCAAATACCATATTTATAAAAGAGGTATGGTAAATTAATAAAAATATAAATAAATGAGAGGTATGGTAAATTAATAAAAATATAAATAAATGAGAGGTATGGTAAATAAATAAAACATTTTTTATATTTACTCCATAAGTCACCTTATATACATGTAAGGGTGTAAACAAATAAAAATATAAGTAAAGTGGAGGTATGGTAAATAAATAAAACGTCTTTTTATACTTACTCAAAAGGTATGGTAAATAAATAAAAATATAAATAAACTAGACGTATCGTAAATAAATAAAACCTCTTTTTATATTTAGTCCATAACCCTCATTCTATTTATGAAGGCTCAAGAAAGAGGTTTTATTTAATTGAATTCTATGGGCCAAATACCATATTTGTAAAATAGCTATGGTAAATTAATAAAAATATAAATAAATGAGAGGTATGGTAAACAAATAAAACATTTTTTTATATTTACTCCATAAGTCACCTTATATTTACGAACACTCAAACAAGGGGTTATATTTAGGTGAAACCTATGGCCAAAATACTATGGGACAAATACCATGGACTAGATTGTTATTAATACCATGCAAAAAACCATTATTAACGCTAATATTAGAATTAATAAAAATAAAAATGGCACATGGTATTGACCCATGGTATTCACCAAAAGGGCACATGGTATTGACCCATGGTATTCACCTGGAATGTAGCCTATTTAAATGGGGCAATTAAACCAACATGTAGCCTATGCTAAGATTCACTAGGACTTTACAATGTTTTATTATTTAGTGAAAGACTCGCCAAGATCTTACAAGATTTTATAATTGAGTAAAATATTCGCCATGCCTGGTGAGAGATTCGCCAAACAATTATATATACATATTATATTATTGATAAAATCGCCTTCCATTTTTCCTATATACCATGGAGAGCAAGGGGATCATTATTTTTCAGTTCAAGAGTGAAGAGTTTAATCATGAGCTGAACAACTTCAAGTGCAGAATGTGAATCATAGAGTTCTTTCAGCTTTTGTAAAGCTTCAAAGGCAGTGGAATAGGATGAAATATGACGACTTACTTCTTCATTTACAGATGCTGCGATCAATGCATAGGCTTTGCTGTTCTTGTTTTCCCAAATGACAAGTTCTTTATCTGATGTAGGTTGCACAGGGTCTTTGTCTTCTTCTCCGACACACACTCCTTTCCACAGCTCATTGTAGATGAGGGTGTGTTTTACCATCCGAGACCATTCAGAATAGTTCTCCTTGCCAGTGAGAAATATTCCGACCATAGAGATGATTGAATGCATTCTGTAAAAAAAATACTTCTGCTTGATAAAAAAAAATTCTACAAATCCCTCTAATGTGTGACAGAAGGCATCAGAATTTCATCACTTTATGCTTCAATACAACATTACCAACAATAAAAAAACTGTGCAATATCACTATATCACCTCCACAAATGCTTTGATACACAAAATGTTCTGACTGATATGACTTTGAATGCTTTTGAAAACTGCTTATATAACCCTTTTGAAAACTGCTTACAACACAATACTTAAAACTGCCATCATAAATACATATCAACAACACAACATTATACCGCCATTAAACTCATCTTTCTTGTCATTCTCAAACTTTTTGAGATGAATCAGGTTTAAAGTCATATGGTTATATGCATAAACAAACTGCGCAATTACACTGCATAATCAAACTGCGCAAACCAACTACCATAATCAAACTGCGCAACCACTATACAAAAAAACGCATCTCCACCCTATACAAAAAATGCCATACGAAGTTAAAAAATCAACTGCATAATATTAAAGTCCTAGCAGTCTTCGTAATACCCAGTGTTGCTGGCGACTATTGAGGCTCTTGCGTTCTGCGAGTCTTTGATTGTCATTGCAGATAAAAAGATTATTCCACAATTCTTGCATCTAGAAAGTGCAAGTATCCACCATTGACCATATTAAAAAACTCTCGAACTCTATAGAAAAAGATCTTTTCCATTCTCCATTCACGTATCAATCATTGACAATAAAGTAGCGGCATTTTCCAGTTCAAAACCCTATCAAGAAACACAAGGGCCGAACCACTTGTAACAGCCCCTCTGATCTGGACAAAAAAGGATTAAACCCCCGGAAAAAAACCACCGAACTGAAAGCGGAAAGGCCGAGAGTGGACTTGCCTCAGAGAACACAAGGCAGGGTAACTGCTCAAGACTTCAATTAAAACCGAGGTTTGGAAAGCGAAACCTTTTGAAGATCCTACATATACTGCCTCTGGAGCAGCAAATGATATACATTTGTCTACGATAACGGCCGTATGGCATCCGCCCTTTATGTGATGTATGAGCAGCAGCATCAGGATCGAAATTTCGTTTCTCGGGATTTTAGTTTCGACATGAGGAAAACAACAAAAATTTTAAATGCTTATCCCTCTGATTTTGCTTCTGACTCCGCCATAGAAATCACTGGAGATTCCGAGGGATACAGAGGGCAAAGGAAAACACGTCCATACGGGAAATCCAGTACTTTTGGCTTTGGTGCGTCTGGAAGAATCGGGCATGAGAACGCAACAAACTGGAACGTGAGGGTGAGAAATGGCACGGGTATCAAGGGCAACAAAAAACGCTTCTATGCATTCAACAACAAAAAAAAACGCACATTCAGTATCAATTACTCATGATCTGAGAGGGCGCAGTCTCTGGCAGTCAGAGGCATTCAATATCAATTTAAAAAATCAGAAACGCATCAACGCACATTCAGTATCAATTACTCATGATCTGAGAGGGCGCAGTCTCTGGCAGTCAGAGGCATTCAATATCAATTTAAAAAATCAGAAACGCATCAACGCACATTCAGTATCAATTACTCATGATCTGAGAGGGCGCAGTCAGAGTAGCGCTCAGGATGTCAGAGCAGAGCAGCGCTCAGGAGAGAGCAGCGCTCAGGTATGAGCAGCTCTCAGAACAGCAGGAGTTACAACTATTTCAGGGACTGGGACCTGTGCTCTGATACCATGTCAGGCCAGGGTAACTCCAGGATGAGCGGGAGAAAAAACTGATAATATTATTCATTAGCTAACTCATATTTATATACATAAATACAACGGATCAGTTCATCTTCTAGATGACTGTCCAGTTCACCCATCCGTTTCGGATTAGGTGTCAACAGTTTTAAACTCTTTAAGATAACACTAAAATTTAAAATTTCCATTTCCTACGTGCAATCGGGCTGCTATCTCTTCAAGATTTTGCTCCTAAATTTTTTTCATAATATTTAAAATATCAATTATTATTTTTTTCATAATATTTAAAATATCAATTATTTTTTATAAAAATTACTGTTCAAAATTTCCTCAAATTATTTCTTCCTTTTATGATCTCGGTTTTTTAACATCTTTAACACAACTCTGAAATTTAAAACTCGAAATTTTCTCAATCGGATAACCTTTCCATTTCCTACCTGCCCACAGCTATATTTTCAAGATTTTGCTCAAATTATTTCTTTCTTTATTTCGTTTTTTCAGGTTTTTAAACTCTTTGAAACCATACTGAAATTTACAACTCTTTTCTCAATCTTACAAACTTTCCATTTCCTGCCTCCGATCCCGCAGCTATCTATTTTGTACTATTTTAAATTCTCAGACACCCAAATTAATAAATCCTTAAGATAAACTAAAAACCATAAAGCTACGCAAACTAACTCTAAACGAAGCTACACGAACCGAATCGAATTTTCATCGAATTATTCGATGTACGAATTGAATTCCCGAATTTCCGTATTTTTTTGTCCGATACAGACGAATTTGGTAGTTATGGTATCTAATATGGATTATACAGGATGAGTTATTCCCTAAAAGTGCGTTATAAAATGGAATCAGGTATGATGGGTAGGGCTCAGACCTGGACTGAATCCCAAGCTTTATTATATAGAAAACCTTAGCCTAATAAAGAGGAATCATATACACAGGTGACCAAGTTGGGGCTACCCAAGCCAGGATTAGGCCCAGTAAGAATAGCTTATGGCGATCAGTATGTGCAGAATACATGGGTATATGACTCCTTATCCCCTATCACCATATTGGTAATTGGTATTGCTAATTCGACATCCATTAGAGTAATGTGTTAAGAAGATACAACACGTAGCTCTATCTAGTTCCTATAAATGGCCAAGTCTGCTGCATAATGGCAATCAATATAGCTTCTAGTGAGCGCATATCAAACTAATCTAGTACGTGTTGGAGTTAATGCTTACATTCCATATTTAAGAAGTTGGTTTGTGTTGGTTGAGAAATTCTCTCAACCTCTTTATCTAATTTAGGAATAAGTTGGATCTCAGAAACTCTATTTAATAGAGCAATCTGAATGTAAATCTATGTGTGAGTGTGTTTACACATACACCATTTGTGCATAATATATGATTGAGTTTCTGTAATTGTGTTGTTTTAGCTATTTTTATCATGGTATCAGAGCTAGATCTGAACCTGTGTTGTCCATCTGAGGAGCGCTGCCTACCTGAGGAGCAACTGCTTGAATACTCGCTGCTGCGTTGACTGCGTGGAGCTGGACCGTCTTTTCTGGGCTATTTGTAGTTAATTAAAGGTGCATGGATTGATCCGTCCGGGAGATTAATTTCTGAGGACATTTGAGCATTTCTGGCCTCCACTTGAAGAGTAGCGTATATAATTTCTCGTGCTCATGTCGTACCGAGATTCCGAATCAATCTAGTTGCTTCCTTGGCTGGAATATTTTGTTAGGTTTCGATGCCTCCCGTTCAAGAGTAGAGCATACAATTTCTCCGGCTCCATGTTCTCGCATCTAAAGTCTCTGATTGTGTTGTCGTTCAGATAGGTGGCAGGATTGATCAGCGCAAACTTTGCGTTGTGTGCGCAGATTCTGGAATGGCTCTCTCACAGCCCGTCTGACATGGAAAGCTATATAAGGCCTGGATGTGTGATTCTCTCGATATTTGTGTCCATGCCATCTGCGAACTGGGAACGGCTACGAGAAGATCTGCCACAACGCTTGAAACTACTTGTTGAAGATTCCAGGACTGATTTCTGGAGATGTGGCAGAGTATTAGTGCAAGCTGAGCAGAGATTAGCCTCTTCAAATGATGGTAAAGTTAGGTTTTGTAGCTCTTGGAGGTCGTGTGAGCGATCTCCATACTGGTGTTGCGGATTTGTGTGTGATCTGTCACCTGGAGAGACGATCCATGTGTTTAGAGTGGCAGCCTGTGTGTTTTAAAGTAGACCATTGTTTGGTATTGCGATGAATAGCTCGATGGCTTTTGATGGATACCTGTAAGCGTGTTGGTTGTGTATTGTAGAGGTCTTGTGAGAGTGTGGAGACTAGTTCGAGTGGCCAATGACTGTGGCATGAGCGGCCCATTTTGTTCTGGCTTGAGGAGGCCGTGTTTGGTGCATTTTCCAGGATTTATTAAACTTTTTTAAAATAACCAGCAGTTCAACTATGTGTCTGATGCCAATATTTAAAGATCAAGTAGCAGTAAGGCTCAATATGGATGGTTGTCCAGATAGTATGGCAGTTGCGGATCTAAGGAAGGATCCCTCATTAGTGGTAGACGTGGTGGTTTCCTAATGAGGTTATGCGACAGATTGGGATGCTGTCCAGTAATTGACTTCGGGAGGTCCTTGATTCGGGAGTTGAGGAAGGGAACTCGGGAATCCAACTTGCCAACTACACCTTTCCGAGGGTTATGAGGCAACTTGATGGAGCATCTACTGATAAACTTGACTATTTTGTTATTTTCATGTAATGTAATCATTAAGGGGGGATGTTGGAGTTAATGCTTACATTCCATATTTAAGAAGTTGGTTTGTGTTGGTTGAGAAATTCTCTCAACCTCTCTATCTAATTTAGGAATAAGTTGGATCTCAGAAACTCTATTTAATAGAGCAATCTGAATGTAAATCCGTGTGTGAGTGTCTTTTCACATACACCATTTGTGCATAATATATGATTTGAGTTTCTGTAATTGTGTGTTTTAGCTATTTTTATCAGTACGTTTCTTAATGGTTGGAATATGTTTATGAGTATTTGATAAGGCACATCGATTCGATCAGGAATCATGTTCAACATTTCGGTTCACAGCATAGGAGAAATCACTCTTTCTCTTCTTTCATAATTCATTTGGAATGGAAAATAAGACACTTTTCGGTTCACAGCACAGGAGAAATCACTCTCTTCTTTCATAATTCATTTTGGGTAGAAAATGAGACACATGGACAGACCATCAAGCTTTTTAATTTCTAGGAAATAATTGGAAGAAAATAAATCAGAAATAATGCTACAACTTCTAAGTAATCAGAAATGGGAAACTAATAGTTCTAACTCATTCGCTAGGAACTAAACACTTCACTAGAGAAAATAAGTGCTTCGATGTCATAAAATGTCTCGAAACACCAAAAATTTTAAGATTTTGTGGGAGTCAAGATGTCTGGCTAAATGATGCTTTAGATGCAAGAGAACACAATGATTTTTGGTTGTTGTCGCATTACACAAGGAATTTTTCTTCAGTTGTATTTTACATTCACCATACAGTAAGTCATTTTGAAATTGAGATGCACAGACAGGCTCACCTCCCTTTTTTCTTCAATTGTGTTTTCCATTGACCATGTAGTAAGTCGGAAATTGAGACGCACAGACAGGTTCATGAGACTTGGAATATATATCTGTAAACATGTTTGGAGAAATACATAGTCTCAAATAAAATTACGAATCCCAAACATGAGGTCACCCCTGTAACACGATATTATAATGCATTAATATTATGATCCCTATATGAATCATTAATATTATGATTCACAGTCTTCCCTCTGAACACTCATCACTTCCATTGATGGGTGGGTGGGGCTGATTACCTTAAATTGCATTTTGATACTTAAGCTTTAAAATTTTTTTTATGATGAGGCCCTGACGACGCTCCAGTTACATGGTCCAACGGTGCTGAAGTATCTTTATTACTATTTCCATTTGAGACATAAATTTTGCAAGTATCCAACTAAAGATTGTCTTTCGGACTATTTGAGTGGCTGATTGTAAACTGTATAAATAACTTAAATTAAACCTATTATTTAGTGTGAAATTAACTTGACGGATTCTCTTAAATTGATGACCGTCTGAATCGCAAAAAAATAACTCCTACAATTCAATACGGTCCCAGAATAATGATGCCCATATGGGGGTGGAAGAACACAGGGAGCTGGGGCATCTCTGGACTCTTGGTTTGTCACATGTCAAACCTAGGGTTATTTCTCTTACCAATAAATATCTCATCCTTAAATTGCATTTTGCCTCTGTTTTCTGTTCATGTTTGTGCGACATGGCTTTCATTGATCGCACCATGGAAACACCAGAATCATTAATATTATGATTCACAAGGCTGCCTTGATAGAGACTCAACACCTGTTACTTTCCGCATTGCGTTTTTCACGCAAGAGATCGAGCGAGAGAGAGCAACACATGTCTATCTGTTTCTTCCTTCGAATTTGTACCTGTCTCTGCATAGCCAAGAACACACATTTGAGTACAATGCTCGGGATCTTGCCAGTTAAAAATAATTAATATTATTTTGTATTAATGGAGAAAATGGTTACATTGTTGTAACGTTCTCCCTAGTTTAGGATTAGTTCCTAAAGTTTAGGGGTTTGGGTGCAACTTCCTAATTCCTAGTATTGTATTTAATGATCTAATCTTTCATTGATGAGGAATAGAGTGTACGAGAATGATCTCTCTGTTTTGGTGAGTGTAGTCTCCAGGTGCAGGCCACACCTGAGAGCTACATCTCTTTCTTTTCAATTCTGTTCACATTTTATCTTGGTATCAGAGCTCAGATTGGGTGAGCCTGATCTTTTGTCACCTTGTGGCTGAAGTGCCTTCTTTGTAGCTAGCTTACCTGTGTGGTAGAATTGCCTGTGTGGCTTGAAGTGCCTTTGTGGTCGTGTGTACACAAGAGCTTTGTGCTCAATTGAGCAGGTGGACTGCAGAACACCTGGCTCGGACCTAGATAATTTTTTTTTTGAGAGGAGAGGATATTGGCGTGCTTTTTGCGCTGACAGAAGCGCCAGGAGGAGGAATTAGCGCAGATTTTGTGGGATTAATCGCGCCATAGCGCCAGAACGTCCAATTGGCGCGGAATTTAAGGAGGAAATCGCGCCAGCAAAAATACTCTAACAGATTTTTAATTGGCGCGGATTTTTCGCTCGGGATAGCGCCAGCACAAAGAGGATTTTTCGCTCGCTGATTGAGGACGCGCCACTCTTCCTTCAAGGGGATCTGCGGGAAGCCTCAACTTCGTTTGGCGGTTTGCAAGGGGTGCAAATCGGCAAAGTTTCAGATCTATCCGGGAGAGGCAGATCGGATCAATTTTTGATCAGATCAGATCTTCGGCTGTATTGAAGACGCCGAATTTGCTCATTGGAGCGAGATTGCCAGACACTGTAGATCGGTGGTAGAGGTGACAGATCGATCTGACAAGTATTGTTTTTTTTTTTGTTGGGTAGATTCAAAATGAGTAATACGATGGAATCTTACCTTAACGAGTCTGGTAAACTTAATGGATCTAACTTCACAAATTGGAAGTTTAAGATCCAGACCTTGCTCGAGGGTGCGAATGCTTGGTCAATAGTTACAGGCGATGAGCAGAAGCCGAATGGAAGGCCACAGGAGCAAGATTGGGAAAAACGAGAGAACAAGGCCAAAGCCTTGTTGAAGATGTCTGTGAAGGACAATGTTATTGCGCACATCAGAGACTGTAAAACGTCCATGGACATCTGGATGAAAATCAAAAGTCTGTATGAGACCCAGAATACAAGCAGAGTCTTGGCACTTAAAAGCAAGCTATTTTCAATGAGGATGGATGAAAGAGAGACTGCTACTGCATTTGTTGCGCGAATTAAAGATGTGAAAGATGGATTGGTGGCCATAGGAGTGGCGGTGTTTGATGAAGATCTTGTTGCAATCACAATGAACGGGATGCGTGATGATTTTCAAACGTTCATCACTGGAGTGTCGGCAAGGGAGAAAGCGCCCTCATTTGATGATCTCACTGGGATCTTGCAGCAAGAGGAGGAGCGGCGGCAGAACTTGAACCCCCAGAGTGATGATCTTGCGTTGATGGCGAAACGACGATCATCCAAAGGAAAGCAGTCACAACAGCAATCAAAGCAGAAAGGAGGAACATCACATAAGAATCTGCATTCTCATAAAGGTATGCTTGCAAATCATTTTGAAAAGAAATGTTATTATTGTGGAAAGAAGGGTCATATACAAAGTGAATGTTATAATAAGTAGGCTGATGATGCAAAGAGGAGGCAGGAAAATGCAAAGCACAGAGGATACTTTGTTGAAGAAGAAGACTTCAGTCACGAATTTCGACTGTTCACAATCGACTGTGCCCTTTCAACATCTAATGAAGATGACATTTGGTATGTCGATTTCGGAGCATCCTCTCACATGATAGGTAAAAAGGAATTTTTTGATAGTCTTGATGAAAGTATAAATGGATCAAAAAATATCTAGGAGATGATAGTGGATACGAGATTAAAGGTCATGGGGTGATTTCAGTTAAGTTACCAAATGGAAAAATTAGTCACCTTAAAAATGTTCTATATGTACCTGGAATTAGGAAAAATCTGATATCTGTATCCATGATGGCTGATCAAGATATGCAAGTCGAGTTCTTCAAGACTCACTGTGTGATAAAGGATTGCAGGAATGAAATAGTTGCAACAGGCATGCGAGTTGGAAGCCTATATAGACTGGATGCAAAAAGAATACCAAAGCAAGCCATGGTTGCAGGAGGGTCGACAACCGAACAACTCTGGCATCAGAGGTTCGGTCATTTGAATTTGCAGGACCTCATGTTATTGCAGAAGAAAGGTATGGTCGAGGGACTCCCTATCTTTCGTAATATTCGGTAAAATTGTGATGGTTGTGCCTTAGGTAAAATGCATAGAGAACAGTTTCCTGTGCATGATAGGAGGAAGGAAACAGAGATTTTAGAACTAGTGCACACTGATGTATGCGGACCTATGCAGACAAGGTCACTAGGAGGAGCATACTATTTTTTGTTATTTACTGATGACTGCACTAGATATTCATGGGTTTATTTTTTGAACAAGAAAAGTCAGACTTTCCAGTACTTTATAGAATTTAAAACCTTGGTGGAAAAGGAATTTGGTAAGAGTATAAAAATTCTCCGATCTGATCAAGGGGGAGAATACAAGCTAAAGGAATTCATGAAATTATGCAAATCTCACGGGATTGTTCAGCAGTATATAGTGCCACACACACCACAACAGAATGGAGTTGCAGAGCGCAAAAACAAAACCTTGGTGGAGTGCACAAGGAGCATGTTACAAGGTAAGGGTCTGTCTAATAGCTTTTGGGCAGAGGCTATTAATACTGCTGTATATTTGAAGAACAGAAGTCCTACCATGTATCTTGGCTTCAAAACCCCTTTTGAAGCTCTATATGGATTTAAACCAGTAGTAAACCATCTAAGAGTATTTGGGTCAAAAGCATTTGCCCATATACCCAAAGCTGATAGGAAGAAATTAGATCCTAAAGTTGTGAAATGCATCTTTGTTGGTTATGGCACAGAATTTAAAGCATATAAATTATTCAATCCTGAGTCTCGTAAGAAATTTGCAAGCAGGCATGTAGTGTTTCACGAACAAGTACAAGAAGAGAAAGATGGCGTTGGTGATGATTGGCACATTCCATTGTTGTTGGAGGAAAGCAGCGAGGATGAAAGAGAGCAGGAGCAGAAAGAAGAGAAAAAAGAAGAACAACAAGAAGGTGATAATGCAAGCCCAGTTATAGCAGAAGAAAACAAATTTGAGGTAAGTCCCCTACCAAGGAGGTCAGGTAGGAAGACTCAATTACCACTAAAATTGAGAAACTATGCTTTGATGTCAAAGGTTTTGAACATTGTAGAACCCTCTAATTATAAAGAAGCTAGTCAATTTAAGGAATGGAGAGCTGCAATGAATGAAGAAATGGAATCAATTCTTAGAAATGATACTTGGGATTTAGTTGAGCTGCCTAAGAATAAAACACCCATAGGATGCAAGTGGCTGTTTAAACCAAAAATGAATGTAGACGGAAGTATAGAAAAGTTAAAAGCTAGGCTGGTTGCAAAAGGATATTCACAGCAGGAAGGTATAGATTTTGATGATACTTTTGCACCTGTAGCAAAGTTAAATACAATCAGAATGCTTATTTCTTTAGCTACTAAATGTAATTGGGAATTACACCAGCTTGATGTTAAATCTGCGTTTTTAAATGGTGATTTAAAGGAGGAAATTTACTTAGTACAACCAGAAGGATATGTAAAGCAGGGGCAGGAACATCTTGTTTGCAGATTGAAAAAGGCTTTATATGGTTTAAAGAAAGCACCCAGGTCTTGGTACGAAAAGGTTGATTCTTTCTTTATAGAGCATGGTTTCCATAGAAGTTTAAATGACCCAAATTTGTATACCAAGTACAATAATCAGGGGCAGATTATTTTGATTTCTCTGTATGTGGATGACATGATTATAACAGGAAATGCAGATGATTTAATCAAAGGAATCAAAAGGCTTATGGTGCAAGTTTTTGAGATGAAGGATCTCGGAAGCCTTCACTACTGTCTGGGATTAGAAGTATGCAGAGATACTGGGCAAACTTTTCTTACCCAAGGGAAGTATGCTAGAAATTTGTTGGAAAAGTTTGGTATGGATCAGTGTAGATCAGCAGCGACACCTTTGCAGCAGAATCTGAAATTGAGCAGTGATGATGACACTAAGGAGGTTGATGCCACAATGTACAGATAGCTGGTTGGCAGCTTGATATATCTTACGACAACCAGACCTGAATTGGCATACTCTGTTAGTGTGTTGAGCCAATTCATGTCGAAACCGCTTGAAAGCCACTGGATAGCAGCAAAGAGCGTGTTGAGGTATCTTTGTGGTACTGTTAATTACGGCATTTTATACACTGATGTATCTAATGTTACTCTAGCAGGTTTTTCAGACTCAGACTGGGCAGGTAACCTGGATGATCGGAGGTCCATCACAGGTTACGCATTCAACATAGGTTCCAGGGTCATAGCTTGGAGCAGCAAGAAGCAGAGTACTGTAGCCTTATCTCCATGTGAAGCTGAGTATCAAGCATTGTGTGCAGCAACGTGTGAAGTGATTTGGTTGATAAGGCTTCTCAAAGATGCAGGAAAAGAACAGAAGAATCCTACTTCCATCAAAAGCGACAACCAGAGCACCATTAAATTAGCATACAATCCAGTGTTTCACAGAAACACCAAACATATAGACACTCAGTTTCATTTTGTTAGAGAGAAAATATAGTCAAAAGAAATTGTTGTTGAATATTGTAAAACTTGTGACAATGTGGCTGATATTTTTACAAAGGTTCTTGCACGAGTGAAATGTGAATTGTTTAGAAAGATGCTAGGAGTCCAGGAGAACCCTTTCTCCATTAAGGGGGGGAGTTAAAAATAATTAATATTATTTTGTATGAATGGAGAAAATGGTTACATTGTTGTAACGTTCTCCCTAGTTTAGGATAAGTTCCTAAAGTTTAGGGGTTTGGGTGCAACTTCCTAATTCCTAATATTGTATTTAATGATGTAATCTTTCATTGATGAGGAATAGAGTGTACGAGAGTGATCTCTCTGTTTTGGTGAGTGTAGTCTCCAGGTGCAGGCCACACCTGAGAGCTACATCTCTTTCTTTTCAATTCTGTTCACATTTTATCTTTGCCTCCATATTTTTCCTGCCATCTTTGAAGCATTATGACATTGAGAGCCATTGTTCGAATCTCTAGACCGAGTCTAGGGTGTAGACATTCCTTCTTTCCCAGTCTGCACTCTGGCAAGAACTTATCCATGGGGAAGTTCGACCGAAATAATGAACTACTAAGAATCAGGCCGGCGTAGCTGCAACCAGGAAGCAAAGAAAAACAAATGGCATGCTTTTTATCGAAGCACAGAAATCAGATGGACATTTTTTATTCTTGTATCTCCACAAAAATTGTGTTAAAGATAATGGAGAATATTTTAGAATAGTGAATTGGTTCACAGTACCTCACGATAAGAATTAGTTTCTATTTCCTAGGGTATGATTCTAACTTCCCTAAATATATGATTATTATATAATATGTGATGTACATGGACAATGTAGAGCATTCTGCAGAGCAAGACTTTCCTGGTTCAGACTCTCTTTCATAGAGCTCACCAATGGGTTGCTTTTATTAATTCATACATCACTTTTTAACATGGTATCAGCGCTGCAGGGCTGAGAAAACCTGTACGCTGGCGAAGGATTTGCGAAGCGCGACTGAAGTGAAATCGTCACGTGGTTTTGGGGAAAAATCGTGCCGATACTACTGTGAGACTTACATGTATTTTTATTTTGCTGACTGTCACGAATCTGTCTTGTACAATTGCGCCGACCTTCGCAATCTCGTGTTGGTTAATTGCACCGATCGTGCAAGAAAAGAAAAGAAAGGTGGTTGTGTCTCTCTGTTTAGGAATTGGATATGGTAACAAGATGCAGGATCAAACAGTGTTGGAGACCATTTGGAGGAGGCCACATAGTGGAGGCTTGAGACCTGCAAGAAGGTTGCGTGGAGAAAGTTGGAAGGAGGTCGAGGTTGTTGCGAACTTGTGGAGATCACAAGCACTGTCTTTGACATAGATCTCGGGTAGGTCTAACATCTGTTTTTTTTCTTGTCAAATATTTTTAAAAATATATTCAAGATGAATAATCAAATGATTGAAGCATACTTGAATGAGCATAACAAGCTTAATGGCTCCACTTATGCGAATTGGAAATTCAAGATGAAGACTCTACTAGAAGTGCAGAGTGCTTGGATGATTGCAAATGGGGATGAGCAGAAGCCAGCATCTGGATCAACATCGATCCCAGATTGGGAGAAGCAAGAAAGTAAAGCAAGGACACTGCTGAAGATGTCAGTCAAAGACTGCATCATACCACATATCAGAGAATGTAAATCAACAAGCAAAATTTGGGGAATTTTGAAGGATTTGTATGAGATCAGGAATACAAATTGCCTTCTGTTCCTGAAAAGCAAGATCTTATCCATGAATATGCAGGAGAATGAAACAGTTTCTACCTTCATAGTGAGCATCAAAGATCTAAAGAACAAATTGGTAAGGAAATTTGCAACAACAAAACAGAGGAAACTCATAGAAAAGACCAAATCAAACTCAAGGTATGCATCTGAATAGAAACAACTGCGTAATTAAATGTTTTTATTGTGGAAAACTTGGTCATATCGCTAAGGAGTGCACGAAGAAGATATATCATGAACAACAACAGAAGCATAAACGACATGTAGGTCATCTCGCAAACGACAATCATGTGCAGAACTTTTGCTCGCACAGAGGGTTACAAGGGTCCTAAAAGCTGGGAAGAATACAGAGCTGAACTTCGAAGGAAATCCGAGACAAACAGCACGAAGGTTGTATCACAGGAACAAATAAATGTATGGCTTCACATTAATGAGCGCAAATCATGCACAAGGGGTCTTATCAAGCCTCTAAATGTAGACAACAAGACTGATTACAGAAGGGAGTACCTTCGCTTCAAACAAGAGCAAGGCTGGAAACGTTTGATGGTATACAAATCAGGCATCCATGCACTTGGGTTATATACTGCCGAGTTCGTTTCAAAGGGTGAAATGGTGGTAGAGTATGTTGGTGAGATAGTGGGACTCCGTGTGGCAGACAAACGGGAAGCTAATTATCACTCACGAGGTAAAATGCAATATGAGGGTGCATGCTACTTCTTTAGAATAGACAAGGAGAGCATTATTGATGCTACTCGAAAAGGTGGCATTGCTCGCTTTGTAAATCATTCATGCTCACCTATTTGTGTAGCGAAGGTGATCTCTGTGAAAACTCAGAAAAAGGTAGTTTTCTTTGCGGTAAGAGATATAAATGCTGGCGAGGAGATTACGTATGATTATCATTTCAACCATGAGGACGATGGGAAGAAAATCCCTTGTTTCTGTAACTCAAGAACTTGTAGACGATACTTGAATTAGCTGACAGCTTTCTGATGGAGTACACCTGCATTTTATCTTTGCAATTGAAAGTATAGCCAAGTCCTTTGTCTATATTTGCTATGAAATTCAGATGCCTGCCTGATGCATTCCTGTCTGCGGATGTATGGATGATGCATCTCATTTTTGTATTTGGCTTGACTGCTATATGTACAGAGGAAAGTGGGCTACGAATCTATATATTGCTTCTGTTTGTTATGGCCGCACAGTATCGTGAAGCACCAATATGTTGAAGTTCTCTGATAGCCGTGGACAGCAGACTTTGAAGGTGCGTGCTACCCACTTGAGGGGCGCTACCCACTTGAGGGGGCGCGCTACCCACATAGCAACAGAGCCCAGAAATTTTTGTTTTGCGCCCAGTTTCATATCAGATCGACTCCAGCAAATTGCAAACAGGTTTTTATCATTGCTCAGTGGATTTTTATCATGGTTGTGATGTTATTGATATTGGGAAACAAGCATTGCTTGAGGAAGTTGTAGATATGTTTTCTGTTGTGGCACTAAAAAAAGACATGGAAGTTGTGTTCGATTTGTGTGACGAATCTGTTCAGAAGGTCTCATGGATTAAAGGTGATGAAGGTCTTGCGATTGCTGCCCTTGGCGCAGCTGCCAGGACTTGTAGCGCTCCTCTTTTAATGGCAGCATAGGAGATACTCATTCGATCTCTGCAGAATAAGAGGCTGCCAAGTCCGGAATCATATCTTGCAAAGATACATGCTTTTGCAGCATTAGGTGAACTCAGATTTGCATTCCACACTTTACAGGAACTTGAATCTGCATACGGTAATCCTGAATCAGATGAAGACACACAGATGTTTTCTCCTTTCTCATCTTTGGATCCACTTGTACAGGCTTGTTCTAAAGGTGAGTTTTTTAAATTGGATACGGTTTATTTCCAACTGGAGAATTTGAGTCAGGCAAATCCGCCATACAAGTTAGTAGCAGCATTGGACTGCGTAATATTGGGCTGTTCAAACATTTGGGACCTTGATCGAGCCTTTCAGACATTTGAAGCATCAAATGTTTTTGCTCACATGACAAGCTCGGGTGTCAAACCAAATGAGAAGTCATATTCTTTATTGGTTGATGCCCATCTCATTAATCGGGACACAAAATTTGCTTTGGGCGTGGTTAAGGACATGATGCTTGCTGGTTATTCACCATCAAAAGAGACTCTTAAGAAACTCAGAAAGCGGTGTGTTCGTGAATTTGATGTCGATGGGAAAACTACAGTCTTTTCAGGGCATGTCGAGGTCCAAGGAGTGCCATGTCATAATTGGCAGCGCTATTCAAACGGAGCCAAAATACCATATTTCTTGGATAGTATAACGGTGAACGGCAGCAAAGTAAAAAGTCAAAGTTTAAATTGGAACGTAGATATTCATCACAGCAGAGAACAAGATTCGATTGCCTATGTTTATCTTCAGTAATGGGATTGACACCTATAAATGCCACCTCTTCATCAGTTATCAACAGATTCGAGTAGAAGAAGGAGCGCTATTCTATTTTCATGAGAGCTGATTGGTTTTTTTTTAGTTTTATTTGTTAATAATGATAAAACAAATCCCTTGTCTTGGGGTCAATTTGTTTTCCCCTGGCAGAGTTTATTTAATGCATTGTTAATCATTTTGTAAAAGGGAAGAGTTCTCAGAGCTGGTAGGAGAAAAACAGAGCTTTTATTGTACAGTTTAGACAAAGATTTTAATGAAGAGATACAGCTCTGGTTCCTGAGATTCCTGTGGTATGACATTTGACATATGTTTCTTCTTTGTCTCATATGTTCCTTGTTATGTTTACTGTTTCATTTCATAATCGTTTTTTGTTGAATACTTTTAAGTGAGAAAGGCAGAATACAGTTTACTGCTCTGCCTTGGGAGGTATTCAATTTTTATGTTTTCTTTAGTTTGATAAGGATTCAATTATTGCCCTTGTCAACCTCGCAGCGGTCTTTCACTCCATATAATTCCAATTTGATTGTTAAACTTCATGCTTATCTTGCCTCAGGAGATAATCTGCGTTTTTAATTTGATCTCTGCTCTTGCTGTCTTTGCCCCACACAACCCAGAAAACCCAAACATTTATTAAAAACCCTTTTCATATCAATTTACTAGCCTAAAATCAATGTTCCTTATCGGTCATCTCAGCCCCTTTGAAGACTTTTGCCGAGATTGACCCGGAGAGAGCCCTCTCCTGTCTTCATAGGGCTAGCTACGAGGCTGAGCTTGGTTTGATGTTGCCTTGAGTTTTGCCTTCCTCAGCCTGAGGCAGAGTTGAGCGCTAACACATGCAACAATAGTGAGATGCTAACGAAAACTGAAATGTTGCTAGTACAAGCTAATATGCATGAAAAGGGCAACAGATGTTCACATAAATCAAGTAGACAACACTCACACAAGCCAAAACACAAAAAGAGACCGAAATGCTGCAAAAGACAAGTTAAGCAGACTTACCCAGAAATATTTGAGCTAGATGTGCTGAAGACTCCTGGATGTGATGTGGGATGTTAGAGCTCCAAGATTGATGTGAAAAAGTGAGCTCTGAAGCATCGAATAAATAAGTTTGAGGCTCATGATGTGCATGCCATAAATCTAGGAAAAAACGACACGTGGAGGAAAGATTGTAAAACGATCTTTGCATGTAACCTCTGACTGCTAAAAATAGCTCCCTAAAATCTAGGGATAGTTTTTGTTATTTCGGGAAAAAGAATCCCATGCATGCAAGTTAAGTTTTCTCAGTCCCAGGTGGAACTGATCAACCTGATGGAACATGCAACAACCTACTTGCCTGAGGGAGAAATTTGCGCATTTTTGGGAGGGACCTGGGCTAGCTACCTAGAGGGTTTGTGCAATTTCTGGGAGGAGCAACTAACTGCTTCCCAGAATTGTACAATTTCTAGGCTGAGTAGTCTTGCTAGCCCAGATTGTGTTGTTTTCACTGCGAAGGTTGACTGACTGGATTGTGTAGTTTCTAATCCCAGCAGGTTGCCAATCAGGATTGTGTAATTTCTCTAGGGAAGACTGGTTCCCCTCTAGAATTGCACAATTTCTTGAGGGAGCTGCTAAGCTTGTAGCTGGACCAAGTCCGGAGAAACAGACTGTGAGGGGAGTGGAATAAAATATCATGCACAGGCTGGGAATCTGCTAGAAAATCACTGAAGCTTATGTACTTGACAGTGCAAGACATGCTGTTGAGAATGGTTGGTAGGGAGGCTCCAAAATGAAGTTAAGGCAAAATTTTGGAGGGTGGTTGCAGCCTCTACTACTGGAAGGTGAGAGGTCATAGGTTGCATGTGAGGAGGAAAATGAAGGAAATAATGGAAAATGAAGAAAATAGAGGCATCCTTAATAAAAACGCTTCAAGGATCAGTTAGCAGGCTTGGTCAGTGTAGCCTTTTGTCAGTTCAGTTATTGATCTCTCTCTCTATTCTCTCTCTCATACTCTTAGACACTTAGATTTTCCTTGGAGCACTCTTGGAAAGGGTGGTGTACATGGCGTTTTGGATGAAGAAGGCAAAGGAAGATCACAAAAGTGCAATAGGACATCAGGATCAACAACTACATCAGGTTTTTCTTATAGGTACGGACTTGGATGTATCTTTTCCTCACTAGTTTTGGCATGCATGGGATATGCATGTGCTTTATTGGTCATGATCTATCAGTGGCATGTAGGATTCCTTAGATTGAGAGTGGATTTGTCTAGCCTTTTCATTTCCTGGATAGTGATGGTGTTGTGGGTTTCTTTCTTTGTTTTCTAGTTGGTTCTCATGTTTCATTTACCTTGGGTTGAGTTACTAGTTCCTGGAGCCTTAGTTGGACAAATGATCTAGAGCCCTATAAAAACTTGGGTTGAGATACTAGTCTTGAAGCCTTGGTTGGACAAAGGCTCTAGAGCCCTTAGCATGTTGAGTTACTAGTCCTGGAGCCTTGGTTGGACAAATGCTTTGGAGCCCGATGACAACTGTGGGTTGAGTTACTCGTCATGGAGCATTGGTTGGAACAAATGCTCTGGAGCTTTGGAAGGCTTGGGTAGAGACTGATCTGACGATTTTTTTTGTTATTTCCGAATGTGAGGTAGAATCATTGCTTGATGGGTTGAGGTGATTTGGCCTCTGGAAGCCCTAGATGGTCTTTGATTGATGTGTTTTATGGGGTCCCACATTCATGCTTGGAATATGGCACGAGGGTGATTGTTGAAGGGAGATTTGGCTCAACCATGTCTACAGTCGGGTGGTTAGTGGAAGTCCCACAATTGGTTGGCCTTTTCATCAGTAATATGTGGTTATTTGTCATTGTTATTTTATTAGTATTGTATTGGTTTATATGTGGATCATATGGATGTTGTTTCCTTGGTATTTCTATTGCTATTATGCTAGTTATGAACAAGTATTATGATAGTATCTATGTATGGATTTCATCATGTTTTTAATTGTAAACGAATGAATAATGTATCAATGGCCTAATGGATGGAAATACAGCTAATGTGTTGAGGCAACGATGCTTCTTAGTGATTTTTAGATGAGTATGAGACACCTATACTTGGATATGTTGTTTACACCTGTAGATTACATATATTCGACATGTTTGATGAAATGCCTTTCATGGCTAGTAGGGGTCAAGTCAAGGGTTTGTTCATGTAATTGTATTTGTATCGCCATCTCATTGTTATCTTTCTATTCTGAAGGTGTCATTTAGTTATAGCTAGTGACATGGGCTCTGGGCCTGAAAACATAGCTCAAGTCCCATGGAAGCAGGCACAACACTAAGAAGAATAGTCCCTGGACAACGACATACCATGATGTGGGATCATCTAGAGCCTTCTTGACGCATGTATGCCCATATCATGGAGTGTCTTGGGATTAACTGGTCTAAAAACTTAGTGGGACCCAGGGGCTAGTTCCTTGAGAGGTTGGGATAGTTCTTGGAAGTTCTATTGTTGATGTGAAGGTCTGTATGGTGTGTTTCTGTTGATTCCACTTCCTTAACTCACACATAGGGAGTCAAATCATATCATATTAAATTCTCGCCACTTTTCTATCTCGGTTGGTTGGTTACTTGGGTAGATGTGGGAGGAGGGTGTTACAAAGCGGTATCATACCAGGGTTCACTCCTCGGACTAGATGTTATGTGTGTTGGTCATGCATTCATTTCAGTTTCATATGTGTTTCTTGTGTTGTAAGACCATGTGCTTGTTGCATTTGTCTGGTATGGGTCATGGTTGTAGTCAGATCACCATGGGAAGTTGAAGGTGTCGTTGTGGAGTGTGTCAGCATGATTTTATGGTTGATTGTGTATTGTTTATGCATGTAAATATTCAAATGTGGTCAAGTGTACAGTGGTGTGGTGGTTGTTTTCATGCATGAGGTCAAGGTATCTATAGTTGATATGGCCATGCATTGATGACTGTACTTTAGCTAGAATAATGGTTATATGGTTATATGCTTATGTGTTATATTTCTATATGATGTCATGATTATGTTATACATGTATTACTTTGTTCGATTGATCTTGAAAATGAGGTATCCTCCCCGAATTATGCTAAAGTAGGTTGTTTTATTATGATTTGGTTTAGGTGACATGATATGCCTTGTAGGAAGAATATCAAAGATGACTAGCAAGATGGTAGACTATAGTTCCTAAGACTCTCCCTATGGATCAAATGAGTAGTGTAATGTTGGGCACTCTTAAGATTTGGCAGACACGTTGAAAATATTAAAGGTAGAAATAAGGAGTTTTAAGGTAGATAATTATAGAATCATACACGCAGAGGAGAAACAAGCATAGGTGAAGGCAATGATACTTCAGAGTTTTGTCAAAATTTCCCCGAGAGGGACCACTTTGGATGAGCCATGAGCATGAGGAAAGAACTAATGAGGCATATGGTAGAAGGACTCATGGTGGTCACAGATCGGATATAGATCACACAATGAGAGATGGTTGGTTTTTGGATACTCTAGATAAGAGAGGCGATAGACATAGGTACTATTCTAGTTCTAGTTCTGATAGGCATGATGATGGGCATCGTTATCATCCTTACAAGAGGAGTGATAGGGGATACTTGTAAAAAAAGTTTAAGAAAGAAAATCCACCTAAATTTAATGGAGATATGAATAAATGATAGGATGCAGAGGCATGGTTGCTTGGTATGAGGATGTTTTTTAGGTTGCATGATTACTCAGTGACCATGAAATCCATAATAGCTACATTCAGTCTTAAAGGTAAAGAAAATATATGGTGGGAGCGTGTGAAGAATTCAAAGGTATTCATGAGGAAGACTTGACTTGGATTGAGTTTGAGAGACTATTCAAGAATAAATACCTATCACAGAGATACTTTGATGACATAGAAAAATAATTCTCGGAGTTAAAGATGGGATTGATGATAGATGAGGAGTACAATAGTAGGTTCTTGGAGATGTTGAGGTATGTGCATTACTTGAAGGAGGAGAAGGCCAAGATTCAGAGATTAATTAGTGGACTAACAATTGCATTCAAATACAAGATTGAGTTCCATGAGCCTAGATCATTGGAGGAGGCCATGTGAAAGCTGAAGCATTTTTATAAACCATCGAAGCATAGATATCAGACTAAGACAAAATTGAAAGGTAATGCAAATAAAAAAGGAAAATGGGACAAGAAGTGAGAAAGACCTCAGGGTATATGTAATAAAGAGAATGTAGCACCATCTAAGAAGTTCAATGCACCCAACAGAGGGTAGGGACGTCAAACTGAGGAGCAGAATAAGGAGATTGTGTGGTTTTGGACTTGTGGAGGAGATCCTCGTAGGATATATTATCCACAAAATCAAGGTGGTAGGCCTAAGATATATAGTGCATAGGAGGCGCACACTATTGGAGATGCTGGGTAGAGTATTCCTAGGATCTATGCAGTGTTGGATAAGACACACACAGATCATGAGGAATCTATCATTGAGATGGACGATAAGATTTGCGATTAAGTTGTTTCTATTTTGATTGACACTAGATCTAATTATAGTTATGTTAGTCATGACTTGGTTGATAATAATGGTTTGAATAAAGAAGTGGATGCAAAATTTTGGTTAGTGAAGTTAGCTACAGGTACAAAGAAGCAAGTTCATCATTGTGTAAGAGCTTGTGTATTTGATTTGAATTGTATGCCTACTGAAACAAATTTGAATGTATTACCATTGCGATCATACAGTATGTTGTTGGGCATGGATTGGTTGTACCTTCATAGAAACAAGGTGGATTTTTATGAAAATGTTATTGAGAGTTTGGATGAAAATGGAGAACCAAGATTTTTGCAAGGTAAGAAGAAAGTAACATCAGCTAGAATGGTGAAATCTATGTAGGAAAAATGCAATAGCAAAAAAGGATGTGTTTTATTTACAGTGCATGTTTCTAACGACAAAGGTATGGAATTTTAGGATGCAGATGCTTTGAGAAGGTACCCGGTTCTCTAAAATTTTCAGGATGTATTTCCTGAGGATATTTCATACTTGTCACCTGGTAGGCAGGTAGATATTTCTATTTATTTGGTGCCAAGGGCAGATTTTGCATCAAACACACCTTAGAGGATGAGTACACATGAGTTGGTAGAGCTGAAGTTGCAATTGAAGGAAATGCTTGATAGGGGATACATTAGGCCAAGTGTATCACCATGGGGCACATTGAAATTGTTTCTTAAGAAGAAAGATGGTACTCTCAGGCTATGCATTGACTATAGACAACTGAACAAAGTGACCATCAAGAACAGGTATATTGAGGATTGATGAATTGTTCGAACATTCAAAGGGAGCAACAATGTTCTCAAAGATTGATTTGAGATCTAGATATCATCAGATTCACATTAAATAGAGGACATCTACAAGACAGTTTTCCAGACAAGGTATGGGCATTATGAGTTTTTTGTAGTTCCATTTGGTTTAACTAATGCTCTAGCTACCTTTATGTGCTTGATGAATAGTGTGTTGCGTCAATATTTGGACAATTTTTTTATTTTGTTCATTGATGACATATTGGTATATTCTAAAAATGAAGAAGATCATGCCGATCATTGAGCAACAATGTTGAGATTGTTGAGAGAGAATTAGTTGTATGCTAGGATCAACAAGTGTATTTTTTCAAAGTGAGGTACACTACTTGGGACATGTGGTTTCCAAGGATGGAATAACGGTGAACCCAGAAAAGGTAAGATATAGCATGGAGTGGGAAGCTCTTAGCAATGTGGATGAGGTGAGATATTTCATGGGGTTATGAGGTTATTACAAGAGGTTCATCAAGAACTTCTCACAAATTTATTAGCCTACCACATCATTGTAGAGGAAAGGTAATAAGTTTGAATGAACATAGGAGTGTGAAGACAATTTTGAGCAGCTCAAGTAGTTGTTGGCACATGCACCAGTGTTAAAATTGTAGATCCAGACAAAGAGTTTGTAATATGTATAGATGTTGCAAGGGAGAAATTAATGGAGTCCTTATGTAGGATGGACAGGTGGCATGTTATGAGACACGAAAGCTGATCAAGCATGAGCAGAACTACACAACACATGATCTTGAGTTGGAAGTGATCATACATGCATTGTAGAAGTGGAGGTATTATCTTCTTAGAAGGAGGTTTGTATTGATGCGTGATCACAGTGGTTTGCAATATCTATTTGACCAACCAAATGTGAATGGAAGGTAGTCTTGATGGTTGTCGAAAATCAATGAGTTTGATTTTAAGTTCAGGTATATCAAAGTTAAGAAGAACAGGGTGGAAGATTCTCTTAGCAGGCAGATATAGGTAAATCACATAGCAACTATAAGCTCCTACGAGATAAATTTATAGGATAGGATCTTCTAGGTAGGTCAACCGGATGTCAGATATATGGAGATTGTGCATAGGCTACAATACAGTTCAAATAGTACTACAGGTACAAGTAGTGGTATAGGTACAAGTATAGTTAGTGGTACAGGTACATGTATAGGTGGTGGTACAAGTACAGGTGTAGGTGCACAAGATGTGGAATATCATCTCACGATAGATGGATTGGTTATATTTGGAGATAGGATATATGTGTTGAATAACAATGAGCTTAAGAAAGTGATATCGAGGGAGTTTCATGCGAAGCCATATTCGGGTCACCTATGTTATAAGAAGGCATTGACCGTTGTGAAGAAGTTTTATTATCGATCAAATCTAAAGAAAGATGTAGCAAATTTTGTCGCTAGGTGCTTAGATTATTAGTAGGTGAAGGAAGAATGTAAGAATCCAGGTGGACTACTACAGCCGATTGCGATTCCGAAGTGGAAATGGGAGGTTATTTCCATGGATTTTATCACAAGTTTGTAAGGATAATGAGACAGCATGATTCCATCATGGTTGTTGTGGATAGGTTGACAAAGGTTGTGCACTTCATTCTAGTGAAGTCTACATTCTTAGCTAGTGATGTAGCACATGCGTTCATTAGATGTGTGGTCAGATTGTATGGTGTTCTAAAGAGGATTGTGCCAAAAAGGGATGAAAAGTTCAATTCCATGTTTTGTAAGGAGTTATTTGCAGGTTTGGGCATTAAGTTGGCCCTAAGTATAGCTTATCATCTGCAGATAGATGGACAAACTGAGAGGTTCAACAGGATATTGCAAAACATCTTGAGAATGTATGTGATGCATCAATAATGGAAGTGGGAAGATTACCTTCCACTGATAGATTTCACTTATAAAAATGGGTATTATGAATCCTTGAAGATGAGTCTATCTGAGGCATTTTATGGGTAGATTTACAATACTCCCATTAGTTGGAGTGATCCAGTTAATAGGGTGTTGATTGGACAAGACGTGTTGGCAGAAATGGAATAGGAAATGAAAGTAATCAAGAAGAATTTGAAAGAATCACATGATAGGAAGAAGAGATATGAAGATCATAATAGTTTCTTCAAGGAGTTCCAAGTTGGTGAACATGTGTAAGTATGCATCAAACCGAAAAAGATATCCTTGGGGATTGGACCATGTGCCAAGTTGGCACCCTGGTTTTTTGGAACCTTTAGGATTATTGAGAGGATTGGGCGAGTAGCCTATCGACTTGCACTGCCTCCGATAATGAAATTCCATGATGTTTTCCATGTGTCATTTCTTAAGAACTGTGTTAAACATGTTGATCATGTGATTGACTAGTTTGTATTACAGGGGGAGACAGAAGGAGAACTCCAGCTGAAACTGCAGTATATATTGCAGAGAAATATGCTCATGCTTTGGAACTAGAAATCGAGTAGGTTAAGGTGAAATGGAAGAAATTTGGGCCCAATGAAGCTACATGGGAGATTGTGGATAAGATGAGAGCTATGTATCCTTCCTTATTCGTTGGTTGAGCGGATGTTTTCCTATATGTTTTGGTATATGTTTTGGTACACGTTTTGGTGATGTTTGGTATATGTACATATGTATCTCGATGTAAATTCCAACATGAACTATGTTATAAAACTTCAATAATTGGTATGGGTGTCATGTCATTATGATGTTATACTTGTTATGTTGTCGTACTACAACGAGCTACATTATAAAGCTTCACGGGCAGTATATTTTTCCTACATTAGTCTTGTGATTGTAGGTGTTGTTGAACAATGAGGATGGTGTTCCCCAAAGGGGGAAGGTTGTGTAATAGCCCTAGTGAAAATTCCATGTAATAAAAGTTAATAAAGGAAAAATAATAACCAAGGTTGATGGGACACTTATTCAAAGCTGAGTGTTAGGTAAAAGCATAGTGATGGGGATCACTAGTGATTGATTAATGGCTAAGGAAATTGGAAAATGGAATGAAAAAGGCTTTGGAAAGGAAAAGTGGCATTTTTGGCATTTTATTTATGAAAATAAAAGAAATTAGGAGAAAATTAAGGTGAAAGGTCACAGGTTGCATGTGATGAGGAAAATGAAGGAAATAATGGAAAATGAAGAAAATAGAGGCCTCATTAATAAAAAGGCTTATGAGGATCAATTGGTAGGCTTGGTCAGTGTAGACTTTTTTCAGTCCTATTTTTGAGCTTTGTCTCCATTCTCTCTCTCACACTCTTCGACAATTAGAGTTTCCTTGGAGCACTCTTGGACAATGTATCATACTTGGAGTTTTGGAGCAAGAAGGAAAAGGAAGAATAGGAAAGTACAAGAGGACATTGGGATCAACAACGACATTAGGTTTTTCTTTTAGGTACCAAGTTGCATGTATATTTTCCTCACTATTTTTTCCATGCATGTCATATGCATGTGGTTTATTGGTTATGATCTGTAACTAGAGTGGAGGATTTCCATGATTGACAATGAATTGGCCTATCCTTGCCATTTCCTCAATAGCCATGGTGTTGTTCATTTATTTCTTTGTTTTCTGGTTGGTGGTCATGTTTCCTTTATCTTGGGTTGAGTTACTAGTTTCTGGAACCATGGTTGGATAAATGATTTGGAGCCCAGTAACAACTTGGGTTGAGTTACTAGTCCTGGAGCCTTGGTTGGACAAACGCTATAGAGACCTTGGTGGGTTGAGTCACTAGTCCTAGAACCTTGGTTGGAGAAACACTCTGGAGCTTGGAAACAGCTGTGGGTTGAGTTACTAGTCCTGGAGCCTTGGTTGGAACAACGTCTCTGGATCGCTAGAAGGCTTGGGTAGAGACCTATCTGATGGTGGTTTTTTTTATCTCCAACTGTGAGGTGGAATCACTGTTTGATGGATTGAGGTGGTTTGGCCTTTGGAAGTCCTAGATGGTTTTTGATTGATGTGTTTTATGAGATCCCACATTCATGATTGGAATATGGCATGGGGGTGACTATCTGAAGAGAGATTTGGCTCAACGATATCTACGGTTGCATGGTTCATGGAAGTACAACAACTAGTTGTCCTTTGCATCATTAATATGAGGTTATTTCTCTTTGTTATTTTATGAGTACTGTATTGGTTTATATGTGGATCATATGGTTGTTGTTTCCTTTGTATTTCTGTTGCTATTATGATGGTTATGAACATAAAATTATGAAAGTAGCTATGTTTGGAATTCATCATTTTTTTAATTGTAAATGAATGAACAATGTATCCATGACCTAATGAATGAAATTGGAGCTAATGTATTGAGGCAACAATGCTTGTTAGATATTCTAAAATGAGTGTGAAACCTCTATGCTTAGATTTGTTGTTTACACCTATAAACTACATATTTGTGATACGTTTGATGAAATTTCTGTCAATGGTAGTAGGGGTCCAGTGAAGGGCTTATTTAAGTAATTATATTTGTATCACCATTCCATTGTTATTTTTCTGTTATGAAAGTGTCAACTAGTTGTGGCTAGTGATCTAGGATCTAGGCTTGAAAAGGTGGCTCAAATCCCAGGGACACTGGCACATCACTTAGCAGAATAGTCCCTGGATGTTGGCATACCATGTTATGGGAGCATATAGAACCTTCTAGACGCATGCATGCCCATATCATGGGAGTGTTCAAGGGTTAATTAGTCTAAAAATGTAGTGGGACCTAAGGGCTGGTTATGCCATAGGTTGGGATGGTTATATTGATGGTGCTAGACCCGCCAACATGTGAGGGGATCTCCTCGATAAGAAGTCCCAACTAGACCTAAGACCATTTGGTGTAGGAGTCCCAACAGTGGGTCGTACGATAAGGTCTTGACTGCAGTTTTACATAGAGGCAAGTTAGATGTCCCTGTTGGTAGCAAGGGTGTGACATATGCAGTAAGTCAAGAAAGGTGCATGAGTAGTTCTAACACATGGAGGGTGAGGTGAGTGCGCCCCTTGGAAACCTATGAAAGCACAAAGTTAAGAAGGGAACACATGAGCAAAGATGCATCAAAACATGGAAGGCATGTAAGCTAGCAATCCAAAGTGATGGTTAAACAAACAACACATTTCAGTAATATTCATACATACATATACTGAAAATAGCTACACATGCATGTGTAAGAAAACATATACATATATCATTTACAGTAGACAAGATAGCTGAAATAAAATACGAGATATGCATGAAACGTGTTGGCTCTGTTATATTAAGAAGTGTAAGTTCCAGTTATACAATAAAACCATGACCAACCACGAGTTCCGACAACGGAACGTTACAGTCACTACCGCCTGCTCTTCCAAAGAGATATACTAGCTCTGCACAGTTGAGAAACCAAGGTTCATTACAATACTATCTAAGCTCTCTCTAAGATACTCCTACCGGAAGCTAGGATGACCAAAAGCCTCTACAATGAGTTATGATGGAATATATATAGCAAAGGGTGGGGTGGCCCTTCACATTCCCTTTTGTGACAGTTCATCTACCCTCATGACTCTTCATCTACTCAATGAGTGTTACATCCAACTATCGACACTTTAACTTGAACTTGACAAGACATTACATACAATCTGCACATGTACCCATGTGAGACAAAATATGCTTGAGTAAGCCATGCAAAACATCACTATGACTCAGAAAACTGTGGGAAGACCAGCTCTTCGACATCCTCACGATGGTCGACAATAATGAACTGATGATAAGCTTGGTAGTCAGTGATGGTGTCCGTCTACTCTAAGGTGACATATTTCTAGAAATGAACTCTTGCCTCCATAGAATCCGAGAACACTACTCGAGCTCCTCTATCCAACTCATCTGATAACATGCGCATCATTGTCTTGAGTGTGGCAGGACCAACAACACACTGATGCATGGTGTCTACACTTATCACCAAGTTCGGGCTGGTGGCTATGCGCATCAACTCGTCAAAGTACGAGTCAAGATCCAGTCAAACCCATGCCTTTCTCTTTTCTTGGGTGAGTGTTTGAATAGATGGGATCACATGTGTGCACACAAGAACATCCACGCTCATAATTACCCATGCATGGGAAGCCTATGAACTAGTGACGAGCAATAGGAGATCATCATAGTTCAGGATCTGACTATAGATGCATGCCTTCAGCTCAACCGCTCTTGGCTTCATCATCTTGGGCAAGTGTAATAGGGCTCCCTCGTATCTCATTATCCATGTTTGCATGTAATCAACAACAGCGTGCACGTTCGATAAGATACATGCTCTCCTAGCACATCGTTGTTGCCAACCGTTGAGATGGAAAACTGCCTTATGCACAGTACCAAACTTGGAATACAATGCCCGCATGACTGTGTCAAGGGACAATACTTCATCCAATATTTCCTTCTTCAACTCTGCTCGAGCGGATGCTATAACCAATTCTCCTCCCTGCTTGGCCATCTGCAGCTCCTTAACCATTGACTCGTTCTCAGTCATCAAGAAGTGAACACTTGAGATAGTGGCTTTGGCATATGCTCTAGTAGCATTGGGAAATGATGTTGGATGTTTGCGCACGTTGGACACGATCACTCGTTCCTCAAACTACACAAGAGATATATGATCATCCGGAGTTGACACTCTTCGAGATTACACAACTCTATGTTGTGGGTCATTGAATAAGATGTTGTGCATCTCTCCTTCCAGATTGTCTCAAAGGATTTTAGTGTCTCCTTGGTCGCTTAGATCTTGCTTCGCCTATGGATCTAGTGAAGATAGTGGGTTGACCTCTTTGTGATGAGGCATAATGTCGATGTCTTTCTCTAACTCCTGTTTCTCTATGTTTGTAAACATATGTTCAAGTGCTTGTTCAATCTCTTGAGAAAAGTCCTGCTCCTGCGACTGCTCACCCTACCTGCTTGGTGCCAGTTGTTCAGATGAGTTGACTACCTTTACAGATGCAGTTTTTTCTATCCGTACATGTTGCAACTTGTGTTGTACCCGTTCCTGCTGCGCTTCCTTCTCCTGTCTACACAGCTCCTATTCCTCCGGAGTTGCTCCTTTAACTCATGCAACTCCTCTGTTTCCTCTATTCTTTGTTTTTCTCTCTGCCTTTGAGCATTCCTCCTATAGCGTTATTGCCTCTTCGCCTCTATCACTAAAGTTTCTTTCTACATAAGTGAGTCTACTTGGATTTTGCAGCTTTGTTCTGCTTCCGTACTGTTGACAATCTCCCTCTTTCCTTTGTCACATGCTAGTATGTTTACCTCTGCTGTTGGTGCTCTCCTGGATGCTGCTTCACGCTGCTTCAACAACCATTCCACAACGATGCCGATCGGTTTATTGGTCCTAGAGAAGTTGTAACAATATCTCCATGGGTCCTCCCATGCCCAATTACATCCCCCATGGATCCACTAAAACTATACTCTCACGTAGTGATCTTTTACAAGACAATGCGGGTCATATGGATTGTACCTTCAGGCATCAAAAGGATATTTCTTGATCTCCTCTACTTTGACATCCGCATGATTGAAATTCCATATCTCGTGTAACCCAATCCATAATGGAAGAGCGGGCCAAGGTGCCTTCTTCTTCTGGTGTAGCCTAGCTAAAACGGCTTCCAAGATGTGGTATGATACTTCCTACATGATGAGCTTATCTAAGGAAAAGTTCGGCAAACCATGGAGAGGCTTTTCCACGTTGCACATCCATATGAAGGTACCGAACGATGAGGCATAAAAATCTGCTATATCGATCAGTTCCTCCATTTTTTCCTTTGACATGCAAGGTGGATCCTGTTCAAATATCATCTTGTACACTGGGGTGACAAAATGATCTGACAGCTGTGTGATAACTCCTCTGAAGCTGCATTTGGACAACATTTTACAATAAGTGTTCATAGAGGTTTCCACCGATGTCCATGCCCACTCCAAGCCCAAGAATTCCTAATGGGCATAGATTGAATCAAATATGTAAGTAGACATGCAGATTTCTATTTGCTAACCTCTTGAAGGTTTTCGAGCTCTTGTTACCTGTTACTTCAACTTGTGAACCAACATTTCATACCACTTGCATGCTTTGCCTTCACTAGCCATTTGGTCCAACGTGATCATGCAACTTTTTGGGAAGGTTTTTGTGCTCTCTTGGCCATACAAGCAACATGAAAAGATGACCAAGTATTGATACGCCTTCCAAATTATGTGTGTCTTGTAGATCTGGTTGGGTGTCATCCTGAATTTGGCCAACTCCTTTACCTAGTTCTTCAAGATATCCCTGTAGTTGGCATTGTTGTTGGGTATGTTGAAGGGTGTCTCCATGGTGACCACTGGCTTCGACATATGGTACATTTGTTCATAATCTTGTGCCGTGAAGGTAGCAATCTCCGTCCCAGAGACACTCCTCAATGTCATCGTCTTGGGATCAGTGTGCGAGACGATCCAATGTATCATGTCTGTGCATGGGAAAACGTGATACCTGCATACAATCCGGTACAATATGGACTTGTGAATGTTCAAATAGACTTGGCGGTCTTTGAGGTCTTCACAGAATGTACTAACAAATGCATCATTGACCTCTTGCCATTTCAGCTTCATTGCGTAATTTTCTGGGCCAGCAATCACTTCCTCTCAGAATTGTGCAATGCAAGTCTAGAGAACAGTCATAGGGTAGAAATGTGCATTTTCTAAGAGGAAGGCAAAGCCTTCTCTTTCAGGATTGTGCAATGTTGTCTTCGTGAGGTAGAGTTTGAGCTAAGGCTACCCAAAACCGCCAATGGGCAACTAAGAGAAAATGTTGATGTGAATGCATCGTGATACTGAGTGTATGCAAGAGTGAATGATCGTACATGCAAATAGTGAATCCAAGATTCAGAAAAAAGAACAACATGCATGTGTGTGAACCAAGTCATCGAATCGGTGAAACTTTGTGCAAAACAATGTCATGCATGCGACAGTAGTCAGATGCTAATGAAAACTAAAATGATGCTTGTACAAGCTAATATGCATGAAAACGACAGCAAGCGTTCATAGAAATCAAGCAGACAACACTCACACAAGCCAAAACAAAAAAAGCGACATAAATGCTGCAAAAGACAAGTTAAGCTAACTTACCTGGAAATAATTGAGCTGGATGTGTCAGAGACTCCTGGATGTGTTGTGGGATGTCAGAGCTCCAAGATTGATGTGAATAAGTGAGCTCTGAAGCATTGAATAAATAAGTTTCAGGCTCATGACAGGCATGCCACAAATCTAGTAAAAAGTGACACTTAGAGGAAAGATTCTGAAACGATCTTTGCATGTAACCTCTAGCTGCTAGAAATATCTCCCGAACATCTAGGGATGCTTTTGGAATATTTCATTTTGCTATTTGGGGAAAAAGAATCCCATGCATGCAAGTTAATTTTTCTCGGTCCCGGGTGGAACCGATCAACTCGATGACACATGCAAGAACCTGCTCGCCTGAGGGAGAAATTTGTGCATTTCTGGGAGGGAGATGGGCTGGCTGCCCAGAGGGATTATGCAATTTCTGGGCTGAGCAACTGAATATTGCCTAGGATTGCTCAATTTATGGGCTGAGCAGTTGTGCTGGGTTAGATTGCATAGTTTTCCCTGGGAAGGTTGATTCACAAGATTGCACAATTTCTGAGGCCAGCAGGCTGCGAGGCAGGATTGTGTAATTTTAGGAGGGAAGGCTAGTTCCCCTCTAGAATTGTGCAATTTCTTGATGGAGCTGCCTAGCCTACAGTTGGACCAAGTCCGAGGTAGCATCCTGTGAGGGGAGTGAATGAAGCCATCATGCACAGGCTGGAAATATGATAGTAAACCACTGAAGCTCATGTACTTGACAGTGAAAGAGATGATGCTAAGGATGCTTGGTAGGGAGGCTCCAAAATGAAGGTAAGGAAAAATTTTGGAGGGTGGATGTAGCCACTACAACACTTGGCGACAAAATGGTAGAGCTCCAACTCTCTGAGTGGACCTTGTTCATGAAAAGAAATTCTAACACCTTCGGAAGTATTGTTTGGTTCTCTTTTCATCTTGGTTCCACACTTCTTTGATTGTAAGATGTAGGATCTGCCAAGCTCTTGGTCGGTCGAAACACATTCCAAGCTAAGAGAACATAGTTGTTTTGATTGGGGTTGAGGGGTATATTGGTGCACAAGCAGTATGGTCATGAGAGTTTTAGTTTCATCTTTGGTGTTGCTCCGCTCCCAGTAGGTCTGGACAGTATCCCGGTGGAATCAGGCAGGAACACAAGCATCACTATGCTTCTAGCAAGCCTGGTTAGTACCTTAGAGGATTTACTTGCATCACCTCTTTGCATAGGATGCCTCTCTCTTCCTTTTCCTTATTCATTTTTCTTTTTTGAAAATTTTCACTTTTCATTTTTTTCATTTTTTATTTTCTTAATTGTGCATCACACTTATTCATTTTAGAGGCGGAAGAGGGATCCCATCTTATTGAGAGAATAATAGGTTTTTCATTTAGAGAACTGGTTTATATATACCTCTTACATGTCTGTTAAGGTTTCCCCCCTCACCTTACTCTACTTGACTGAGCTTACAAGGACTAACCCAAAAACAACCGACTATATTAGGTGACACTAGTTAGCGTGCAAGCGTTGTCTTTTGACCAAGCTTTACTTCAAACAGTACGCATTTTCCATCGATGTATCATGGACTAAAGATAACAAGTTCTTCATACAGATGCAAGATGATAGATAACCAAGTAGTGATAGTTCCACAAGTCCTCTTGTACTTTACCCAGCTTGTTTCAAGAGTCGTGCATGGTTCCATGTGAAACTATCCTACAAACATAATAAGAAAACAAACAACAAAACAAAGCGGAATTAGAAGTAAAAGTGAAAGCAAAGCGGAAATAAAACAAGCGAGCAAACAAATAAAGATGTGAGGTAAGTAAGAAAATAACCATGCAAGGAAACAACCAGAAGCAAACACTACTCCTACTCCTAAACTAATGGTGCATGGGTGTGATCATGTGAAGTGATACTTCCAATGTAGCCACCGACACATTTGTTGACCCATGTTAGCGAAGGAATGGTTCGCAAACAACACAACTATGTGAACTAGAAAACATGAAAGATATAACAATGAAGACAAACACACTCCAAGATTCAATGTGTCCACAAAACATAAGTGAGTGCAAGTGCATGACATATAGCTCATGGACTCGTCATGGTGCCGTGTGACACTTCATGCAGCTATGAAGCATACACATATTCTTGACTGTGACATGCAAGAAAATGAAATAAACCAAGACAACTTGCGTCGTGCACATGTGCTTGGTATGTAAGATTTCTCCAATGCATGAGCGATGGGATTGCGTACTTCAAGTGGACGAAGTATGATCTGTGTGTGAGATTGATCTTCAATGCATATAGATGAGTGATGAGGAGCCTTGAGTGTTTCAACGATTTCCTGATCGGAAGTGAAACCAACCTCAGGACAGCGAGGGACTGACATAACCATCAGATTGGGTTTAAGTGCCTCGACAGTCTCAGGAGTTTCGCCTTCATCGACAGATAGATCATCATAAATAGGTGGCTTCGAAAAATCAACTACGATAGAATCATTATCATGATCAAATATGGGAGAAAATAGATGAAGACAACTATGATAAACAAAATTAATGATTTCATTGGCATCCTCATGATCTGATGAATCAAATAGAGGGGTAGATGAGAAGCAGACAAATTCACCCTTTGTGTTTCCGAAAAAAGCAGATGAAAAGTCAAGTGGATTTTCAATGAATAATATATCCTCTCTATTGTCGAATGATGGATTAACATCTAGTGTGTCATGCGAATGACCAACAATGGGTGCATCCATAGAAGGAGATACACATGTGAAATCGTGGATAGTAGGTTCATCAAAGATGTCAGGAAAGAACGGAGGGGGCTCAAACAGAAGGGAGTCATCCTTCACCGAGTATTGATGTTCAACATTCCATTCATACTCTTCATGAATGATAGTGCATGTTGTTTGTGCAACACCAACTCCATCGATGGCTTGATCCTCATTCACAACAAGTGTAGAGTCCGGAAAGGAAGAACACATGATAGTATCATCTAGAGGATCATCTATGTATGAAGATAAAGGTTGAGGTACAAAATGTGTGTGACAACTCAATGGACTCACAACCAAATCTGCATGAAAATTAAGTGATGTGATGTTGGGAGGATGTGATAGTTGAACATATGTGTGTGCTTGTTCTCCTGCATCACTCTGAAGTGTTGGAGTTGTTTGGTGAGGGGACGATGGAAAGTCATTAGTGACAGTGACTGTATATGTCTGTGATTGCACAACTCCATCACTGAAGTATGCTGAGCGAGGCTTGGGATCAAACTTCTTCTTGGGATGGATTGATTTGTTAAGATAGTACTTGAATCTATCCCAAAGATAAGGAAATTTCATCTAGCTTTTTGGAGCTTCAAACTGCAAAACACGGAAGCACTGTCAAAAATCCATAGGCAATTCATGTGGGGCCTTCCATTGTTGTAACAATTTTTGGTCAAGAGGTTCTGGATCAAAATGATGGAAAGTAGATTCAATGAGATCACAGAACTGCTCAAGTGAGTGCACAGTATCAACTGGTAGGCTGCAACACCACCGTAGTGGGGATTCATGAAGCGTGTATGCAAGAAGCAGCCTACCCTCCTCATTAGAACATTCACCTTCCTTGCCAAGCATGGAAAGGAAGTCTTGTAAGAACACAGGGGATGTAACTTCGCCTTCACCATCATACATGAATTTAGACAAGAGATCAAAAATCTCCCTTGTGATGTTGAGAGGTTCGCATGTGAAACACATCATGAATAGCTAGTGTAACAGAATTCATGATAGATGTGCTAAGGTTCAAAATATGATGAGAGGAAACAACTTGTCATCTATCCCTCCTTCTAGCACTAGATATGTTGACAGTGTTAGACCCACCAACATGTCAGGGGATCTCCCCAATAAGAAGTCCCAACTAGACCTCAGACCGTTTGGTGTAGGAGTCCCAACAGTGGGTCGTACAATATCCCTTTGACCATGGTTTTGCATAGAGGCAAGTAAGATATCCTTGTTCGTATCAAGGTTCTGACATATGTAGTAAGTCAAGGAAGGTGCATGAGAGGTTCTAACACAAAGAGGGTGATGTGAGTGCGCCCCTTGGAAACATGTGAAATCATGGAGTTAAGAAGGAAACACAAGAGCAAAGATGCATCACAACATGGAAGGCAAGTAAGCTAGCAATCCAAAGTGATGGTTAAACCAACAACTCATTTCAGTAAGATTCATACATACATATACAAAAAATAGCTACTGATGCATGCGTAAGAAAACAGATACATATATCATTTAGAGTAAATAAGATGGTTGAAATACAATATGGCATATGCATGAAACATGATGGATTTGTTATATTAAGAATTGTAAGTTCCAGTCATATAATACAACCATGACCAACCACTAGTTATTACAACAAAATGCTACAGTTACTATCGCCTGCTCCTCCAAAGAGATATACTAGCTCTGCATAGTGGAGAAGCCAAGGCTCATTACACTTTTGTCCAAGCTCTCTCTAAGATACTCCTATCAGAAGCTCAGCTGATCAAAAGCCTCTACAATGAGTTGTGAGGGACTATATATAGCAAAGGGTGGGGTGGCCCTTGACATTCCCCTTTGTGACAGTTCATCTACCCTCATGACTCTTCATCTACTCTAGGACTGTTACATATAACTATCGACATTGAACTTCCACTTTACAAGACAATACATACAATCTTCACGTGTACCCATGTGAGGCAAAATAGGCTTGAACAAGCTAAGCATGAAATCACTATGACTCGAACAACTGTGGGGAGACCAACTCTTCGACATCCTCAAGGTGGTCGATAGTAGCGAACTGATGCCAAGGTCAGTAGTCCGTGATGGTGTTCGTGTACTCTAAGGTGACATATTTTTGGAAACGAACTCTTGCCTCCATAACATCTGGGTACACTACTCGAGATCCTCTTTCCAACTCATATAATAACATGTGCATCATTGTCTTGAGTGTTTGGACTGATCACCAAGTCTAGAATGGTGGTTATGCACATCAACTCGTCAAAGTATGAGTCAAGCTCCAGTCAGACCTGTGCCTTTGTCTTTGCTTGGGTGAGTTTCTGAATAGATGGGATCGCATGTGCACACACAACAACATCCACGCTCTTGAATACCCTTGCATGGGAAGCCTACAAACTAGTGATGAGCTGTGTGAGATCATCATAGTTCCGGATCTGACTCTGAATGCATGCCTCCAACTCGACCCCTTTGGGATTCATCATCTTGGGAAAGCATAATGGGGCTCCCTTGTATCTCATTGTCCATGTCTTCATGTAATCAACAGTAGTGTGCACGTTCGACAAGATACATTCCCTCCTAACACATTGTTGTTTCCAACTGTTGAGATGCACAACTGCCTTATGCACAGTACCAAACTTCGAATACAACACCCGCATGACTGTGTCAAGGGACAATACTTCATCCAGTATTTCCTTATTCAACATTGCTCAGGTGGATGCTATAACCAATTCTCCTCCCTACTTGGCCATCTATAACTCCTTCGCCATTCACTTTTTCTTAGCTATCAAGAAGCAAACACTCGAGCTAGTGGCTTCGGCATATGCTCTGTTAGCATTGGCCAATGTTGTTGGATTTTTTGTGCATGTTGGATATGATCACTCATTCCTGAAACTATGCAAGAGATGTATGATCATCTAGAGTTGACACTCTACGAGATTACACAATTCTATGTTGGGACTCATCAAATTAGATGTTGTGCATCTCTCCTTCCGGATTGTCTCCAAGGATTTCAGTGTCTTCTTGGTTGCTTAGGACTTGCTTTTCCTTTAGATTCAGTGAAGATGGTGGGTCGACCTCTTGGTGATGAGAAATGAGGTCGATTTCTTGCTCTAACTCCTATTTCTCTATGTCTGTATCCATCTGCTCAAGTGCTTGTTCAATCTCTTGATCAAAGTCCTGCTCCTGCGACTACTCACCCTGTCTGCTTGGTGCTAGTTGTTTGGATGAGTCGACTACCTATATAGGCGTAGTTTCATTTGTTTGTACATGTTGTGCCCCATACTGTAAATGTTCCTTTTTCTCTTCGTTCTCCTCTCTGCACAACTCCTGTTCCTTCCAGAGTTTCTCCTTCAACTCATGCAACTCTTTCTCTTTTTCTTCCATTCTCCATTTTTCTCTCTACCTTTACGCATTCCTCCTATCGTTTTGTTGCCCCTTCACCTCTATTTCCAAAGCTTCTTTCTGCACAAGTGGTTCTACTCGGAACTTACACCTATGTTCTACGTCCGTGTTGTCAACAATCCTCTTCTTTCCTTTATCACACGCCGATATGTTTACCTTTGCTACTACTGCTACTGCTGTTGCTCTCCTGGATGCTACTTCATGTTGCTTCACTAACCATTCCACAACGATGCCAACTGGTTCGTTGGGCTTGGAGAAGTTGTAGAAATATCTCCATGGGTCCTCCTCTGCCCAATGACATGCCCCGTGGATCCATAGAAACTATACTCTCGCACAGTGATCTTTTAAAAAAAAATGTAGGTCATACAGATTGTAGCTTTAGGTGTCGAAAGGATATTTATTGATATCCTCTGCTTCAACATCCACATTCTTGAAATTCCGTATCTCATATAACCTAATCCGCAACAAGAGAGCAGGCGGAGGTGCCTTCTTCTTCTAGTGCAATCTAGCTGATAGTCCTGTTGAGATGTGGTATGATACTTCTTGCATGATGAGCTTGTCCAAGGAAAACTTCGGTAAAACATACGAAGGCTTTTCCACACTGTACATACCAATCTGCTATATCGATCAATGCCTCTATTGCTGCCTTCAACGTGCAAGGTGGATCCTTTTCAAATATCATCTTGTACACCGGGGTGACAAAATTACCTGACAACTGTGTGATAACTCCTCTGAAGCTGCATTCAGACACCATTTTATAATAAGCATTCATAGAGGTTTCCGTTGATGTCCATGCCCACTTCAAGCCCGACAATTCCTGATGGGCATAGATTACATCCAAGATGCAAGCGGACATGTAGATTTCTTCTTACTAACCTTTGGGAGGCTATCAAACTCTTTTTACATGTTCCTTCAGCCTGTGAGCCAACATGTCGGACCAGTTCCATGCTTTTTCTTCACTAGCCAGTTGGTCCAATGCGATCACCCAACTCTATGGGAAGGTTTCCGTGCTCTATTGGCCATACAAGCGACCTACAAAGATGACCAAGTATTGATACGCCTTCGATAATATCTTCATCTTATTGATATTCTTGGGTGTCATCCTGAATTTGGCTGGCTCCTTTACCCATTTTTTCAAGATATCCCTGGAGTTGACATTGCTGTTGGGTATGCTAAAGGGTCTCTCGATGGTGATCAATGGCTTCAAAAAACGGTACATCTATTCATAATCATGTGCCCTAAAGGTAGCAATCTTCATCCCACTGAAGCTACTCAATGTCATCGTCTCAGGATCAGTGTATGAGACGATCCAATGTATCATGTTCATGCATGGGAACACATGATACCTGCATGGAATCCGATACAAGCCTGACTTGTGAATGTTCACATAGACTTGGCGGTCTACGAGGTCTTCCCTAAATGTGCCTGCAAATGCATCATTGACCTTTTTCCATTTCATATTGATTTCCTTGTCTACAATAATCTTGGTGTCTTCATATATCGGAAGACTTGTAGACACTTGCTCAACCGTTGCTCCAGTCACGCTTCTTTCAGTGTCCTTTGATCCTGCTCTCTTGGAGACCATTGATCCTGAACTATTGAGAGGTGGATGAACACCTGCTAGATTTGGAGACATGATGACTTGCATGTAAAGAAATATGCCAGCTAAAACCAAATCAACCTTGAGGAACAACATGTAACATACCTGGGGATTGATTGGAAAGGATTGTGCAATTTTTCCTGGGAGGTCGGGAGATTGGCTGCTAGAACTACGCAAAAGGTAGTCTAGACTACTGGGAGGCTGGTTGACTACTATAATTTCACAATGCACAATCCAAACTGGCCTCCTGGCTTCTGGAATTGTGCAATGCGCAATTTCAGTTGGAAAGGGTTGCAGGCCCGGTGACTACATTACGCAATTTTCTGGTCTAGCAGTCACTTCCTCCTATAATTTCACAATGTAAGAGTGGAGTACAATCATTGGGAAAAATTGAGCATTTTTTGAGAGGAAGGAAGAGCCTTCCCTCTCAGGATTGCGCAATGTTGTCTTGGTTAGGCAGAGTTCGGGCCAAGGCTGCCCAAACCCGCTGACGGGAAACTGAGAGAAAATGTGGATGTGAACACATGGCGATACTTAGTGTAAGCATGAGTGAATGATTATTCATGAAAATAGTGAATGCAAGATTCAGAAAACAGAACAACATGCGTGTGTGTGAAGCGAGTCGTTGAATCGACGACTGTTCGTGCAAAACAATGTCGTGCATGCGACAATAGTGAGATGTTAATCAAAACTGAAATAGTGGTAGTACAAGCTAATATGCATGAAAAAAACAACAAGCATTCACAAAAGTCAAGCAGACAATACTCACACAAGCCAAAACACAAAAAGTGACAGAAATGTTGCAAAAGACAAGTTAAGCCGACTTACTCGAAAAATAGTTGAGCTGGATGTGTCGAAGACCCCTGGATTTGCTGTGGAATGTTAGAGCTCCAAGATTGATGTGAAGAAGTGAGATTTGAAGCGTCGAATAAATAATTTTGAGGCTCATGACATGCATGCCACAAATCTAGGTAAAAGTGACACTTGGAGGAAAGATTCTAAAATAATCTTTGCATGTAACTCCAGTTGCTAAAAATAGCTCACAAATATCTAGGGATCTGTTTTTGCATGTTTTTTTTTGCTATTTTGGGAAAAATAAGTCCATCCATGCAAGTCAAGTTTTCTCGGTCTCTGGTGGAACCGGCCAACCTGATGGCACATGCAACAACCTGCTTGCTTGAGGGAGAAATTTGTGCATTTTTGGGAGGGAGCTGGGCTGGCTGCCTAGAGGGATTATGCAATTTCTATGTTGAGAAACTGACTGCTGACCAGGATTACGTAATATCTAGGTTGAGCAGTCCAGCTGGGTTAGATTGCACAGTTTTTCCTGGTAAGGTTGATTGACAGGATTGCGTAATTTCTGGGGGTAGCAGGCTTCCAGTCATGATTGGGCAATTTCTAGAGGGAAGGTTGGTTCCCCTCCAGAATTGCGCAATTTCTTGAGGGAGCTTCTCAGCGTGCAGCTGGACCAAGTCCAGGGAAGTAGCCTATGAGGGGTGTGAAAGAAGCCATCATGCGCAGGCTGGCAATCTGCTAGAAAACCATTGAAGATCATGTACTTGATAGTGCAAGACATGCTGCTAAGGATGGTTGGTAGGGAGGCTCCAAAACGAAGCTAAGGAAAAATTTTGGAGGGTGGTTGTAGCCACTACAATAGGTTCTTCGAAGTTTTATTGATGATCTGGAATGTCTTTATGGTGTGTTTTCGTCGATTCCACCTCCTTAACTGACACATAGGGAGTGGAATCATATCATAGAAACTTCTCGTCACATGTTTACCCGTATTGGTTGGTTACTTAGGTAGATGTGGGAGGAGGGTGTTACACGACATTACGTAAGAAAACACCTACCATAAAATTGATTTGGTGTTCAATAGAGCATGTGGGAGGAAACCTCATGGGTTGGGTGAATACATTTCAAAATTCTTGGAGTATTGGAGCCATGGTAGAAGGTACAAATTGGTGTTGTTGTCTGGCTTGACAAGGTGAACCAAACACAAAGAAATGCATTCGTTTAATTTGAATTTCTTAACGGGATATTTCCTAGTAAGAGGTTGGGTTGATGTCAGAGATGTGGTTGTGGGGACATAGGTGCATCCCCATTTCGCATGTAGTATTCGTTATCTTTCATGTATGATAAATAATGTGTCAGGCCTATTTGTATGGAATTCCTTCTAACAAACTGGCACAATCAGGAGGAGAAACATCACATATCACAATAAAGCGGGAAAGTTCAATATCAAAGGTGATGGAACAAACCTATGATATGGTATGATGAGGGCCTTCCTTTTGTACACAACCGAGGTGATATGGCTTTTCGTGTGTAGTGGTGGGAAGGATAAGGCATTCAACCATATCTTGTGCACAAGATTCTTTTGAATCCCATTATCGAGGCTAAGAGTTTCCAACTCATATTTGATTTGAAAGTTATGGGTAAATAAAGGTGCAATAGAAGTGTTGAATTCATTAGCATTTGTGAGGAGGAAAATGGCGTCTGATTTGGTAGGACTGTAGAGAGAAACAACTGCAATAAGGGTAGGGGAATTTGGTTGCTATATATTTATCAAAAGATTCTTATTGGGGAGCATATTTTTAAATGATCGCCAGTCTCCAGAATCATGTGAGTTGGTATTATGAAATGTACACTATGGGGTATTGTGAAATGTGGTGCATGAGGATAGGGCCACATCAAAAGAACCAGTAGGAGATGGACCATTTCTAGTTTGAGGAGATTAGATTCGAGGAGCCACTTTTCATTCCAAGTCCAAGGCCGAAATAAGTGACTTGTCCTACAAAGTACTATCAAATAACTAAAATTCTCGATGAAGAACCATTAGCAAGACAAAATTAAATTTGAGGATTAGTACCTCTTCCAGATCGGGATATGGAGTTGAATGTGCAAGTTGTAGAAGACATCAATGTAAGCTTACACAGTTTGATATGATAGTTGTTAGAGCTGCAACCATTTGGCAAGGAAATTTTAGACATATCTTGGGGGATATAAGGGTTGTTTTAAGGATTATTAGAATTCATCCCAAGTTGTGATCTGTGTGGATCAGGTCTTTTCTAGTTCATCGAACTCGACGAACAAGGCCATATTCTCAAGCTAAGTATCCCACCTTGTTTGTGCCAGAACTTCGAATAATAGATTGTAAATTTGAAGCTTCATGTCTTCTTCCATCCCAGGACATGTTTTGAAATATGTGGAGAGAATGTGGATCGAAGAATCGATAGGTTCGCCATTCATTTGGCCCGATAATTTGGGAATTAAAATAATGTATCTAGGTGCATTTTTACTAGAGGGTGCCTTTGTTGCTCCAACATAATTATCTCTTGAAGTTCCATGCCTAAATCATGGATTGGTGAGTCCTCTATTGATGGTTATCGCAAGGCAGCACGAATTTCATCCACCCAAGGAATTGGAATGTATGACCTAAAGACGCAATGTGTAATGGCGATCTGATGCAAGGAGGGCGCACTAAAAAGGGCGTTGAATTGTTAAGCCACTAATCCACAAAAAAATAGTCTTTGATGTGGATGGCTTCCAATATCGTAGGCTTTTATACTAATTGATCAACATGTGGATTTGAAAAGATCGAAAATAAGAAAATAACATAGAAGTTTTGGAAAACAATACCACAATTTTTTATGAGAGAGAGATGAGAATTTTATAAGCAATGCAACGATTATCCTTATTAATTTAGTTACAAAATATATTGCATAAAACTCAAATTCTTATTAGATAAAGAAAATATATTGAGATGTTTCTCTTTTGTATTAGATGTTTCCAAAAAAGAAGTGAACTTTTTTTATTTGCCTAATCAATTAGATGTTTCTATTATGTCTTTCTTAGTTGTGAAATTATACTACATATGATAGTAAGATTGATATAGAGCACATCTTCAATATTCCCACCCATAACATTAAAAAACACAAATCATAAGAGGGGCCACGGGCAAAGACCAATAAACTCCATGACACACTCTTTCTTTGGCAAAGAAGAAAATGCATAAAACTAGTAAAGAAATATATCAATGTATTCTATTTATCTAATAACATATTTGGTTCTTATAATATATTTTATAATAAAATTAGCAAGGAGAATGTTTATATTTCTTATAAAATCATCTTTCCCTCGTAGTAAAACTGCGGTATTGTTTTCCAAACCTTACATGTTATTCTTTTCTTTTACATCTACATTGTTATATATGTAAGATGCGTTTTTTCTACATAATTTTTAGATCTGTATGCGCAGGCGTTACTCGAAATAGTTTTTTAGATATGTATGTAGATAACAGGCATTGCTCCATAGTAGTACCGCTTCTCTAAGTTTTACCGTTCCTATCTCCATCTTCAACAAACACGAGGAGGCGACAATCAGACCTGAGATTTACAGAAAGAGAAAGACGGTTGGATATGTTTATTTAACAGGGTTGATACATTGGTCTCTAAACGAATTTATTTTCATCGCATTAATTATAATACTGTTGGGTTAACTTAAACTCTGTGTTGGAACATTGGAAATGAATATTACAATTGATTATTATTATTTTCGGCAGTGGCATGGTAATAATTTATTCCAAAAATACTGATGTTGATATTAATTTTAAATTTATCAAAAATTAAATAATTTTAATTTAAATTTATCAAAAATTAAATAATTTTATTCAATGTTTATTTTTGGAAAAAATTTATTTTATTTTCCCGGGGTTAAAATCTTTTAAAATCTTATTTATGTAATTTGACAAATTAATAGCAGTATACACCAGCTTAATTAATTTTGTATTTTTTTTTTGTTATTGGCATTACAAGGGGTTTAACTTTTATGCGTGTCTTCGGGTCCGTAGATACGTACTCTCCGTAGATAAACATTCAAACATCTAAGGACATCTTAGGACACACAGGATTTATGGAATGCCGCAGGACGTGTCATCTTTTGTACTTGTTATAAACTTTCAAAGATGGTCATCCAAACATGTCCGAGTAACACAGCTATGTTGTCAGGCCCAGCCATGTCAGCCTCTTTCAACATTGATTTTGAATTTTATAAAATTAAATTAAGAGTATAGTATGTTAGGTTATTATTTTCTGCCCTAGCATGGGTAATAACTTTTAAAAAATGTTAGACATTAATTTTAAATTTTCTGGTTCAAATTATGCTATTTAATGTTTATTTTTGAAAAAACTTTAATTTTTTTTTAATTTTTTTTTTAAATCTAATTTTTCTACATTTTGATTAATTAAAGTCTTATTCTATAATACTAATATGTATGTTGATGTATTAATGGCAGTGTACAACTGCCCGCTTAATTAACTCAGTATTTTTTGTTGTTGCTATTACCAAAAGTTTAACTTTTCTCTGTGTCTTGTATTTGAGGAAAGATGGAAGGCAATACAGGTTTCTTTAAAGCCAGCAATACAAGTTTCTTTCCATGGTGGATTTGGTGAATTTTGTCGATTGTCAAGTAGTGGTTTTCAACTAAAAGTAAAAGTAAGACGTGCAATGGGCTTAAGTGTCTCCCCAAATTCATGTTAAATATTTGGAAAATTATTTTTTTAACTGAAAATTTTAATATGCCCTATATTTTTAGTTTTTGTTGTAATTAATTATTTTGTAGCTTTGAATCTTTATTTAATTCTTTTGCATTTTAAAATTTATATTAAATTTCAATTTCTAGAATGATACAAGTATAAAATTGTCATATATAGTATCAAATAACATATTACATCCTATAAAATAACAAATTACATTATACCAAAATTTTTTATCAAATAATATATAATACATTTCATTTTGAGAAATATAGAAATTATTAAAAAATGTAATAGTTAGCTAAATTATTATTTTACAGTACTTAGATTACATAATTTTTAATCTATTGGTTCTTGAAATACACCTTGAAATACCCAATTTTCACTGAGAAAGATTTCAATCATATTTATTTTCAAAGTCTTTGATATAATGATTGGTTAAATTATAATTTTATATTATTTAAATGACATTTTTAATATCAGTTTTGCCAAATACTTTATTCATTTTGAAATGTCATAAGATAATTAATGCAAATGTAAATTTTTTATATTTTTTACAATACAATGGAATCTAGTTATGTAAGTCCTGGTCAAATTGTAACTAGTGAATTTCTCCTCAAATCAAATAAAAATTAATTGAAATATCTTTAAATTACTATGTATTCAAAAACACATTATTAAAAAAATATATATCATAATTTTATTAAAAATTATATCACCTAAAATTACTAAGGCACTTCTGTCTTTACTATATAAAACAATACAATGTCAATATTTTCTTAATTTATTAGTTCGTTTCTTGTGTTTGATAAAAATCTTGTGTAAAACATATATTTTTTGTTCATATTTAGTATATTAATATATATTTGTGATTTTTATCTTGAGCATATTCATATGTATTCGAACAAATGTAATATTGGGTAAAAATAGAATTTGATGAGAAGTTATATATATGTATATGTTAGCAGTTTTAGTTAGCAAATTTCCAATGCAAGATAACAATATTTTTTTTACTATTTTTGGTAGAAACATTCTTTGGTTTGAAACTATGGTTCTAGAATTTTGGTTTCAATGGTTTCAAGGTTTGATATCAATATTTTTTTTACCACTTTTAGTAGAAATTTTTTTTGTTTATTTGGAAGTATGGTTCTAGAATTTTGGTTTCAACGTTCATGTATGTCTTATTTGTTTCTCACTCTAATTTAAGGATACTTAAAATAAACAAGAATATCTATAAATTAGTCCCTATTCAAATACAATAGTTAGTTCATACATTTCAAAATTTAATAATTGAACTAAGTTGCAGGAAACGCTAGCTATGCGGCCTTGTTTACATGGTGAAAGACGACAAATATGATTGTCCTGTAATGAAATGCCTATTATATTAATTACCAGAATTAGGAGTAATCTATGATTTTTCTTTTCAATCTATTGATTTCATCTTTTTTTTTATCATTTTAAATGTGAATATTTAGGTTGATAGGCAATTGGTTAGCGGAATTAGGCATTTTAATCGTTTTGCAAATTAATTTTTGATCAGACAGTTTGAACTAAAATATGTTAGTGGCGCTGAATAAGTAAAATTGAAAGTGATAATTTTGGCTTTCCCTCTCGTGAATTGGGCATTTTAATCATTTTGCTAATTAATTTTTTTACTCCTATAATTTGAGATAAAAAATGCCAAAATATTTTATTCATTATCACTAGATCATAATCTCCTTACATACCTCAATTATGTGTTTAGATTCTATTTAAAATATTTTTTTATCACATTATAATAAAATTTTATTATACCTATTAGATAAGATATCAAAGAAATTAATTATGAAAATTTGGGAAAAATATAATTAAAAATAAAAATGAGGTTGAAACCTGACAATGTGTGTTAACATATATGCGTTATATTTCAAAATGTATAAGTTAGAATTGAAATAGTGCCATGGCAATACATTGCTGCCGGTGCCAAATGGCTGCGATAAATTAATAACACCAGGTTGGTTTTATTATGCGCGTTTAGTGTGGAGGTCGCGGTTGATTGTGGATATTTCCGTTACTTTTTTTTTAAGTGGTGTTATAGGATGATAGATTAATGCAATACGTTTATTAATATTATTATTTTTGTTTATTATTAATATTTTGATGCTATTTTATATTTATTATGTGGTCTGAGATAATATAGATTTATTTAAATTTTATATTTTTAAAGTTTTTTAATAAAAAAATATAATTCATAAAATTATGATTTATGAAATTGTTGGAGAAATGGAATCTAAACTTTGGGCTATGTATTGTTGATCTAATATGACAATTGCGCCATCTTTACTAACTTTGATATCGGGCAATTTCACATTCATGTCAATTAATGTGAATGATATTGTACAAGGAGAAACTGTAGACATAGCAGCCCTCCCAGTTTGAAGAAGAAATAGTGTGTGAATTCTCTGAACAAGAAGCTCGCGAAATTGATTTCTGTAAGTTTATGGTTATGAAAATAATTCAACTAATTTTCCTATTCTGTAATTATAGTGTGTAATTATTTGTTGCAGGAAAAATCCCAAACTAAATTTGCAGGAAAAGTCCCCAAAAGAGAGAGAGAAGATCCTAAATCTGATTTTCCAGTGCTTCAGCACGAAAGAAAGCTAAATTGAGAGGTTTTTAAGAAATTTCATTATAAAAGAACATAAAGCAATTTCAAAACAATTCTGTAGCCTTATTCAAAGTATGTGAGACTATGGACGCATGTCGAAATTCTTTCCGATCGAGAAAAGTGTTTGCTGCTTCACAATTTCATGTATAATTTGACAAGTTAGTGTGAATTTCAATAAGGTCATTGTATGTTATTCGATTAAATAATTGCATGTTATTTCATTATTTGACGGCTCCCCTTTGTTAAAATTATTAACGAGAATTAATATCAAACTACTATATGTTGTGTTTTAACTTCATAGCCTTCACAATAACGAATGGATTTAATAGTTTATTTTATGTGGTTACAAAATTACAATGTGTCTAATTCTTTATTGTTAAACTGAATTTGCAGGGGAAATCTAAAAAAAAGGTGACACTATCCCAAATCTATTTTCCAGTGTTCCACCAAGAAAGAAAGTTTCATTAAGAGCTATGGAAAAAAATTAATTGTAAAACAACATTAAAGAAATCTTTAAAACAATTCTTTAGCGTTATTGAAAATATGTGATGCCAAGACGCATTTAGAAATTATTTTCAATAGTCAAAGAGCATTTGCTTGGGACTGTGCTTATTACTAAATTGGTACTGAAATTAGTAACAAAAACAACTATGGAGAATGGGTTTCAGTTATTTGAGTTTTGCTAAAGAACTGTTTCAGCATGAGAGACAGGAAAAATATTTTCTTATTTTTAATTTTTCCTTACTTGAAATAATTTTATTTATCCCAATATCCCTTTCTCCATGAGTGGGAGCAAATTCCAAAGAGGAGTTTATTCATTTCCTAATTTCGATATATATCATCTCCTATAACCCGAAACCATTTTCTCCAGGAAGATACAACGATCTAAATTTATACAGTTCACTACAAAAACACTAACTCTTTCTCTCGTAGTGCAAAGAGTGCAAAGAATATTGTATTTAAATAAAATCCCATCCATTCACACAATTATTTTAAAATCAATATGGGAATCCTGAAATTCCTGTCCGAATATGGTAAAACCATATTTTTCACCCTCAATGTTTTTATTCATAAGTTATTTTTTGCATAACGTGTGTTAATTGTTTTGATTCATAATTTGATTCATAATTGTAAAGATTTTTATTGTGATGTTTCATTTTATTTATCTGGAAGATGAGCAACCACCTTTTTTGTTTATTGTTGTTTATTTGCTATAAGTTTCTCACAGACCGAATTTCCATATAATTATTTTTTCTATTTAATTTTTCACAGTGCTTTACATGAGAATTGGTTTTTTTTACACATGCACATGCTTTCATTAAGAATAGATGAATAATAGTCAATTTGACTTATACACTTGACTTGTCAATATAACATACAGCGGTTTATTGTTTATTGGACACCACATTCCATATGTATATAGTTGATAGTTATTAGTTGGTGTATCATAAAATGTACAGATAATTTCATTGTTAATAATGCAGTTACTTTATGAGAGGTAAATAATTCAAGTGCATATATTATAATTTGCGTCTTATTTATGTTTCGAAGGCATATAATGCTTGAGTTTACATTTTAACTTACGTTGTTAAACCTTAATCACTATCACTATTATTATCCTGTGTATTCATATATTGTGGGACAAAAAGGCGCTCTATGGTTTGATTGTTGTGGTGTGCTTACACCCGGTGACATGAGAATGGCCACATACTAGTGGCCCATGTGATTGTCACATGTTCTCAGTGGAAATTTATCATCAGTGCTGATTTTTTTTCTGAGTTTATCCTAGGGCTGTGATCCATCTACCCAAGTCCTAAATTTATACCCTTGTTTTTGTGGGCATTCGACCTTATTTTTGCCTTTCTTGCTCCACAAAACGTCGCTATGAGGCCTAGGATTATCATTGCACTTGTTTCTGGTTGTAGTGGCCATGTGGCCCTTCCCACACTTGTACATTTTCTTCTATAGGGCTCACCGCTTGGAGAAAAAAATGACTCATTCGTAAGGTTATAATTTGGGGATTTCCTATGTTTGTAGTTCATAGTTTTTTTATTTTTCTACTCTGTATTCAATGTGTCGTATCTAACTTCTCTCGGTAATGTATCACATGTAATCCATCCGAAACTTTTTTTTGGGTGTAATCGCTAAGGGGAGTTCACCCCCACTCGCAGATTGAGGTTTTTGTTAAACTTGAAAATGATTTCCCTAGTGATTTCATAGGTAGCTTGCATTTTCTAATTTTTTTCTTCTTTTCAATTAATATATTCTCTTGTGTTTTCATTCTTATTTTTGCACAATGTTTCTCATGAGGGTTTGTAGGGTTGCCACTTAGATGGGAACACATGACATACATAGTCTTCGCATGTCTAGTATCTTGTTATCATTTCCCTTTAGAGTAGTTGGACACATTGAGTCCAGTGGATTTGACTCCTAGAGACCCACTGCGAGTTCATTGAGTCAAAATTTTTCTTTAAAGATTTTTTTTTTTTTTCATTCAGTCTTCTACTATGGAACATGGGTAACCAAAGCCCATAGTTATTAGTTTAGTTTTTTTTTTTTTAACCTTTTTTTGTTACTGGCACTTCCATTATTAATTTTTTTTCATTTTGGTTGATGAGGCTCGTCAATATGTATATCATAAGTGTCATAATGCAATCCTCCCGCTTTAGACTATCTGTTTCTCACATTTATTTATAATTTTAGTTATATTATGCTTACTGAGAGGGGTAAAAGATGTTTTTCTGTGTCATGTGGCCTAATATGGTTTACATGCAAGAAATGAAGCAATTTTGAGATGATTTCAATGCAGGAGCTCAGAGTAGACAACAAAGAGCGATTCGAGGAGGTTGTCCACCTCCTTAACTCCCTCAATCAAACAAAATCACCACATTTATTGTCATTATCTTGAGGTCATTGGCAGCCAAACACTATGAGGTCATTGGCAACCAAACAAGTGTAGCTCAAGGAGATCTAGAGCCACCTTTCTCGAGTTTTGGGAGACAAACATCCCAATTTTCCAGGGAGCTGTTGGTAGCTGCCCTTTTGTATAAATAATCACGCCAAAGAGATCATTAGGATTCAAACCTTTTTTTAGCTAAGAAGCTATTGATATGAAGCACTTGATATTGTTATTTTTGACTTCTTATGTAATGTATTTGACATTGATGAAATGATACTGAGAAGTTTCATATTGATCAACTAATGAGTTAGTTTCAGAGGGCTGAGGCTCGTGGGTTTAGGCCCAACCGTAGTGACTTAGGTCCCTCTTATGTATTGGTATTTCTTTTCATCTTAGAATGTTTGATAGTTTTTTGCATTTTATTAGAATATAGTTCCTCAAAAAGCCTATAAATGCTACATCTACATCATCTCTCTCATGGGAGCATGAATAGAGGAATCTACAATCACAACCCAAAAATGTTATGTTTATGATTTCTTGGAAAAATTTACATATTAGTTATCTTGTTTTTCATATGTTTGATGTAGCTTAGAAGTTGATTCATTTCCTAGATCAGAGTTTTTGGCATAAATGAGATAGTGTATAAATTGAACTCATCTTTTCCACCATTGGTTATGTATGTTGTAAATGATAAGAGGTCATGTGCATGTGATGTTGTAGGACCGTTGGATCTGCAGGAAGGGGCTTTTCACCATCTCCATCTAGGACTTCTTCACTCTCCTTGATGAATCCCAAATGCTTTTCTTGAGCTCCTTCTCTTATGTCACCGTCAACAACGCCCTTCGTCCAAAACAGGCCCTCCTCAAGTGTTGAGCTTGGCTAAGGGTGTTGACCACCTTTCATTCATCTACCACAACCTACATCCACCTTTCTGTTCTTTCATCAAATCATTCCTACTTTCCAAATGCTCTCGGAAGCCTTCCTGTAGCAACCTCTTGTAGCAGCCTCTTTTTATCTGCTGTTTTGACTTGTTATTCATGTTTGACTTATTTCAGGAGTAGGTAGACCCCCTCGCATGGACTCCATGATCAAAGGGAGAACCTATGCCATTCCAGCCATCCTTTTTCCTTCACTACACAATAGAATAGCATTAGCTCCTTTATCACAAATTTAGCACAAGTATAACATTTATTTATAGCCATGTGTGAATTATTTAGATGAGGCATGAAACCTTAAGTTATGATTTGGTAGGATGATTTCTTGTTTACAAGTAAGTTTGACACTTAGATGATTGATTGTAGAATAGGGTAGTTTCCTTTCGACATGTATAATAGCTCTTGTGTTATTTCATGAAATTATTCAGTAGCATTTACAGTTTGGTATCATCTACAAGTTAGTGTTTAAAAATAATTTACCTTTGACATTAGAGCTACCTTTTGAATTTCACTTTCAATAGTTAATTCCCCACTAATTCAGTAGAAGAATGGTCTTAGAGCACTATTGATCAAGGGTTCTAGTTAAGGATGGCATGAGTAGAATTCCATCTACTATGTATATTGCATTGTCACCTCAAAGCTTGTATGAATCCCAAGTTGATAAATAGATTTGAGGAGCCCTTGGGAGTTTCACCACTCTTGGTGCAATACAAGGGCTCACCACTTTTTGGTGTCATTGTCGGGGAGGTGTATAGGTAGATGTTATTTTTTCTTAAGAATTACTTTATATTTGGTATTTAGTTTTGAAAAAATCACATAAAAGAAGAAAAAATTGATTTCATGCCTCGCAGGAATAGAGATACTCACGGAAAATTCTTACCGAACACCCCCACACCGTCAAATAGTCAACATTTACTCTTCTTTGGTGATTATCAACTTCCATGTCTGACTATAGGCGAGGTTAGGAGACCATTTAAGTGAGCAACATGATAGCTTTGAAGAACCTATTGGGGAAGAAGAAGAACCCATTTCACCTATCCAAACCATGGCTGAAAAGATGAATGATGAGGTTTTCCCTATCAGAGAGACTAATCGAGAGGCTATAATGAAGAATATAAGCCCTATTTCCCTTCCTCACTTCCATGGTTTAACCTATGAGGATCTTGATAATTTTATGCTTGAATTTGTTGTTGTCTCTAGGACTTATGGCTATGCCTATGATGACTAGAAACTGAAATTATTCCCATCTACCCTTAAGGATGCACCCTTGGGCTGGTTTATGGCTATACCTGGCAATAACATCACTACCTGAGATCAAATGCAACAAGACTTTAACAACAAATACACAGACTATTGTAGTTCCAAAGACACCAAAGAAATATTTAGAATGACTCTTAAACATGATGAATCCCTATAGGACTATGAGGAGAGATTTGAGCTTATTTATAGGAGGGTCTAATGCAACCTTGATAAGGAATCACTCAAGTTAGTTCTTCTCCGAGGAATCAGGGAGGACATGCTAGAAGGCATCAACATGTTGTCTGGGGGAGACATCTATCAGTTATCCTATGAAGACATCAAAAAAATGTTCAAAAATTACTATAGGGCTTATAGGAAGAAGGGTAGGGCTAATCAAGCCTTGGTCAGTTCCTCTTCTTCCACAATGTACATCAAGAATGAAATTGGAAATGTGTTGGAGGGATTCAAAAGTGAAATGTTCCATACCTTTTATTTGCGAATGGATACCCTGCAAATCAAGAGGAGACAAGAGGAAGCATATAGGGCCTTATTTATTTTCTTCCCTAAATGCAATAGAAGGAACCATATAAATGAATGCCCATTAAACGTTATATAGGTCTTCTTAGTCTATGACAAAAACCATTGGACAAATAAATTTCCTTCTTTTCCTGAGTTAAAAGCTATATACCAAGGGGTAGAAGGTGGGACGGAGAAATTCTATTTTAAATCAAAGGATGCCTCAAGGACCTCGGTCATACCAATAGGTCATGAAAGGTTCATCTTAGTCTTACTAGCATTCCAACTAGAATTCACCCTTTCCACCCACAGAATATTGCACTCATTCATTATGGTCCACACCTCCTTCTTGGCCTTATGCCCCTCAATATCCTCCCCAACCTTTCAATCAATGTTTTCAGCCATATGATTCTCAACATCCTTAACAGAATAACCCATAACATGTCTGGAGGCATAAACTCAACCAACCTACTGATTTACTGCTTCCATCTCAACCACAACTCACTCATCCTGCTCCATTTAAGGAACCTCAGATGCCTACTCAACCCAATCCGAACATGAATAAACAGAAATCACAAGAGGTCTACATTGGAGAAACATCTTACGCTTCCTACGCTATAGACATTCAAGAAATCAACCTCAAGTATGGAAGAGTGCTTCGATATAACCAACCTCCATCTCCACCTAAAGAGCTTGAAGAGGAAAAGGAAGAGAATAGCCCTGAAGTAAATCCACCTCCTATTGCTAAAAGACTCATCCATCCTAATTAGCACACCCCAAAAGAACTAAACTTCTGGGAGAATTGAAGAATCGATGTGTTAAAATACCCTCCTCCAATCTATTAAGGATGTTCCCATCGAAAATAATCTTGTAAAAGAGGAATGTTTCAAACACCATGGGATAAGAAAAATAGACATCCACACCGTCAATTTTGTTGGTCAATTATCTGATTTGATGTTGAGAGTGATTTGTCCAAAATATCTAGACCTTGGAAGTCTAGTAGTAGATGTGTACATTGATGGCATAATTGTCCAATACCCTTATTGATATTGGGGCTTCCATCAATGTGATGACTAAAGAAACCATTCTAAAACTAAACCTCCAAGTATCCTTGACAAATACCACTCCAGTGCTATAACTTTCATATATATTCACAATGGCACCTGAGGGATTTGTTGAGAATGTAATGGTCTCTATTAACTCCTAGGAGTATCATACTAGCTTCTTGGTTCTCGATCAAAAAAACAAATTCAATGGTTATCCTTTCATCTTGGGAAGTCCATGGTTAGCCACTCTTTATGCTTACATTAGTTGTAGGGTCGAGAACATAACCATTAAGAATGGACATTTGTCCAAATAGGTTGTATTGTAGCCTCCCACTCAGCCATCAATTGAGCATGACTTACCCCTATGGTTAGAAGAGGAGGAGGAAGATGAGGTGCATCATACAAAATCCCATCCAATATATACCCTAGAAGTTCTTATAAGATGGGGGAAACTTGATGAAGATGACCTCATTGATCAGATCCTCTAGAACCAACCCCCTAATACTATGCCTCTTGTTGAGCTTGTAAAGGAATATGAGAGTAATCATTGGACTGAATTATGCATAGTTGACCCAAGTCCTTCCTATGTCAAAGTTGTATAATTTGATTGATCTAGAACCTTAAATATTAATCCTTCTCTCTCAGCCAACGAAGAAGAGAGGTTCTGCAAGATGTTGAGAGAGCACTTAGATGCTTTTTCTTGGAAGTATAAAGAAATGAAGGGGGTGCATCCTTTGGTTTGTAACCATCAAATATACATCAAGGAGGGATGAAAATCTATGTTCCAACCTCAGATGAGAATTAATCCAACCCTCAAGGACATATTAAAGGAAGATTTGCAAACCCTTTTGATGCAGGGTTCAGATACCCGATCTGAGATAATGAGTGGGTGTTCCCTCTAGTTTTGGTCCCAAAGAAGAATGGGAAGTTGAGGATCTATGTGGATTAGAGAGAACTAAACAAAACCACCAATGAATACCCTTTGCCCTCGCCTTTCATTGATCAATTTTTATATGGTCTTGCAGGGATTAAAATATTCTCTTTCCTGAATGGATTAAGTGGTTACAATCAGATCCAGGTTAGCCCTGAGGATCAGGAAAAAACTACATTCACATGTCCTTTGGGTACCTTTGTTTACAAGGTCCTCCCTTTTGGTTTATGAAATGCCCATGCCATTTTTGAAATGAATGTTTTGAGCATATTTGTTGAGCTGGTCCATGACTATGTAGAGATATACATGGACGATTTCACTCCCTATGGGCGTGAATTCTTGTAGGCTCTCCCTAACTTGGGAATATTCCTAAGGAAGTTCATTGAAATGAACCTCTCACTTAATCCTAAGAAATGTAAATTATTAATGAATGTAGGGACTATCCTTGGCCATTCAATAACTTAGGAGGGAATACAAGTGGACCCAACCAAGATCTCCGTCATTGTTAGGATATTCCGACACATAGGATATAGTTAAGTTCAACTTGGTCTAGTATAGAGTTAGGTTAGAGTTAGGTAAAGTGTGTTTCTTTACCGTTGTAAATTTTGTAACTTACAATCCGACGGTCACGATATGTAGTGATCCGACCGTTCACTCTCACCTTGGTATTACCGACACTTGATCCGTGGCTTGACACCCGATTGGTCCATGAGTTCTATTTAAAGCGCATGGAGGGTCATTGTTCGGGTAATCCGTGCATGAAAGAAGCTTATGTAAATTTTCATTCTTTGATTAATAAATTGCCTGTAGTACCCACGTTGGGACAGGCCGTGGACTGTTTCCCTCCTTGCACTTTGAGGGTTTTAACCATGTCAAAAATACTGGTGTATTGATTTGAGATCTGGTTGTGAGCGGTGTCCTTTTGGTATTCTTTCTGAGGAACTTACCCTGTAAATTCCTACATGGTATCAGAGCTTTTTGAGGGCCGCGTCCGTTGGTGATCCAAATCTGAAGCCGGTAGAACTGCATGCGGCTGTCGTTTCCTAGATCTGCTGTTTCTGACTGCTTTCGAGCCGAGAGGACTGCTCTGTTGCGTTCGGAGCATCTGTTCCAGTGAGGAACCCCTTTCGTTTCACGCGAAAAGGTTTCCGGTAGCCCTAGCTGCGTCATTTTTCAGATCGGGAGGTATACAGTGTTTTTTACAGTTTACTGTTATTTTCTCTCTGCTTATTTCGGTCTCAGTTTATTTAGCCTTTTTTTTAACTGGATCTATACCTTTCATTTCTGCGTATGCTCTTTGCCCTGCGACTCTGTGCGATCTGGGAAAATTAGAAACAGAAAGGAAGGATTTTTTTCATGCGTATGCTCTTTTCCCTGCACCTTAGTGTGATCTCGGAAAATCAGAAACATTGAGAAAAATATTTAGTATTTCGGCTAAAGCTAACTTTGAGATTTTTTTTTAAATTTCTAGTTTTTTGGCTAAAGCTAACTTCGAGCCGCAAGGTTCGTTTTTCTTTGCATATTCGTGTTGGGTTTTGTGTTTTGTGTTTTGTAGGGAAAAAGAGCTTTCTCAAGGCAAGCACGCAAACCAAGGCCCCCCCCCCTCCCTCCCTCTCTCTCTCTCTCTCTCTCTCTCTCTCAAATTTTTTGTATAGGTCAATTGGTTCAAAGCTATTTTAAGAGAGTAGAGGTCTTGGGTTCAAGTCTCCATTTTGTGGGGGCGGATTTTTTCATTCCCGCACATTCGCGCACTTTGCCGGCAACGTCAACAATTTTTTTTTCAAAAAGCCATAACTTCTTCATCCGGAAGCCTTTTTCAGAGCCGTTTTTTTTAAACCGCCTATTTTTTCGAGATCTATCCATTGGAACACTTACTTTCAGCATCTTCAGCTTCAGTTTTTTTTTTAAAATGGAAAGTCCATGCCAAGTCATTCTTGACAGCACTAACTACTTCCAATGGGTAACCTACATCGAAGATTTACTTAGAAGTAAAGGTCTCTTCAGAATAGCCACAGACCAAGAGAAGAAACCAAAAGATGAAGACAAGGCGGCAAAATGGGAAAATAGACAAGATCAAGCACGTGGTTTGATAGGGATGTCTATTTCTCCTGATCTTAGATTCCACATTGCAGAACTTGAGACTCCTCATGAAGCATTAGAAAAACTTGCTAAAGTTTTTGGGATTAAAAATGAAATTAGAGCCCATCAACTTGAAAATGAGCTGCTTACTTTGGATCCTAATAATTTTTCTTGCATTGAAGATTTCTTGTCCAAATTCAAGACCCTTAGATATCTCTTGGAAGGTGTTAAAGTTAAGAAAGAAGATGGTAACCTTATTTATTCCATCCTTACTAAGTTGGGACCAGCCTACTCTGTATTTGTTTCCACTTTCCATTCTACAAGGGAAGCTTTCATTTGTCAAGGACAAGACTACAAGGCCCCTTCCTTTGACTCCTTTTGTGATTCCTTAATAAGAGAACAAGAAAAACTCTTACACCTTGGTCTTCTTAATCTTGGAAACTCTTCCACAAAAGCGTTAGCCGCCCAGCAGCAACCAAATTCAAAGAATCCTAAGAAGTCATATCCTCAAAAGAATGGTCCTAAACCATCTCAGCCTCAAAATGAAAGATCATTTCAGCAAAATGATAAGACCAATAAAAACAAATGGAAGAAGACTGATAGACATTGTAACTTTTGTAATCGAGATGGCCACTTAGAATCTAAATGCTTTAAGAAGATGGAAGCCTTGGAAGCCGCAATGAAGAAACATAACATCCATGTGGAGCCTACTTCAACTTCAACTTCCGGAATGGCACTTTCTGCATGTCATTGTCAATCATCTCAGTCTGGTTATGCATTAAATGTATCTTCTTCTTCTTCTCATTCTCATGAGTGGCTCATTGATTCTGGAGCCTCTTGTCACATGGCCAAAAACCAAGCCATGTTTTCTTCTTTAAATGATTGTAACACCAAAAATATATATATTGGTGATGATAGATCTCTTAATGTTGTAGGGACTGGAACTGTTCATCTAGACAATGGTCAGTTTAATGATGTATTATGTGTTCCAACCTTATCCTGCAACCTTCTATCTGTCTATCAGATAACTCATTCAGGTGAAGGTAAAATTGTTGAATTTTCACCTCATGATGTTGTAATCAAGGATCTAAAAGATCCTAAATAGATTCTAGCTACTGGTCTTGCTGATGATTCCAAAAGGTTATATAAGTTTCACAACTTTGGGTCATCAAATCTTCCCTCAGTATTTGTTGCTCATAATGATGAAGTGAGCAAACTTTGGCATGAGCGATTTGGTCACTTAAACTATCGCTCCCTTCAGCATCTATGTAAAGAAAATATGGTGACAGGTCTTCCTATGGTATCTTGCAGAGATGGTGTTTGTTCCGGATGTGTACTCGGAAAACATCATCGGGACAGTTTTGACAAACGTGCCTCTTGGCACGCCCCAGCCCCTTTACAGCTTGTGCACAGTGATTTATGTGGTCCTCTTCCTGTTGCTTCATTCTCTGGCTGCAAGTACTTCTTAACTTTCATTGATGATTTCTCCAGACGCACTTGGGTATACTTCTTAAAACTCAAGAGCGAAGTATTTAACACTTTTTTGGCCTTCAAAACCTTTGTTGAAAAACAATCTGGACATCAAATTCTTAAGCTAAGAACTGATAATGGTGGAGAATATGTTAAAAACACATTCATCAACTTTTGCACCGAAAATGGAATTCAAATGCAACATACTGTTCCATACACTCCACAACAAAATGGTGTAGCTGAAAGGAAAAATCGCACCTTAAAGGAAATGGCTAATTGTATGCTGCAATCTAAAGGACTCAGTCTTAGTTTTTGGGCCGAAGCAATTAATTGTGAAAATTATATAATCAATCGCACTCCTACTAAGGTTCTAGAGAATATCACTCCAGAAGAAGCTTGGAGTTCCATTAAACCAGATGTAAGTCACTTTCGTGTGTTTGGAAGTGAAGCATGGGCCCATATTCCAGATGAAAAGCATAAAGCTTTAGAACCTAAGAGTGAGAAATGTACTTTTGTTGGATATTCTGAAGATGTAAAAGGTTATAGACTTATTCCATTTAAGTCCAAAAATGTTATCATTAGAAGAGATGTAAAATTTGATGAAAATAAATCGGCCTGCGAGCCTAGTCCGGCGGATGTGCCACCTCTTCCTATCTCTTCTACTTTTGAAAACATTTCTTCTTCAGATGATGAAAGCGAGGATGATAATCCTCCCCCACCTTCTCAGGATCCTCAACTTCCAAGATGGGTCCGTGCTACTCGGGATGCAGCAGGTGATCTTGCCGGTGATCCTACAGATCAGCGACGTACACGTTCTCAGTTTGAAAGAGCCTCTTCTTTACTGGCTCAAGCTCCAGTAAATCATGATCCTGACACTTTTGCAGAAGCTTCAGGCCATCCACATTGGGAAGCAGCTATGAATGAAGAATATCATTCATTGATGACAAATGATACATGGGATCTTGTTCCTCTACCAAAGGGACGCAAACTTGTTAGATGTAAATGGGTTTACAGAACCAAGTATGGACCAGATGGGAAAGTTGATAAACATAAAGCTCGTCTCGTTGCTAAGGGCTTTTCACAGGTTGAAGGCATTGACTACACTGAAACCTTCTCCCTTGTTGCCAAAATGAACTCTATCCGCCTTGTTCTTTCCCTTGCTGCCTCTTTAAAATGGGAAGTCCATCAGATGGATGTTAAATCTGCCTTCTTGCATGGGGACTTGCAGGAAGAAATCTATATGGAACAACCCATTGGCTTCATACAAACAGACTCCAGCCTTGTTTTTAGACTTAAGAAATCCCTTTATGGCCTCAAGCAAGCTCCTCGGGCTTGGTATGCCAAAATGGATAGCTTTCTTTTAGAATTTGGCTTTTCTAGGTGTCATTCTGACAATACTGTCTACACCAAGAAAGTGGGCAACTCTCTTATCATCCTTGTTCTTTATGTTGATGATCTTATTCTTACTGGTAGTGATCCCAACCTTATAAACCATGTGAAGTCCAGCCTTAAAAAGAAATTTGAAATGATAGACTTAGGACACTTACACTATTTTCTCGGTCTTCAAGTCTTGCAATCCCAAGAGGGTATTTTCCTTTCCCAGTCCAAGTATGCTTGTGATATTCTTCGTCATTTTCACATGGAAGACTGTAAGCCAGCCCCTTCTCCCTTTCAGTCTGGAGTCAAACTTTCAGTCTCTTGTACTTCTCCTGAAGTTGATGCTACCTTATACCGTCAACTTGTCAGAAAACTCTTGTATTTAACCCATACTCGTCCTGATCTTTCCTTTGTTGTTGGCCTTGTTGCTCGTTTTATGCAAAACCCCCGTGAAAGTCATTGGAAAGCAACTAAAAGAATACTTCGTTATGTTCGAGGTACAGTCCAGTTTGGGATTCATTACAGTGCCAAAGCAACTCCTCTGTTAGTTGGTTTCACCGATTCTGATTGGGCTGGTGACCCTGATGATCGGAAGTCTACTGCCGGTTATGTCTTCACTCTTGGTTCAAGACCTATTACATGGGCTTGTAAGAAACAGGCTGCCATTTCTCTTTCGTCAGCAGAAGCAGAGTATCGTGGTGCCGTGGAAGCTAGTAAGGAAGCCTTGTGGCTTCGTAAGATCCTATCAGAGTTTGGCTTTGAGCAGCAGCATCCAACCACACTTTGGTGTGATAATCAAAGTGCCATTCAGCTATGCAAAGATCCAGTCTAGCATCAGCGCAGCAAACACATTGAACTACACATGCACTTCATCAGAAAGCTCATTCATGACCATGTTCTTGAAGTGCAATATTGTCCAACAGATGATCAGGTTGCAGACATCTTCACAAAGGCTCTCACAGAGGCGAAGTTCACTAAACTTCGATATATGCTTGGAGTTCAGGAAGTTGTCACTAAGGGGGGATAGGCTCTAGTGCCTCCTTCCTTCTCCTATTGTGTCATATTTGTAAATCCTTCAATCCTATCCCAAGTTGTTCTTAAGGGGGGATGTTAGGATATTTCGACACATAGGATATAGTTAAGTTCAACTTGGTCTAGTATAGAGTTAGGTTAGAGTTAGGTAAAGTGTGTTTCTTTACCGTTGTAAATTTTGTAACTTACAATCTGACGGTCACGATATGTAGTGATCCAACGGTTCACTCTCACCTCGGTATTACCGACACTTGATCCGTGGCTTGACACCCGATTGGTCCATGAGTTCTATTTAAAGCGCATGGAGGGTCATTGTTCGCGTAATCTATGCATGAGAGAAGCTTATGTAAATTTTCATTCTTTGATTAATAAATTGCCTGTAGTACCCACGTTGGGACAGGCCGTGGACTGTTTCCCTCCTTGCACTTTGAGGGTTTTAACCACGTCAAAAATAGTGGTGTATTGATTTGAGATCTGGTTGTGAGCGGTGTCCTTTTGGTATTCTTTCTGAGGAACTTACCCTGTAAATTCCTACAGTCATGAAAAGGGTCCCTACTGAACAAAAGTAGAGGAATGTTAGGAGTTTATTGGACTTAGCTATATATTATAGTAGGTTTATCAAGGAATTTAGAAAAGTGTCTTCACCATTGTTGGGATTGGTAGCCAAGGACTCAAAATTCTGCTGGACAAATAGCTTCCAAGAGGCCCTTGATATTTTGAAATAGAAATTCAGCACTACACCCATACTTAGGGGCCCAAATTGGGCTTTGGCTTTCCATATCCATGTTGATGCATATGAAAAAGTTGTGGGGGCAACCTTGGTACAAATATATGGTAAGTTACCTTATTCCATTTACTTCATTAATAAAAGTATGTCTAAAGCTCAATTTAACTATATTGTAACTGAGAAAGAACTCCTAACTATTGTACACTCGTTGAACAAATTTAGACACTACATCACTCGATACCAAAATTTTGTGCATACTGATCATACAACTATTATATATTTGATGAATAATCCAGATGTGAATTCTAGAATCATTAGATGGTTTCTATTATTACAACAGTTTGATATAACTATCATTGACAAGGCAGGAAAAGAAAATGTAGTTGCATATTTTCTGTCTAGAATTGCTTTTCCTGCCCGTGATGAAGGGATGATTGATGATGAGCTTCCAAATGAGAACCTATTTCTATCTCAGTTCTCTCTCCATGGTTTGTTGACATAGCCAACTACCTAGTTGGTAGAAAATTCCCCTCAAATATGCCATCTAGGGAGAGGAGCATAATTGTAAGGAAAAGTGTCATTTTCAGTTGGATTGGGGGCAGTCTCTTCAAGTTAGGACTAGATCAGATCTTAAGGAGATGTGTCAGGGAGGAAGAAGTCTTTGAAATCCTCTCAGCCTATCATGATGGGCCTTATTGAGGTCATTTTTCATCCAAGAGAGAAACTTTCAAAGCTCTAGAAGCTCACTATTATTGCCCCACTCTCCAACAAGATGTAAGAAGGTATACCAATAGATGTGATTAGTTCTATAGGATGGGAAACCAAAAACCAAGGATGAAATGCCCCTACAACCACAAGTGGCCTTCGAGACATTTGGCAAGTGTGGAATGGATTTCATTGGGCCAATTAATCCATCATTATCATAGAAAAAGTACATTGTTGTGTGTATTAGTTAGTTGATAAACTGGGTTGAGACAAAGGTTGTCAAGGTGAAAACAAAGGAGAATGTAGCTGAATTATTAAGGGAAAATGTCTTGTGCAAATTTGGGTACCCTAGAAAGATAGTCATCGGCCAGGGAGCGAAACTCACATCACATCTGATTGAGAATCTTTTAAGGCAACATCATATCAAACACAAAATATCTACCACCAATCACCCTCAAACAAATGGACAAGTAGAGGTTACAAATAGGGCATTGGAGAGAATCATAACCAAGGTTTTGAGTAAGAGCAGAATGGATTGGGAAGATAAATTAGTGGATGCCACTTGGGCCAAGAACATAACTTAGAAAACAACTACTGGGATCACTCCATATGATCTATTTTATGGAAAGAAAGCTCTAATCTCTATTGAGTTTGAGTATAATAGTTTGGGAATGGTAACCCAATTGGACTTAGATGTCACCAAAGCACAACAAGACAGGTCTCTCTAGTTGAATGGATTGGATGATTTCATAATGTAGGCACTGCTACACATTGAAGTTATACAAGTTTAGAGAAAGGTATGGAATGATAGGCATATCAAGTACAAAGCTTTTCAAGAAGGGGATTGGGAATTATTATATGACGCTAGGTTCAATGATTTCAAAGGAAAACTGATGAAAATATGGTTAGACCCATACCTTATAGAGAAATTTCATGACAATGGAGCTTTTCAAATTAGAACCATTGATGGGGAAGGGATTCCCTTGCTTTTCATTGACTAGGTTGAAGGTATACATAAAAGCTATGTCGAAGGAAGAATTCATTAACACAATCAGCATAAATGTCAATTTGATTGGAAGTGTCATATATTCCAGTCCACAACATTTCTAGATACTATTTGGGAAAAAATAAAAGGCCTGGACGAAAACCTTTATGAGGCATATGAGACCAACTCTTTAGTTGAAAACCTCTATGAGGTAGCCCATGAATGAAAACATAGAAGAAGAAGAATAAAGATCCCTGGGTGAAAACCTCTCTTGAGGTTCCTATGATAGGCATACAAGTTCAAAACCTCATCTAAGGCAACCTATGTGTATTCAAAAGATATATGTAAAAAAATATAGAAAAAATAAAGGAAACAACATAGGAAATGGATTTATAGCATGTTTGTTAACCTTTTTGTCATTTTGCATGATTGAAGACAATGACAGATTCCATAGCTATAGGGCCAACATCCTCAATATTATCTTAATTCCTCCCTCTATACAATTCATATCCACCATCCAAAATCATGTGATCACCCCTGTCCATCATCTAATTAGCTTAAAACTCAAGTTTCACCCCCTTTTTGGATTGCTATAGGAAGGACCTGTAATTGTTATAAGAACATCATGTAGTGCTATAGGAGGACTTTGAAAAGTTACAAAAGGGATATCTAAATGAAAGGACCACCCAACATGACCTTCCTAAGGATGAATAAGATTTCCCCAGCATGGTCCACAATCCATCAATCACTCATCCATCCCAGTTCATAATATATATATATATATATATATATATATATATATATATATATATATATTCACTAAAATCCCTCCATTCTGCCTTATCCCTACTACTTTTTTTTGAGAAACACACAAAGTACATGCTCTCCATTTTCAAAAATATACACCACTCCCCTAGATTGCCAGAATTACCCTTCAAACCTTTTACATCCTCTCTTATCATCCCCATGCAGTTTGAAGACCTTAGAAGAAAAGAAAGGGACTGCTACAAGAAGAGAAACTGCTCCTATAGTAGCCTGTGCACGCATCACAGAAAAAAAGAATCTTGTTTTTTTCATGAGTAGGGGGGCTAATAACGACTTATGAGGCACTCTACAGTAGTCATATCACTCCCTTTAGGACTCTCCACCAGCAGTAGTAACTTGGACATCAACAAGGTACCTGCACACACATCAATAGCAACAACAAAATAACATGAGGAGCAGAGAAGATATGCAAAGGAAGAAAAAACACAAGTCAACTCCCTTGATGGAAATAATAAGGTCCATCTCTAGCATGCACATCCTTGGATCGATTCAATCATCAGGTAGGCATAGGTATGGAAAACTCTCATCTCCTCCCTATGTGTAAATAACAAAAAATGTGTGAATGTCGAGAGGAGGTGTTTTAATAAGTTGGAGGTCACCAATTAACTTGGCAACCCACAGCTAATAAACAAAAAATTATGGTAAGCACTCATGTAATGTGGAGGTGTCACATTAGTCGATTTTGGATCACAAAGATTGGGTGGTGATTATGAGGAATGAGGGAATAATTACTCTGAGTGGGAACAATAGTTAAAAAGAGGAAACCTTGTGTGACTTCCAGGTCATCACAACACTCCAAGCCTAGGCCAAAAATGACATATTATGTATTGGGACCCAAATTATTTTTCATTAACACTCATTTAAAAAATAATTAAGGATAGGATGAGATTGGGGTGCCATCGCTGAGTTTTGAACCTTGTTCTACCCTTTCTACAGGAGGGAGCTACAAGCAAGCCTGCAACTACTACAGGAAGGCCAACAGACTACTACAGGTAGACTAAAAGGGTGAATCAACACTACAAAGAGTTGAATTTCTCTCCAATTTATTATCTTTATCCCAGGGCTAAAGTAAGTGAACCCTCTCCTTCATCCATCCATAAATTGTATGTTGGTGCACTTTAAAATCTACATGAAGTAGCAATACAAGTGTGAAATTGAAATATATTTTTGAGTTGTAGATTAGAGGGAATGTGGCAAATTATCATCAACCAGAGATTTCAACCCACTCCTTCCACTAAATTATACATAAAAGCTATTATAAGAAGTATCTCTTCTTCACATAGATAAAAACATAGAGAAGACATGGGGGGAGGATTTAAAAGAAGGGGTCCCTTAGACACTATAAGAATCCATCTCCACCCTCTAGTGGCATACATTTTTAGAAGACACTAGTGGATAGGATTCTTTTAAATGTTGAAGGGATATGCTCGTGACATTGTATTTGAATTTTCCATGGCCCTAAACTCACCAACATAAGATGACACTACCACTATGGTCAGGACATTAGCTATTTCACTCATCCCTTAGCTAATTAGTCGAGTGAAAACACTAACCCTAGGGATCAATTGGGGAAGAGAAGACAAAACCACCAATTCTGCTCCTAAAAATAACTTCTTCACTCCCAATGAAAAACTTGTCGAATACAATAATAAAGTTTGGAGGGAAAGTGTACCCTATCCCTGGGATGAGGTCCCCTACCATATCATAAACTACATCTCCTGTGAAGGAAGGCTGAGTGTGGTATATGGATACCATTTTAGATTACTTCATGCTCTCAGGTTTCAAGTAGACTTTCCCTTGGTTCAAATAATGAGTGTACCATACTTCCTCCTACACTCCATGAGGGACACGAGTCAAAATGTTAGAGAGAGAAAACACCAATACCTAGGCCACCATGGTTTTATTAAACTAATAATGGTGGATTCCTTGAGAAAAATAAGAATCCCTTTCCTTTTGTCCAAATTCATAGAAATGGATAGATATGCCTTCATTGATACACAGACGCTCACACCAGGTGTCATACCAACCTTTAGCGTTAGAGGCAAAGAGGAGAAAGAAGAATAACAGGGGGAAAAGGCAGAACAAGAAAGAGAAACAAATGCAGAGAGGGCAGGGGAAGATCCAGAGAAAGAGGTAGAGAAAGAGAAATATGAATATGAAGAGGGGGGAAAAGAAAGACCAAGTCTCAAGAAAGCTAGTCAACCTAGAGAAGCAGAGGTATCCCCAGAGCAAGAAAGCTTGTCTCTAGTACCCAATCAAAAATAGGTAGCTACAAACTTATCCACCTTGAGCACCCAAGTCAAATGTAAATGGAAGAGGCAAAGGAAATCTCCCCTCTTCTTTAAGACCAAGAAAAGAACCAGGATCAAGAAAGGAACGCCTCAAACTCCTTCAAAATCCCCAATCACAATTGAAGGGTCCCTAAGTAAGAAAGAGGAGGTGGGGCCCACTAAAATAAAAATTGAAGAGGTCACCTCTCATAATAGATAACAGATACTCCTGTAACATATGTAAGGAGGCCCGCCACTAGATCCACCACCTTCAAACAACCCAGGAAACCTACCACCCTCCAACATAAAGAAAATGGGAAGCTACAAGAAGGGCAGAGAATGCTACAGGAAAAACAAAGTGTGTTACAAGAAAAATAGAGTGTGTTATAAGAAAAATAGAGTATGCTACAAGAGGAAAAAGGGATGATACAGGAGCGGTAGAATGAGAAACAACAGGGTAAAAATGTAACACAACAGCTATAGGAGGTAGAATCTCACGGGGGATTCACTCAGTGAACATCTAACATATCATGTTCATTTGTGGCACATTAAAAAATACACTTAATTTTACTACATACTAGAAAATAGCTCTAAAAATCACATTATTTAACCCCCTGCCAATATGAACCCAATAAAACTTCACAATTTAAAAAACCCATCATTTCATTAGATATTGTAGGTATCCATTTTTTCATTAACATTTTTTTTTTACCCCTTCATATTTTTCTTTAAATTTAAGCTCCATTTTTTATTTTTTCCAATATAAAAACCCTTCACCCCGTATATATCCCCCAATATATTATGGCATTTTTTCCTTAATATATATCCCCCAATATGAACCCACGTGGTATGATATTTCTCCCCCAATGAAGCCCCCATGTAGTAGCTTCCCTAAAAACATTTTAGAAAGACTTCAAAGAGCTCTAGGATCCTAGTACACAACCTAGTTTAAGCTCCTATTATAAATCCATTAAAGCAGGGAGAGTTATTCCCCAAAAAATTGCTAGAAGAAGAAAGAGGAAGAACCCGTAGATGGATGTAGATTGCTAATTCTATAAAGGTGGAAGATGTGGGCCTCATTGAAGAAAAGGTCCTTGAAATGGGAAAATAACTAAGTGAGCTGAGAGAGAAGGAGTTCACAATGAGGGAGAAGCTACAGGTAGAAAATAGATGGTTGAGGGAGAAGCTGCAGGAGAAGGAAAATCAACTGGCCACAATGGAAATCCTCTCCATGGAGGAATTATAGTGAAAAAAACCATTTAAGTCTTACGGACTCATTCTCAAAGAGAAGTGGATGCAATTCCAAATCAAGACCCTAGAAAAAGATGGACCTATGCCATTTCAAGGTTATAAAAAATTCATTGAATTGTGCGCCCAAAATCGCATAGAAGATAGATCAAAATTGGTTCAGTTCTACATGCATAACCTCACCTTCACTAACATGAATATTTGGGATCCCAACACAAAGTTGGGGGATATGAAACTAATTGCCCTAGCATCTTGGATGACTCATGAGGAGGAAAGTGTCGAGGAAGTAAAGAGAGTCATAGAAAAGGAAGAAAAGGAACAACTATATATCATGGTAGAGAAAATAAGGCCAATGGCCATCTCTTAGCAATCCTTTCATCATCTCCAATCATGCTAAACCAGCACCCAAATACCTTTCCACCTAGGAGCAAGCCATATCAAATTTTGAAGACACCCTTAGGCTATTAGGGGCATAAAGCTAGCAAGCTTGTCAGAGGAGATGGAATTCCTTATTCCACAACATCTAGATCAAGGAGTATCACTCTGCTAAAATGTTGAGGAATGCATTGGAAAGGAAACTCCTGTACAAAATACTCATGAAAATATTAAAAGTCAATTGGATTGACTCATGCTCAGTCCACCCTTACTATTAGGCCTACATGCACAAAGAAATGAAGTAGAGGAGAAGAAGGAATGGAAAAAAAAAATAGAAAATAATACAAGCTTCTATCCTCAAGAAGGCACACCATCTGAGGAGCCTTGGGATGTTAGACATGCCACCAAGGCCATGAAGGACATGGAGATAGATGACTGAGTTGCTCAGAGGATTAGAAAAAATTTCAGTAGGGGGTGATGATAAGGCTCATCAACACTTATATCATAGGGGTCATAATTCCATCCTCGAGCTTTAGAACTATCTCTTTCTCACATTTATTTGCTATTTTTGTTATATTATGCTCAGTGAGAAGGGTAAAATATGTTTTTCTATGTCATGTGGCCTAATATGTTTTAAATGTAGGAAATTGATCAATTTTGAGATGATTTCAACACAAGAGCTCGATGTAGACAATAGAGAGAGATTCTAGGAGGTTGTCCACCTCCTTAGTTCCCTCAATCAACCAAAATCACCAATTTTTCTCTCATCATCTCGAGTTCATTGGCAGCCAAGCAGGATGAGGTTATTGGCATCCAAAATAGTGCAATTCAAGGAGATATAGATCCACCTTTCTCGAGTTTTGCGAGACAAACATCCCTATTTTCTAAGGAGGTGTTGGTAGATACCCTCTTGTATAAATAACATGCCAAAGAGTTCATTATGATTCAAACTTTGTTTTTAGCTAAGAGGCTATTGAGCTCAACCACTTCATACTATTATTTTTGGCTTGTTATGTGATTTATTTAACATTGATGCGATGATAATGAGAAGTTTCATATTGATCCAAGACTTGGTTAGTTTCAGAGGGTTGAGGCTCTTGGGTTTGGCCCCAATCTTAGTGGCTTAGGTCCCTCTGATGTATTGGTATTTCTTTTCAGCTTAGAATGTTTGTTAGTTTTTTGCATTTTATTAGAATATAGTTCCACAAAATTCTTGTGACTCCTACCTGTACCTCATCTCTCTCATGGGACTATGAATAGAGGAATCTACAATCACCGCTAAAAAATGATATGTTTATGATTTTTTGGAAAATGGTCCATATTAGCTATCCTGTTTTGCATATGTTTTTTGTATCTTAGAATTTGATTTATTGCTGAGATCATATTTTTTGGCATAAATGAGATAGTGTTTAAATTAAACTCATATTTTCCACCATTGGTTATGTTGTGTTGTAAATTATAAGAGATCATGTGCATGTGATGTTGTAGGAAAGTTGGATCTGCATGCAAGGGTCCTGTCACCATCTCTATACATGAATTATTCTCCATTTTTGATGAATCCAAAATGTTCTTCTTGAGCTCCTTCACATAGGTCACCATCAACAACCCTCTTAGTCCAAAACAAACCCCCCTAAGGTGTTGAGCTTGGCTAAGGGTGTTGGCCAGCTTTCATTTACCACAACCTACATCCACCTTGCCATCCCTTCATCTCATTGTTCCCACCTTGAAAACCCTCTCAGTAGCCTTCTTGTAGCATTATAGGCCTTCCTGTAGCAATACAGGGTTCCTGTAGCAACTTCGTGTATCATGTAGCATCCTGTTTTACCCCCATTCTTTGACCTGTGATGCAAGTTTGACTTAGTTTAGGAGTAATATGAACCCACAACTTGGAATTCATGATCAAAGGAAACACCTAGGCCATTCCATCCATCCTTTTTCCTTCACTGAAAGATAGATCAACATTAACTCCTTTATAACAGATTTAGCACAAGCAAAACATTGATTTATAGGCAAGTGTGAATTAGATAGATGACGCCTGAAAGCTTTAGTTATGGTTTGGTAAGATGATTTCCTGTTTACAAGTCAATTTTATAGTTAGATGATTGATTGAAAAATTGTGTAGTTTCCTTTCTACAGGTAGTATAGCTCTTGTATTATTTCATGAATTTATTAAGTAGCATTTACAAGTTGGTAGCATATCCAAGTTAGGTTTTGAAAAGAATTTACCTTTGACATTAGAGCTAGCTTCTGAATTTTACTTTCAATAGTTAATTTTCCCCTAATTTAGTAGAATAATGGCCATGGAGCACTATTAATCAAGTGTCCTAGTTAATGGTGGAATGAGTAGAATTCCATCTAATGTGTATAGAAAACTATCACCTCGAAGTTTGGATGAACCCTAGGTTGATAAATATAGTTGAGGAGCCCTTGGGAGTTGTATCACTCTTGGTGCAATACCAGGGCTCACCACTAGCAAATGTAGAAATGGGAGTGTTAAATACTATAACTTGCAACATGTATATCTTACTTTATGCACCTTTCACTCTCTTATTATTTTTTTTGCCATTTTCACTGCTTAATTGCAAACCTTACTCAGTGATGTGGTTCCAGCTATGTCTGTAGGATGGTAGGGAGTGATTTTGAATGAGAGTTACTTAGTTTCTAACAGTTTTTGTCACTCGTTCTAACATAGGTCAGCCATAATCAAATTTAATCTCATGGATTCCCTTTGTTAGGTCACAACAAAATGGTTTTTGGGGTTTCCAACCCATTTCTAGGTTTTATTAGGGGTTTTATCAAAACTCCCCATGAGATTTATGTAGCCATGGTTGCCATAAATTTGAAATAAGTTATTCCATTATTACAACATGTGGCCTTATTTGTTTGATGGTTTACTATTTACTGAATATATCTATACATTTATAAGTATGGTCTCTTGGTATACTTGGCAACATTTTAGTGATAAAATCTATGCATTGGATTTCTTCCTTTTTCTTTTTTAAATTTAAAATTCCTGTGTGCAAAGTTTTTGTTTTATTGGAATGATTTTCTATTATTGTGGTAGATTTTTATTGAAAGGTTGACTCAGAAAATTCATGGACATTAGACGTATTGGCTATTTACCATTCTTGATCTTTTTTTTCTATTTCATGCTACATCTCTCTGTTTCTGGTATTCATAGTTGAGTAACAAAAGTTTATATGCTAAATTAAACCCCATGTCTCAGTTCACTAATTGGACTCTCCGCTTTCAGTTCTTTCTATTAGGGATTCATACCATTCAACTATAATGTTCCTAGGTTTACATAATCTTCCCTGGTGCCAATTATTTGATTCACAACCTCTGTTTTTAACCAATTGTCAACATGGAAGGGCAATAATATCTTGATAACTAAAATTGTAGATTCCTATACCCTCGTGGAGGTTAGCTACTAGGTATGACCATTTCTAACATCAGTACTTCTGCTAAGACTTACCCATATGAATTCCTGAACCACTTATGTCATCTCAGTCACACTGCAGATAATAATGGATGTAGTGTGAAATTCATAACATAAGACTTGCTTCTATTAATTGTTTTAGGAAATCATGGTAATTTTATTCAATATAGATAGTGTCAATGACCAAGAGAGAAATCTCATAATTGTCAGTTGGGGATACTATAGTGCTTTTCGAGGAGTTATGATTCAATCATTGTTAACAGTTAAATTGAATAGAAATTTTGGCATCACTTCTCTTATGCCTACTGATTTAGCATCAGGGTACACTCTTTATGACTTATTTTTGCCTCTACCATCTAATATAACCCTACTTAATTATATCCTGTTAACTATAATGATTTTGATTTCCACCCATAAAGGAAAGGAATTTACACCAACACAACATTATTATTCAACTAGACATCATTCCTCTATATATACAGATAAAGGGAATTATTAGTAATTTAATTAGGAATTCTATGTTCATCTTTTATTTTTCTTCATCACATAGATCTAGAAAAAGTATTGCAAAGTTATTAATTAATATTATAACTACTAGATATATCATGAAATGCCATCAAAGGAAAATAAAGGAGTTGGACCTAAGATACACATAGAACAAGGTTTCCCAAACCATGATAATAGAATTGAAATTATGAAATTGAGGGGAAAAGGTGTTTTTGAGATCTGACTATAATAAGTGGAGAAAATTTTCTCTGATGTTTTGTGAGCTAACCATATCGTGAATAATAAAAGGTTCATACTCGTTTCAACCATGTGAATTGATGCCTATTCACATCACTTTAGATATTATGCATAAAAAACCTAAGAATATTCAATACTCCTCTCATGCTCTTATATTTATTGTATGCAATATTAATCCACATATCCTACAATATGGGTATATGGTATACTTCCTACAAATACATAAATACGTAGAATTACATTTAACATTAGCAGGATAAAGAGTTATTATACTATGAGTGGCAAGATTAGAAACATTTTTTTTTGTAACATGCATTTCAATCATCGATCTATAATCTTCCAAACATATAATATTGTTGCCAACGATAACCAAGAATCTAACCATAATTAATGCTTGGAAACCCACTCAGGAAATGAACACGATCCTCATAAACATGAAAAAACTCTTCTAGTTCCCCCTAGCCAAGATCGACTTTCCACAGAAATCAATAAATTGTTTGATTAATAGCTAGTGTACTATATAGATTTCTTCCCAAAGCATTTTTTTACTAGTGTCCTGCTATAGCATTCACCAACATTTTCTCCTAGGCCTTTTGTTTTAGATTTTTTCCAAAAAGGAATTTTTTTTCTTTAAATTCTACCTTTTTCTCCTACAACACTTTATTCCATCCTACTTAGTATCTTTCTCCACATAAGTGATTAACATAATATTTCTCTCCCATTATGTTAATATTTTTTATTATTTTCTCCTACATATTTTTAGGAGATTTTAGGGAAGGTCGATCATGTGGAATTAACCACCAACAATTTTTTCCAAGCTCGAAAGAGAGCTTCTAACTCTAGTGCTCTTTTCCTAAGTTTTTTTCCAACAATTTATCAATTATATTAACAATAATCAAATTGATTACATCATCACAAAAGTTTAAACATGGCTTCCATAGCCATTTAGTGAAATAATAGGTCCATGTCTAAAAATAATCAACATTAAAAGTAGAAATTATAGGCTATTACATCACCCCCCTCACTTAATTTAACGTTGTCCTCAGTGTTTTACCTCTAATTCTCTTCTTTCTAAAACAATGTTGGAAAAGATTCCCCCATATTGTCTTCCATCTCCCATGTGGCATCCTCTGGTGTAGACTACTTCCATTGCGCTTTAACCAGAGTGATCGATTGATTTTGGAGCAATGTTTTGATGAGTCCGATCAATAGGTATATATTGAAGTTCATTATGCTAACCTCCAGCCTTAAAACTATCCTTTTCTCACATTAATTCACATTTTTTGTTATAATATGCTTAGTAATAAGAGTAAAAGGTGTTTTTCATAGTATATGGCCTAATGTGATTAAATTGCTAGAAAAAACAAGCATTTTTGACACATTTACTAAGCAGATGCTTGATGAAGAAAACTAGGAGGGAATCTAACGAGGCTTGTGCACCTCCTTTAACTCTCTAACTCAGCTTGAGATTACCAAATCCTCACTCACAAGCTCAAATTCACTGACAACCAAATAACTGCAAATGCATGAGAAGCTCAAGGAGGAAAGGATCCATAATTTTTGAAATCAAGGAGGGAATCACTCCTATTTTCAAGAGAGCTACTATCAACTACCTTTTTGTATAAATAAACAAGTTGAAATGGTCATTAGGATTCAAGTAGGAGTAGGTATTGAGCCCAGGGCTTGACATCGTCATGTTTAACTTTCATGTGATGTATGAGACTACTATTTTATGACAATGAGAAGTTGGTTATTAAGCTACATCCGAGCTGGTTTTAGAGGGTTGAAATCCTTGGGTTTAGGCCCAACCTAGAGGCTTTTGGTGCCTCTTCTATATTTCTATCCTGTTTTTTGTTTAAATTATTTCATGTATTTATTTTACTACATTAGATGTTAGGCTATAAAAACCTGTGATTTCAAGCTTCCCTATCACCTCTTGTGTGGGAGAATGGTTGGAAAGATTTACAATATCAGTGTAAAAATATTTTCTTTATGATTTCTTTGAAATAAATTGATGTTAGTTTTCATACTTCATATTTACTTTATGCAACTTAGGAGTTATTTTAGTGATCAGAATAGTGTTGTGACATAGAATATATGTTATCCAAATTCAACTCATATTTTTGATCATAGTTTATATCATCGTTTTAATGATTAATTGATGCATGCATGTGGCTAGTTGTAGGGTTCAATTCCACTCCCAAACTTTTATTTCAACAATCACTCTGTTTAGACAATTAAGGACACAATGGGTAATCATATTGTTGCAAGATTGACCTTCAAGAGGTCATGGGATTTTCTAGGAGGCTTACCTAACCTTCATTCACTCCCTCCTACCTACATCCACCTTTTCATGCCTTCAAGACACCATATCCACCCTAAAATGGCTCTGAGAACCCCTCCTGTAGAAATACATGACCTCTCATAGCAGCACCTATCGCTGACCTATAGAACCATTTTCCTCAACCTATTTTTCTCCCCACTTCAACCTTATCTCGTTCAAAATGAATAGTGACCCAGAATTGAGATTTGATGATCAAGAGAAGCTCCTAGACCGCTTCAACTTGTTCTTTTCCTCACTGCAAAACAAAGTAGAATTAGTGTTTTTCGTTCAAAAGCATGATATAGGTTAGATTTATAATTTTCAACCAAATGTGAAGTCGATAAATGATACATGCAAATAGGTTACTGATTTGTTGAATTATAGGTAGATTATTCCTTTCTATTTCATGTAATGTTAATCAGCATCTATAAGTTAAAAAAATGGAATTTTCATTTTCATGGTTAAGAATCAATTTTTAATTGTACTTCCTTCAGCAAGATTTCACTATAGTTTATTTGGACAAATGGTCTTTGAACACCTTGATATCATGTCATGACTGAGGGTGGCATGCTTAGAACCTAACCTATTGTTCATATAACATTCTCACATCTAAGTTTGTACGAACCCTGGGTTGAAAATTTCTATTAAGGAGCCTCTGGGAGTTGTAACATTCTTGGTGTAATACGAGGGCTCACCATGTTTCTCTTCGATCTAATATGCGAAGTGGTTCTACTAGGAAATCTTCTTTTTGTTCCACCTCTATTAAATTCCAATCTATTAGGTGAGATTTATCATGAACATATTTCTTTATCAAAGATACATGAAAAACATTATGTACTTTTATATGGCTGGGAAGTGCTAGCTGGTATGGTGTCGATCAAACTATTTTTAAAATTTCAAAAGGACCACAATATCATGGTGCTGCTTTAGCACAGTTTCCCACTCTTAGGGTGATCTTTATTGGTTAAAACCTTACATACACATTCTTTTCGATTTTAAATTATTTGTAGATTATCTTTAGATCAACATAGATTTTCTATTTATCTAGTGCGGTTTTAGATTTTGTGTGATATTTCTCAGCACTTGTTCCATTTCCTATAGTGCATCTAGTCCTAATATTAGTCTATCTTCTGGTTCACTCCAACTAAGAGGCATGTGGCATTTCCTCCTATATAAATATTCAAATTGGCTCATTTTTATGACAAGTTGGTAACTATTGTTGTAGGAAACTTCTCCTAGATATAAGAAATCTTCCCACTTGGTAAGTCTGTCCATGTCACATATTCTTAACTTGTCCTCCAAAATCTAGTTGCTTCTTCCTCTTTGTCTATTAGTTTGAGGGTGATAAGATTTACTAAAATTTAGCTAGGTCCCCATCCGTCCAAACAAGTTTTTCCAAAACTTGCATGTGAATTTAGCATACTTATAAGATATTACCATTTTCGGTATCCCATGTAATTGAAAAATTTCCTGCATGAAAATGTATGCAATCTATGTTGTTCCAAATGTAGATTATACCAGTATAAAATGTGCTACCTTTCTTAGTTTTCTTCAAAAACCATAATGGATTCATGCTTCCTTCTTGTCCTCAGTAGTCTTGTGATAAAATCAAGGGAAATCGCTTGCCATTTCCATTCTAGAATGGGTAGTGGGTTTAACTGTCCAGCTGGGTGTTGGTGTTCTAGCTTCACTTGTTGAAACTCTAGACATTTAGATAAATATTTTGCTACTTATTTCTTCATATCAGGCCAATAAAATTCTTTTGTTAGTTCAGAAATCATTTTTTGATTTCTAGGGTGTCCTACACATGATTTACTGTGATGTTCATTTAACATAGGTTGTTTAAATTTTCTTTCATTTGGAATATAAAGTCTATTTTCGTATGTTAATATTTTTTGTGAATTTTCCGCATAACCAAAGACTTCTCCTTGCTACATTTTTTTGTTGAATTTTTTTATAAATTTGATCCTTCTGTATTGAATTTCTTATATCATCAACAAAATATGTTTTAGCATTGCTAACATTAATTTCCATTAGTGAATCCACATGTATACTTAAAGTATCTGCTAATTTATTTTATTTACCCTTAATATGCTTTATATAAAATTCAAATTCACTGAGAAAATTCATGCTCCTAGCCTATTTAGCATTTAGACCTGTCTATCAAAAAAGTACTTCAGGCTAATGTGATGGGTAACAAGTGTGAATTTTTTCCCCAATAAGTAGTTCCTCCACATAAATTTCTTCTCTCTCTACTGAAGTTAGATTTAAATCATTTGTCATCATGTCTTGTAATGTTTCTTCACTTGTGTATATTATTTTCAAAAGAAACATATATTAGTTTACATATATTAAACATATACACAATTTTATACAAGCTATTCACTATGATGGTTTCTCATATGGCTAGTTTGTGAAATCGTGCTCTAATACCATATGTCACATATCCAATTTCGGTTTTTTTTTTTTTCGTATTTAACTTCTCAAAGTGCTTTACATGGATATTGGTTCATTATATATAAGAAAATTTCTACATTAAGAATATATGAGTAATATTTAATTTGACTTTTACACATGATTACTCAATATATCATATAGTGGTATATTTGCCACCATACTCCATATGTACATAGTTCTTTCTTTATTCTTCTTCTTCCTTTTTTTTTTTTTTCCAGTACGGAAAAAGCATGATTTTGTATTAATATTAGATGAGTTACAAAATTAACATGTTGTCTGGAAAAACCATACCAGAACCAAAAAAATAGACATAACAAGTCTATAAAAAGTCACCATAAGACATTATCTCCAATAAACAGTGCTAGGAGGGGAACAAAAATATGTGACAAACATAGGAATATGTATGTTATCAATATACAACCCAAAAAGTTAGGAAAAAGTGAGATAAATCCCTCTTGATATAGAACACCATCTGTAAAGGAGAAAACTCACTTCGCAGAGGATATTGTGAAAAGCCCAGTGGCCAAGCAAAATGAGAAACAAACAGGGAGAGAAAGAAATAGATACAGATTATGTTTATGGGAGGGAAAAATCCTCTATATGATAAGTAATATTACCCAGAAGAATGTCCATTTTCCATTTACTCGGTTGTAGTAGTAGCCCTTTCTTTGAAAAACTATCTGCTTGTACATTTTGTGATCTGTCCATATGTTAAATAGAATAATCCACTTTTTCTTTCCAAAAAAAATCGGTTCTGTTCATCCACCCTGTTAGTAGTTGTTTCTTTACAGAAAGTTTCCCTATGACATGGTTAATTATGATTTTATAATCTCCATAGATGTGAAGAGTCGGAATGTTTAGGAAAGTACTGAGATATAGGAGACCTGAAAGTGTCATTGCTTCAGATTTGTTATTTGTGCCTTCTCCACCATTCCATTGAATGTAGAAATTATGATTTTCATTCACAGAGATGAAAATACTGCAGGCACATATCATGTTTTACGCAGCCCCATCAAAAAACTCCCTAGGGAATTCCAACTGAGAAATATTTTGTTTCATGATTTTGTTTTTACATTGTTTGATCTGAGGCAAATAAGAGTTATAGAAAGAGATGATCTTGTAAAAAATTAGCTGAAAATATTCCTGTTTGTTTTGAAACTTGTTTCTCCACTTCCAGATTATCCAAAATTCAGTTTGTGGAATGGATCTCCAGGAGGTTTTCTGTGCACTCCACCATTCAAGTGAGTCTTTAAGATAAGAGTGTATTATGAAACTAAATGCAAAATAAGACGATAGTTTCCTCCATACCTGAGAGGTGATGCTGCAATTAAGGAACATATGATAGTTATTTTCCCCATCAGCTTTACAGATTAAGCAAAACCCCGGTCTTGTCCATTGTCTCTTTTGCAGATTTTCCCAAGTGAGGTTTTTATTATGGTAGACAAGCCAAGAGAAAATAATAATTTTGTTAGGGACACCTGTTTTCCATAATGGAGAAGGGAAAAGATGATCTGAGAGAGAAAGATGACTCCTGGTTAAGGTTAAATAGGTTTCATCAACGCTTCTGTTTTCCTTCCCCTTTTTCCCCTCCAGGTGAGGAAGCCATGTGTTTCAGTGTGGCAGAAATTGATATTCCTTATGATCATCAGAGTCTTGTTCCATTGAAGGGCCAAATTTGGTTGTAGACCCAACTCTTGGGCTTCTTTCCATATGGGAGAAGGTCCCTGCCAGCTTGCAATGACCTGACACCAAACAAAAATCCCTGAACAATGGAAGGAATTTTTAATTTGTTGTGGTATAAAGAGATCTTTCCCTACTCTGGAAATGGGATCAAAGTCTATATACACACTATTTCCATTCTGTAAGCTCCAAGAGAGATTTTGAAGGAAAAAAGACTCGATTTTACGAAAACTCTGCCAGATAGCAGAGCCATGTGAGGATCCTATAGTGCCTTTCCTGTACCAAAAAGAGAAATATTTGTTGCCCATATACTTTCTTCTTATGGATCTACTCCATAAGCCATCTCCATATATACCCCTCCATAGAGATTTACATAACAAGGCAATCCCAAATTTACGAAGATCCATGATCCCCCAGCCTCCTAGATCCTTAGGAAGAGTAATATTTGAAAGTTTTGTCAGATGAAATTTCCTTTTTTCTTTGCATCCACCCCAGATGAAAATTTGTTGTCAGTCTATTCAGCATTTTTATAATACTGGCCAGAATGTAAAAAAGGTGGGCCCAATACATAGTCAGTTGTGCTAACACAGATTGTGCTAGTACCGCTCTTCCTGCCATGGACAAGCACTTATTTTCCCAGCTTGATATCCTTTTGAAATAACGGTCAGTGATCCATTGCCAGTCCACTCTAGTATAGCAAGAGGGTTTAAGGTGATATCCGAGGTATTTCATGCCGTCCTTTATAACCCTTTCTTTTATGTTATACAACTCTACCATGTAATCAATGATTTCCTTATCACATTCCCCGTGATAGAAGATGGATTTACTTTCATTTGTTTGAAGGCAAATAGCTTTTTCAAAATTATTCAGGATGTTATAAATACATATCGAGGTGAGACGACAAAGCATTCTGAAAATCAATATGTCATCCAGAAATAGACTGTGAGAAATGTAATTTCTTTTGCTGATCATCATAGAACGACAATGTCCCTTGGAGACAACCCTTTTAATATTTACACTTAGGTAGTCCATTTCTAGGATGAAGAGTAGCGAGGAAAGGGAGCATCCCTGTTTCAAACCTCTAGCAGCAGGGAAGAAGAAAGAACGATATCCATTGATAAGGATAGAAAAATTAACATTCTCGACACAAGCCATGACCCAGTTAGAACAAGAAATATTAAGGCCAATTTTGGAGAGTACACATCTTAAAAAACCCTAATCAAGATAGTCATAGGCCTTCTTGAGATCAATTTGTAAAATTGCAACATCAAGCTTTTTTGTGTGTAGAGAGTGCACACTCTCCTAAGTGTTTGCAACCACATCCAAGGAAAATTTTAAGGATGGAAAATTTTCTTGAAGTTTAAAAACATTGGCGAATCTCACTAATCCCTAATATGCAAACTATAAAATTTTTATTGATATATTTGTAAAATAATTCAAATTTATAATGATTTTATATATAGCCTCTATACAATGTTGGCGATTTTTAAGGTAAAATAATTTTATATTTTAAAATTTGGGCGAATTGTCTTTTATAAAATTGGAGATTGGCGAATCTTTTTTGTGGAAAAATCATGGAAAATTAGCCCACTGGGCGAACATTAGCCCCTAAAATTTTCCATGACCACATCGTGGATGTTTCTGTCTTGAAGGAGACCATGTTGTTCCCGTGAAATGAATTTAGACAGGGTATCTCAGATTCTACGAGTAATGATCTATGAGATAATTTTATAAATTGCATTGCACAATGGTATTGGTCTGAAATCCGAGAAAGAGATAACATTTTTCTTTCTTGGAATGAGGGCAATGTAGGTTGATGATATGTATTGGTGAATTTTTCCCGACATTATTAATCCTTTGACCATACTTAGAATGTCCATCTTAACTAGATCAAAAAAGTGGATGAAGAATTCTATAGTCCATCCATCTGGGCCTGGACATTTATCTTTCTTAAAGGATTTCATTACAGATAAAAGTTCTTCCTCTGAGACAGGTTTGAAAGTCTATCATTTTGTTCCTCATCGAACATGGTAGGAAAAGGATCAATACCCCAGAAGATGTCTTCAACCATGCAGTTCTCATTTCTATTGTAGGAATTTTGGAAATAACTTACAACCACATTACAAATATCTTCCTGAGTATGTAAAATGTTACCTTTCTCATCCTTTATCTCCCATATAGTATTAATGTCACCCCTCTGATTAGCATATCTATGGAAAAATTTAGTATTTCTGTCACCTTCCTTTAACCATATAGCTCTACTTTTTAGTCTCCATGAGGCTTCTTCTATGGCAAGAAGACTGTGTTTCTTGAATTCGAGCTCTTTATATGATAGCATAACTTTAAAGGAAGGCATTTGTCAGACATTCTAGAGGCAATCTTGTCCAGTTCCTTCTGAATATCTTCTAGGGCCTTTCTATTAGATTTTAGCTTGCTGATTTGCCAGGGTTTGACTATGTTCCTGAGGGAAGCTAAATTGTCAAGGATATTCTAAGAAGGAGAGGAGCAGTGTAGAGGAGGGTGAAGAATCCATGAATTCTGAATGAGATCATTAAACTCAGGGTCATCCAACCAAATTCTATTGAATTTAAAAGGAATTCCCTTCTAGATACCATGATTTTTCCACTACAGAATGATTGGTCTATGATCAGAGATAAAACAATTGACAATATATGAATCTAGAGAGCCCAAATGTTCCAGTAACTTGTCATGAAGCAAAATTGATCAAGTATTTTGGCTAGATAGGAGGGGCTAGATCTGCCATTATCACATGTGGGGGCTATTTTAGATGGACAAACATCAACAAAATTATGAGGAAGTAGGGCATCTTGAATTAGTCCAGCTAATGGGTCTGCCTTTCTTCCCCTTCCCCAAACTTCATATCCACTAAGGGTACAGTTTAAATATCTAGCTATCATCAATGAGTCTAGTTCCATAATTTCAAATAAAAGAAAATGATTCTAGAAAGAGAAACGATCCTTATAAGGTGTATAAACATTTAGAATATGGATGGAACCAGGTATGTTGTGAAAATTTGCTAAAAGAAAGATACCAACAAAACATCTGAAATGTCTAACCAATACCCATGCATGATCCCATAAAACAGTAAGCCCCCCTGATAGGCCATTGGACTCTATGGCTATAATGTGCTAGGTTGGGAACATTTTCCTAAAATAAGAAATAGTTTTAGATCGTCCATGCCTTGGCTCCTGGATAAGAATAATATTAGAGTGAGATCTAAGAAACAAGTCCTTAAGGGCTAAAAATTTTGGGTCCACCCCCAGACCCCTAATATTAATAGACATGATTCAGGTCATGGAGAAAGGTCAATAGGCTGTCTTGCTCTAAGAGGCCCATGGGAAGAGAGATCAGTTATGGGAATATCTATGAGGAAATGATCCATACTTGTGTTAGAGGGCTATTTTTCCTTCCGCGGAAATGTCTGCTTCCCCTATTCTGCTTCCTCCTGACGGTGATGTTTCCAGCCGAGGTTGGGCTAATGTGAGGGGAAGTAGGTGAGACAGGTTTATGAATGGTGAGGGTTTGTAGATCAAGAGTCTTTTTTCTGAGGAGAAAATCCAGGTCACTTCCCACAGAGTTTGTAGATGAGGAGATGGGGGAATTTGGGGGGGTAACAGGGAGGCAAGGTTCTTTGCCTTTTGATTGGTGAGAGGCTCTGATTGGGGAAGGTGAGGGGAGGGAACATAAGTGATATGAGATGAAGACGGGACATTGTAGAGAGGATGTGGAAGAGGTAAGGGGGCAGGGACTTCCTGACAAGGAATGGGTTCAGAAGGGGGAGGAGAGATGGGATGAGCAAGATCCCCCAAAGGTGGTGACATTGATTTTTTTGGAAAGTAGGATGTAGAGGGAATAGTTATCAGAGAAGTTCCCCTTGAATTTTGTATAGGAGAAAAATGAGGGGAAGAGCAATTTGAATTACCTAGAAATGTTGACTTCCGGAATGACGCCTTCCTTAATCTTTCAGCTTCCAACTGTTTCTTCCCGGAAAAGATTGTTTTTGATTTGTCCGGAAACTTCCTTCCATGTAGATGACCTCCCAGACGAAAAGGGCAATGATCTTTAAGATGACCAGTTCTGTGATAGGTCGAACAACAGAAGGGGACCCCCCAAAAATCCAACCTCTGCTGCAAATTGATATCACCCCAATGAAGGTCTATATGGTCAGGAAAACCACCACGGTATTCCTTTTCAATGAGGATCCAGGCCACTCTTTTGTCCTTTGCCCCAAGGCATTTCGGGTCCACATAGACAAATTTCCCGATGGCATTCCCAATATCTGTTAATGTATCCTTTGTCCATAATTCAATTGGAAGGCCAGGTAATTTAACCCATATGAGTTTATTGGAAGGGGTATTATGCAGAGGATTATATCCAATGTACCAGTGATGGAGAGCCAGGAAGCTCTTACCATGAACCCAAGGTAAAGTTCGAATTGTCTCAAGATCCTCCATACTCAGAAAATGGAAACTATACCAATTTTTCATAAGTTTGACAATCGTAGGGATATATCCTAGTAAAGATTTCCATTTGGATCCAAGCCAATTCCTCATTTGGGGGTCGTCCATATCGGGGAAATACCAACGTCCAACTAGAGCACGTTTCTGAAGGCTAGTAATTCTGTCTGCAAGGGTCACACTATCCAGGTTGATAACAAGGGGGGCGGGATGGTCTTTATAGGACATTGCCTATGTTTACATCGAGGTAATTCATGCTCGCCACCCTGATAAACACGTGCCAGTTGGGTTGATGGGGAAATAATTAATTCACCTAGCGTAGTCTACTAATCACTTGGGATACATGATCCAGTGTGGTTCATTTCCGCTTCAATGGTTGCACGTATCAATGCGGATGAGGCAAACACATCAGAAAATATTTCCATCAGGGCCTCGCAGTAAAAAAGGCTAGGAAAGATAAATTTTTGAAATTTAGGTGAAATGTGAGAGGACCGAGAGAAGAAGGTAACCAAGGAGTCAACGGTCCTGATGGATGATGTAAATGATCTGAATGTGTGGGATCAAATGCAGTCAGATGATGGTTGCAGGGATAAATAGGGAAAAGGACACATCCCAGGCTACGAGGGGAATGTTCATGTGAGGCGAATATTTCCCATTAGGAAAATCCTGACATAAACTAGGGAAAATACATTGTAATATCGGTAAAAATAGGAAAACGACTACTTGAGTACTTTCTTGCTGACAAAAATCTAAGAATATATGTGCAGAGTCAAAAAAAGGTAGGGTATGTGAAACCGCTACCATCAGTAGGAGAATTTGGCGGTGGGGTAAAAGGCTTCAATACTTTTGCCAAGCCAACTATCCCTTTCCCATCAACACGCGTCCACCCACACGCCAAAAAATAAGAAAAGAGTCACCAGAGATGTTTTCTGTCATCGGAAAAACTAGAGGGAATAGCCATGTTGAAAGCAAGTTTGTTACCTTAGGAGAACCAGACAAGAAAGATACGGAGAATATTCCAGGAAAGGAATAGGATTTAGAAATTTTAAGCATTAAGGACCTTAGTGAAACTACACAGAGCCTATAGAAATCTTCCCTATGAATGTAGACTACAAAATATTTCTAAAAGAAGCTTATTAAAATACTAAGCAACAACAATAACAACCTTTACAGTTACACCACCATTTCCCAATTCTGCAACCAAAACCTAAGCAAGGGCAAGAAACAATACAGACATTTGACAGCCAAAACCACACATGATGGCACAAGGAGAGCTCATAAAATTGTCTTTTTAAATGGAGCAATATCCTACTAGAAAAACAGAGAGACATGCAGCCCCAATTCTAGTAGAGACAAGATTTATAGAGAAGATCTTTTTCGATTCTTTGCAATTTTGTTCAAATATCGGCAAAATGGAAGAACTTCATACCTTGTTAAAATGATACCCCTGTATAAACCAAACGAGCTTCAATATATAGTCCTTTTGTAGGCTGTACAAAATCACCGAAGCTGAGAAAATACATTCCTTGCCGTGGTGACAGGACCAAAAGACCAGTGAAACCAAAACCGAGAACAGGGTTCTTTAATAATTTTCACAAAAACCTACTGAGGAAAATAGTAACGTTATGGAACGGCAGATATGAGGAGAAAAACAACAAGGGATACGCAAAAAAAGGGAAATATACAATTAGGGTTTCATTTGCTGGAAAACTATGGCAAAAAACTTGAAGAAGTGAGGGAAAAACTGTACGAAAGTGATAAAAACAGGGTTAAAATAGAGGACTATCAGAAGAACCCCTAGAAAAGATTTAAATTTCTGGAAACACTATCTGTTTAGAGATATTCTCCTTCCTGAACTCATAACAGATATAAACAAAACTGAATGAAGATGACTTGAGGAGTAAAACTGAATAATAACTAGGAAGAATAAAAACTATCAAGGAGTTCAGAGCTCTGGTGCACTTCCCGTGTAAATGGAAACTCCTTCCAAAAGCCCAAGGAGAAAGGGAGGTGAAAACTGGAGGCACCGTCAAGCGAGGATATTTATTCTCACACCCCACCGAGGACACTGATTTAGCTCAGTGGCAAGTTGCGTAACACGTAACAATGTGTTGCAACATGTATCGGATGCGATGATGGGATTGGTAAAGGGTTCAACTACAGATCCAGTTGTGGTCACAGGTGCATTCTGGATTGTCCAATACACTACTTCGTCATGTACACATTGCGATCTTTCATTTTCCAGCGATCTCGGCACAGGTCTTGGCATTGGATGATGAGTGATGGAGGATTTGAAAAGTAGATTTTCATATATACTTTATAGTTACTCATTGGTGGAGTGTAAAATGAATAAATAATTTCACTGTTAATAATTTAGTTACCTCATGAGGTAGATAATTCAAGCACACTATAAATTTGCATCCTAATTATGTTTTGAAGGCATATAATATATGGCCCCTTGGGGTTTGGCTTCATTTTACATTTTAACCAATGTTCTTAAACACTATTAACTATTATTAACATGCGTATTCATATATTGTGGAATCCATGTGGGATAAAAGAGCAATATATGGTTTTATATTTCTTATTTGCTTACACCTGATGACATGAGACTGGCCACATGCCAAAAGCAAATGCGATTTTCACATGTACTTAGTACTTGGAATCTTTAAACAATGGCGATTTTTTTTGTGCTTATCCTAGGGTTGTGGTCCATCTATCCAAACCCTAACTTTATACCCTTGTTTTTCTAGGTATTCAACTTTGGTTTCACCTTTGTTGCTCCATAGAATGCCATCATGGGGCCTTAGAATAGATTTGCACTTATATCTAGTTATGGTGGTCATGTGACCTTTCCCACACTGGTATATTTTTTGCTATACTGTTCACCGCATGGAGAAAGAAATGACCCATTGGTAAGGCTATAATTTCAGGATTTCATCTGTGCAGGGTTCATAGTTATTTTACTTTTCTACTCTGTATTTGATTTGTCCTATCTAACTTATCTTGGTTAATGTATCATAGGTAATCCACCCAAAATAGTCGTCTAGTATTATTGTTAAGGGGATTTCACCCCATTGGAAGATTGAGGAATTTTTTCAACTTTAATATTATTTTCGTGGAAATTTCATAGGTAGCCTGGCCTTGTTCTAAATTTTGTCTTATTTTCAGTTAATAAATACTCGGTTATTCAAACCCCATTTTATAGGTTTCATTTTTATCTTTGTTGTAGATTGTATGACGAGGGTTTGTAGGGTTTCAACTTATATGGTAACATGTGTAATACAAGAGTCTTGGCATGTCTTCTCTCATGTTATCATTTCCCTTTAGAGTATCTGGATACATCTCCTGTAGACGCATGCACTCAACGCAAGAATTCCGGTGTGGAGGATTTGACCCCTAGAAGCCCCTACCAATTCATTGAGTCAAAATTTATCTTCAATGTTTTCTTTCTCATTCATTCTTCTAATATGGAACATGGATAAGAATATCGTATGGCTATTGGTTTTAGTTCTGTTTATTTATTTGTTCCTTTTTGTTATTATCAATTCTGTTGTTAAAATTTATGCATTCTGGTATGTGTAGAATGGGAGCGCTAAGTACTGTAACTTGCAACAAGTATATATTTATTTATCCATCTTTCACACTCTTTTCAAATTTTCTGCAAATTCCAGAGTTTAATTTCAAACCTTACTCAATTATGTGGTTGCAGGTATGTCTGTAGGATGGTAGGGGAGTGAGTTTGAATGGAGGTTACTTCATTTACAACCCATGAATATCGCTCGCTCGAACACAGGCTAGTCATAATCAAATTTCATCTCATGGATTCCCACTGTTAGGTCACAACGAAATGGATTTTTGGGTTTCCAACCCATTAATGGGTTTTCTTAGGGGTTTTATCAAAACTCCCCATGAGGGTTATGTAACGAAATGGATTTTGGGGTTTCCAACCCATTAATGGGTTTTCTTAGGGATTTTATCAAAACTCCCCATGAGGGTTATGTAGCCATGGTTGGCATAAATGTTACTTTTGTTACTCCATTATTATGGCATATGGCCTTATTTGTTTGATGGTTTATTATTTACTGAATATATGATGTTGTACATTTATAAGTATGGTTTCTTAGTATGCTTGGCAACATTTTACTGATAAAATATATGCATTGGATTTCTTCCTTACACTTTTTTGAAATTTAAAATTTGTTTGTAAACATTATGTGGCTTATTGGAATGATTTAATATTAGGCCATATATTTTTATTGAAGGCTCAACTGAAAAATTTCATGGACCTCGGACCTATTATCTATTTGTTGTTTGTGCGATTTTTTTTCTATTATGGGCTATCTCTCTCTATTTATGGTACTCATAGTTGAGTAACTAATTTTTGTATTATAACATCAAACCCATGTCTTAGTTCACTAATTCAACTCTTTATTTTATGTACTTTCTATTTTCAATTTGTCCCATTCAACTATGGTATTCCTTGATTTACATAATTTTCATAGGTGGTGATTATTTGATGTGCAACCTTTGTTTCCACCATGGGTAAAACATGTAATGATAATGATATGCTGGAAACTAAATTTGTAGATTCCTCTCTCTTCCTGGAGGTTGGTTGTTGGTAGTGACATTTTCTCAGACCACTGCTTCCACTAAGACTTACCCATATGAATTCTTGAATCGTTGATGTCTTCTTAGTCGCACTGCAAATATTAATGGATGTAGTTTGTAATTCATAACATAATTATCATTTATGTTAATCGATGTAGGAAATCATGGTAATTTTATTTAGTATAGCTACCGACAATAACTAGGAGAGAAATCTCATAATGGTCAGTTGGCATCATTATGGTATTTGCTTAGAAGTTATGACTCAATCACCATGAACAACTAAATCGAATAAAAATTCTAGCATAGCTTCTCCTATCCCTATAACCTTAGCATCAAGGTACACTCTCTGTCATTGATTTTCTCCTCTCCAATCTAATATAACCTTCTCCAACTACACCCCATTAACTAGAGTGGTTTCATTTCCACACAAAAAAGGAAAGAATTGTATATTAGCTACAACATTCTTATCCAACCATATATATATATGGAATTATTAGTAATTAAATTAGTAATTATGTGTTTTTTTTTTGGCATCACATACACTCAGACTAATAATCTAGAATAAGTAATACAAAGTTATTAATTGATATTATTAACTATTAGATAGATAATAAAATAACTTCGAACGAAAACCGTAGCATTGGACCTCAGCGACATGTAGAATAGTGTCTCCCAAACCATAATAACATGACCTGAACTTATATAACTGACGGGAAAAGGTATAATTTATATATGACTATAGTAAGACATGAAAATCATCTCCAATGTTCTATGAGCTAACAATATTTTGAATAAGAAAAGGTTCATACATCATTATGTCATGTGAATCAACTCCTATTCACATCACTTTAGATATTACACATAAAAAACCTAAAGGTATTTGGTACTCATATCATATTTATTATATGAAGCACTAATCCACTATTCACATCACTTTAGAAGAGAGAGAGAGAGAGAGAGAGAGAGCATATTTATTATATGAAGTATGGGTATAATATATAATTCAGAGAGAGAGAGAGAGAGAGAGAGAGAGAGAGAGAGTTGGTACTCATATCATATTTATTATATGAAGTACTAATCCACATACCCTATGGGTATAATATATAATTCTCTTTGAGAGAGAGAGAGAGAGGGAGATAGAGAGAGAGAGAGAGAGAGGGGGAGGGGGAGGGGAGGGGAGGGAAAGGGAGAGGGAGAGGGAGAGGGAGAGAGAGAGAGAGAGAGGTACTAATCCACATACCCTATAGTATGGGTATAATATATAATTCTTTGAGAGTGAGTGAGTGTGTGAGAGAGAGAGAGGTATAATATATAATTCTGAGAGAGAGAGAGAGAGAGAGAGAGAGAGAGAGAGAGAGAGAGATATTTAACATTAGAAGGACAAAGAATTTTTATACCAAAAGCAGTAGAATTAAAAAAAAATGTTTGTCTAACATGCATTTCAATCATCGACCTATAATTTGCACAAAAAGGAATATTGCTGACAACCATAACCAAGAATTTAATTGTAATTACTACTTAGAAACCCACTTAGGAAACGAACACGATCTTCCCAACAAATAAGCAACCTCTTTGATTCATAGGTGGTGTATTTTATATATTTCTTTAGGCTTTCCCATAGTTTCACTTAGGCCTTTTGTTTTCTTTTGTTTTGTTTTTGTTTTTTCATCTTTAAAGCCTTTGTTTTTCTCCCACAATGCTTTATTCTACCCTACTTAGTATCTTTATCCAACAAAGTGATTAACATAACATTTCTCTCCCATAATGTTAATATTTTTAATTATTTTCTCCTAAGTACTTTTAGGGTATTTGAGGAAGGCCCGTCATTTGGATTTGACCACCAACAAATTTTCCCAAGTAGGCTAGAAAGATTTTAACTCTAGCGTTCTTTTCCTCAATGTTTTTCCAATAATTTATTTATTATATTAATAATAATCAAGCTAGTTACATCATCACAAAAGCTTTAAGATGGCTTCCATAACTATTAGGTCCAATAATCGGTCCACGGCTAAAAACAACGAACATTAAAAGTAGAAAATAGAGCGGTATTACAAAGTTTATACTTATGTTTTATTTTCTAATGTAATATTAATTTCAAAAAATTATATTCAATACCGTTACCAGTAAGATTTAAAATATTAACAACATTAATATTTAAAGATTAATCTTATCATATAATCTTATTATATGATAGTATAAAAATAATATTATATTATACGATTAAAATTATATTATAATGTTGACATATTAACATGTTAATCTTATATTTAATATTTAACATTTAACGTGTTAAATATTATAATATAATATATTTTTGTTTGTTTGTCAAGTGGTCTCGACTATTCAAGCTTGACCCATGGCTTGAGAAAACGTGACCTTAGGGTATCTAAGCCATAAAAATCACCTAGGGATTGCACCCAACCTAGGCCTTACCAATTCTTAACATGGATGAATTTTTTGCCTACAGAGTTTCAAACTAGTGACCTTTACATCATGGGTTGACTTAATGGTACACCCCATCACCATCTATTCTACACCCCATGAAATAAATATTATAATATAATATTAATGCAATATTAATATTACAATACAATATTAATTACATTAATATTAAAACTTATAATTATAATATTTGGAAATTATAATTATAACATTATAATTCATAATATTTAGAACATTAATATTTAATTGTAACATTAATATTTGTAATATTTATAATATTAATATTTATATCATTGAGATTTAGATTTAGCATTAGTATAATATTTAAGATTTAAATTTAACATTAATATAACATTAAGATTTTAATAATATCATAATTTAAGATTTTAATAATATCATAATTTATTGGAAAATGTAAAAAAAATAGTTTTACACATAATAATATAATATTATTTATAATATTAGGTATAACAGTTCATTAAATTTAATATTAGTAACATTAAATTTAATTTTAACATGTTTAATAACATTAATAATATTGTATTTATAATGTTACCAAGGATATAATATTATAACATTATAAGGTTTTAAAATATTATGAACATTGAATTTAATAGTATTATTAGTATTAGATATATAATATTAATAATATCAAGTTAAATATTAAGTTAATTTTATTAACATTAGATTTATCAAACATAATTTCATTTAGTATTAATAATATTGGATTTATAATATTAATAATAATAGGTTTAATGTTAATAAAATTAGGTTTAATAACTAATACATGGAATGAATCATAATCAATTACTATGTATCGAGCAATAGTGATGTTGTAAATGACTATGATTCAATTAAAAATATTAATATAAAGATAAATATTAATATTAAACCTAAAACATTATAAACATAAAGATTATGTTTAGATATAAATATAAACATTATAAACATAAAGATTAGGTTTAAATATCAATATCGATATTGAGGGATAAACATTTAAAATTTGGTTCAACATTATCTTTAATAACATTACATTGAACCTTAGGTTTATTTAGAGGATTAGGTTGTCTAGGAACATTAAATTTGATAACATTATATTTTTTTAGGTTTAATGTTACTTTATTTATTTATTTTTTTCTCAAGTTTGACGTTAAATTACTTCAAAAATATAGTACAAATTGATGTTCCTGTGCTATTGGCTGCCCAACTAGAGAAACAACCCAGTGTCCTAGATTTATCATCTCCATATTGCAAACACTATGATTTACCAAATTGTTGTTGAAAATAAACATTTTCCTGACAATGTTTCTAAATACTTCAAAACAACAAAAAATCATGGTTCAGAGGAGCAAAACCACCCATATTTGTACGACGAGAGTGATCAGATTATGGATCCTCCAACACTAAACACTAGCCAGTTATAGGGCTAATTGATTTGAGATAACAATCGAGAGGCTACATAAGATAACATCGCTAGGCCCAGGGATGAGATGTTGTGCCATAAAACATGTGCAAGTCACGCTTCCTCATTTCTAGTAGAGGTCTTGAGGGATTGTAATGACCCCATGAAGGGAGACATGTAATGTTTTATGGAAATCAAATGCTAGGGCCAATTGCCAATCCAAGCCCCCATTTTTTGTGATATCGCCCTTCGATTATCATTCCATGTATCTCTTGAGCCAACTTGGTTAACCCTTCTACCTTCCTTCATGAAGCTTGGGTGGGCTCTTGCATTGTGATTCCCTCATAACAGCTCCTTAGAGGAAGTAAAATTTAGTGGGATCATCTCAATTCCAATGAGGCATACTTTGCATCAAGGACATGATTGCCTAGGTGGTTTACAAATTGGTTTCCTATGCATCAAACATGAATATTATACATGATTTCTTCCACTCTTTGTACATGAGATTCGATCTGCCAAATTTTAGTGACTTTGGAGAGGGATGACACACTTTGAATTTTTTGCATAATGTTGATGAGAATTAGAGAGTCTCCCTCGATGCTCAACTTTTGACAGGAATGTTTGATGGTGATTTCCACACCATGTTCCAATGACGATATTTATGCTTAATTCTTAGTGATTATGCCTAATTTACCTATATATATGCTTAACATTTAGCCTAAATTATTACAAAAGGTGCCTCCATGGCTTGCTCGGCCTAAATTACCTTGACAATATCAACAAATGTCAACTTTATAAAGTCTATGGGAGGTGAGAACCATGAAGAAGGGTTTACATCTCTCTTGTCGGGCATATGACTGTCTATGGGTGGGTCTTGCTAGCAAATGCCCAATCGATGGGGAATAGTTTGTTCCCTTGTGGGAAATTCCCAATCTTTGTGATCCCAATGCATCGAGTTTATTGTCTCTTGAAGGAAGTAGGGGATGAAATTTTAGACGATATCTGTTGTTGAGTCAGTGTCTTTTAAAATTTATGTATTTGTTTCTTTCCAAGTGATCTAGATAGTGAAGCCGAAGATTAATTGCCATATTCTATTTATAATGGGGCTTCTATAAGGCATTATGTTCCAATTTTCTAATGAGAGAGATATGGAGCTTGGTTTAAGTTACACCTTAATATTTTCGAAAATTGGGAAGTAAAAGCACAATCGAGAAAAAAATGTTCCATACTCTCTGATTTCTCACGATAGAGGCTGCATATACAAGGGCCTGCAAGGCCTATTTTATGTAGATTTTCCCATGTGATCATCTTTTTCCACAACATCAACCATAGGAAAAAGATTATTTTCAGTCAATGATTTAATTTCCAGAGGTAATTCCTCAACACATTTTGATCAGTATGCTCGTTGTCAGTTAGAATTTTATAGGCCTCTTTTAGATTGAATACACTAGATGAGTCGTAGCCCCATCAGAGGATATCAAAATCTAAAGTTACTGCAATATTTTGAGTGGCTAATTCTTGTTACAGGATCTGTCTTTCCTCTTCATGAGTGTGAGGAAATAGAGGGGAGTAAATCTTCCAGGAGGCCCGTTTGAAGTTGGAAGGAGGATTCTCCCATAATTGAGCCACCGTAGAAATACCTTGATGCAAATGATGGTTTCTTACATGAAGATATTTGGGAACTGAAGAAAGTGTAGGCCATTGGTTCCATATGTTCTCCCAAAATAAGGTTTTTCTGCCACATTCGATTTCACAAAAGCTACGATATTAAATGAGAGCTTTATTATTACATGCACCATTCCATAAATGAGATTGTTTTGGGTCATCTAATAGTCATATGTGTTGCCGAGGTTGCGAATTTGGAGCATATTTATTTGTCCACATGATACACAAAGGTAAAAAGGGATTTTTAAGCCAGAACCACTAGATGTTATCACTGAATAATTTACGGAGAATGTCAGGATCCCGAAGACCTAACCTGCCTACTACTTTAGGAAGACATATTTTGTCCCAAGCCTTGAGGGCTCACCTTCTCTGCAGGTTGGCACCTCCACATAAAATGGATCTATGCAGACTTCTGAGTTGATTGCGGATTTCTTTGGGGGAAACTAAGGTCAAAAGGAGATAAATAGGCATGGATTGTAAAATAAATTTATGAAGGGTGAAACATCCAGTATACTTGAGAGATCTAAAAGTCCAGCTAGAGAACTTGGCTTCAAATTTCAGGAGAATATTTTCGCAAACTGAACATTTGAGAGGATTGGAAGTGAGAGGGGCGCCAAGATATTTGGTCGGAAGGGAGATCTTTTGAAAAAATAGGTATTGAGAGATATGCATTTGAATAGCAAGAGGAGTACGAATGAAGAAAATATGTTATTTTCCTTTATTGATGTTATTTCTTGAGGCAATTTCAAATGTGTTTAGGATATCCTTAAAAATATTCACTTATTTAAATGTGTCTACAAATTGTTGGTGAGATGAACGTTGTTGAATAGAGCCTAGTAGAAGACTCGTGAGTCTTTGAGTGGCAAGTGCATGCTTTACAGAATGTTCGAGGCCCTCAGCTACAAGTGGAAAGATGTAAGGTGACAGGGGGTGCCTTTGTGTTATTCCTTTGGGGAAGAAAAAGGTTGAGAAGGTGAGCCATTAAAAATAATGGAGAAACAATCCCAAAAGATGAGAGCAATAACCCAAGAGATCTACATATCATGAAAGTCAAAGGATTTAAGGACATGACAGATATACATCCATTAGGGGATTTTTAAGGTCTAAAATGCGCCTCCTAAGGAAATTATAAAATAATATCAAAAATAATAAAATACGATTAGATTGCATCATCAAATTTTAGAGAGAAGAAAGAAAAAACTATTTTTTGAACTCATATTTTCAACTTATCTCCCAATGGGTTTACTCAAATTTCGAGCGACAACGCTCATTAGATGCAAAATTTGATTCCTCATCCAAGGAGTACCCATGTTGCATACTTTTGATGGATACTACTACACTAAAAATTATCAATACATGAAATATGTGATTGCAATAACGATTTTCCATGTATTTCTCATTTTTTGTGTACAATGGTCCATGTAAAGTATGTAACATGGGTACTCCTTGGATGAGGAATTAAATTTTGCATCCAACGAATGCTCCTATTCTCAATTTGAGTAAAACCTTAGGGAGAGAAGTTGAAAATGTGACTTGAAAAAGAAGTTTCTTTATTTTATTATTATTTATTATGTTTATTCTTTTACTCCCAAAATGGTTGACATCATCCCCCATGGTTGACATCATCATCTTGAGTCTTATTGGTTCTTATAAAGTTCATTTTGGTTGTACACTTTTCTTAGGAGGCCCATTTTTTACCTCAAAATTCCCCTAATGAAACTAACTTTATCAAAGGCTTTGGAAAATTCAAGCTCGAGGAACATTCCAAGAAATTTGGAGGACTAGAGAGAGTGAATGTGCTCCTAGATAAGAATAATATTGTCTATGATATATCAACCCTTGACATAGCTAGTATGCTCATGGGAAATGATGTTAGGTAGAATGGGCTTGAGACGGTTGGCAATTGTTTTGGGGATGATTTTATAAATTTCATTGTAGAGGGAAATGGTGTGGAAGTCAAAAGGAGAGAGGGCATGGGAATATTTGTGCATAAGTGGAATGAAGGTCACGTCAAATGATGAGAGAAGGGAATCTGAACTTCTTGAGTCATCCACAACTTGTTAGAGATCCTTTCCTAGAATTGGCTAACAGACTTGGAAAATTCTCCAGTGAATCCATGTGCAGCTGGAGCCTTGTTCTTTGGCATGTTCATCATTACTATTTCCACTTCTTGAAGTGTAATTGCTTTTAAAAGATCTTCATTCTGCTATGTTGAGATTAATTTAGGTATATGCTAAGTGATTTTTCTTATCTCAAGTGATTTGTATTGGACGGATTCTACTAGGGGTGTAGGGATGTACTACACGATGTTTTTAGTCAATTCTCTATGGATCTATACATAATGACTATTCTGGGTGCATAGATTACTTATTTTGATGCGATGCCCATAATCAATAATTCACTTATGAATTTTTTCTGTGTTCAACCCTCTTCGTGGAGCCATTTTATTCTAGATTTTTGTTTATGCAATATCTCTTCTTGTGCAAATTTCCCCTGAAGTTGGAGACAGAGGCTGCGTTCCTTACCTTTTGTTTTCCCAGATCTTCCTTCTACCATTATTTTTTATTTAAAATCTTTCATTTGGGTTTACCTTGAAATATGTTCCCAAAGTCACTTTTGTTCCAAGCCTTTATATTTTTCTTGTATAATTTTAAGAGTTGCTAGAAATGATACATTACCCTACATGAAATGATTGCAGTCTCTACCCACAACAAAGTCATGTTGGAGAGGAAATTTTTGTGTCATAACTAGAAAGCCTCGAATCTTAAAGGGTAATTATTTGGTGAAGCAAGCCAACCTAGAAGTAGTTGTATGGGTGAATGATTCGAGCCATCGATGGGTAAGATAGAAGCGTTGACTATCATGGTAGACAAAAGGAGAGATTTAGTGAGAATATAATGATCGAACATTGAATAAATTTGTTTATAGCCACCCTGATAATTATTCCATGTGAATAATCTGTTGGAGGTGTGTATTTCCACCAACTTGCATGAATCAATAAAGGAATTTGAAGGTACTGGCTTCCACTTCTAATTTCTTGATTCCTCCTTAGTTTTCGTGGAGGGATTGAATCAGGTTAAAGTCTCCTCCTAGAAGGAAATGGTCCAAGGATACAAGGCTCAAAGTTAGGTTGAGGTTGGCCAAAAGGGTTCTTTTATCTAAATGATTGGTAGGTTTGTAGATGTTCGAGATGAAACCAGATTGAGCAGATCTAATGGGTTTGAATTTGAGATTGAGTATACGAGGAAGGGAGAAAGAGTTATATATTTACACTATCAAAGGGTTCCAAAGAATGGAAAGCGCCCCCTTCCCAGCCCTACCCCTGTAGCACATTGAGAAAGGAGGTTACAATTTTTACATATTGAATTTATGATTTGAGTGAGGCTCTAGTAAGAGCACTTAGTTTGTTCTAAGAGAATAATATCTTTTCATTCTTGACAAATAAGGTTTTTGAGGATACCACGTTTTGATTTTCTATTCCTCTCATGTTCCATTCCATGAGATGAATTTCATCATTTGGCTTTGGATAGGAGGGGAAATAGGGATGTCAAGGGACCCACACAACATGAGTTAACCAACATGTTCACCAAGGTCTTGCAAAAGCTCTTTGTTAGGTTTTTTCTGTTCCTTTCCAGGTTCTTTATAAGAGAGAGTGGAATATTGGGGGGAATTACACTTAATCCCTTTCATATAAAGATAATAGGAAGGAGGATAGAAATTACCTGATGCTATAGCTCTCCAAAGAAGTGAATCCTGACGCCTCATAAAATTTCTGGCTATGAGTTAGATCTCATCTTCAGGGATAATTGTTGGATCTTTATTTTTCCAATTAGCAACTATTTGCTCAAGATCCATGTCCTGCAACTCAAGATCCTGTAGTTCCTCCTCTTCCATAGGGGATGGAGACATTGTAGGGGGTTTCTTGGAGATCAAATCTAGATCCTTTGGTGTAGAGTTCTATTTTTCCACCCGTGTTAAAGGATCTTATAATTTTATGTCTTCCTAATCTTCTATAGTTGTTCCATTGTTATTCTATAAGAGGGTGAATTTATTTTCTCCATGATTGTCAGCATGTGCTGAAGATTCCCCTTTCTTTTTGGCTGTGCATTTCTTACCAGATTTTGTAGTGACGCCATCTTCACTTGGTTATTGAGACTTCTTGGAGGTCACTGGATCCATTGTAGAAGGTCTCTTAGGGCAGTATTTGAAAAATGACTATAGGCATGAAAATAGTTGAAACTAAATGGAATATACTCATAGTCAATCAATTGTTCCTAGACATTGTCTCCACATATTAGTTGGATGCTCATCGGGAGAATTTTAGTTTGATACACGTAAAAACACATTCATGCATAAGATGTGTATCACACGATGCTTATGACTTCTAATAACTTGACAAATTTCCCCATGTTATTTCCTATATGAGTTAGGATTTTGAAATCCCAATATTCATGCAGATTTGAGTAGAGCCTAATCCATATTGGCAGAAATGAAAAACCCTTTCTTCATGTCAAATTGAGGTACCTAGGAGTTCATGAACAGACGAGATGGCTTCATAAAATATGCCCTTGTTCCAGAATGTTATCCGAATTTGCTATCTTATTAAATATTAAAGTAAAAACCCCCGTGGATCCTAATTTTAGCTTTGCCTCTCCTTTTATGGCCCAGTTTTTCATCGATAGGCTAAGGAGAGTTTTTTCTGATGGCCAGTGGCCAATAAACTTGAATATCATGGGTTTCTCTATCATTCGTTCAATGGTAGATTGAAGTTTTTCTTCTGGTATCTCCAAGAGAAATAAGTCCTGAGGTTGGTGGCGACATTTACTAGGTTATGTGTTAAGGTTTGCAAGTTGATCTAGCTGATTGTTGGTCATTTAAAACTGACTTGGATCTATAGCGGTAAAGGATCCAGGTTATTGTCTAATGTGTTGAGTGACCCTTTTTCTGATTGAGTGCTACACAAATTTATTTTTTACAACTTATTTAAAGAAGGGCAGCCACCCACGAGGGTGCCATTTGAATTGTGGCCGAGAGTATTTAGTGGGAATCATTTCTAACCTTAGTACAGAGTCAAAAACTTACACAACACCTAAGAACCTTCTAATCTCAAGTCCATAAAAAACCAAAATAAGATGCCACTTAAATAATATTAACAATATTACCATTAATACTAAATAATATTAAAATTAATATTAATATTAGATAATATAAATATTAATATCGAATTAATGTTAAATTAATTAAAATATTTGAGTTAAACAAAACAACATAAATATAAGCTCATTAATGTTATTAAAAATATTAATGATTTTATCAATATTATAAATTTTATTAATAACATTAAACATCAACATTAATGTGAAATACTAATCATAATAATTAATATTAATATTAATATAAATATAAATATTATATTAATTATTATAAACATAAATATTAATATTAAATATAAATATTAATATAGACATAAATATTAGTATTAAACCTAGAAATTTATATAAACATAAATATTACGTCTATACATTAATGTGAATATTACATTAAACGTTGATCTCAATATTTCTATGAAACATTAGGTTTAATAATTTTAAGTTTATTTAGGTTCAATGACATTAAGTATATAACATTAGGGACTTTTATATCATTAGATTGAGGTAGCATTATATTATTTTATAATATGATGTTTATAAGATTAAGTTTTTTAAGATTAGCAAAAATGGGTTTACTATTGAACATAAATTTTAATATTAATATTAGACATAAATATTAACATTAATATTAAACATAAAAATTAATATACATATAAATATAGGTTTATTAACATTAATAATATTAGGTTTATAAAATTTCGTTTTTTTTTTTTATAATTGTAATAATGGTCTTATTACTCTTTTGATTTTATAGAATAGGTATATGTGAAGTTATGTCCATGTGTAGTTTGAAATTTACACATGCCTATTACTTTTAATTTTATTCAACATTATTTGAAATTTGTTTTATTGATTTCACATCTATTGTTTTTATGTTAGGTGATTTCATTGTTTGGTCAGGGACCTAACTATTTGGATTTTTTATCCATTTGAAATTTTTGAAATTTTTTTTTTTTTTTTTGGCTTTTTTAATAGGTTGTGATAAACTTTAGCATTGTTTTCAAATAATGGAAGAATGTTTTGCTAAACCCTTCTTTATTATTGGGTCGCAATCATGTCTCCATGAACAAATTTGGATTTAAGGTTTCTTTCTTCACTAATTAAGACAATTATTTTGTTGTTGAATACCTTAATCATAATGTGTGCATATCTCATTTTCATTTGTGATTCATAGATTCAAGTTACAAATTAGAGTATACTATTGGATCAATGGTAGTTTTATCCTTACCAACATAATGCTCCCATTAACACAACTATTTTGTAATGAATCCATTTACAAAGGCCTTCATCACTAACTCTCCCACTAATTTATTATTTTTTAATATTATTCATTATATTATTTGATCCTAATCCCTCATTTAAATCATTTTAAAATATTATTAATTTTAATATATAAAGAATACATTAATTATTCTTGAATATTAGAAAGTATTAATTATTTGATAATATAAAAAAAAACATAATATTAATCATAATAATATAAACATATATATTTATTAATATTGGAAAAAACATTTTATTTATTTATTTATTTCAGTTTTAATAATTACATAATCTATTCTGAATAATTTTATTGTCGGACATTTTTTCAAAAGCTGTAATACCATTTCCCTATTTATTTGATACTAATGTTGATAATTTTTCCACATACTTTTATCCGCATGATCAACCTCTGTTGTGGGTTCGAAACATCTATCTTCAAACAATACAAATGGGATAGATCTGGAAAATCTGTTAACACAAGCCTTTAAAAACATAGGGCCAATACAAATTAGAGACTCGAGAACCTTTTCATTATTGGAAAAGGTAAGTAGCAAAAAATATTACTGGGTTGTTCTAAAACATAGGTATGATGTACCCTAATAAAAAATTTATGTTTGTAGTACGGTTGATAGGGTTTGGCGAAGGGATGAGATTCCATTTGGTGGCAGTTCAACCCCTAGGAATGAACAATTTTATAAAAGTAAAATGTTTTGGCTATATCTAGACAAGGATTATGAAGATTATCCTTGATATGAGTATACAATCTACTGGTTTTATGCGATAAAAAATGAATGGGGTTTTTAGTTTATTCCAATCACTGAGATACAATGTATATCATTAGGAATATAGAAGAATCAATTAAAATGCCTTGTCAATGATGGCTTGAATTTTGTATGGTCTATTAAATATATAAAAGATTTTAAATTTGGTCAATTGTGCTTTGAACGAAGAATAGGCTACTTTGAGGATGATTGGGCCTTTATATGGGAATTTTTGGAAGGAAATTCTATATATATAAATAGAAAATTTCTTGATTATCTTCCATTTCGAATAGTCCATGGTGTGGTGCTTATGTCGAGTTGCAGTGAAATTCCTTTCCTATTATATGACATGATAACTCAACTCTGTTTCCCAACAGATATTGATAATTCAACTAATAAATAAAAGCCTGAGTTTTGTTATGCAATGTTGCATGATTGTAATGATTTGATTGAGTCTGGAAATATTTTTGCAGTTGTTCGTTATATGGATTATGTTCATGAGATTCCACCAAAAAATATAAATATGGAGCCTTAGGCTATTAGTCCTATTATGAGTTCTTATAAATAATTTTATTTTATATACTTTCAAATATTTGGGTCCATATGCTAATACTTTATATATATATCCTTCTGAAATTTCATGAATATGTGTATGTATCAGAAGTTCAAATTTTAAGCCCATTGCAATTTGCTGAAAAGATCATATTGTATGTTCTTAAGTTTTCCTAATTACATGTAAAAATGTTTAGATTCTCTACATTTTCCTTTTTATGAATAATTATAATTATTATGAATTATGTTATACATCTTATTTTTATTATTTTTTCTTCATCAATTCTCTAACATGTTATATTTTTATGAACATTTTAATATTTACATTTATATTACCATAATATATAGTTCCAAATATTCATATATACTTCTTATTCATATAATTCTTATATTCTTGTTATTCATATAATTCTTATAATATTGTTTTCCAATTATATGGGTTTCCTATTATGGTTTTAATACGAGACAAATACATTTAGAATTTCTTGTTTTACTTTGTAGATAAGTCACGACACACCAGAATATTCCTAAATTACGTTTATATGATTTTCAAAAAGCCTGGTATATTTTCATAAGTTTATATGGTTGGAAAAATACCATATAAAATTTTCATGTTTTTATATGGTTGCAAAAAAAAGTGTTTTCCTTTTCACACTTATGTGTTTGTTTCTATTATAAATATGTAATTCTATGTTGTTGATGATACCGCTAACATACAAGGGATCTTCCTGATATAAGGTTCCAACTAGACATCACATCATTTGGTGTAGGGTTTCCATTGGGAATACGACCTAGCTACCGTTTACTTAAATATATGCCTTGGCTTTATCTATCTTCACGAAAGAGAAGCACAATTGTCCTTTCAAACGAGCAAGCTACTATGGCTTGTGAATGTTCAATTGTTGATGTATCAAGGTTCTCCTACTGTAGGGGAAATTAAGTGAGCCTCTAAGAGAGAGGTAATGGTACTGCCCTGATAGAGACACACATGAAAGAGAAAAGTTTGTCTAACATCAAGAGAAATAGTTCACAAGGATGTGACGATCATTATAAATGTAACTACACATTTACACCAAAGAGCACCAAAGTAAATCAAATAGTTCAGTTAATCCAGTGCTATTGAAAACAAACATGAACCATAAAAATTTAGAGAATAATATTAGAAATATTCACAATCCATGTGTGAAAACATGTTGGCATGGAAGGCTTTAATACTAAGCAAAAGTCACAAGATAAATAAATTCAATGAACATCGCTAGCGCACTTAGTGGAGTCTTAGAGCCACTACTTGTTTCCAAAATATAGTAACTTTGTATCTCTAATTCCTTGTGGGAGAAACCAAGGTTAAACATTCTTTACATGAGAAATGAGGATATATTTATAACTTGAGGAATGGATTTTCAAATCCTCATGACTCTTGACTTTCTATCTTCTACTGAATTTTCGAATTCTACAACCTTTGGAATTCCAAGTGACTTTTTAAATTACATATGACCTTTGGTATTACATGCCTTTTGGAGTTCCGTGACTCTTTGGTTCATAAAAGACTCTTGGTCTTCCACTTATTTTTCCTTTAAAATGATTACAATTATACATATTGACTTTCACATCATCATATGATGATACTTGATATGTCATTATATTTGATGACTAGGACCAATAATGAGTGATGACATGTTTGTTTCTTCAGTGGTGACATGAACGACAATTTCTATTGTTAATCAAGGTTGTCATTGATGTAAATATGACATTGACAAAGATGGAAAATATTCCAAATGATGATGTCATAACTCTTGTTTGATAAGGATGCCATCAATTAATATGTCAAGCCACTAATGAAGAAGTCTTAAGAAGTTCCAAGTGCCAAGTCTCAATCATATGCCTTAATTGATGATCTAAACCTTAAGTGTTAGTATACAAGCCCTTGATGAAATATGGAGGACTATACTCGATGAAGACATAATATTGAAGAAGGACCAATCATGATGATGGTCTTGATAACATCATTAGAATATTGCTTCAGAACTTTCCTAATGACAAATTAATGAAGGTTACACTATGACATATCACTACACTAGTATATAACAATATTGTTGAATATGTGATGCTACCATGATGACATGGATACTTCCTCCTACATGGTGATACTATGATCCTTTGATTGATGACAAAAGATCAAATGATGAAACAATGGAGAAGCTATGTTATCCCAAACTCCTTATGCACAAAAATTAAGGAAAGTCACAAAGAAGAATATTTTTACCACCTTAGAGCCGTCCTTTGAAAATTATTCCTATACCATCTTTTAAAATATATTTTTTCCTTTCAAATGAACACTTATTTTCCCTGGAATTCCAAATAGTTCATGAGATATTGAATTTTAAAGTCAAGAAAATTATATTTAGTAGTGAGCCAACCTACATCTTGTCTTTCAAGTCAACCTCCATAGATTGATGCGTCCTTTCGCTTTGGCTTGCAAAAATCACTATATATAAGGATTTCAAACCTCATTCTCACTATCCAATTTGGTGATCATCATAGAAGTTCCAAAACAACTCAGATAAGGGAAAATAAGGGAGAAAGGAGCACAAGAATAATTTATAATGATTTGGGTTTAAATATTTATTACAACTACAGTGATTCAGAAAACTCTAGATAGAAATATATCTTGGAGTGGAGTCTTATCATTTTCAGACTTTGATCCTTGAAAACAGAAGTGTGATCTCTTTATCCCCTATAGCTAGGATTATGTGACTGTAATAAAAACTTGCTTGGACTATGGTGTAAGAGGTTCAGATCCTTCACTATGGTATACTCTCTTGGCTCGGAATGTGTAGAGGACTGAATTACCTTAATTTTTATCATTCTAGAATAGTAAGACTTCTAACTCAGGCATTGATAATCTTCCTCGGACTGTGGGAAAAGAACTTGTGATGTGACTATATTGTGATAAATTCTCCTCAGCTAGTGGAAATACACCTTATTTCTAGCTCGAACACCTTTAGAATTGAAGTATTTTTTGTAGCAGAATCCTTTGCGACTCAAACTATGGTGACACATGTACATTGCCAGTTCCTTTCTTGGATTGTGGTGAAGTATAGAATAAAATAATATATGTTAAATCTTGTTGAAGTTTAGAGCAGTCTTTGGAAGCATTTCTGAAACATATCTGAAGTGTGAGAGCCCTTGTACTGTATTGAAGACCTTGTTCAAGAAGACATACTTGTCAAGATGTTAAAGTATCTTGTTGAGAAGAATTAGAGAAACCTCTTTAAGGAACCTTTGTGTTGATTAGAGGTAGAAAATATTGGTGAGCTATTCAAGCAATTCCTTGGAGAAACATTGTTGAAGACTTAATGAGTATATATGTAAAAGGTTGTTTGGTTGACACCCTTGAAGAATTTATGGAGACCTTGTTCGAAGTCTGTGTGAAGTTATCGTGAAGAAGATCCCAGATTGGAGTGTTCTTGTTGAGTAGCCTCGATAGACTTTAGAGACATTGTTGAAGACAAATTGGTGAATTTTATTGAAGATAACATTGAAGATCATGATGCATCACAGATGAAATCATGAGGTGACTTTGAGAATTTTCTTGGGTACGATGAAGAGAAATGGTGCCACCTTCTAAGTGATGAAGGTTGTCATTGATCACGTGACATGGAGACTAAGTGAAGGGATAATTGAATATTGTTAGAACTCATTGAAGAAGACATTAGGAGAAGTGAACTATAACCAAATATATCTTGACAATGTAAAGAAAGGGTTGGAGCCCAAGATGTTGGAACTGTGTGAAGATAAGGTTGGTGCCTTAGAGGATAGGGTTGGATCCATAGAGGATCAGAGTCCTTAAGAAATGAGGTCGGAGCCTGAACCAGATATAAGGTTGGAGCACTTGAGGTTGGTGCTCCAAAATTGATAAGGTTGGAGCACTTGAGGTTGGTGCTCCAAAATTGATAAGGTTGGAGCCTTGGAAGTCCAAGTTAGTGCTTGGAAAAATACAAGTTGGAGCCTGGGAGATTGAACATCAATGTCTTCATCTAGGGTTGGAGCCCTACATATATTGTACTTGACTTATTGTAAAGAAGAAGTTAATTAATGTGTTTATTTTTATTGTTCATTTTGTGATCTAAATATAAGTTCTATAACTGGTAAAAATAATAATTGAAAATAAATATTGGTTCAAGCCCCTTCTTAGTATTTCCAACAATTGGAATTAGAGCCAATACCTTCACTCAAAGACTAACAACTTGAAGGTTGATCCTTAGAACACAAATGGTAAAGCCAAATAAGAAAGCCTCCAATCCTCCTAAATATGTATCTTCCTCAACCATGAAAACTAAAGACAATCAAATTGAGAAAGTTCCAATGTTCAATGGAAACTTTGATGTATGGAAGGAAAGAATGAGAAATTTCTTAATGGGTCAAGGCATTAAAGTATGGGAATTAATGATTAATGATAGCACGATGGATGTAAAATACAGGGAGCACAATGGGAGAGTGATGAAGGACTTTTTGAATGTGCTATCTAATTCTATAAAGGAAAATTTGGAGAAATATTTGTCAGCAAAAGATATATGGGACAAAATTCATGACCTTCACTTAAAAGAGCGTTGACCATGGCCTCTAGTCAAGAAGATGATGGAAAGTGAGAAGGAAATCCAGAACCCATGAAGGAAGCTGAAAATAAGAGTGATGACATCAAGGTCATAGAAGACATAGAAGAAGAAGAAAGTAAAAAATATTTTGAAGAATATCTCGTGACTAAACCTATAGCTACCATGGAAGTGATTAACAGTTGAAAAAAGAAAATGAGGAACTTAAGAAGAAAGCTCAATATTGGGACCAGGACAAGACAAGGAAGGAAGTTGACCTTTTAAAGCTTCAAGTACAAGAAAGAGATGAGGATTTCACGATGCTTAAGGAGTAATTTCATGAAAAGAAAGAAAGCATCATGAGTAAGTCATATCCATTATAAATCAATTGGATAAGGCAAAGAAATGGGAAGAAACTTTCTTAAACCACCTTGAATAAAGACTCAATAGTTTAAACAAACTTGAAACATAGACTTATCAATACAAGGAGGAGGTCTCCTCCCTTAGATATCAACTAAAAGAAGCAAGGAAATAAACAAAAGAATTTGAGAAGGTGATGGAAGCTTTGCAATTCATAGAAGGATGAGTTGATGAAGCAGAAAAGGAGAGAAACACCATGACATGCCAACTAGAAGAAAAGGACGATGACATCACCAAGTTAAGATAAAAAATCACTTCTCTTAAGGCCCAATCATGTGAAACAACCAAGATGAAGGACAAAATGGACATCATACTATCAAAGAATGATGAAGAATGCAAGAAAATGAAGGAAATTTTTTTTCTTAAAAAGGAAGTTGATTTGCTGAATCAAAACTTGAAAATTTCTCAAGCCCTAGATGACATCCTAAGTCATCAAAGATCCCCCCTTGATAAATCAGGTCTCGGCTATGCAGGTGAATCCTCAAGCAAGATGATAACGCTTCAAAGAACAAGGATGTGAGGAATCCAAAAAGAAAAGTTGATGCTCCCAGTTCTAGTAAAGGCAAGGAGACAACTATGGAAAAAATCCTACTCCAAGGAGACTTATAGATGGTTTCAAGAATATAAAAGGCAATGAATATCATCAAAGAATCCCAAGGCAGAATTTATTCAAAAGCATATCAAATAAATATTCATCTCCTAGGTACCAAAGTATATTTCTTGGTTATTTCTATTCTTGTACAAACTTTGGGCACATGGCAAAAGATTGTAGGGCACATAAAAAGGCCAAATATAATGGTCCCCTTCAATCTCCTAGAAGCAATTTTGCAAGAATAAGTCATGATTTCTCATTCATTAACAAGATGTAGTGCTTCAATTACCATAACATTGGACATATGGCAAGTGATTGTAACTTGAATTGGGTCACTACAAAAGATAGAACCATGAAAACCAAGCGAGAAAAGAAAGTTACAAAAATATGGAGAAAGAAGAAAATTAGATCTAAAAGTATCTTGGAAACTCTAGCCAACAATGCATGTTGTTGATTTGAGGAAGACATCCTTGACAGATGTGATATTCCAAGTGTCTGATGATGAGACTCTACCAAAGGAGACCATGCATACTATTACAAGGAGCTTATGATTCTTAGTCATTCTTGCAGAAGCTATCCGTGGAGGGGCCCTATGAAATTCTTGACGAATCACACATGGAAAGTCATATTTTGATAAATAATATCTTGGGAGAAAATCCATTGAAGGACATGATTCCTTACTCATCCGATGGACTATTGTTGAATATTTCATCCACTTGATCATAAGGAATAAATATTTTTTATCTAAAGAAGCTAGAGGAGTTGATGCAGACAGGGGGAGTTGGTTAATCAAAAGAAGAAATGTAAGCAAATCTATCATGGACCACATAGCCAGAAGGAAGAGTACCATGACAGGGGGAGTAACATACCTATGAAGAACTACTATTGATGAATAAAATAAGTAGATTGAGAGGGGGAGTACGTGGCCAACCCAAATTCCATTGATGTCAAAGGGGGAGAGAATGTTGGAAGGGAAAGAATATTTCCATAAATGATAAATGGGGAGATTGTTAATGAAGGTTTTCATTGATGTCAATATGGAATTTACCAATATGGAAAATATTCCAGATCATGATGTCACAATTCTTGTTTGATAAGGATGCCATCAATTAATATGTCAAGTCACTAATGAAGAAGTCTTAAGAAGTGCCAAGTGCCAAGTGTCAATCATATGGCTTGATTGCTGATTTAAACCTTAAGTGTTAATACGCAAGCCCTTGATGACATATGGAGGACTATACTCGATGAAGTCATACTCTTGAAGTATGACCACACTTAATGATGGTCTAGATGACATGTTTGGAAGACGGCTTTGGAGCTTTCCTAACGACAAATTAATGAAGACCACATTATGACATATCATTGCACTAGTATAATGATATTGTTGAATACATGATGCTACCATGATGACATGGATATTGCCTCCTACATGATGACATTATGATCCTTTGATTGATGACAAATGATACAATGATGAAACAATGGAGAAGCCATGTTGCCCCAAATTCCTTATGCGAAAAAATTAAGGACAATCACAAACAAAAATAGTTTTTACCACCTTAGAGGAATCCTTCCAAAATGATTCCTATACCATATTTTAGAGTATATTCTTTCCTTTCCAATGAGCCTTTACCTGCCCTGAAACTACAAATAGTTCATGAGATATTTATTTTTTAAGTCAAGAAAATTATATTTAGAAGTGAGCTAACCTACACCTTATCTTTCAATTCAACCTCCATACAGTGATGTGTCTCTTTTCTTTGGCTTGCAAAAAACACTATATATAAGGATTTCAGACCTCATTCTGATCTATCCAATTCGGTGATCATCACAGAAGTGCCACAACAACTTGGATAAGGAAAAATAACGGAGAAAGGAGCACATGAATAGTTTAAAATGATTTGGGGCTAAATATTTATTACAACTATAGTGATTCAGACACTCTATATAGAAATACATTTTGATGAGGATTCTTATCATTTTCATATTGTGATCCTTGAAAGTAAAACTGTGTTCTCTTTATCCCCTATAGCTCAGATTATGTGACTGTAATACATACCTTGCTCAGACTATGGTGTAAGAGGCTCAGATCCTTCACTATGGTATACTATCTTGGCTGAGACTATGTAGAGGATTGCATTGCATTAACTATGATCATTTAATAGTGGTAAATTTTCTAACTCATGCAATGGTAATCTTCTTCGGACTGTGGGAAGAGAAATTGTGATGTGATTATACTATGATAAATTCTCCTTAGAGAGTGGAAATACACCTTGTTTCTAGCTTAGATACCTTCAAAATTGAAGTATTCTTTGTAGAAGAGTCCTTTGTGACGTGAATTGTGGTGATACATTTCTAGTTCCACTTCCTTTTTTGGATTGTGGTGAAGTAGAGACTCAGAGCATATATGTTAACTCTTGGTGAAGTTTAGAGCAGTCTTCGGAAGCATTTCCTAAACATAGTTGAAGTCTAAGCGCCCTTGTACTGGATTTAAGACCTTGTTCAAGAATACATAATTGTGCAGTCCTTAGAGTAGCTCGTTGAGTACAATTAGAGCAACCTATTTAAAGAACCTTTGTGTTGATTAGAGGTAGAAAATCTTGGTGTGCTATTCAAGCCATTCCTTGGAGAAAAACTGTTGAAGACTTAATGAAGTAAATGTGTAAATGGTTGTTTGGGTGACACCCTTGAAGAATATGTGGAAACGTTGTTTGAAGTCTATATGGAGTTATCTTAAAGAAGATCCTAGATTGGAGCGTTCTTGTTTAGTAGCTTTGATTGATCTTGGAGACACTGTTGAAGATATTTTAGTGAATTTTCTTGAAGATAACATTGAAGACCATGATGCATCTTGATGACATCATGACGTGACTTGGAGAATTTTCTCAGGTACAATGAAGAGAAATGGTGACACCTCCTAAGAGATCAAGGTCGTCATTGATGACATGATGTGGAGACTAAGTGGAGGGATATCTAAAGATTGATAGGAGCCACTAACTTATACACATTTGGAATCTTTACTTGGTTTGTAGAAATATTAAGAAACAGCAGTGATCTCTCTTTTCCCTCCCATGGAAGGTATATATAGATTCAACAATAAATTGATTTAAAAGTGAGGTATATTTCTGACAATATGAGTCTCACTCTGCAACTCTAATTTAGTGGAAAGGAAATATTCAACTGTAAATGACTGGTCTCCTACAGTGTAAATTTCTAGATAAATGGCTAGCATAAATTTGTCCATTATCCACATATACCAAAAAACCATGTATGTCTAGAATTTGGTTGTGTGAGAGAGAGGGGAGATCATATAAATAATCCATTATCAAAAGAAAAAGTTAAAGCACAACATTCTATGGAGATTTTTTTTTAAATTTTCATAAATACTTAAAAAGTTTAGAAGGACAGAACTGAAGCTTCCCTCTCCTTCCACACTTCATTAAATATGCCCCCTTTCCAATGCAGATGTGGCTTGCAAATCACAATCAACAAAAATAATATGAAAAGTAATTTTAATGAATTAAAGTAGCTTTGTTATACCTCAAGAAAATGGACTTTGATAAATTGGATTCATTCTCTACAAAAGATGATATTACAAGATATAATCAAATTTTTAAATGAAACAAAGCTAAATTGGATTCATGCTCTGCAATAGATGATATAATGCGATCTAATGACATTTTCAATTCAAACGAAGGTAAGTTGAGTAAGATCAATCTCCAAAATGATAGCATCTAACTCCTGAGTGGAAGTTACTGTATATATCTAGCTAGAGGCTATAACATAAATATATTTGTTATATGTGAAGATAAAAAAATGAAAGGTGTTAGCGTTCGAATTTGCCTCAGGCTGAGGAAGGCAAAACTCAAGGCAACATCAAACCAAGCTCAGCCTCGTAGCTAGCCCTACGAGGACAGGAGAGGGCTCTCTCCAGGTCTATCTCGGCAGACAAATTTTCAAAGGGGCTGAGATGACCAATAAAGAATACTGATTTTAGGCTAGTAAAGAGATATGAAATGAGGTTTTAAATAAATGTTTGGGTTTTCTGGGCTGCATGGGCAAAGACAGCAAGAGCAGAGGTTTAATCAAAGGCACAGGTTAATCCATAAGGCGAGGTAGGAGTGAAGTTTAAAAATAAAATTGAGATTAAACAGAATGGCAAGACTGCTGAGAAGTTGACAAGGGCATGTGTGATGGACCCTTATCAAACAGAAGAAAACATTAAATATGAACACTTCCTCAAGACAGAGCAAATAAATTGAATTCTGCCTTTCTCACTTAAAAGTATTCATTTAGAAACGATTATGAATGAACTATGAAACATTACAAAATACATTGAAACATAAAGAAAGATACATTTGCTAAACTTTCACACCACAAGGATCTTACAAATTAGAGCTGTACTCTTCAATTAATTTCTGTCAAACACTGTACAATGAAATTCTGTTCTTCTCCACGCACCTCTCAAAATTCTCCTCATCTTCATCAGACATGGCAGCAATCAAATTTATGTCTAGAACTTGCAAATTCGTTTCAGCCATTAACTTGGCGAGTCCTTGACCTTTGATCAGCTGGGTTGGTTTAATCTCCACATCATACTCTAATAACGCAGCAATCCACTTACCCCGCCTGCCTTCTGGATATGCCTGTACTAAAATATCTTTAACTGCTGCATTAGGAACATAAGCTAGAATATGGGAATGCAATATATACACACAAAAATCTTTCAAGGCCTTTACAAGCGCAAGTGCTTGCTTCTCAATGATGTTATATTTCAATGCTCCATCTCTTATAATCCGACTGAAAAAAGAAATGGGATTTTCAACACCTTCCCTCTTCTGCATTAATACAGCTGCCAAAGTGTGCTCAGAAGCAAATGAGAACAAAATAAAATCCTGAGTGTAGTCTGCGCTAATCAAAATAGGAGCTGAAGAAAGAGCTAACTTCACTAAATTAAATGATTTCAACGCCTCTTCGGTCCACTTTACCTGACTGTTTTTAGCATGCTCGTGATTTCTCTAAGATGCTCTGCTAGATTTGGAATGAAGCGACGCAGAAAATTCAGTTTACCATTGAAGGACTGTATTTCTTTCTTGTTCCGGGGCTGTTCAATTTGCTGAATGGCTTCAACACGTGCAGGGTCAATACGGATTCCGTCTTTAGATATGATGTGGCCAAGAAGTCTGCCCTCATCCATGGCGAAAATACTCTTTTTCGGATTTAGCGAAATGCCATATTTTCTGCACTTTTGGAAAACAATTTTTAAATGATACAAATGTTCCTCATCAGAATATGAAAACATGGTTAAGTCATCAAGATAAACAACTAAAAATACATCTTTCTCATTGGCGAAAGCCATGTCCATTGCGCGCTGAAAGGTGGCTCCTGCATTTTTCAAACCAAACAACATCTTTGCATAATGAAATTTTCCCCATGGAGTGGTGAATGTTGTCTTGTCACGGTCATCTTCATGTACTAAAATCTGATTGTATCCCGAATAGCCGTCGAGTAGTGACATCCTTGATGCTCCAACTTCTCGCTGCAATATATGGTCCATTTTGGGCAGCGGATAATTGTCTTTTAAGGACACCTTATTCAAATTTCTGAAGTCAATACATAAACGGATCTCACCTGTTTTCTTCCTTACTGGTACCAAGTTTGATACCCAATCTGAAAATCAGATAGGCAGAATGACTCCTGACTTATACAATCTGTTTACCTCTTTTTCAATTGATGGCAGCAGCTTCGGATTGATTCTTCTCAACTTTTGATGAAAAGGCTTCTGATTTGGCTTAATAGGAATAGTATGCTGAATGATATTTGTGTCATATGTTTTTAGATCTGAGTAATCCCATGCAAAAACATCAGAAAATAAAGACAACAATTTCACATAGTCTGCTTTCACCTTTGGTAACAATGACTTTGATAGCTTTACTCGCTTGGGATTCTCAGCTGTCCCAATGTTTACCTCTTCAACACCTTTTTTAGTCGATCTTAATGTCGGTTTGCGGGCCACATCATCTTGGTCAAACAGCTCCTCTAAAGGAATCAATCCCTTAGGAATAATGTTGTCTTTAAGTTGCAGCACGTGCATTTGATTTACTTGTATATTATCACTACCATCATCATGTTCAGTATCTATTGAGGTATCTTTGAACTTACCCTTATTTTGCAGAAACTGATTGATTTCTTCATCATCTTGAAAGACTTGCCAACATCGCTGATTGTCTGGGACGGTGGGATGATGTTTCACATGAATCTCAAACTTGTTGCTAGAATTCATCGGAATTTTTAAATTGCTTGCTGCTTTAGCAAGTCCATCAGCAACACCATTTTGTATGCGAGGGACACATGTCAAGGTATGATCATAAAATAACTTCAAAATATCTAAGACTGCATTTCGATATGCCCTCATACGAGGATGCTTGGCCTGAAACTCACCCTTAACTTTCTTTATCACCAACTCAGAATCACCATAGACTGCAATCTTCTTCGCTTTCAGCTTTCTAAGAATCTTAAGGCCAGCAATGAGAGCCTCATATTCTGCCTCATTATTTGAACAGTCAAATGCTAGTTTATAGGAACACACTCTCACCTTGCTTGGAACTTTGTCTTGAGCGGAAAAGGGACTTCGAATCCACACACCAATACCAGCACCATCACTACCTACTGTGCCATCAAAATCCATGGTCCAAAGACCATCTTCATCTTCTTCCAAGTGTTGAAATTGTGTTAGCTCTGTTTTTTCTGTTTGCTGCCCCTTATCTTCAACTGATTGCTTCATAATAGCTTGCTTTTCTCCTCTTTCCTTTTGCAGAACTTCTCTGAAATTTTCAGTGATCTCTGGTATATCTTCTGCCTGAACTAACTGACTATCTAGATCATTAAAACTATCAGCAAATAAAACAAATGACTCCAAATCTGTATGTACATAATTTACAGGATGATTGATTGGCTTCTCTTTGCTGGTTATCATGTATTTCATCTTTTGCTCTCGATATAGCTTTCTCATTTGACCGAAGACTGGAATTGTAGCATAAGAAAAGTCTAACTGTAGAGTACCCTTCAACTTAGCCCCCCAAGATCTTGAAAGTAGCATACCAAAACGTGGAGGAATGTCCGCCACAACCACATCCCTCTAGACATTCTTCGCTGGGATTTGGTATAAGCTAACAACCAAATCTTTGATGAGCCCGATACATCTTACACGGCTGGAATAAAATGAATGCAAATCATGACATTTCCTTGTAATGTCTAACCCCAGCTTCTCCATGATCGCCTTTGGCATCAAATTGTGCGAAGCACCCGAATCGAACATAGCATTGTGCAAAACATATTCATGCAATCTCAAACTGATATAAAAGGGAGGAACATCATTATCAGGGGACTCACCATCCAATGCTGGCCCGAATATCAATTCTAGCTGATCGTCTTCAACGTTCACCGTCTTAAACATGGGATCAAAATTCAGAATTTTAGAGACTTGACCTCGGTAGCTACTGTTTTTCATTATTTCAGTCAAAGGAATAGATATTTTTAATTTGGAAATTTCATTTTCCAAACTAAATGCTGAAACTTTGTCGACTTCTTTGACCGAAACTTCTCTCCTATCTTTGATTATATTTGCCTAATTTGTCCTTTCTGTTGCTGATATCTTGCTAGTTGTGGGATCAATTGTCTCCTTTCCTTTCTTCTGTGGTATCGGTGAATCCGTCTTTGGTGTTGTAGCTTCTTTTCTTTTCTGAATCAGATTGATAGGCACATCTCAGTTTCTCAATGAATACTGCTTCTATTGAGTGGACAAGGCATTCAAATATCCTCTTTGGTAATCATCTAAATCTGCATCATTAGCTAAGATAAAATCTTCATCTTGCTGGGTGCTTGAACTTTCTCCATACTCTTCTTCTTCAGTGATGTAAAAAGGCAGATCATTAGGAGTAAAGAAGTGATTTTGGTCCCCTACTACATCAGCATCTTCATCTGAATCTTGACTCACAAAATTCTGCAAAAGAGGAGTCTTGATCGGTTGCTGGGTTGCCGGCTCTTGTACTCTTTGTTCACGTTGCTTAATTCTGAATTGAGGTTGTTGCTGACCACAGTAATTTGGATTACGAATCTGTGGTTCTGATTTGTCAAGGTTCATTCTTTTGAACATTTTTTCCATGTCACGAAGCCATGGAGGTTCTGATGTAGATTCTTCCTTTATAGTCACTCTTTTCTCTGCCTTCAACCGTGCTCTCTTGTCATTCAGATTCGCCTCAACATTAACAGCAATCTTTTGCATATCTTCTAAAGTAGGCGGATCTCTATCCCGTAATGAAAAGGCCATCTCCGGATCAAAACCATTTGGGAATTTGAGAAGAGCTGATTTTCTAGATGGTCTTAAATCATCCGGAATAGCATTATAAACTGTATTGAACCTGATAATGTAGTCTTGGACAGACTCACCATGATTGCGTTTGATATTATTGTACTCGGCATTGATCTGAAGCGGATCCTTTCTGAGTTCCCAACGATCTAGAAACTGTTTCTGAAGTTCAGCCAACGTAGGTATACTTCTGGCTCCCAAGCCTCTGAACCATTTTCTTACCTCTCCTCCGAATGTTTGCACAAACAATCGCATAGTTACATCCTCTTCATCAATCTCATATAAATCACAAAAATTTGCCATTTTGTCTATGTGCTGCTAAGTGGACACACTTTGAGGAGTGCCATCAAATAAAGGAATCTTACTCTGATAATCCGCGGGCATATCATGCAAATCTTGAGGAAGAGCGAGAGGAGAAAACCGAGCAGCCATTGCTCTAGGCGGATTTGGTCTGGGAGTAGTTGGTGGAGTAGATGTAACCGAAGTATGAGGAGTATGAGGATGTGTATGTGGAGGAGAAGCAACGTGAGATGAAGAAGGAGAATTCACTGCGGACTGTTGATATGTGATTATAGGTTGCAGGGGAATAGTGGGAATGAAAGGCGGTTCGGTGGGATTTTTTGAAGCGGAAGCCATGACAGCAGATCCAATATTCGCAGATGCAGCTTCTAGGAAATGAGCAAGATTTGCAACCTCAATCTCACTCTAAAGGTGCCTCAAGATAAAATTTTCAATTAATTTATTATGTTTTTCAACTTTAAGAGCTGCTGCAAAGTCAGGATTTGGAACGAGAGAATCAAGTGCACTTTCGGATTGAGTTTTAAACAGCGACAATTCAAATTTCTCGTCAAAGTCAAGTTCTTCAAGATACTCAAAAATTGCAGGACATGAATGAGATTTAACCAAGGGAGTTGCCGAGCTTTCTTGACGGAGGATTTTTTGAATCAAGTTTGGATTTTCGTAAATAGGAGGTGGATCTGGATCAGGATTTAATCTCGTGTATCTTCTAGAAGCCAATGTCGAATTGTTCGGAACAATCAAAGGGACACAATAAATTTCAGCCTATCAATTTTCTAGACTCAACCATCCAAGGTCTAGAACAATAAGTGTACTGGGGTAAATTACAAATGAAGTACTACATTCACAAGCTCACCAGAGATCGATTGAAGCAACGTTTATCTACTTTCGCTTATGCATAGCAAAAGCGTTTTGAAGGCTACCTGGCATAACTTCAAACTCCGTCTAAGACTCATGAAACAAACACGTCAACCACCAAACCATTTTCTCCCCAGTATGGTCGCCACTATTTTAGCGCTCGAGTTTTCCTCAGGCTGAGGAAGGCAAAACTCGAGGCAACATCAAACCAAGCTCAGCCTCGTAGCTAGCCCTACGAGGATAGGAGAGGGCTCTCTCCGGTCAATCTCGGCAAAAGGTAATCAAAGAAGCTCGAGATGACTGAATTGATGACTAATTTTAGGCTAGGTATGAAGTACAAGGACTATGGAATTGATTTTTTGAAGTTTTGTTGAATTCAAGGGAAAGGCAATTTTAGGTGTGGGGATGAGGCACAGCTTTTGCAGAGGTCTACTTGGGGCAAGATAGGAGATTGTTTTGATGCCTTTAAAATGATTGAATGAATAGACCTGACAGATGAGGAGCTAAGGAGAGCAAGGAAGTCTCAAGGATTCTCTTTAAACTGAAGAAAACATGGAAAATTAAACAAATTTAAAGGCAGAGCATAGCAAATTTATGGATTCTACCTTAACATTTCATTTGTTTAATTGCAGAAGATTAAATACGGAAAGTGGTACACATACACAACTTACAAGTACTGAGAGAAACACACCATCAACACATAAGGCCACATGAATCCCAAATAGTGTTGCAAAACCCTGGTCTATCCTTTGCCAAAAATGTAGATAAAATATGTACAATAGTGTATCAAGCTATTCCCAAGAGTCCAACCCTGAAAATGACTAAGAAAATACATAATATAGGCAAGCTAATACATTCCCTTGCCTCTAGGGGTCGAGCTCATCATCCTAGGATCTGTTTCAACCAATTCTAAACAAAGCACTACAATCTAGGCAGTTAAAACAACTTGCCTCTATAAGCTAGGAAACCAATTCATTCATTAAATTTTTGCTATTTATGAATGAATAATCTAGAATAGGTAAATAAGTGTCAAGTAAAGACAAAGTTCCATTAATTACATAAAGAAGGGTAAAAAATCCCATCACAACTGGTCAAACTGGCTTCGTTTCCTGAGCTGAAGATGAAAATTACGCCAAAAACCCTGATGCGTCGCGCGCCTGAGCCCTATGCGCCGCGTGCCTTTCCACCTACTTTTGGGGCACTTCCTGGAATCCAAATTGAGTTCAGGTTGGCTTTTTGGAAAGCCCTGGATGTCTACTTTCCAACCCAAGTGGAATTTTCCAATTTGATGTCCATTTGCCCCTCCAAAAGTGCATTCTCCCAAGGTTGCTTCCTGTGTGTCCAAAAAGGGGCAGTGAGGTCATTTTTTGCATGTTTTTTGACCTTTTGGGGACCCAAACCTTGATGAAATGCCTTGGAAATAGCTGAGCAGGTACATTTCATCATGAAAAATCCAAAAATGCAAACCATTTGTGATTTGGACCTTCCAATCTTATGGGTAGCGCGCGACACGCTATGCATTGAGCCAAAAAACCTGTTTTTTACACAAAAATTTCAAAATTGACAAAATTTTCCTCAAACTTGTTGAAATTTGGGCCAGGGGTCCCCAATCAAGTACTATGCTCAGTCAAAGAGGCTTCAGCCAAAATTCGAAGCTGATCAAGCTCCCTTTGTCTTTTTTGCTTCTTGACCGCTTTCTTCAATTTTGCCTTAAGACTCCTAATTCGCGCCTTGCAAACCAGGTTCCGGACCTTGTAATGCATAGCCATGTGTTTCAATAATGCATGGTCTCTATTGGCCCTTTTCAGCCGTTCCTCTAAGTAGATGTTGACCCTCTCGAGATTAGCCTCTCGGTCCTCATTTACCTGTTGCTCTAGAGAGGTGAACTCAATTTCTCTATGTTGGGCAGCTTGGCGATTCTCACGGATGTTCTGTAGCTCTATGATCATGTTGGAAATAATACTGAGAGGGGGGGTGAATCAGTATTATCAGATCAATCAAACTTTTCAATTTCATACTCAGAAACATATACGCTACTTCAATTAAGTGAACCCGCGTGTACACGCTACTGTGTCTAATGAAACTCGCGTATATCCAGAGATCTTATAATTCAGTTAGCTTAATCTTCAGTAAATGCATCAGATCATTATTAAGCATATTAACAGTAAACAGGTGCAGAATAACAGAACAGAACATCACACAAGAGCCACACACATGAACACAAAGATATAAGGTGGAAACCCAATGTGGGTGAAAACCACCTGCTGCAAGTCATCTCAATCTTCTTCTTAATAAGAAAATCCTTTTACAATATTTGTACTGGTGTAGTCTTATACCAGTACGGGAGCTACAACCCCCTTTGCTCTTGTACTAGCCGATTCATTTACTAGTACGCAGGCTGCTACCTGCTACAATGCTCCAAAGATCTCCTTTAGCTTTTGTACTAGCTTAGATACTAGTACGTAGGTGCTTGCCTACAATCTTCTCACCTCCAGGTACCACGTTTCATCAATTTTCAGACTGGATACACTGAAGCACAACACATAATCTGTAAGGCCACTTTTCATCCAATTTTCATACTGGACCCATAACTATCATTGAAGCTCAAAACAATCATCAAACTCTGAATCACTGAAACCCTGTTAACAACACCGTCACCAGAACACAGAGCAGACACAGAACTCTGTAATAACCATCAGACCCATCTGCAACTTCAAGTATCAAGCTTTCCAATGTATACGCTACTTCGATGAATCAAACCCGCGTGTATACGCGCTTTTCCCAAAGACAACCCGCGTACAGATCTAAAAATAATTTCTCATAACTTGCAGCTGTACCAGACATCAGTCATACTCATAACACTTACAGAACAATACATGCGTCAGTATGTAGATCTAGAATAAGCATCATAAAGATAGTTCATTTCAAACCATTTGATCCCGATCTCTCCTTAGATCTTGTTCTCCATCAACCGGTGAGATCTCTCCTTAGCTCAGATCAAGCAATGCATCATCAACCCATAACCCTGCATACTGGATCTAATGCTTCATTAGATATTCAAGACATTTCAGCTACACTTGCCTAATGATTTCCTTCTCCTTATATAGCCTTAGGCCTTGTTCAATACCAAGAGCCAAAACCATAGAAATCCAATACCATCAACTTCAAAACTAGAGATCGACACGCCCGTCGAGACACAATGGTCCGAAACCATAGGCACAACTTCCAAGGACTAACCGCCATGGACCAAAGGTACTTTTCCACATACACGTGCTTTTTCTGAAACCAACCTACGTGTACACGCGACTTGGGCTTAACGAACCTGCGTGTATGAACTTTCTCTTCTTCTTATAATCTGATCATCAATTCCTTGCTGCTGACCTTCTGTACTATGATTTGTCATCAGTGAGGTTTGCCATCAAGGACAACACTTATCTCATAATGCCAACAATCTCCCCCCTTTGGACTTGATGGCAAAGCCAACTTGTCACACTTAGAACTATCATCTGATTCCTTTGAGCTGTCCTCCATCAGTCACATCTGATATTTCTTCTGAAGATTCATCATCTGATTCCTTTGACTTAGAACTATCATTTGATTCCTTTGAGCTGTCCTTCATCAGTCACATCTGATATTTCTTCTGAAGATTCATCCTCTGATTCCTTTGAGCTGTCCTCCATCAGTCACATCTGATATCTCTTCTGAAGATTCACCGAGTTATACATAAGTGAGATATTCTTCTATGAGAGGGTTGCCATCAAGTACAACACATGCATCATAATGCCAACAATCTCCCCCTTTGGACTTGATGGCAACAACACCAAATCACTCTCCCCCTTTGACATCAAGGGCAAAGGGTGGACCAAGAAATTCTCTTCCTTTGCTGAATCATTCCACTGTCCATACTCCCCCTGAGTACCTGCTGAAATCTCTGAATAATCTCCCCCTTTGTATATGCCAAGGTGTACCAATCTGTCAATGCTCCCCCTGAGTACATGCCAAGTTTCTGTACTGCTGAAGTGTGCTGTTCATGCTCTTCCTGACTGTAGGCAAGATCTGCAAAAGATGTTCTTCAAGAAGAACATGACTCTATACATCATAAAAGACCTTCCTATCACCAAAGACTCATACATACATCCATCTCTCAACTAAGTGAGGATATACAAAAATTGACTCATCCACCCAACCAAGTGGGGATACATCAAAATTTTACATATGACAACCAATCATATTGCATCAATCATCCCAGGCATAGTGGGGAAACCAAAAATAGGCCGTTACATGACCTTGACACCATGAAAGAGATACCACAAAAGAGATATATGACATAGAGACGAAATAACTAGACCAAGACTTATGAAAGTCACCAGCAGCATCTGATAATCACCATTCAGATCAGCAACCAAGAGGTCCTTCTGTTCTCCTTTCGCCTTTGTTCCTCCTGAAATCAACACCAAATGTGAACTAGAACCAAAAGCTTTAAGATAATGCCAACAATGCATCATTGGAAGATTATCTGCTCCCCCTGAACCTGTGCCAGATGATCTCTGTCAGACCTATATCAGACTTTCTGCAACCAACATCTGTCCCTGCTGATTTCCTTCAAATCTTCATATACGCGACTGTATACACATAAACATGCGTATATACGCAGATATCCCTTACGCAACACGCGTACACCATATACGCGACTATCCCCTTGTAAAACGGCGTATGCACGCGGATATCCTTTAAACAACACGCGTACACAAATTTCCATATCAGCAACCTGTAAATGTCCTGTAGAGAATAGGTCATCAACCTATAACAAGGTATGTCTGCATCAATTCATCCCTTTGAACAGAATTCAGAGTCATTCACATTGTATCATGTGTGAAACCACCATAGCCATTACATGATCCAAGTATCATTACTTGGGAACATCTGCATCAATTAACATATGTAAGTATAAACCTATCATCATATAGATACGAACTCATCATCATGTCTCCAACAAAGTGACTTTGAGGAGTCATCCATGAATCAGCACTATGTATCTTGAGCTCAAACTCTTTTGACAAAGCTTCTTGATATCATCATCAGCAACAACCTTTATCCACATGAGTGCCTGCATCATAACTGTATGACCTTTATGCATATGATATCAAGTGAGGAAGATGTGTATTCAAGCTTTGTACTTCTCCTTGTCCTTATGAAGATCACCATGTAAGCACCATTATGCATCATCAAGGAATCAACCATAAATCTGATCTGATCATCAACTATGTAACCCCAAGAATCATATGTGATTTTATCATAGACAACTCACAACCACATCATAGCAAGATATATCATTTAGCCATATAAGAATCATCACCAAGGACTATTAACCATAATGCCAACAATGAATTATTAAAGGCATATGCTCCCCCTCAACCTGTGCCATCTGTTAGATCTGATCATGCATATATCAGCAATAAGCATCAAGACATCATCATCATCATCAAGTTAGGATCAAAACACTTCTAGACATCTTACAAGTATCAAAACATTTTTACACATCCTCAACAGACTGTAACAAATAATGGACTGAATCATATCAGATCCCTTTTTTGAGCCTGTCCCCACTGCTTTTCCTCAGACTGACATATACGCGACTTTGCAGTGTTGAACTCGCGTATATACGCGACTTCCCTTTAAGGAACTTGCGTATGAGATTCAGGACACTGAAGGTTTACACTTTCAGCTCCCCCTGAGTCTGATATGTCTGTGCTGTGCTGTGTCTCAGTACATTGTGCTGACTGTACTTCCTTCTTCCTCCATATCTTCAAGTGTGATGAGGTTTTCTCCTTTTGGTGTGATGTCCATCCTTTGTTCCTGCATTCCTTTGCTATATGTCCAAGCTTGTTACATGCATAACATCTTACATGTTTCATATTCCTCCTGTAGCAATCAGCAGCTTTGTGACCATACATATTACAAGCAAAGCAATATCCATTAAAGTACCTTGATTGAGATGACTTGTCTGCATAATGGTCTTGAACTCTTCTTCTTTTACATCTAGCTGCAACATGTCCAAGATTATGACATACATAACATTCAACATTATTCATAGGAGGAGTAAAAGATTTTCTTTGAAGACTTTCTTTCCTTGGTTGACCTTTCATCTCCTTGTTGATCATTTTGGATTTCTCTTTAGAGTTCCTTGCCTCACCTTGTGAACTAGATTCACCTTCAACAGATTCATGAAAACCAAGACCAGTCTTGATAGCAGGAGACCTTTGACTATTAAGAATATCATCCAATGCTTTAGTACTATCTTGAAATCTCAAAAGTTTATCCTTTTCTTCTAATTTACCTTTCAAGATATTTACCTCAACTTGAAGTTGTTCCTCCTTTTCTAGACATTGCTTCTTCATGTCTTCTCCATCTTTTCTTCCTTCTTCCATTTGTTGCCTTAGATTGAGTATCTCCTTTTCTTGCTTTTCATACAGATCCTGCTGAATTTGACGAACACTGAAGGCACATTCCAACTGTGATTTTAAGCTGATGACTTCGTTGTCTTGTTTTTCAATTGCTTGGTGTAGATCTTCATTCTGCTTCTTGGATTCTTCAAGATCTTCCTTTAGTGAGAGGATTGTAGCTTCAAGATTTTCATAGTAGCTGGATCTATCTTTGAGTTTCTTGATGGTTGTGCTTCTTTCGTTGACTTCTTTTCTTAATGATGTCACTTCATGCTGCAATTTTTGACATTGGTCTTCCTTGTCCTTGAGAAGCTTTCTTACCTTGTTTCCTTCTTCTAGTTGGGCCTTTAGTTTGGTAACTTCTTCTTTGAAAGCACATTCCCTTTTGTTCAATAGATCTTGTTGATCTTTAACTTTGTCTGCAAACCTTCTAAACATTGCCTCTATTTGACACTTTTCTTGCTCACCCATAAAAGCATGTTCAGTAGTTTCACTATCACTTCCATCACTTTCACAAGGAAATATAGCAGGAACATCAGAGGATAACACATTCATACCTGATAATGATTCTGAATCTAATTCTGAATCTGATTCTGAATCTGAAGAACTTCTTATACCTAATCCCCAATCGACTCTCCCACTGTCATAGATCTTCTGAGATGTCTTCTTCTTCTTATGAGCTTTCTTCTTAAGCTTCTTTCCCATTGTTCCACGGATCTCCTTCAAGCGATCAAGCTTCTACCAAAGGACCTGCTCTGATAACAATTGTTGGAAATAATACTGAGAGGGGGGGTGAATCAGTATTATCAGATCAATCAAACTTTTCAATTTCATACTCAGAAACATATACGCTACTTCAATTAAGTGAACCCGCGTGTACACGCTACTGTGTCTAATGAAACTCGCGTATATCCAGAGATCTTATAATTCAGTTAGCTTAATCTTCAGTAAATGCATCAGATCATTATTAAGCATATTAACAGTAAACAGGTGCAGAATAACAGAACAGAACATCACACAAGAGCCACACACATGAACACAAAGATATAAGGTGGAAACCCAATGTGGGTGAAAACCACCTGCTGCAAGTCATCTCAATCTTCTTCTTAATAAGAAAATCCTTTTACAATATTTGTACTGGTGCAGTCTTATACCAGTACGGGAGCTACAACCCCCTTTGCTCTTGTACTAGCCGATTCATTTACTAGTACGCAGGCTGCTACCTGCTACAATGCTCCAAAGATCTCCTTTAGCTTTTGTACTAGCTTAGATACTAGTACGTAGGTGCTTGCCTACAATCTTCTCACCTCCAGGTACCACGTTTCATCAATTTTCAGACTGGATACACTGAAGCACAACACATAATCTGTAAGGCCACTTTTCATCCAATTTTCATACTGGACCCATAACTATCATTGAAGCTCAAAACAATCATCAAACTCTGAATCACTGAAACCCTGTTAACAACACCGTCACCAGAACACAGAGCAGACACAGAACTCTGTAATAACCATCAGACCCATCTGCAACTTCAAGTATCAAGCTTTCCAATGTATACGCTACTTCGATGAATCAAACCCGCGTGTATACGCGCTTTTCCCAAAGACAACCCACGTACAGATCTAAAAATAATTTCTCATAACTTGCAGCTGTACCAGACATCAGTCATACTCATAACACTTACAGAACAATACATGCGTCAGTATGTAGATCTAGAATAAGCATCATAAATATAGTTCATTTCAAACCATTTGATCCCGATCTCTCCTTAGATCTTGTTCTCCATCAACCGGTGAGATCTCTCCTTAGCTCAGATCAAGCAATGCATCATCAACCCATAACCCTGCATACTGGATCTAATGCTTCATTAGATATTCAAGACATTTCAGCTACGCTTGCCTAATGATTTCCTTCTCCTTATATAGCCTTAGGCCTTGTTCAATACCAAGAGCCAAAACCATAGAAATCCAATACCATCAACTTCAAAACTAGAGATCGACGCGCCCGTCGAGACACAATGGTCCGAAACCATAGGCACAACTTCCAAGGACTAACCGCCATGGACCAAAGGTACTTTTCCACATACACGCGCTTTTTCTGAAGCCAACCTGCGTGTACACGCGACTTGGGCTTAACGAACCTGCGTGTATGAACTTTCTCTTCTTCTTATAATCTGATCATCAATTCCTTGCTGCTGACCTTCTGTACTATGATTTGTCATCAGTGAGGTTTGCCATCAAGGACAACACTTATCTCATAATGCCAACAATCTCCCCCTTTGGACTTGATGGCAAAGCTAACTTGTCACACTTAGAACTATCATCTGATTCCTTTGAGCTGTCCTCCATCAGTCACATCTGATATTTCTTCTGAAGATTCATCATCTGATTCCTTTGACTTAGAACTATCATTTGATTCCTTTGAGCTGTCCTTCATCAGTCACATCTGATATTTCTTCTGAAGATTCATCATCTGATTCCTTTGAGCTGTCCTCCATCAGTCACATCTGATATCTCTTCTGAAGATTCACCGAGTTATACATAAGTGAGATATTCTTCTATGAGAGGGTTGCCATCAAGTACAATACATGCATCATAATGCCAACAGATCACGTGCTGGTCCTCAAGCTGTTTATTCCACTGCTCTAGATACCTGATATATTGGGTCTTCTCTGATTCTGAAGCTGTCTCATCATGAATAGTAACAAAACCGGATGGCTCACCTGAAGGCCTCTCCTCATGCTTGGGTTTCTTGCCTTTATCCTGTACCTGCGGTGCTGCTGTCGAAAGCGAGGCCCCTTCCACACGAGGTAGAGATAACACTCGCTATGCTGATGAAGTCAACGAGACCCCTTCCACCCCGGGTGGAAATAGTACTCGTCGTGTAGATGCAAATAATGCCCTGTGACCTTGCTGGTATGTCACATATGGAGGAGTACTTATATGCTCAGTCTCGGGAATGTCTGGCTGGTGTGAAGGTCCTCCCTCATCATAAACTATCTCGGGAGATGAAATCTTCCCAAGTAATGCCTTGCTGTGCCAACTGATGCATCACTAAAATTTTAATCAATGCATAATGATAGATGCTCTTATGCTGATGTGTTGGGCTCTTCCTTTGTACTAAAGGCACCATCCTCTCTATGTTGCGACACATGAAAAACAAAATTCTCATCATACGTACCCTTGTAAAATGCATCAACAAATAGACATGGTACGCATAGAGACGTGAGAATCTACCCTCGCAACTGAAATATCGAATGATGAGTTTCATCAATGGTGCATACTCATCCCTTAGGAATCTGAAAGGAAAAACTGCAGTCAAGTGTCTTATATACCCGGGCTTGATATATGGTTCATAGTAGAATCTGTCTAACTGCTGGTGTTTACTCCATTCCTCCCCTACATTTGGTATCCCAGTGGCCTGAGCAATAGTCTCGGGTGACAAGGTGAAATTCACTCCGGCAAGGTTTACATGACCATCCTGCAAATGCAGAACAAATAAACGGACTAGTTCCCGATGACCTTGGATTTGTGAGATCCGCTCACAGTATTCAAAACATGATTGATACCGAAAACAGTCCATTGCAAGTGGACAAGCTTGCAATTGAGCCAAAGAAGTAGGATCCTCCCTGACATGCTGACCACCTTTGCCACCTTTGTTGTACCTCCTTGGCACGTTTACCTTTGGTGTAGAATCACTATCATAATCCTGCTCATAAGCTGACTCGGTCTTTGACATGTTCCTTAAAAACAAGGTAGCTCGAATATATATATGCTGATATACAACTGTGTGCAAAATTGACTGTAGACATTTTCTTTTTCTCAAAATGTTGTGACCAAGGGGACACAAATATACAAGGGAATTGTTAAGAAAGGGAAAACATTAGGGAAATGGGGAAAACGGAAAATAAAACAAAGAATTTAGGGAAGGGAAAGGGGCATGGAAATCTTGAAGTTTTAGGGTTTGGGATGAGGTAGGGAATATAGGTTTGTAGTAGAAGGGAGAGGTTAGGATTTGAGGGAGGATAGTGTAGGGTTTTATGAGGAATTATTGGGGAAAATATTGGTGAATATAGGGGGTGGGAAACAAAGGAAATAGGAAAACCTTGGCAACATTTATTTTTGAAAACCCTACAACAATCTTGGCATTTAAATCCTTACAACAAACTAATGGACAAGGAGGGTTTTTACACTTGGTTTTTTCATGGTAAATATAGCATAATTTCTTTACATAAACCTTTCAAAACCAAGAATGAGCCGTGGATAAAAGCCTACCTGTGATTTGATGTGTGAGAAGAGGTGTTTGAGTGTGTTTTGGACAAAGTCTGGGCATAAACTTCAATGCGCTGCGCGCCTCACCCAACGCGTCGCGCGCGCCTGATGCGCCTCGCGCGTGTAATATAGCACTGGAATTTGTCGCCTGATGCGCCGCGCACCACTGATGCGTCGCGCGCCCAACCTGATGCGCCGCACGCCCTGGAAACGACCTAATTTTCTCACAAACTCACAAAATCGCCTGAGAACAATGCTCTTTGCTCTTGGAATGTGGAATGGGTTGCAAATGAAGAGAAATATCTTCATATAGACTCCTTGTTGATTTTTGCTTAACCCAAAATCCCTTTTCTTATGTTTGGTTGTTGACACTTTTTCAAAATTAATAGGCTCTGACCTTTTCAGTTTCCCCTTTAAAATTGGTTGAAATAATGATTTTCTCTGATATGCTCTGGAAAAGGAGACCAAGGCTGCACTTGAATGATTGAAGAACTGAAAATTTTGACAATTTTTACAAAAATGAGATGGCGACTTATCTTCAAAAGAGAGTTTTGAAGAGAAGTCCTAATTCAGTTGTACAATGATGAAAATTATTGAAGTGATGATCTATCAAAGACATCCCTCTGGCCTGCTGGTCTTCTAAGGATTTTCAAGACAAAATTGACTCAAGCCTAGACCTAAGACCTCAAAATTTAAAACATGATTGTAAGTGACCTTTGAAGACTTATTTTAATAAACAGACCTGAACCAGCAGTGCCAAGCACGAGGGGAATGAATGACACAAACCGCTCCATCAGAGTTATGGCATGCCTAACGAAATGCAACTGATCAAAATTGATGGGACACCTAATCATGAAATGCAAAAGAGCTTTGATCTCTGACGGACTATGTTAGTGCTCGAATTTGCCTTAGGCTGAGGAAGGCAAAACTCGAGGCAACATCAAACCAAGCTCAGCCTCGTAGCTAGCCCTACGAGGACAGGAGAGGGCTCTCTCCGGTCAATCTTGGCAAAAGGTAATCAAAGAAGCTCGAGATGACTGAATTGATGACTAATTTTAGGTTAGGTATGAAGTACAAGGACTATGGAATTGATTTTTTGAATTTTTGTTGAATTTAAGGGAAAGGCAATTTTGGCTGTGGGGATGAGGCACAGCTTTTGCAGAGGTCTACTTGGGGCAAGATAGGCAATTTTTTTGATGCCTTTAAAATGATTGAATGAATAGACCTGATAGGTGAGGAGCTAAGGAGAGCAAGGAAGTCTCAAGGATTCTCCTTAAAATGAAGAAAACATGGAAAATTAAACAAATTTAAAGGGAGAGCATAGCAAATTTATGGATTCTACCTTAACACTTCATTTGTCTAATTGCAGAAGATTAAATAAGGAAACTGGTAGACATAAACAACTTACAAGTACTGAGAGAAATACACCATCAACACAGAAGGCCACATGAAGCCCAAATAGTGCTGCAAAACCCTGGTCTATCCTTTGCCAAAAATGCAGATAAAATATGTACAATAGTGTATCAAGCTATTCCCAAGAGTCCAACCCTGAAAATGACTAAGAAAATACATAATATAGGCAAGCTAACACATTCCCTTGCCTCTAGGGGTCGAGATCATCATCCTAGGAGATGTTTCAACCAATTCTAAGGAAAGCACTACAATCTAGGCAGTCAAAACAACTTGCCTCTATAAGCTAGGAAACCAATTCATTCATTAAATTTTTGCTATTTTATGAATGAATCATCTAGAATAGGTATATAAGTGTCAAGTCAACATAAGGTTCCATTAATTACACCAAGAAGGGTGAAAAATCCCATCACAAGTCAAAACTGGTCAAACTAGCTTCGTTTCCTGAGCTGAAGATGAAAATTACGCCAAAAACCCTGATGCGTCGCGTGCTTGAGCCCTATGCGCCGCGCATTTTTCCACCTACTTTTGGGGCACTTCCCAGCATCCAAATTGAGCTCAGGTTGGCTTGTTGGAAAGCCCTGGATGTATACTTTCCAACCCAAGTGGAATTTTCCAATTTGATGTCCATTTGCCCCTCCAAAAGTGCATTCTCCCAAGGCTGCTTCCTGTGTGTCCAAAAAGGGGCAGTGAGGTCATTTTTTGCATGTTTTTTGACGTTTTGGGGACCCAAACCTTGATGAAATGCCTTGGCAATAGCTGAGTAGGTATATTTCATCATGACAAATCCAAAAATGCAAACCATTTGTCATTTGGACCTCCCAATCTTATGGGTAGCGCGCGGCGCGCTACGCGTTGAGCCAAAAAACCTGTTTTTTACACAAAAATTTCAAAATTGACAAAATTTTCCCCAAAATTGTTGAAATTTGGGTCGGGGGTCCCCAATCAAGTACTATGCTCAGTCAAAGAGGCTTCGGCCAAAATCCGAAGAAGATCGAGCTCCCTTTGTCTTTTTTGCTCCTTGACTGCTTTCTTCAATTTTGCCTTAAGACTCTAATTCACGCCTTGCAAACCAGGTTCCAGACCTTGTAATGCATAGCCATGTGTTTCAATAATGCATGGTCTCTATTGGCCCTTTTCAGCCGTTCCTCCAAGTAGATGTTGACCCTCTCGAGATTAGCCTCTCGATCCTCATTTACCTGTTGCTCTAGAGAGGTGAACTCAATTTCTCTATGTTGGGCAACTTGGCGATTCTCACAGATGTTCTGTAGCTCTATGATCACGTGCTGGTCCTCAAGCTGTTTATTCCGCTGCTCTAGATACCTGATATATTGGGTCTTTTCTGATTCTGAAGCTGTCTCATCATGAATAGTAACAAAACCGGATGGCTCACCTGAAGGCCTCTCCCCATGCTTGGGCTTCTTGCCTTTATCCTGTACCTGCGGTGCTGCTGTCGAAAGCGAGGCCCCTTCCACACGAGGTAGAGATAACACTCGCTGTGCTGATGAAGTCAACGAGACCCCTTCCACCCCAGGTGGAGATAGTACTTGTCGTGCAGATGCAAATAATGCCCTGTGAGCTCGCTGGTATGTCACATATGGAGGAGTACTTATATGTTCAGTCTCGGGAATGTCTGGCTGGTGTGAAGGTCCTCCCTCATCATGAACTATCTCAGGAGATGGCTGTAATGGTGCAAAGTAATCACGGGAGATGAAATCTTCCCAAGTAATGCCCTGCTGTGCCAAATGATGCATCACTACAATTTTAATCAATGCATAATGATAGATGCTCTTATGCTGATGTGCTGGGCTCTTCCTTTGTACTAAAGGCACCATCCTCTCTATGTTGCGACACATGAAAAACAAAATGTTCATCATACGTACCCTTGTAAAATGCATCAACAAACGGACATGGTACGCATAGGGACGTGAGAATCTTCCCTCGCAACTGAAATATAGAATGATGAGTTTCAACAATGGTGCATACTCATCCCTTAGGAATCTGAAAGGAAAAACTGCAGTCAAGTGTCTTATATACCCGGGCTTGATATATGGCTCATAGTAGAATCTATCTAACTACTGGCGTTTACTCCATTCCTCCCATACATTTGGTATCCCAGTGGCCTGAGCAATAGTCTCGGGTGACAAGGTGAAATTCACTCCGGCAAGGTTTACATGACCATCCTGCAAATGCAGAACAAATAAACGGACTAGTTCCCGATGATGTTGGATTTGTGAGATCCGCTCACAGTATTCAAAACATGATTGATACCGAAAACAGTCCATTGCAAGTGGACAAGCTTGCAATTGAGCCAAAGAAGTAGGCTCCTCCCTGACATGCTGACCACCTTTGCCACCTTTGTCGTACCTCCTTGGCACGTTTACCTCTGGTGTAGAATCACTATCATAATCCTGCTCATAAGCTGACTCGGTCTCTGACATGTTCTTTAAAAAACAAGGTAGCTCGAATATATATATGCTGATATACAACTGTGTGCAAAATTGACTGTAGACTTTTTCTTTTTCTCAAAATGCTGTGACCAAGGGGACACAAATATACAAGGGAATTGTTAAGAAAGGGAAATAATTAGGGAAATGGGGAAAATGGAAATAAAACAAGGAATTTAGGGAAGGGAAAGGGGCAAGGAAATCTTGAAGTTTTAGGGTTTGGGATGAGGTAGGGAATATAGGTTTGTAGTAGAAGGGAGAGGTTAGGATTTTAGGGAGGATAGTGTAGGGTTTTATGAGGAATTACTGGGGAAAATATTGGCGAATATAGGGGGTGGGAAACAAAGGAAATAGGAAAACCTTGGCAACATTTATTTTTGAAAACCCTACAGCAATCTTGGCATTTAAATCCTTACAACAAACCAATGGATAAGGAGGGTTTTTACACTTGGTTTTTTCATGGCAAATATAACATAATTTCTTTACATAAACCTTTCAAAACCAAGAATGAGCCGTGGATAAAAGCCTACCTGTGATTTGATGTGTGAGAAGAGGTGTTTGTGTGTGTTTTGGACAAAGTCTGGGCATAAACGTCAATGCGCCACGCGCCTCACCCAACGCGCCGTGCGCTCCTGATGCACCTCGCGTGTGTAATATAGCACTGGAATTTGTCGCCTGATGCGCCACGTGCCACTGATGCGTCGTGTGCCCAACCTGATGCGCCACGCGCCACTGATGCGTCGCGCACCCAACCTGATGCGCCACGCGCCCTGGAAACGGCCCAATTTTCTCACAAACTCACAAAATCACTTGAGAACAATGCTCTTTGCTCTTGGAATGTGGAATGGATTGCAAATGAAGAGAAATATCTTCATATAGACTCCTTGTTGATTTTTGCTTAACCCAAAACCTCTTTTCTTATATTTGGTTGTTGACACTTTTTCAAAATTAATAGGCTCTGACCTTTTTGGTTTCCCCTTTAAAATTGGTTGAAATAATGATTTCTCTGATAATTTTTTGCAGGGATAGCTCTGATATGCTCTGGCAAAGGAGACCAAGGCTGCACTTGAACGATTGAAGAATTGAAGATTTTGACAATTTTTACAAAAATGAGATGGCGACTTATCTTCAAAACAGAGTTTTGAAGAGAAGTCCTAATTCAGCTGTACAATGATGAAAATTATTGAAGTGATGATCTATCAAAGACATCCCTCTGGCCTCCTAGTCTTCTAAGACTTTTCAAGACAAATTGACTCAAGCCTAGACCGAAGACCTCAAAATTTAAAACATGATTGTAAATGACCTTTGAAGACTTATTTTAATAAACAGGCCTGAACCAACAGTGCCAAGCACGAGGGGAATGAATGACACAAACTGCTCCATCAGAGTTATGGCATGCCTAACGAAATGCAACTGATCAAAACTGATGGGACACCTAATCATGAAATGCAAAAGAACTTTGATCTCTGACGGAGGGATAACTAGACCGACTCTAACAAAAGGAATGTGAAATTTTACCATCAACTATAAGTTCCTTTCAAGGACTATATCAAACCATAACAGTGTTATCAAGATAATCAACTCACCCATGCTAGTACACTTCCAGTAGTTTCATGGTAAAACTCAAACTCAATAAACTTCAAACAACATAAATTAACCAATGATATGTGTGAGTTTAGTTACCTAAGGATTATATCATACTAAATTTAGGGTAGATTTAGTAGAACCATTGTTGACCTTTTGAGGCTTTTGAATGTTTTGAGGGTGGTATCTACTAATTTTAGCCATCCCAACTCAATGAACAATAAAAATGACTATATCTCTGTAACTTTTAAGATATATTGAACCATAGAACTAGGAAAGAAAAATACAAAATAAATAAATCTAAATGATAATGTTGGTGCAGACAAGAGTGGGAGTTTTTATTAGGTAGCTAGACACACTAATGTTTTTGTTTGATTATTTGAAAAATTTCAAGCTAGTCATAAGGATATTTATGAGATTATGTTTTTTCAACAAAATTTAAGTGAGGTAAGTGATAATCATGAGATTTTTTTTAATGATCCTATTTTTAAGGATTTTATGAAAAATATTTATTGTTTCATGGTTTTAAGCTAACTGGTACTTTCATTTTCCCAATGTATATGCATGAAAGAAAGGAATCTTGTTTACAATGTGGATCAAATTTTGATATTTAGTTAGTCTCAGTCTGCTTGATAAAGTTCCATAACCTTTTGGGAACACAATTCTTCAACTTTTGTCACAAACATGAGTCTTAGTAGATTCGAGTCTAGAATATTTGAATCCATTTCCAATATTTCCTTGCAAATTGAATATAATTATGGATATGCATGTTCTATATCTTCCTAGGAACTATTTAGTACACGCCAAGTGTATATCCTACCATTTCATGTGTCAAATGAATTATTTCCTTTTTGGATGCATGAGTTTCTGTGACAACTACATGTTGCTTACCACATCATCTCTCTGGAGCCTATACTTGTCAACATTGTCAATAAACAATGATCTTCAGGCCTACAAGCAATTTTAGATGTTTTAGATGCAATTAAAGCCGGGTTTTATGACATTGGTATGTCAATATATGTTTTCTATCACTGGATTGTCATAGCAGGTTTGAATTTAGATAAGTTTATGATTTCAATTTGTTTTCTTCATGCATCAGTGTAGGAGTGAAGTTAATGACTATCAATCCTATGGTGTGGGAAGGTTCCGTCAATTCAAATGCAGGAATCAATAAAAGTTAATGATGTTGTAAAAATACGGCTTTTAATTTTGTCAATAATTTCAATTTGATTTTTTGGTCCATACTCTTCTATGTATTTAATATAGCCTTCATATTTATGTATATATATACCTTCACAAGGATAGATATATATCTACTTCAATAAAGATTTGTGTGAAAGGCATTGATGGCTTTTGTTGCCACTTGCAATAGGTTGAATTTTTTAGAAAAGAAGAAGATTGTCCTTAGCCCATGGGTATCATCTCAGAAAATGTAGTTGACAACAATGGAGTTTCACGTCAAGACCAAGATCAAGCAGTGGTATATGGATGATAATTTAAGCTTTTGGTTTGTGTGAAGTCAACATTGGTGCAATTCATATGAATTAATCAGCAAAGGTAAGGAATGGGAGTTGAATATTAACTTCTAGAATTGTTTATTAGGTTGAATCTCATAGGCACACAATGGCAGAAATAGTTGTAGGGAAGTTCAAATATGAGATTATCCCCATTGAAGCAAAGGTACAAAACACCCATGTTCTTTAATTTCCAATGTTGGAGTCACTGGAGAGTTTCCACAATGGTACTTAATGTATTTCTTGTTTTTGTGTTGAAGATTTTTCATCCTAAAACTGGAGGTGAGAAGCTCGTGTCGATATATGTTGACGATGGCTTTCATCTAATGCTTCTCTTTATGATTTAGGGAAACTCAGACATGTATTTAAGAATAGGGGAACCACCACTACTGGTATTGAGTTTCTTCCCAATTACATGGCAAGCATGTTTTTTGTGTTGTTGATTTTATCAAAAAAGTTACAGCACGCTAGATTTTCTGCCATTGTAAAGCACTGGATGTTGAGTATTCAGTCTGTGTCAGTTATGTCTATGTTCTGTTTCAATCTCACAAAGGAAAATAAAGCCAAGTAATTGATGCAGTTGGTGTTGTATTGTTGATGAAGAGGGCGGTGGCCATGCAAAAGGGTGCACAAGAAAAAATAGAGAACAAGTTGATCAATGCATGAAGTTTCATTACAACCACAAATATTCTTAATGGATGAGCGCAAATCCTCATCTTGCTGAACAATATATTTCCCACCTCTCTTACCTCCACCTTCTGCAAGATGTTCTGAACTAAAATTACATTGATGCAAAAGTTCATCTCCAACTATAACATTGTTGGGATCAATCCAAATGCATAAGTGCACCAATTAAAAGGTTGAGCTTTACTTGTATACTTTTACACATGCAAACCTATTCATAAAACAAAATAAAATTTATAGAAAAAAGTTTATGGACAGAGACAAAAAGAGTATGAGGGAACCATATCCTTTTCAACTTGTATCAATCATGCCTCAAACAACTATGCAGACTTAATGTATCTAAAAATTTTGTTTCAGCTTATCTGAAGAATACATGTTTTCCTACCTTCATGCATATGGGGACTCAAAGTTAGTCATAAATTGGCTGAAAAGACCCTCTAAACCTTTGAGCTACCAATTGCAACCTGTTTTTCAAAACATACAACTTACCTAATATTTTTATGTTTCTTTTAACCAGGAATAGGAATCAAGAAGCAGATAGATTGTCCAAAGTCGACTTGGAAATGGACCCAACCCAATTGAAAGTCACAAATTCAAAGGAAGGCTAGCAAACAAAATTTCTTCATGACACTTGGCACTAAATAATCCTGTTACTTTCTCTATGTTTTTTCCTCAAATATGACAAATATCTTATCAGTGTTTTCAACAGTTCTATATGCTCATTTTGACTATAACATGGATGTAAGTTATATAAATAGGGGTAGGTAAATGATTAAACTTTAGAATATGGACAAAGGGTATGTATAAATAATAGGAGAACAAATGTATCCTTTTGAGAGGGCGGTCACTAGACAAATGGCATGGCTACAAATGCTTTTAAGGTTTTGTAGGTCTGGACTCTTCTAGACAAATATTGTTTGAGGCTACTTGGCCTTTAGGAATGCCTACTAGCATATACAGATGTAATATTATTATCAATATAAAATTATTGGATTTTTTTCCAAAGGAAAAATAAATTCTATTTTGAATGACAAAACAAGAGAATAACATATTACTTTGAAACTACATCTCGTTGAAGACTAGCACAAGACATGTTCTAGTAGTAATCTATGCAAAATGAGATGTTTATTCTTTTTCACATGTAACTTAGAACCCCACCTTCAAGCCACCCATGCTCTATCCAATGAAAAAGAAAGGGATAATCGTCACAGATCATAAAGAGTCTCAATCATCCATTGGCTCATGAAGAGTGAACAAGTCACAAAGATTGGAAATGGTTGAGGTGAATAACAATTTCTTCTTAACTACTTGATATAGAATCAATTCACAAGATAGATTGATTATTATATTAGAGAAAAATCATAATACATGGTGAAAATCACAAAAATCTCCTATATAAGTTAGTTAGACAAACAATCTCCAACCAATAAATCTCAATCCTAAGAGAATGGATTTCTTTATTTCAAAAAAGAAAAAATGATTGTCATAGATAGAGGGAAATCACCATGAACTATGATGGTGATTCCAAGATGAATAGTTGACAATAGTAGGCTCGATATGTGCTTAGTATATTGGTTGTGAATGTTTTATGTTGAAATCAAGTGAGAAATTATTGATTATATGATTAACCTTTTAGGATTACCAAAATGTTGGGTAAGATCTGCCCAAAAAAATAGTTTTTAGACTTCAAACTTGCCAAAAAAAAAAAACAAAGTAATAAATGAAATTTCACAGAATAGTAATTACATGGATTTGGAAGAAAGGATTAATAGGTGGAAACTCTAGGCCTCGAACAAAATATCCATTTGATCTAGATGACATCACTATGAGTAAAAACTCCCAATTTCATCGCCATTGTATTTGAATAAGACATGCACAATTAGTGTGTTATCGGTGCATCCTTTAAATTAGAACACAATTTAGAAAAAAAATTACATATAAACCTTGTTCAGCTGAGAAATGTCATCAATTGATAAAGTGATACACTTGAAGGACCTCAAAATTTGTAACCCGTAGATATGATTATATGAAGTTTAAACTTCAAAATTACAGTGACTTTGTAGCTAATTTCGAAATTATGGGTCTCCAACCATTTACCTAAACTTACAAAATATGACATCACGATTGTAACTTCACAAAATACATACTGGGTTTTTCCTGGACATGTGCATTGAATAAAGAATTATGGATCTCCAAAGGAAATCTAGGTAACTAGTGGAGTAGCAGTGACTAAAGATGACAGGGGTATGGTAATATTTACTTGTGCTCTAAAATGGCCTAGACATTAATAACAAAACAGAGAACAAGATTTTTCAAATAGAAAACAAATTATTGGAATCTTCTGAGTTTAACAGAAGAAGGCAAGGATTTCATTTGTTTTTCATGAAATAAGTACAAAGACATTAGGAGGAATCTAAACATTGTTGGAGATAGAATGTTTAATCAATCAGTTAAAATAGACAGAGAGCTATCTCAGGTTAGTGTTGTTACCTTTCAGGATAGGGCTAAGGCTCTGAACTAAGCTAATCGAACTGCTACAAAATTTTAGGGCTTTTTCCTTGCTATCATCATGGATCTTTTGGATTAATAGAATACAAATTATTATGAAGGATAGAATGAATAAAGTCAAACAATAACATTTTTTTTATTTTGGTCAAAGTATCTCAATCACAATGATTGTCTATTGACACTCTGTTTTCATGTTGGAAATCAGATAAGGGAATAAAGTTTTAGAAGCTATTGGGAGTTTTGTTTTTTTGTTTTTGTTTAGCAAAATTGATCCATAATGAATAGGACATATGGATCCAGAAGAACAATAATTCATAATAAACACATTATAATCTACAATGAATTTTATAAGACACCTAGGTTACACCTTTCTATGGAAATGTAACTACCTTTTGCATATCAATAAAATATATTCAGTTTCTTAAGGTTGAAAGAAATAAAACATAAAATCAAAATAACAGTTTCTACCTTTGAGTTTAGAGTTGACATAGACCAAGAAGCCTTCTAAAGGAGGAAAGCCCATCCAGCACATCTAAGCACATAAGTGAGAAGTTATAAGTGAGAAAAAATAACCATGTGACAATTTATGCAATCAGAAACATAATACATGGTCAAGGATTTTGACTTATATTTTTCTGCAATCATTAGGTTGATTTTCATGGAAACTTGTTAGGTTCATTTTCTTCTCACCCACTGAAACCCTTGGTATTAGTTCATCATTTAGATGGTATGGCACCAATATTCCCTCATATGAATCAAAAAAAGGCATTTGGACATCACTTTGAGGTAGTGAAGGTTGATTCTAGTAGGATTATTCAACAAACGATCTACTATGGTAGATTGTGGCAGGGGTCATTGTATGTGTCATGGGGTTACAACGTACATGTTTTTGATAGATTCCAATTCCCACGTGAACTCAAATCTCCTCAGCATACTCTCAAGCATTAGAGGAAAATTATGATAGATCAGTTTATGTTCAACACTTGCAGTCATAAACTTAATACATGGTCAAGGATTTTGACTTATATTTTTATGCAATAAATAGGTTGATTTTCTTTGAAACATGTTAGGATGGTTGTCTGCTCACCCACTGGTGGCCTGGGTGCACGCGTTATTGAAAAACATTCAAAACTAGACACAATCTCTTATAATTCAGGTTGGACGACTTCTTCACTTTCCTGTGGAGTATCGCTCATCTATCTCTAAAGTTATATGTTCCACTAACCTAGTGGAACCACTTCAAATTTCCTCAATAGGATGAGCCTTATAAATATATTAAGACATCACAAAATTGAAATCGCAAGATTATTTGGAATGGTTTACTTAGTTTTGACTAAGGAGATGCGAGGTTGATTGAATGGTTAGGAAGCTTAGTGATCCAATGATCACCTATCATCGCTCGACAATCTGTGCAGCCTTTAATGGCCACACAGACCCGATGAGGGTTATAACCACTCGGCCTATAGAAGTTTAGGTCCAACATTTCCCACATGCTTAATTTGTTAGGAAGGACCCGGTGGGGTTTATATATTGTAATATAATTGATGTTGGGTTCGGTTCATGAGTTAACGTCCACCCAATCCTTTAGCTGATATTTGTTGGCTCTCGATGGCCACTGGATCCTATGATTTGCATGACTTCTAATAAACCATGAGTTAACACCAGGCTAACCCCCGCTGTGGACTGATTGTGAGGCATTCAAATTAATATCAATAGATAAGGATGAATGCGGTCCTTCAAGCCCGATCAAGGAACTGTATACCTTCAAAATCCTTAGTTCATAATACACGTGAAAAGAGATTAAACTCGATTACACAATACTTGAAACTTTTAGAATTAAATAGGAAATACAACTAAACATAGTGATACTACAGAGGGATGCAACACCTCCGGGATTGACCAAATCTACACAGAAAGACACAAAGAGATATTTCTACAACTAAATCTTATATATGGAAAAACAAGCCAAATCAGTAAAAAACAAAATCCCCTTATTATGATTTAGAACATACATAAGTATTGTTTCAATTAACAACCAGGTCCTAAATCAAAGGACCAAACTAACTAAGCCTATCTAATCTACATGATATTCTCCTCGAGAAACTCCACTACATCTAACTACTTGAGTTAATTACATGATAATCTATATCCTATATTCTAGTCTAAATCCTATCTAGAAAGCTTTGAAAATTGACAACTAAAGGACCCCACTCCTTTGCTTGTAACTATTTCTGGATTTTTGGAATAATATGAATTGTTTTGTCTTTAAGCCTCATGCTCCTGCATCACCCACTAACACCATTGGTATCACTTCATAATTTAGATGAAATGGCACAAATATTCCCTAATATCAATTAGACACAGGCCTTTAGACATCTCTCGAAGACTGTGAAGGTTGATTCTAGTAGGATTCTTCAACAAACTATCTAGTATGATAGATTGCGCTAGGGACACACTAGTCTGCAATTCCCATGTGAACTCGAATCTCCTCAGTAGAATTTCATGCATTGGAGGAAAACGATGATATATCATTTTATGTTCAACACTCATAATGTTTCCAGAAATCCTTTCCTAAGGCTTGTTGTCTTATTTTTAGAAAGCTTTAACATTGGATCTAAGGGAATCACCACTTCTTATACAAGAAAAACTGGGACTAGTTTCCAACTGGGTAAAAGTGCGTTGTAGCTCTCCAACAGATCAAAGTACTATCATAGAAGTCACAACTGAACTGGAAGCAAGTACGTGAACTTTTACATCCTTGTATTTACAATTTATCTTAACTTTTGACTTGAGTGAGTGAATTAGGAAATTTCTACTTCTCTTCATATTAATTAAGAAAATGTGGATTTGTATTTGTAGTCTCCGAGGAGACATTGCTGTGATGTTCTACCATCTGTCATGAAAAACAACCTGGAGATTGTGATGAAAAGCTATTTGGATGGGGAAGTCATATATCCACAATGAAAAATAAGATTATATTTGTTTTGGATGAACCAACCCTACTTTGCTGATGTATTATATGGATTGTTCTTGATTATCAAGACATGGCTTTCTCTGGAAAAGAAAGAAAAACAGTTGTGTAAAATTGCATCTCTTTGGTGGTCAAAAGCCTAAACAAATATGAATTCTCTTCATTTCATCTGAAAAAATGTCTTAGCTCATCTTATCAAGTGTTAAGCCATGACGCTTTGTTCCTTTAGTAGATTTAGAACTTACATGGTTCAGAATAAACAACTCTCATATGGATCTAAAGCATTAGTCTCTATCTGGCTTTTGTTACTACAAGACATGTTTTAACAAACGAACTAGTTATGACCTAGACAAGATATATACTAATTTTAGTATCTGTGTTTACCTTTTCTAGTTATCATATTGATGCAACCTACTTGTCATAATTTTTCTAGAGTTATTAGTCCTTTGTTCCTCTTGCTTGTCATATAAATTATCAGTTTGTTGAGGATGGATGAAGGCAATAATTTTCAGCTTACTTTTTCCATATTTCCAATGCCATCTTCAGAGCATGTAGGTGAGGGCCATATCATGATATTTTAAAAAGGACCTTCTAAATTTTATCTGCTGTATTGGCGAGAAAATTATGGGCTTATGGGGATGAAAAGATCTCATAAATATTTTAAAATCATACTTTTCTATAGGATAAATGTTCAGTTGAATTTAATAAAACTCAAATTCACATTTGTGTATGTCATAGGTGGGGCTTCGCCCAAAAAATCAAACTTTGAACACAGTTAGATAAACTAAGAGAATATATCTATCATTATAATTCCTAGATCATGTCTCTACTGCTCAGACTCGATGTGATTCATGTATTTATTTTGACTACTTTTCCTTTAATAATGGTGCATGAAACCTTAATTAGTACATGATATTTAACATTATGTTTAAATAAATAATGTATGCTCTTCTTTCTATGCAAGGTGTAAAGTCATTTGTTCGGGAGTCAAGAAAGGTTGTATATCATCTAGTGTTTTAGCTGCAAGAGACAATTGATGCCATAATTGTAGAAAAATCTATGTCTATGGAGGGGGAGTTTCAGAGTTATCATGAGCATATCCCTGAAAGGGATTCTCACTTCGATGCTAACCCAAAGAGTGCTACTACTGAATTATCAAAAATGGAACTCAAGATAGAAGAGGTTATGAAAAATTCATAGGAGGAAGATAAGTGCACGATCAGTGTTGCAGATTGTGAACAACAACAACAACATATAGGGGGTGAAAACATATAGTGTGATGGCATATGGAAGAGATGAGTCGCAGTCAACAAAATGGAGAATCAGATAGTCGAGGTGAATGAGGTGTTGGTAGATCTCTATAGGAATTTTGAATCAAATGGTAAATTAGTCAACAATTTAAGCTTATCATTCCCCAACACTTCTCGATTATTATAATTCCCTAGTCTCATAATAAAACCTACATAATAGAGGAAGGTCAACCAATTAATAAGAACATGGTGAGGGATGAAGAGGTCTCATTGTCTTGAACAGAAAATCAAAATAACAATACATATGTTTTAGTAAAAAAACAATGAACCTAAAGCATCTAGATTTATTATTCAAAACCTTGATTAACTCAAATAAAACAGAATTTTGATGTGAACGACTATCATACTCATGATATAAATGATTGCAAAAGAAGAAACCCCCACCACTGCAAAGGAGACCTTGACATTCCTTGGTCTATGTTTGTCCAGGGCCAAGTCCAGCAAAATTATCCCCAAATCACCAAGAAAGAACATAAACCCCGAAGATAATACATTTCGCGTTCACTCTTCTAGAGTGAAATACCACTGGATTTGCGTTCCCTGTGATAGGATCCCTGTGCTCCTGATGCCCAGTAGCTCAATGATGATATCATAGATGAAGCTGGAGACTAACAAGAAATAGGTAGCCAAGACGAGGGTGGTGTAGGTAAATTCCAAGTGCGGACAAAAACAATTCCTCTAGCCCGAGAGAGTAGGTGTAGCCACCAAGAAAACCTATGGAAGATCTCCTTAGGCTAGAATGAAATAAGAGGGCCTACCTCTTAGTACGTTATTCCGCTTGGTGATGATCTTGCTTCCTCACTCTAGCTATCTTCCTTTTCCTTCCTTCAAACACTTGAAACCAGTCAACAATAGCAAACAACAAACATGATAACATACAAGTTTCATTAAACCTACTTAACAAGTCAAGAAACATTAAGCCATAAATATGTGAGATGAAATTTCATGTAGGAAATCAATTGATAGTTTCATCTATATTAGTTCAAGAAGAGAATACAACCAATGCCTTGACGTTGTTGTTCTCCTCTGACATATCCAGGTTTCCACACACTTCTGCTAACATCTCATGGATAGCCCCAATGAAGGTAGTCTCAAGGATCTTTCCTATAGTATTCAGACCAAACCAAACTTACAATTCTCCCTTAAACACAAACTAGAAAGCTATAAACAATGGGTAGCTTGTTCACTACTCCAAAATCAAAACTTAAGCCATAACTTAAGTAGGACTAAAAGCTAACTTGTGCTTGGGAAAAAGAGAGGTTTATATAGCTACGATGGAGGGGATATAGTTCCTCTTCTCATGGGAGAAGGCCTTATCTCTTGGATTAGTTCCATCCTAATAGGGCAAAGGAGCCCAAAATAACCTCCTCAACTCCATCAGGCCTAACCATTTACCAGACTTTCGTTACAAAGATTCTAGAGTTGGAAGCTTCGGCTTCATATTTAAAAAAACTTTCCAAAAGAGGATTGATGCTACCGAGAAAGGGCTCAGTTGATCTGATCAATGCTAGAGATAGATGTAATCCCTACATATCAGCACGAGGAGGACACAAGTCATTAGCGCCAGTCTTGTAAACTAGGATAAATAGAAGCTTTTTGGGAAATGATGATAAAGGGAATTGTTTTGCTCATGAAGAGGGACACAATGGGAGTTTATTCATGATAGGAAAGCATGTTGGGTACATTATAGAGATCCTCCAGGATCGTGGGTGGGGAGTACAGGGATAGTGACAAAATGATGTTTAACGAATTCCCCCTAAAGCGTGAAGGTCGAGCTAGAGTGAGGGGTGAAATGCTTTACAAGTGGAAGCAGGGAACCAGAGTTCGTCATCATAAAATCTCCAAGAAACCATAGATACATATACATCACTGAAAACTCTAAATAATAATACATGAATCATGGTATGGATGCAACCATCTAGAGAATTATCATGTAAATGGATCCTAGGCATAGGCGCAACCATCCAATGGAAAGGATCATAATCAAACCCATGTATGGTCGCAACCACCCAATGATGAGAAGGATCACATATAAGAACTCATGGTATGGTTGTAGCCATCCATATGAAAGAGAAATGTATATCAACATGACCATGTCACATTGCCTCGCAACCTGGAGTTGTGTAATCTTAGCCCAGGTCCTTGCGTTCCAAATAAACTGATCAAAGTAAAAATCTCAACATGAGAATGAATGTGTTGAAGTCGAACATGCTAGGAAGTTACTTAATTACTGGTCAATGATGTGAACCATTAACAATCATGAGAGAAACCACCAATAATGACAATGGCTCTCAAGGTACTGGAAGCACAATTCATGGAATGTGAATAAAGGAACTGATGTCAAACACCCATGAAATCATCCAATTGAAAGCCAATGATGTGAGCTTGGCATTGAGTGCGAAGAAATTTCCATTAGGGCATGTAAGCTCTAAGGTACTGGAAGGGAGTCTCTCAGCCATCTTCTTGGATAATGAACTGAAGTCAACAGGAAGCGACCGTGTTGAAGGAGGGTCATGATGTATCCCACATCATCAACATGAGACAAAGGGATGCAAATGATTTCAAATTATACAGATGATCAGGAGTAAGTATAACTATAGAGGGACTAACTCTTGAACATACTGGTGACACGATTCGAGAGTTTGGAAGCTTTTAGGAATGGTGGTCATGATGATGTGGAAGAGATCAAATGGAAGACAAAAATGAACAGCCCAACCCAGGAAGGTCATTGATGAAAGGAGGATATCCCAACCTGAGACAAAACAAAAAGTGTCATGTTCAAGAGTGAGCTGTTGACACAACTGATAAAATTTCAAGATTTCCCCCACCATTTCTAGGAGGTACCCCAATTATTTTTTATCACAAGCTTAAAGGGGATAGCATGTTCTTGCACTATAAGTTCATCCTTGGGAGGAATCCAATCTAGTAAGTTTAATGAGCCCTGGGAAGGTGTAGCTCAGTCTCATAATAGTGACGAATCCAATATCATTTAGTGTTTTAACGAGTCCAAGAAAAGGGGTAAATCGGTATCTTTTTCATGTTTAGAGAGTTTGAAAAAGACACAGAAAATAAAACTGCACATGGTCCCTTTTCGTACACTTGTGTCTCTCAAGCCCTAAAAGGTAGAGAACAATACTTGAGACAACTACTTGACCATTTTAGTCAACAAGTACCTTTTTTGTAAACAATGCGTCCTAGCCTGAAAAAGGAGTAAATGTATATTGGGCGCACGATGTTTCAAAACCTTTAATGATTTCAAAATGGGAAGAGCTCAACAACCTTTTCATGTTTAAAGAATCGGTAAAGACCTTGAAAGGAGACCCCCCATTTTATTCTCTTTTACGAGTCAAAAAGGGAAAAATACTCGGTGATCTTTTCATTGTAGATTTATGAGTTGAGAAAGGAGTTGAAACATGACTCTAGTACCATCTTCGATAATACATCACTTGTCGTTGCAGAAGAAACGTAAAGGAATTATCCAATTTTGAGGCAAACTAGGTCAAAAATACTCAAAAACCCCTAAAGATTTCATGAAAAAAATGAATAAAATGGGCAAAAGTAATTTTTTTTTACCATTTACCATTTTACCTTTGTGTGAAGAGTTTTTACCCACTTGTTCTCTAATTATTTCGGAGGAAATTATGGAAGATCCGGGTGGTCACTCGCTGAGCCATCAATTGCAGGTAAGAACCAAGACCGTAAGCTCCATTTTCATACTAATTTTCCTTGTTTTTATCCATTTAATGGGTTTCAAGGGGAGATTTTGCAAAAACAATTGCCCTTGGTAGGCACGATTTTCGGGCACGGAATTGCACCAATCAGGGGTGGCTAATACTGCCAACCATGTCGTCAGAGCCACTGTTTTTAAAATAGTCACGCCGACAGTGTGAGAAAAAAAATTTACGTGTTTTTTGCTCAATTCAGCCATTCAAACACAAATTTTTCCAGCCAAGGATGATCATTGACTTGATTGCATGGTTTTTGCAGGAAGAAATCGTGAAAAAATGGTAGATTGGAAAGAACATGAGCACAAGGATATCGATACTCAAGCAATATCCGATCCAAATTGTTTAGTGGATTTTAGGAAATGTGGGCTCCTCAAATTCTTTCTTACACCAGGTATACGGGCCAAACCTGAGCTGCTACGGTGGCTGATTAGTCTCTTGGACATAAATCGAGAAATTTTCATCATCGGTGACCAAGAGATGGAGTTGGAGACTTCAGACATTTATTTCATCACAGGACTATCCCAGATGTTGGAAATAATACTGAGAGGGGGCGTGAATCAATATTATCAGATCAAGAATTTTTCTTTTTCATAATCAGATTTATATATGCTACTTCAAAGAGGGGAACTAGCATGTACACACAGCTGTCTTTAAGGCAACGAACGTTTATGCAGTAAACTTATGATTCAGTTAATTCATCATATGTTGATCTCTAATCAGTGCATCATTACTTCATCAATCATTAAACAATAACCATGTGTAGTATAAACATACTAAACCATTACACATAAGAAACACACATGAATAGCAATATTTAAGGTGGAAACCCAATGTGGGTGAAAACCACCTGCTATTGTCGTCTTTGTCTTCTTTTAATAATAAGAAAATTTGTTTACAATCTTGTATTGGTGCAGACTCATACTAGTATGCAGGCTTCTACCTATAGAAGGTTACAAACTTCTCTCCTTCTCTAGCATCTATTGGAAGGGAGCTACAACACCCTAGCTCTTATAGTAGTCAATATGTTTACTAGTACGTAGGTGGCAGCCTACAAAAAACTCCACTCTTCCACCAGGGACCACGTTTCATGAATTTTCAGATTGGATGCTCCTAGAACATATCAAGACATATGAAAGACCTTGACTCATCAATAACCCATTAGAAATTTAGAAACTCAAACTTCATCAACCAACATGCATTCAATCTGAAACAATCAAATCACTGTCATCAGAACACTATGCTGAACCCAGAAACCTGTATCAACATTCAGAACCAACTAAAACCTCAAAAATTCATGTGTCAGACTGTATACACTACTTCAATGAAGAAAACTTGCATGTATATGCTACTTCCTTCAGTACAACCTGCATATAACTCTAAATATTCCGAATTAGAAAATCTATTAATCACAAACTGTACCAACCAATAGTGTACTAAACATCTATTTTCAACTTATAGAACTTTACATGGTTTGCTTATTGTATTTTCTCGGATGTTGATATCTGGAAGATCACGAATAGCCTCGAGTCTCCATGCTTTTCTTATTTGAGAAAAGCTTAGATGTCCCAATCTTCTATGCCACAACCAACTTTCATCATTTTTTCTGAGATAGCACTGTTGTTGTCCTCCTTTGAGTATGTATATGTTGTTTGGAGTTCTTGTACCTTTGATCTCAGTCTCTCCTGTATCAAGCTCACAAACAACACATCCGTTTGATCAAAACACCACTTCATTTCCTTGAACACGCATTTGACTAAGACTCAACGGGTTATGCTTTAAACCATCTACATACATAACATTTCCAGCTTTAAAATTTTCTTTCAAGAAAACCAAACCTATACCTTTTATGATAGCTCGAGTGTCATTTACAAATGAGACATTCTTTTCCTTTTCTAAGGCATTATTGAGTGAAGTTTCTCTTTGTCACTTGTCATATGTTTGGAGCATCCATTGTCGATGTACCGTTGATTTTCTTGTCCTTCTGCATACAAGGCTATACCACATCTTTCTGTTTGAGATTCTTTCCTTCTCCATATCTTTGGATTTAATGGTGTTTGCTCCTTTTGAGGTGTTTGGCGAAATTTTCTCCTGCATTCAGATTCTTCATGACCAAAGTTGTTAGAAATTGAGCATTCTATTTCATTTTCAAGAGGAGAAAAGTTATTATAGGAACTTCCCTTGATCCTTGTTACATTCCTTTGATTTTTTTCTTCTCTAGTCATGATGGTTTTGTAAGAAACGCATTGAGCAGCTTTGTGCCCAAAATTATTACATGAAAAACATTGCCCATTAAAGAAGTTTCTGCAACTATTGAATCTATTTACCCGTTGATTGTAGTTTCTATTGATATTCATCTTTGGAGAAAATTGAGTATGATTTTCCTGAGGTTGGTTGTGGCTTCTATTGATATTCATCCTTGGAGCAAATTGAGTATGATCTACCTAGTGATCAGCTTTATTCCTTTGCTGACGATTGTCATACTATTCACTAGTCTTTGCTACATCAAGATAGCTTTTGGTGGAGGTTGACGACCTCTGTGATTAAGATGCTTCTTCAGTATATCCAATACTTGTACTTATCAGAGGAGAAAGTTGAACTTTGATAATTTCATTTAAAGTTTCTGATCCTTTAGAAAATCTAAGATTGAGAGATTTTGTTTTCTCAAGATCTTTTCTTAGACCCACAATTTCACATTCTAGTTTTTCATTGTGTTTTTCTTTTTCATGAAGTTGGTATGTCAAGGTATCTATGTTCATATTCTTTTCTTCTAAACATATTTTGAGTTTAGATATTTCTTCATGAAAATTTTCCTCTTCTAAAGCATCCCAAAAATCATCATTGTCATAAGGCATGAGAAGTCTATAATCTTCACTATTAGATAAACCATCACTATCCTCTTCTAAACAATCCCAAAAATCATCTCTATCATAAGCCATGAGAAGTATGTAATCTTGACTAGTTTCATCTTCATCACTATCTTCATGAGTATAGTAATTCCTTCTATTCACAACTTGTTTCCTATTCCCTTTTGCATATTCCTTTCTTTTTTCATATTTATCTTTATGAGGACATCTGGTAGCATAATGATCGACTCTACCACAAGCAAAGAATTTGAAAGGTAGCTTACCTTTGAACCTTCCAGAACGCAGTTGAAGCTTCTTGACAAAATTTACCTCATCTTCTTCTTCTAAAATGTGCCCTGATTCATTGTGTCCTTCATTTTCTTTTCCTTTCACTGAAGCTTTAAATGTGACCTCTCTCATATCTATTGGACCTCCCTTTCTCATCTTAAAATCAGTTAGGATTCCATGAAGCTGTGTCATAGTGATATTTTGCAAATCCTATTTTTCTTCTATGGCAAACACTCTTGATTGAAATTTAGCAGACAAGGATCTCAAAATTTTCTCAACTAAGGTAACTTCCTTTATTTCTTCACCCAAATTCTTCATAAAATTAACGACCTTAGCTATACATAAGAGGTAACTAGATATATTCTCATCAATATGCATCTTAAGAGTTTCATATTGAATTCTGAGAGTTTGAAGCTTAGCACGTTTTACTTGAGAGTTTCCTCCATAGCTCTGAACGATTTGTCCCATATCTCTTTGGCTGATTTGAGCTGCATGACTTTGACAAACACTGATTATGACAAACTTCCCAACAAATTATTGATAGCTTTGGCATTAGTTTCATATTTCTTTTTACCTACCGTGTCTGTAGGAATTTCTGTTCGAAATTTATATCCTCCTTCCAGAATTTCCTAGACATCTGTTCCAATAGATTGTAGATAGTTTGTGGTTCTTATTTATGAATAAACAAAGTTGGTCCCATCGAATATTGGCAGTCTTATGGATCCCATGCTTTCGTGATTATTCATATTGATGGATCTTCCTTCAAGTGATCAAGATTCTTCTGAAGAACTTGGCTCTGATACCAATTGTTGGAAATATTACTGAGAGAGGGGGTGAATCAATATTATCAGATCAAGCATTTTTCTTTTTCATAATCATATTTATATACCCTACTTCAGAGAGGGGAACTAACGTGTACATGCAACTGTCTTTAAGGCAACGAGCGCTTATGTCGAAAACTTATGATTCAGTTAATTCATGATAATTTGATCTTTAATCAATGCCTCAGTACTTCATCAATCATTAAATAGTAACCACGTGCAGTATAAAATTACTAAACCATTACACATAAGCAACAGACATGAAGACTAAGATTTAAGGTGGAAACCCAATGTGGGTGAAAACCACCTGCTGCTCTCATCTTTGTCTTCTTTTAATAATAGTAAAATATGTTTACAACCTTGTACTAGTGAAAACTCATACAAATACGTAGGATTCTACCTATAGAAGGTTACGATCTTCTCTCGTTCTCCAGCTTGTACTGGAAGAGAGCTACAACCTTGTAGCTCTTGTACTAGCCAATATGTTTACTAGTATGTAGGTGCCATCCTACAAAAAACTCCACTCTTCCATGAGGGACCACATTTCATGAATTGTTTAGACTGGATGCTCCTGACACATATTAAGACATATGAAGACCTTGAATCATCAATAAACCATCAGAAATTTAGAAACTCAAACTTCATCAACCAACATGAAGTTAATCTGAAACAATCCAATCACTATCATCAGAGCATTGTGTTGCACCCAAAAACCTGTATCAACATTCATAAGCAACTGAAACCTCAAAAATTCATGTGTTAGATTGTATACGCTACTTCAATGAAGAAAACCTGCGTGTATACGTTACTTCCTTCAGCCCAACCTGGCTATACCTCTAAAGATTCTGAATCATAAAACCTTTGAATCACAAACTGTACCAACTAAAAGTGTACAAAACATCTACTATCAACCTACAGAACTTTACAGAGGGAGGTAATAGAAAACACTTCTTCTCACTTATACAATCAATCAAATATCAACCTCCTTATACATTCAGATTTACATTCAAATCTAAGAAGACTTCATTGACAGAAAACAATAAAATAGTAGTAGCCATAAATCAACAATACTGATATGATAGACCAATCATCTCTAAACATCAAGCCTTTCTTTTGTATACACTACTTGAAAGAACAAAACTTGTGTGTATACACTCTTTTGCCAAAACAAACTTCCGTATAGATTTGCAAATATTGACTCAGAACTTTGCTGCAATTCCAGACTTTAGACAAACCTACATCCTAATAGATAATGAATAAAATAGACACAAAGCATCAGATCTATCCTCAACCAATAACAGATCATTCAAGAATAAGTCATTTCAATTCTCATGATCCTGATCCAATATTGAAATGACGATGTACATAAATATTTCAAATCTAGTCCCAAACATAACCTTGCAACATAAAATATACTTTAGATAGAAGTATTCCTTAGAATCTTATTGCACTTGTACATCTGGCCTTATGATCCTCTCTTCTTTATATAGTTTTTGGCCTTTCTCAATACCATGGACCAAATCCACTTAGGACCAATACCTTGGATCAAATACCACATAATGAATACCTAAAACTAAATACCTAGGGTCAATATCATGGTCCAAAGATACCTTGGACCAAATACCTCAGACCAAAACCGTGGTTTTCAACATGTACACATTTTGCCTTCTGTGGGAGTGTGTGTGTATGTTATACACGATTTCTGTTTTAAGTACCTGTGTGCATACACTGCTTGGACTAGGTGAACCTATGTGTATCTCTTAAACTGCTCTTACATCATCTTCTTCCTTAAGCTTCTTTATTTTGATCAATAGACCTTAGTTCCATCTTCCTGATCCTCTGTACCACTTCCCTATTACCTCTGAGTATTCCTGTTAGCCTCTTATCAAAACTAAGTTCACCAGTAGAGTTGCCATCAAGTACAATACTTGTATCAGAATTCCAAACACCAGAGAGGGTAACCAGTCAACCTATATGTGTCGAGGCCAATTGGGGAAAGCGTGACTATGCTTCTTGCCAAATGTTGCCCAAAAGCTCTCAAATCCAAAAGTGCTAATATTGAGATCATGACGGTTCGAGATATTGTGTTGAGAGTGCTACTGTTGACCATCAACAAATTGGTTGGGTCCCAAGCGCCGCATGGGGCCAACAAGTCAAAGTTCCAGTACATTATCGATTTCATGGTGCCCACCATATTTAACTAGGCAAAATCAATGAAAATCAACATGAATCACCAGCTTTCAAAAGCTAAGGTTTGACACCTAAATTAGTTTTGCTTAGGATTTGTTCTAGTGACCTTCTTCCTAGAACGGGCTCCACTATTCCAATACCCGCTGACTGAGGTAGATCTGCTGATGCCTCGAGACCCATGGATGGTCCGTTGGAGTGAGTTGATGCCCAGGGTCATGGGTGGCCAATAGATGTCCTACAAGCCCGCCTTTTTCTCATGGCTACGATGACAGCTATTTGTAGTGAAGGATTAGCCTTATAGCAGTACCGACTTCCAGAGAGATCTAGATATGTCGCTCCTAGAAGGGGAGGATTTTGATGATGGAGGTAAAAACAAACAAATTTTGTTTTTCAATGTTTTTGAAATATATGTGTTCATGGCACTTCAATTTTATGAATGCAGTTTTTGGACTAGAAAACCGTGCTAGGATGTCCCCGATTGCCATCCTTTTTGCTCAGCTATTTGAGGTTGCTCCTTATCACGAGGGAAGCAACAACGAGGAGGAGATTGCATGGATTCTCGAGGGTTTTACCCATGGGATACCAGAGTATGATGGTGTTAACACCCAGGTTGTTCCCTATGACTCCCAAGGGAATACGGCCGGGGTAACCACTAACCAATCTTTGGATCACAGCTTCTAGCCAAACTGTGATCAGAGAGGGCTCTCTCTTTATGATTTGTCTCTGTTATGATGGTGTTTTAGGCTAGATATTATGCTCAGGTTTTGGTTTATGTTTTGGTTGAAGGATTTCTTTCAGGTCTTATGATATAGTGTTTAGATAGTGAAATACCATTGGGCAATGGAGTCTGGAGTTGTGAAATGATCTGATACGCTGAATTGGTGGTGTTCTAACTGCAGGGCCTATTGTGTATTTTAGACAAACATAATTAGCTTAAATGGTGATGTATGTCAACCAACAGAAAGCAATTAAGAATTTTCTATTAAGTTCCTGAGGTGAAAGTGAACACAGTGCACAGGAGCAAAGCTTGAATTCCTGTGACAAAGGCCACTGTGAAAGGTGTATTCTGAAAGTGCAGCAGTTAAGAATTACACTTATATAGATTACAGCTGAAGAAAACATTCATAAACAACACAGATTGAACTCAGGGTACTCAGTGAATAAATCCTGAAAGTTATTCTTTTTCCTTGTTGCTTACTATTGAAAATCAGATAACATATATGGATTTTAACAAAACAACTAATTGACAGAGAGAGATACAGAGACTTATTGTATGGTGAAATACACAGGAATCCAACAGTTATCAACAGACACCAGAACGCATCCAACACCTCAGAAATCCGAGAAATTCCATTGCTTTCTTTATTAACTTCTGAAAGGATTACAGCATAAGAACTTCTTCAGGAGAAATCAACAACAACCCTTGCAAGCTCATGCGAAGGGGGCTTTATAGGAAGGCGTATACAAAATATCTCAGGCATTGAGTCATCTGAGAGAGAAAATATCTTCATAAATTTGTTCAAAAAGTAGAGAAGAAGTTATTGTAGCTTTGAATGCGGCATAAATGCTCTTTATGTCTGTCAGAGGGTAATTTGACCTTTGGAGGTCCTTGAGTCGGTTGCAACGCTTAGCTTAAATGCTGATAACTACGCCTTTATTTCTTGCTGCGCTGTATTTTCTCGGCTCTGCCACCTGTAGTCTTCTATTTCTGCTTTGTTGGCGATCCATCTGCTGAGTTGGCCCAACCTTAATCCGCTGTGCATGCTGATTTTGTTAAACTTTGCTTTGCATGATAACTGATATTTTAAGAAACAAAATTGTTAAGCGACTCCCTGTTTACAAAATGTTCTGTATTGCGCTTGTCCACCATTCTTGTGTAGGGAGTTGATGCCTGAGAATAGCATCCATTGTCTCCTCTGCCTCTGTGTACTTGAAGAAATTGGGAGCCACCCCAAACAGGTGATTGATCTCATTCATTATAAAAAACAGATTCTCGACTCCGTTGTAAAGAGACTGTCCTGTGGCTGGCCCTGTTTCCTCTGAGGTGCTGGGCTTATCACTGATCTGGCTAGTGGCAAATGTATTGACCCTTTTAGCATACTGGTCATGTGTGAACAATCTCCCTGCGCTGTTCAGTAAGCCAGGGAGTCCTCTGCTTTCTAACACTTGAAACTTTTCCAAAAACTTGTTCACCTTAGTCTGCATGTCTTGGGTTCTTCTCTCCAGTGTCTGTACTAAGTTTCTCAGTGTGAGAACCCTTTTGATCAGTTGGATAGTATCAGTCCGGTTTGTAATTCCCATGATGGCTAACTGAGAGCTTGTTTTATGATTAAGTACATTGATCATTCTAGTGGCCACTTCAGGCATATTGCTCAATTGAGTTCTTGCTCTGTGAATCTCTCTCTGTGCCTTTGGGATGAGCTCCAGCTGCTCATGGATTGTCTCAATATATGGCCACTGCTCATTGATAGATCGACCAATGTTAGCCCATAGTACTATTTTCAGTTCTGCCACCACTTTATCTAACTTGAGCTCATTCTCTAGCTCTTTTATTTTGTTTTTGAGGGCTTTCACCTCCCTGTCCTTTTCTGCCACAGTTTGTTTGGATTTATCATATCTATCATTGATTTTAGCCAAAGATTCTTTGGCTGCATTGAGCTCCAACATTTGAGCTTCCAGGACTTGGATTTCGTTCTTCAGCTTTTGCATGTTTAGGCTTTGGGCCTGCTCTGTAGTTGTTGGCGCTGCTGAAGTAGATGTTGCTGTTTGTTCGGTCTGCTGAGGAGGAGGGGCAGTGATAGGAGCAGTTTCCTCAAGATTGATGATCTGAGGAGGAGGTTGAGAGGTCTGACCCTCTTCTCTTTGTTTTAATGCTGCTTGCAATGCTGCCTTTGCAGCCTCTGATTCTCCTAGTTTGTCTTGTGCTTGAATAAGCTGTTTATAAATGGAGATCAACAAATCTGTGGTGTCCTTCTCCTGCCTTTGTTGGGCTACCTCATCTGTCTGAGGGTGCATGGTGGCAGGGAGTTTGATTTTCTTCCTCATGGCAGCCATGTCAGCATCCCTCAACTTCAAAATTTCCTGTATCCCTGAAATATCTTTGGGATCATGCCCAATTTCAATGATTATGTCTTCCAGGGACCTTATTCTGTTGTCCTTTGCCTGGGATGATGCCTTCTCCAATTCCAGTTGAGAGGCTGTGGCATTGAGGCTGCTCTTTAGCTTATAATTTTCCAATGTTTCATCTGCTAAGGAGGCATACACCATCTCACCAGTTTGTTTGTGCAGTTCAATTTTGTCCATTGGGTGTATGTCTTTGGCCATGACCTCCAGGTTGGTCCTGAGGTAATCTGAGGCAGATTGGGGATGCAAAGCTGTGGGCATAAAATGACTCATGATCATTTTGCCTTCACCTACATCAAAGGCAGACATAAGTCTTTGCTGATTGGTAGGAGCCATGTTTAGTAGGTGATTGTACAGCTGTATTTTGATAGGATCACTCCTCCTTTTAATGTCTATAAATTGCTGTTTGATGCTTACTTGTCCCTCTTTTTGTTGGCTGGAGGAGCTGACCTCCCCTCCCATGGTCCTGTCCTGTTCCTGCTGGAAGGAACTTGCTGAAGCTTCTCTGCTGGGTGGGCCCATGCCCAATGCTTGTCTTATTGCTGCATCATCCTCAGAAAAGTCATTTAATCTTTGTCTCTTCTCTCCCTGGTTGATAGATGAAGTGAGAGGAGTTTCTCGATCCCTTTTCCTAAAAACAAATGTATCCTCCTTTTGAGGAGTTTGGAGGACCGAGGCATCAGTGGTGATTTCTGGCCTAGGAGGCACTATGTTCTGAGCCTGTTGCTCAGTGGAAGTTGGAGTATCAATCACCCTCTCTTGCTGTAAGGGCTGCTGTCTGTCATGTTGCCCTTCTTCTTGCTGCAAATCTTGTTGCTGTTGTTGCTCTGCCTGCTGCTGCTCTTCTTTATCTGTCTGCTCTGTCTCCATTTCCTTTTCTTTGCCTCTGCTGGATATATTCTCAGTGGCCTTGGTAGTTTGCTGCTTGACAGTTGAGGAGGATTCAGCTGCTCCCGTTTGTGTGCTTGGAAGTGTGAATACCTGTGGACAAAGCTCAAGGTCAGCCAACTTCTTTAGATTCCTTAGTGCCCTCTTGTTCAGCTCTTCTTGTGACAAGGGCTCTTCTAAGGTCCCTCTCCTCCATTTGTCTTGGTTTGCATATTTTTCAATGTGAGGGATGCTATGGTGATCATAGGCAGATAACTTATATTTGAGCCTCCTCATGGATATGAAATGATTAGGGTCATAGGGTACCCATATGAAACTGGTTTGAAGGCCAAGGGCCTCAAGCATTGTCTCTGCTTCCTTCCATCCTTGCTCCCTCTCATTATAGATAAAATGGCCAAGTTGGCTTTTGACCTTCAACTGTGCCTTTTTGCCTTTCCCTGAAAAATGAAGCACATCAACTCTGCCAAATTGCCTAAAGTACTCTAGGGCAAATAGCCTCATAGGCACATACTTGGGTAATTTGAAAGGAGGTAGATCACACCCATATATCCTGATGACAGTGTGGTTTTGGTAGAAGTACCAATCCCCAATGCTATAAATTTTGGACAGCTGAAGAATTCTCTGCATGTCATCAGTGAGTCTCGGAGGAGGTGAGCTCATCAGCATTGCCATAGTTGGATGGATGAACAGATCCATGAATTCACAGTAAGTGTATGGAGACTCAGGTGTAATGTGGAAGACAGATGACCAGTAGACCACTGATCTGGGATTGCCTCGGGCATCCATTCTTTTGATTGAAAAGTTAAATTTCTCATGTTGATGGTACAAGATCAAATGGTAGATGTAGGAGGTGTATCTGAACATCCTATCTCTCCTCAAATTTATCAATTGCTCATGAATCTTGTCTGATATGTAGGTGGCATAGTCATAGCAGATTGGTGACTTGCCAGGAGAAAACATAAGCATCATTACCAGCACAGTTGCATCAATATGCTCAATTGAACTGTATCCCAAGATGGGAGAAATCATATCTGCAAGGTCTCTGCCTAGCTCATTGAGGTATACATGAAGAATTGGAGGGCCCATTACAATGTTAGTGTTGATGTATAATTGATTGAATTTGACAATTTGAGCATCTGTGAGTTTATCCCCTTGTTTTATCAGGTTTACCAGTGATAAAGGAACCAACTTCTTCTGAGGGTTGATGCAAAGCATGTCTCTGATAGCTTGAGGGGTAACATAGAAAAGTACTGCACCAGATGGGTCAACAACAGCTCGCTAAGAAACATCATATTGTTCAGCACAGAGGTGGATTAGTTCAGGGAACTGGTTGACCTGAGGCAGCTTAAAAATAGGGAGGAAAGAGTCCCATAAGCCCAGTATATCTGTCCCATTTTCATGCTTGGCTTTTAATTCATTCAACAGATGAAGGTGGAATTTGCTGCTCATAAGCTTCTCTTCTACAATTTGGTAATCCATATCTGCTAAGGCTTGCCATTTCAAATTCTTTTGAGGGGCATTCAGGGGTTGAACATTTAGTACTACTGGAGGGACTGATGGGTCCATGGTTTTTCAAGGATTGTGGGTAGAGTTGCTATGCAGAGCAACACAATCAGGTTTTCTTCAACGAAAGATGTGAATTACAGAGGACAGAGAGTGAATGGGAAGGTTGCAGCAGTTGCAATACTGCTTTTGAACAAAATAGAGCAGTAGCAGAACTGAGCAGAGTTTGCTTTGTGGTGAATTTGTTTCCTGCAGGTAGCTGTTTCACGATTGCGTGAACCAACGAGGAATTTCCACTAAATTTGCCCAATGTGGCCTCCTAAACGTGTAATGGTAGCACTGGTTTGGTATGAATGCTAGTTCGGTGGAGTTTTAATGGTGAAATTGGCGTTTTAAGGTCTGCTCACAGGCTATACCCGGAATTCACGGAAAAATGGACTTGCAGAGTGAAAATGGAGAATACCTGGTGAATTTCGTCGGCTTAATCTTGCTAATGCGCGAGTGATGGACGCTCTGGCGGTCTCGAACTTTCCTCAGTAGGCTGGTGCAAGTTTTATACGTAAATTGCATGCAGAACAAACAGTGCAGCTTTTGCCAAAAATAGCAAAAAACGCGAAATTTTCGGTCTAAATATGGATTTTGGCGATTTTGGCGCGTTTTTGTGCTGACGTCAGCATGACGTCATAGGTGGGGTCAGGGTCGGATGACGTCAGCATGACGTCATCAGGCTAGGTGGCAGGCTCTGATTGGTCCACGGGGATGGTGAGGTGGCAGGATAGGTCAGCCAATGGTTGAGCGGGAGTTTGACGTAACGGCATAAGTGGCAGTGACGTGGGGTGATGGGGAAATGACGTGGTGATGACGTAATGCAAATGGAATGGGGGAAACTGGAAACCGGAGGCGGTTTCATATCGCACCGCTTACGGTACGGTGGCGGTAAGTGTCAGTTGTACCTCCGATGAGCCGTGGAGGGGACGCGTGGCTACCGCATGACGTAGCCAATAATACGGCCGTCGGAAGATATCGCCCGGACAGAGGATCTGCTCCGATGCAGTGATGGCCGTCAGATCTGGGGGGCATGATCGGACGGCTATCGGAGGGTTGATGTGATAGGGGGATAGGGCGGGTAACCAACGGTCGTCGGAAAGGGTCCGATGCCTTGAGAGCCGTTGGATCTTCAATTCTTTAATCAGACGGTCGTCGGGAGGACGAAGGGATCGACAGGTAAGGGGAGGGGCGGGGATTATTTTAATAATTATTATGGGGATCTGCGCATGGGCGGAAAACTTTGGTATAGTGGGTTTTCGCGAATTTTCTGTGGAAATGCGCCCGCCCTTTGGACTTTAGGTAAAAGGGAAAAAGTGGGTTTTCCATGTTTTTAGCCATTTGAAGCGGGTAAGGGTATAAACAAAGCTTTTTTAGGAGGTTTTATGTGTAAATGGGGGTTAAAAGTGAGAAAATGGATTTGTAAAAGGGAAAGGGGTTTTGGGCTTAGGTTTATCAAGATGACCAGGTGTCATTTGATCCCTGACACAGGACTTATTGGCTATAATACCAAGGGGTGGGTATTTATACAAAATTTGGGGTTTATACACCATGGTGTTAATACTAGTAGGGGAAAGGCAATATAGGGGATTTACATAGTAGAGTTAGAGTTAATATGGATGGGGGAGTGAATGGAGGGAGAAAATACTAAGTTTACTTGAAACTCACTTAGTTTAGGGAGTAGATCAAAATGAAAAGATTTTAGACAAGAAATGTGGCTTCTAAAAAGATCAAGAACCACCATGAAACCATAATTTTTCCATGAATCTCAGCTGATGAGGGGATGTTAGTAAATGACATGAAAAAGGGAAAAGGGAAGTTAGTCATGCTTTCTGTTGCAACTTGATGAAGAAGAACACCTTGTCAACTGATTGACTTTGCTCTAGTAAACATAGTTAACACATTTGCAATGGTAAAGATAACCTTTCTGCAACCCCAACTACTTACCCAGCTACTTGCCTAGCATTTTTTATTTCTTCTTGGAGGGTGCACTTGGACTTGCAGACCCTTACTTGCCTTTTCTTTTCTTTGGCTTTTCTTTTGTTTTTGCTATCTACTTCTACCCTTATCTCTTCCAAGGTCCCAGATTAAGCTGTTGGGAGCCTTTTCTTCTCTACCTGAACTACTTGTCTGCCAAGATTAAACAGTTTGGACAGACTTTCTTCTCTAATCTTCAACTGCAAATTTAAACCATGGAATGATCCAGATTAGACTGTTGGACCCTCCATCAAAATTGGGATGTATTAATCTATTTACACACCTTGCACTTCCTTGGAAATATGTGATCTTTGCATGATCAAAGCAGAGCATATTTGGACCTTCCCTTGCCAATCATGAAATATGAAACCTATTGGTATAGGTAGCTAACAGATGGGATGGGTGATGTCCAACGCCAGTACCAGAGGCATATGGTGGGGGTTTCAAATCGAATCCGCTGACTGCTAACTCACGTAGTCCGAGCAGTTACATGCTATCGTGAGCATTATGTTGTTTAGTGCATATGTCTAGAATTCCATATTTTTGAGTCCTGTGAGCCATAGATATATAATGTTTGCGAGCTACCGATGTGTTTCAATTACACATATTTTTTTTTGAGGTTTGATGTATGACAAAAATTACCGACACACACACACACACACACACACACACATATATATGTTGTACTTATTTGCTTACTATGGTACAAATGTTTTTATTTTCAAGTTGTTACATGTTTCGCAAATGTATATATCCAACACATAATTAGCTAATTCGTCTATTAATGTATTCATGTGTTGAGGAATATGATGGTATGTAATGTAATCAAAATTTCTCTCTAGTAGATGAATACAGAGATACATTCTCAAGATCTGAGGGTTTCTAACGGAATATTGCCTGTTGAGTTGAAGAACAACAAGTTGTGAATCAAGGTTGACAACCAATTCTTGATGCTAAGAGAAATAGCTTCTGATAAAAATTCAATAACCGCACTATACTCAACGATTTTGTTAGTTGTTCTACTTAGACAAACACCTTGAAAATCAATAAATGCACCATGGGGGTCATAGATGGCCCATGTCGCGGATTATATATTTTGGGTACTATGGCAAGCATCATCAACGAAACCAACGTGAGGGGACAACGAAATCTATAAAGCAGGTGAAAACATAATAAGAAGAGAAGCTGCTTGCAAAATAATAAGGCAAACCACACTGTACAAAAATGAATGACACACTAGTGTACAAAAGTATCTATGCAAGATGACCAAAGCATAGTACTTTGTGAGAGAGTCAATGCTCAAACGCTGGTAATCAATCAACATAGATGAACACCGAAGTTTTACTATTAACATGATGAGTAAGCATTGACTTGGCCAAATAATAAAGTAGAACTCATATAAGCCTTTGCCCCCATTACCCCTAGGCGAGGGAGGGTTACAAGTCATATGAAAACCCCATTGAAATAATGGGAAATTGGTAAAAAATGAGGGAGCAATAAAAAACCTTAATCCATGAGGGGATAAAGGTACCCTCAATTGAAAGATCATGATAATGGTAGGAAAAACATACATGTCAATAGACAACGGAGAAGAGAAATTTTAAAGACACATAGACATGACCACCAGGCTGGAAGTAGGACAGGGGGATTGACAAAACATGTCAAGAGATGAACTCGAAATAAGATGATCAGAGGATACAAAACTTGAGGCTGAAACAATATCCACATAATTGATTTTGGCTGGACATAGTGACATAACCTCGCCCCATGTATCAACAATATCAAGTGAAGGTATGACCCAAGGATCAGATTTGACTGAGGTCATGTTGACAGAGGCAACATGAGGATGTGGGAGTGGAACAATTCCCATCAAGGCAAGATCTTTAAAAATCCCTGCCCCTACACTCTCATTAGGAGCACTGGTGTTCTTGACATAAGGAACATTTCCATATGAGGAGGAAGAGGCAAAGAAGGATAGTTGTTCGACTATGACTATGTTCTGTTGATGGGGGAAACGAATAATGCAGAACATGGAGGAGGGTACAACATGCATGGCATGGGTCCAACTATGTCCGAGTAGAAGATTATAATTGAGATTAGCGTCAACAATTTTTACTTCAACGTGTACTATCTTGCCCTCCAAAGTAATGGCAAGGTTGGGTAAGACACCAGATGGTCGCGAATTGCGCCCGTCGAAAGCTTCCAAAGTGTTAGTGTACTGGTTCAGAGTAGGAGAACCAATTGCCTTCCAACAAGTGACTGACAAGATGTAGGTAGAAGAACCTTCATCGATGACATCCCTATGAATGGTTTTCTCATTGAAGATGACCTAAATGAGAAAGTCAATCTGATGAGGAAGATGTGAATGTGGTGTTCTAGATCAAAATATATAAGACTGGAATTAGCAAGATCAATACCCCCAATAGCCGATAGTAATGATTTCTGTTGAGATGGACAACTTTGAAGTACCTCGAGGGAAGACATAGATGATAGCGCCTCAGCCAAATCCTCAAAAAGATTATTGTGCTGAGTGGCGTGAGCATTGGGATCATATGAGGACTTTCTCAGCACACCTCAAGAAGGTGGTCAAATGACAGAATCAAGGTTAGGTTGCTCTATATGAAGAGGACCAGAATTTGACGGGGTAGAAGAAAAAGGGGTAGCTTGTTTTTCTTTCCTTGTTACTGGGGTAGGCGTTTGATAATATTTTGATACAGTAGCTGCATTGATGGGCATACTCATCTTGAACACTTGTGAACCTGAGGAAGTAGATGATTGAGGCTGGTCTACCATTTGGGTTTTCTAGGACAGAAATGACTCTTTTAGGATAGGTGGGGTCCCTTTCAGCAAACGACTAAATTTGGATCATCTAGGACAATCCTCAGTATAGTGATCCTCACTACAAATGAGGCATGAATACTTAAGCTTCTCCTTAGAAGCATCACCAACAGATGACTTAAGAGGATCTTGTTTTGGGGCATCAACTTTACCATTGCCTTTGTCGTTCTTATTACCTTTCGAGGATTTGTTTATTGTGGTAGACTGGACAACATGAACCTATGAGGTTTTACTAGGGCTAGGTGGATTACGAGAAGACTCATTGGAACTAGTGTTGGAGATTGACTTTTGTTTGGAAGAAGATTTTGCAGGGGTCTGTGTCACTTAACCAATTACTCCATCAACAGGAGGTGTAGTAGGAGACTTAGATGACGTCAGATTAGATGATGATATGTGTGCATCGGGTAACATGTCATATAATGTGTCAAACTGTGAATATACAAGGTCTAGATATTTGGCAAGCACGATAGCTTGTTCCTCGGTGACACATCCTCCCATAGCTATGTCCTCAGCAATTTTGTTGAATAAGGATTTGGTGAACCATTCGATCAACAATTGATCAGTAATCTTGAACTCAATCAGGTGACGTCGATGCCTCCATTCATGGATATGATTAGAAATGTGGGTCATAGTGCCTTTCTTGAGCGATGTTAGCAAGTGGGTGATGGTTTCATAGCGAACTGGAAATTGGAAATGTGTGAGAAAGGCCATGGCGAGAGTGTTAAAGTCATGATAGGTATTTTGAGGTAGCTTGATATACCACTTAGCTGCAACACCTATAAGAGTTCGTTGGAAAAGACAAAGATGAATGGAATCATCAATGTAAGAATTTGAGTAGCACCAGAGGTGATATGTCATCAAATGGGCTTGTGGATCCTCTTTGGCTTTTCCTTCAAACTTCGGACAATCAATCAGAATCTTGGAAGGGGCCGGAGGCCAGTATGGAAAATAAAGAATGGATCATTTGTGAGTCAAGACACATCTATAAAATATAGTGTACCCAAGAATGACAATTGGGTGTTAAAAGGCATTGGAGGTCGATAATCAGGTCCAACCAGAGGATACCATGCCTGCTAGTAAAGATTTTGTCCCCATAGTGGAGGGTTTTTTCCATATGGCACTTGACTGTGCCCCCACTGTGGGTTACCTTTGCCCGTAGAGTCTCTTTTGACTTTGAAAGCCTTGCAATTGTCCAGCCATTGGTTTCTAATAAGAAACATACAGGTTAGAAGGTTGTTGAGCCTGTTGGCCTTAGACATATGGATGTTGCACCTGCTGTCCTTGGACAAATGGGTTCTAAACCTGTTACCCCTAGACATAAGGATTTAAGACCCTTTCCCCTTGGGAAAAGGATTCTGAACCTGTTTCCCTTGGACATTAGGATTTTTGAACTATTATTGTAGGACTTGACCCTGATGTTGTCCTTGCAAAGGGTTTCCCCTGTTGATATGAGTATAAGGGTTGTTCCTGCCGGGGTTGGCCCTACTACTGCAAGGGTTCACCTTATGGCTGAAAAGGATATCCCTGTGGCTATAGAGGTTGGGCTTGCGTAGACATCGGCTAGGAGGTTTGTTGAACATACTGCATCTGTGGTTACATGGGTTGTTGCAATTGTTGCAAGGGTTGACCCTGTGGTTGTTGCAGCGGTCCTTGCTACGGTAGCCCCTGGTACTACACGGATAGCCCTTGTTACAACAAAGGTTTCCCTTGTTGCTGCAGAGGCTATCCTTGCTATTCCAAGGGTACTTTAATAGTTCCCAGATTGATACCTTGAAAATTTCCAAACTGTATCTGTCTATAGCCATATGGGATGGTCGACGGACCAGGTTAAACATACTGTCTAGGGTGAAGGACGTAAGGCGAATTTCCCATTCCTTAAGAATAATATGGAACATAAGGAGTTTGGTACTGAACTTGACGCTCATAAGGATGATGATACTAGAAAGTGCTTGACCCAGACAGACCAACAAGATTTTGTACCTATTGGTAATAGACATTGCTTGATCCAGCAGGACTAGTAGGGTGTTGCATAGCACTAGAGGAAGGTTGGTTCATCCCAGACATGTGGGCTTGTGAGCCACTCAGGTTGGTTGTTCCTGACACCATAGAAACATTTGGATGCTACCCCCCAGTGGCACATCCCATCCACTTACTGGAGGGATTGACAAACCAAAAGAGACATGACTCGAGACCGTCGGTTGAACCAGATGGGTTACTTGAACTAATGAGACAAGACGATTCAGAATGGTGGGTTGCACCAGGACTGAAGTGAATTCATAAATCATTGTCTGTTGGGATGTCGGGTTGTGAATGAATGGACTTGTGATAGGAATAGTGCCAGATGCCCAAATTGGGTTATGATAAAGTGATGAGGCACTAGGTGTACCTAAGACCAATTGTGTGAAGGTCACATAATTTGGTGGCATATCTCAATAAACACTGATGGGAATTCTTCCCGTGTAGGGGAAACCTTCAGGTAGAAAAGGATATTCTTTCTCTTAAACAGTGTTTGGAGCGAAGACCTCTGAGTCACTCAGAGAGGAGATTGGAATTTCGCCTTCGGATTCCATAGGTGGAAACAAGTGACAATGAACGACTGAATATGTTTGAGGGGATAATTCCAAAGGAATTCCTGATTGATCGTACAGACTGTACAAATGCTCTGGTGATATCATAGCATGATTGAGAAAAGGATTCAGAGGATAAACGACTAGTCCAAGCTAACTCTTAGGAGTCGGCGAACTCTCAGGAGTCTGGACAAAGTTGTTCGGAGATTCCGGACCAATATCAAATTGTTACTTAGTATCTGACGGAGGTGGAGGACGAGATGACAGAGGTTGAATGCTAAAAACAATTCCTATTGCAACACTTTGGTCCTCAGGTGACTGCGCTAATTCAAGAAATGGCTCCTCAGACAATCTTTCAAATGGAGGAGAGGAAGAGGAACTAGGTGAACTAGATGGTTCACCACGATGACTTTGTCTTAAATATTAGGAAAAGAGAGATAAATTTCGAGAATTTAAAATGTACTTTTAAGAAATACTCACAATTTGGTCTAGAAAAGACTAACAAGGATGTTGTGAGATCGTGGGCATCAATTTTTTAAGAGGCATAAACAAATTTGTGCTCTTTCATGTTTTAAGAGTCGAGAAAGAAATAAAGATAACTATATCACTTTCGATTTGAAACAAGCTCGAAAGGATAAGTGCTCAGGCGATATTTTAAATTTAATGAGTCAAAAAGATCAAATGACTACTCAAGATGATCTAGGTAAAAAGGATTACTAGGTAATCGTGAACTGCAAAATACCTCTCGGCGCACTGATAAGTACGGGTAGGCAATCTCTCTAAATGTTGTGCTTGGTGTATCATGTTTACAAGGTGATAGACTCATATTCCTATGGATAAAGGATTGTAGCGTAATGGGGTCTCCCTTTATATACGGTACGAGGAGCACAAGTCCATACTAGTGATGTCTATTGCCGAAGCTAATGACAACTGCTAGGTTTAAAGACAATAGAACATGTCTCTAGCCTAGACCCTCTAGATGTGATTGTTAGGTATCAAATGCACCTTAGGTTAATTGATTTGATTTAAACTTTATCTTGAATTATGTCTCATTTTTCCAGGCCTTAGCGATATGACTCGAAAGATCCAATATGCAGCTAAATGAGACAAGACTCTTTCAATTCAGTGAATTGTTTACACTAGAGAGAGTAGAAAATGTAATCAAATCCAAACAATCAAGAAACAGAAAGCAAAATGATTTTTTTCACTAATTTACTTTTTGAAAATAAAATAATGAAAAACTCTTTCTAATTCCTATTTTCCTAATAAGTGCACTTCAAGCAATCCTTTCACAAGTAAAGAGAATTTTTCTTTTCTTTTCAAATGCGAATGCAACTCTAGTCGTCAACGATGGTAACTAATGTAACACAATGATGCAAAAAAATGGAATTATGTACTTTTCATGAAATGACAAAATGAATCTTTCATAAAACACTTTGACGAAATTTTTTTTGAGACAATCAATCCTCAAGAAAATGAAAAGTCGCAAAAGGGATTTTCTTCTAAACCAATGACGCAATGACTCTATCAAAAATAATACAAGCAATATAATCTATTCCGAGAAAGAGATGCTTAAGTAAATGAAACCTTTCAAACTTGTGTGATGGATATTAAAGCAACAAGAGGACTACAAATGAAATGAAAGGAGTAAATTCACCAATCACTTGACTCACTGAGCTCACAATTAGCTGAATGAATGACAACCTAGATGCCTCAGGGTCACCAACCATCCAAGGGCTCAATAAATCAAGTAAATAGAAGGCAAACCAAAAAGCCCATAAACCAAACCAAATGAAGCTTTCCAGTCAGGGAAAACACAACCTAAACAAGCTTAGAGGCAGAAATCTAGAGAGCAAGACACATTTTTCGAGATATAGGGCAAAACTTAGTCTTTAACTACATGCATCAGCGTGACTACCAAATTGACAACAATTGCCAGAAGGGGGTTCACGCGACTATTTCTGAGAAATTTTCACTGATCGGTGTGACTGTTAAGAAAAAAACATGCTGACTGAGGATGCAAGGATTTTTTTTTTTTTGAAAGGCTGAGACCAGCTTACTACTATAAATTTCAAAACTAGAGTAGTAAACCAAGAAAATTAGATAGGACTGAAGGGAAATGGTGATACTAGAAACGTTCACATTAAACCCTGAAATTACAATCAATCAAACAGAAGGATTGGCTCTTCAGTATGGTCGCTAATTTGTGGTGTAGGTAAATTCTAACTGCGAACACAAACAATTACTCTAGCCCAAGAGAGCGGGTCTAACCACAAAGAAATAATCTATGGAATATCTCCTTAGGGTAGAATCAAATAAGAGGGCCTACTTCTTAGTACGTTATTCCACTTGGTGACAATCTTGCTTTCTCGCTCTAGCTATCTTCCATTTCCTTCCTTCAAACACCTGAAACAAGTCAAGAACATCAAGAAACAAATGTGATAACATACAAATTGTGTTCAACCTACTTAACAGGTCAAGACACATTAAGCCATAAATATGTGAGACGACATTTCATGGAGGAAATCAATCGATAGTTGCATCTCTCTTAGTTCAAGAAGAGATTACAACTTATCTCTTAATGTTGTTGTTCTCTTCTAACATATCCGAGTTCCCACACACTTTGGCTATCGTCTCATGGATAGCCCCAAGAAAGGTAGTCTCAAGGCTCTTTCCTTTAGTCTTCACACCAAACCAATCTTATAATTCTCCCTTAAACAGAAACTATGGGTAGCTTGCTGACTACTCCAAAATCAAAACTTCAGCCAGAACTTAAGTAGGACTAAAAGCTAACTTGTTCTTGCCAAAAACAGAGGTTTATATAGCTTGGATGGAGGGGAGATGGTTCCTCTTCTCATGCTAGAAGGCCTTATCTATCAGATTAGTTCCATTCTAATAAGGGAAAGGAGCCCAAACTGACCTCCTTGACTCCATCCATCCAAACCATTTACCAAACTTTTGTTAGGAAGCTTCTGGAACTAGAATCTTTAGCTCCATATTTAAAAACATTGAAAAGAGGATCGTCTCGATTGAGAAAGGGATAAGTTGATCTGATTAGCGCTAGGGACAATTTTCATGCGTGCATATCGACACAAGGAGGACATGTGTCATTAGCGTCAGTGTTGCAAACTGCGATAAATAGAAGCTTTTTGGGAAATGATGCAAAAGGGAATTGTTTTTCTCATGAAGAGGGACACAGTGGGAGTTTCTTCATGATAGGAAAGCATGTCGGGTACACTATAGAGGTCCTCTAGGATCGTGGACGGGGAGTATAGGGACAGTGACATAATGGTGTGTAACAATGAGGAGAAGACAGTCATGGCTGAGGGCAGGGAAAAGGAGGGCATGTTCATTGGCATGCGGGTACTCTGAGATCACTATAAGGAAGCTTAAGATGAAAATCAAGAGATCATTGATGATGATGATGCTAATTCTTCACTTGATGATGCCAAGCTTTGGTATCAGGAACCTTTGTCGACATTTTTGCAGGGATATGGTTTTGCTCAGAGATGAAATTTAGAACGATGGAATTAAGTATGAGGGTCTAAGTTTTTTGTTGCAGAAATTATCTTTTCCCTTTGTCACTTGGGTTTTCGTGTGGCCTTTTAGGTTGGGTTAGATGAAACCATGTTGCCTAAATAATGAATCGGCTATTAAATACCCACAAAGAAGAAATTTATCCAATAATTTATAACTAAATTTAATTATGTTTTAACTAAAAAATATGGAAGAAGATGATGCATTTTATTAGTTTTAATGAAAAAATATGGAAGAATATGATTCATTGTATTAACTTTTTATTCGAAATAAATATTATTTCATACAAATTGAAAAAGTCCATCCTCTTCGAAGTATGACATACTTTTCATTTACTTAGTATATGACATATTTTTCATTTACTTAGTATGGTTTAAGGTTAATTTTTTATTTAATTAAGGGACTCAAAACCTCATTGTAATTTTAAAGAAAATCTTATTGTAATTTTGATAATAGCTAAACTATATAGAGTGTTATGACTTCCACTAGAATTTTGAAGGAATCAATTGACCCCAAGACTTTCACTTAATCTTGAATAAACCAATATCATTTGATTTCCACTAAAATATTGTACAAACCAATCATTTGTTGTTTTTCTTTTCAAATAAATGTTAGTGTATCTAAATTAGCATCTAAGTGTTTGGCTTCCATAGTAGTGGTTTAAGCTCACATACATATTAGCTAAATATTGATTCAATTGATCTCATTTTTATGTTAGTAATTCAATCACCTAAATATTGATGGTGATATTGAAAATGGGGTTGTTTTATAACGTTCATGAAACATGAACCTAATATGTATTGTATGTGGCTTAATTTTACCCTTATCCTTGAGGGTTATTTGAACAAACTATTATGTCCTAAGAAAAAACCTAGGTCTCGCTTTGGTGAACCCTATGAAATTCGATGGTAAGGCCATAGAGAGTCCTTCTTGTATGATCGTTAATGATGGGGATATACTTGTAAATAGAATATTAATATACTTGAGATTTTGGAACTCATGGTGTTGCCATTGTAGATGAGTTAAAACCCTAAAACATGTGTTCTAGTTTTATCCCTTGGTCAAATCTACATGGGATTGGGAAAAGTCTTTGTGTTGCGAGTTACCATTGCTTATATTAGATGGAATACAATCTTGATAGGAAAAAATCTTCCTTAGGCCATAAAGTTTCATTCTTCTTGGACTGTTGTTCATGTTAAAGTGTTTTTCTTTTTTTGAAAGAAATGCAATGAAATGTTATTTTATGATAGAGACCCTTCATAAACTTTCCCGTGCTATGATAGAACATTGATTTGTATGAACCTAATCTTGCATATTATAATGCAAGTGAAAAGGATTTAGATAAAAGGGGGGTATTTATGGAAACTACTATAATTATACGATGTCTCCCCTTGCAACATGAGTAAGGAGCTCCTTGGCCCTTTCACCACCTAGACAAACGTTTCTTACTGTGGTGATAATAGATAATGTCACATGGTCAGTGGACATATTTGTTAAAGGAGAGGACACAAACACAACTACCCTCCTTCTTTGGTTAATAACAACAAATTCTTGAGTATTGTGTCAAACATTTTTTAAGGCATTGAAGAATCTCAGGATATGATCCTTTGCTTAGTATTGGAGTCTAGTCGAAGGGGTAAAGCACCCAATTGAGTTGGCATGTTAGTGTAAGACATACATCTAACAACTAGTGGATTAAATTGTTTTAGGAATAATCCAAGTAATTATTGGGAACCTCAATTATACGAGGAAAAACATAATTAAAGTTTATATCACTTATTATTGGAGAAATAAGATATAAGGTAGAGTTGTTAAGCATTAAGCAATTGGTTGATATAGATATTATTAATGTAGTTTATGGAGAAGGAGAATAATAGGGTTGTCGCTTAAAATCCATCTAAATCCATTGTCGATAGTGTCAAACATTGCGAACTCTTCCTATGTACCATGGAACTCATAATCCAAAATGGATCATGATATATTTTGTTATATATATTGATACTTTCTAGGTAGGAAAAATGAAGGAATTGGCTTATAGGTCCCACTTTAGAGTCAGGTTCCACGTTAGTGATTTGGGATCTTGTAGATTCAATTGGGAGCCCATTTTTCTTGCATAGCTCCATCTCTTTGATGTTACTCGAGACATTGGAAGCTTTCCAAATGTGTGAAAATCACCCCAAACGAAGTTCGTATGTGAAAGTTATGCCTATTTCAAGTTGACCAAGCTTATTTACCACCATGGAACTGAGTGGATGCAATATCAACCCCCATTGCTCACACATGTGAGGGTATTTCAAAATATAAACACTATTTGTGGGTTGAAGCATTCAAAAACCCTAACATTGCTTTTGAATGAATATAGGTTGTGTTGTACTGGGTTACTAGGAAAGGAAGGGACTCCATTCTTTTGGCATTATTATTATTCCATAGTTAAGCATGGAATCAAAGAATGGGATATCAATTATAACATAGGAGGTAGAATACTTTTGTAGAAACCTTTCATGCCATAATTTCCATGCCCACTCAATAGTGAGTGCCCCTTTCTTTGTACTTATATTTCATAATTGAAAAAGAGAGACTACAGAATATGCCTCACCTTCTAGCTAGGTTTTCTCTCATATTAGGTTTCCCAAGTAATATATACTATTCATTTGTTTGGATGGTTTTTTTATTTTCTCTTTTCTTCCATTTTGATTTCAAATATATCCATAACTCGGGGTGTTACACTAGTAATATTTAATCTAAGACCTAAGATAATAAACTACATAATAAAATATTTCAAAACATTTTGACAACTAATGTGACAAACTATTCAAATAGAATATCCACAACAATTTAAATATCAACGAAATAATTCATATTAGTTTCCAATCATTGGATTGACAAACTCATAATAAGACCTAGAGTTTCCTACCTATGAGCGTTCTTTATTGAAAAGCTTATTATATTATGTAATGTGGTGTGTGGATGTTTTTATGTTTGGATATCTATTGTTTTCTTGGTATTTTGATTATGAACCAAAGTAATAAATAGAATGAAGCATATGTACAATAATTGTTGAATAGATAAAGAATATATATTGTTTATGGATTGGGAAATTTTGAATTGTTCATTAGAACATGTTTAGGGTCCCATGCTAACTCCTATAACTAGGAGAATAGACTATAACTTAATGTATTAGGGTAATATTTATTTAATAGCTCCCACGAGGTAATAGAGTGTCAACTCAATAATTGTAAGTGGTATCATTGAATAAGGTCCACTATTTAGTGGTTGAGGCCTCACTAAGAGAATTCCATTAAGTGGTTAGGTTTTTGGTCAATTAGAAAGTATATATATTAGTAGAAGCTATGCAAGCAATTTACATGTGAATGTTATTGTATTTGGAGATATAATTATTTTTGGGGTTTCCCCCTCTAGGAGGAAATTGAACATTTCACTCAATTTTGAATATTAATAAAGGTTTCCTTGCTATTTTTATCTCCCAATTTTGATTTTGTTTACTTAATTCTTGCAATTATATTTATGTATATTTTGCTCTAAATATTATATTTCAACAAACAAGGAACACCACAAGTGGTATCATAGCACTATGTTTTGCTAACATGCACTCTTAGTTTAGAGAAAAAAAGGGACCGTGGATGTGTTTTGATGTCTCTAAATATCATAGTGTTGGTTTTTAATAGGTAAGTCGTTGGTTTGGGAAACATACACATAGAAACTACAAGTGACATGACTTTCTTGGAAACCTTTCTAACCTCTATTAGTACCCCTTTGCATAGTATCATATCAGAAAACACCTTCATATGAAGTTGTATTCCACATCTCCTCAAGAAAATTGGAAGCCCCACAGGAACACTTAAAACCAACATAACATAATCATATCATCCATCTTGTTGGAATCATTTGGTTGGACACCCTTTTAACCGTTGTTGGTGTTCCTTGAAGTAGTATTCCATCAAACAACACTTGTATATAGACTTGTCTTCCGCATGTACTTAAGGGTAGTGGAAGACCCTGAAGAACACTTGAAATTTGCATAAAATAATCCTATCAATCATCTTATTATAATACATCAAGAAAAAAATCTGAGGAGATCAATATTGCATACCAAGAAATTGAGTAGTACAACTGAGGGTACTATTTGTCCTCCATAGTTAGTGCCATGGAAGATTTGACCAAATAATGTTATCAGAAACTCTATGGTACATCAAAGAGCTCGAAATTGATGCTTCTTTTCCCCTAAGACCCTACAAACCCTATATTATCATTGTAAACCTTAGCCTCTATAACAAAAGAAACAAAGTTCCTAAATAATTTACAATTTCATCAATTTGAGAATTCCACCAATTCAATGACACTGCAAACATATTTTTAGGAAAATAAATGCCCAGCTAAAAAGACTCCATGTGTGGCATTGATCACCATGGCATCACTGTTGTAAATATTTCTTGGTGGACTCACCAATATAATCCATTTTTGAAGCACTCAGAACACAATGGCACTCTACACATGCCTCCTGCTAGGGGGAATGATGTGTTTTCCGTCCGGTCATATTCTCAATTAAGTCTTTTCCTAGATCTAACCACATCTAGGTATGGTTGATTATCCTCCCATTCCTTCGATTATTTGTCCTACTAGCCTCTCCAATGAGCCATATGCACATCACGTATCGTATATGTTTGATACCATACCTTCAAATATTATAATATTTGGTATTGTGTTTCCTTATGTCCGGTCATATTCTCAATTAAGTCTTTTCCTAGATCCCACCACATCTAGGTATGGTTGATTATCCTCCCATTCCTTCGATTATTTGTCCTACTAGCCTGTCCAATGAGCCATATGCACATCACGTATTGTATATGTTTGATACCATATCTTCAAATATTATAATCTATGTCCACATAGTCCCCATGTTTGACTTTGTGGGTGAGGATGATTCTAGACCTCCTCTAGTAGTTCATTGTCCTCTTCCCTTAATTCTTCACAAAAAACCATCGTCAAGAAGCATTAAGGCCATCTTTAGACAAGTAAGTCCACTTGCTTGAAAGTCGTAGATCCCAATTTTGATGGTTGATTTTTCCACTATGATATCCACAATACTTAGGGCCTTCTCCTCCTCAGAAATTGGAGGGAAAACACACTTTTATAGGAAAACCCACAGTTTTTCTATCGCACATTATGACCAGACCGTATCTCCATTGGATGAACCATAAACACCATTCGAAATATCTCATCAAGCTCTATAATGGGTCTTTCTCAGTTTTTTATAATTTGACACTTTACTGGGAAGCCATTTTTCCATGAAGGGTCACTTCGTCATCCCTCAAAATTGAATTTCATCATACAGTGTCACTTGTACTTTGCGGACCACCTCATCTTGATTCTTATTGTAGCATGTGTCAATTTTTATCATGAGTAATCATCATTTACTCATGATTTGATGGTCCCCACTAGGCCTAGTCTGTGTGGCAGTGTCATTGAGTCACCCTTGTTTAGAGAATCTGCGATGAGTCAACCTTATATTCATGGAGTCTGTTTCACATCCCATTATATCAGGTCACAATATTCCATCCATATTGCATACTGTTCATCCTGTGTTGCTCATGTTGACCTCTAGTCATATTGTCCCCATACCTTCTAGAGATGAGTCAGTCACTACTAGGTCAACCATGTACTTTATTCTATGACAAGGGAATTCATCTGTTTGTCCCTCAATCCCACTTTTCCACATTATCCTTGGTGTCATTCCATGAGTCACATTACTATTTTCCCTCATGCCTTAGTTGAGGATCCTCATTGCCACATTTATCACGGGAACTACTTTGTCGACATCAACTCATTTATTCTAGAAGAATGACCTAGAGGGCAGTGTATCTAGGTTCAATCTTCCATTCTTGTTCGATACATTGGATCGAGCAGAGGGACTCATTATTTCCCTTCAAGTGGGTTGTTTCAGGTTCATGATTCATACACTTGATGGTCCAGTGATGCATCATATTGTACCAGTGATTCCTTGGTATGTGTGAGATGTTTCAGACCTCATGAGTAGGTGGCCCTTTAGGTAGCCCCCCACATGCCAAATACATTCCTACTATGCTACAACCTCATATGCAGTTCCACATATTTGATGGCTTTGGTTCCTACCGATCGCAATGTTCATAGCATGCATGCCTCCTTCATGTGATCCATTCAATTTTGTAGAGCCCTTCCCTATTCAGTAGGGTTTCTCAGGTTGTTCTACCCTCCCTACCACCCATTTTTTGAGGAAAGGTCCATTATAATTATGGATCTGCACTAGGTCATGACTTCGATACACACCCGAATCATGCAAGGATGTGTCAAAGAGAGAAGTTACCCAATAGTTGTATGAACCAATGAGACAAGGATAGAGCAGAATGTGTGACTGATGATGATTCCAAACGAGGTGTGAGGTCACTTGTATTTATACAATTCAACATGGGTGAAGAGAGATGTCCATCGAGCTTCTTGAGCCTACCTGTTGATGTGGTCAACCTGAACAATTTTTACAAGTGTGGGCATAAATTCAAAATCACACTTCTTCTTGTCTAAATGAGATGATCTTTATATCAATTTTTGTCCTCTTCAAAAGAGGAATTTAATGGATTTGCACTAGGTCATGAGTTCGATACACACCCAAATCGTGTAAGGAAGTGAGAGAGAGAGAATTTACCTAATAGTTGTATGAATCAATGATACAAGTATAGAGAAGAATGTGTGACTGATGATGATGAAAAATTATGTGTGAGGTCACTTGTATTTAAATAATTCACTGTGGGTGAAGATACAGATCCATTGAGCTTCTTGAGCCTACCTGTTGATGTGGTCAACCTGAACAATTTGTACAAGTTTAGGCACAGATTCAAAATTCACTGTGGGTGAAGAGACATAACATAGCATGTGTTAGCACTTGGTACATCTAACTATGAATCTTCATGTTGTGTATCTTCCTAGGAGCCCTTTTGACCCGTAATTTTTCGCACCTCCCTTCCCTCTCATTCCCTCCCCAACATTTCCCTCAAGTAGTGTTATTGGCTCCATTGTTCCTATACATAACCAATAAGCAAGAATTTCCAGTTAACGATGGTTTCAAAGTCCTCCCACTTAATCATTGGAGGAAATCCCTCTAACATCAGGATATATATGTGTCTTTCCCACTGAGTCAAGGTGTGGCCCTCTTATTTCAACCATGCAAATGATATATTTTGTTCTTAGCCAATTCAATGGATATTGAGATACACTTCCAGTTACTGCAGCTAGTGATTTAAATTTAGAGCATCAATATCACCATGGTATGGATTTATATCAAACTTTTCATCCATTTCAAACAAGGGTTTTCATTTATTCATGGTGCTTCAATTGTGTTGATCTTTTTAGGGTTATTTATTTGACTAGTTCTTTATTTCTTCTCGATCTCCTAATCCCCCCTCTGATTTGTCCTCTACATTAGAACCCCCATCCTCTCCAAACATCCCAATATTATTTCTGACAACCTCCACTAGGGGATTTACATTATGATTTGTATCCAAGAGTTGTTGTTCCAACCATAAAACTTCTCGTTTGCAGGATCATGAGGGTTATTCAAAGATTTGTTAGCCGTGATTTGGGTTTTATGACTTTTAGCCCAAATAATATAGATTCCCTGAAAATATAAATAATATACCAAAATAATCATTCCCTACTACCAATATTATTCATAAACGTCCATGGATATTCCACTCCATAGTTCGTGAGAACATATCTAATAAAATTATATTTAAAATATGAAATTCTACATTATTAAAATTTTATTTCTCTTTACATCCATAGATATACAGATTATTATTAATAACATATGTATGAAAATTAAAATAATGCATAAAATAGGGAACACAAAATTAAAATCTGACACACACATGATAGAAGATATGACCTAGGAAACCCTTTCAAGAGAAAAACCCAGCTGGAAGGTGAGGCTACTCTACTTAGTTTCTATGAATAAAAAATGTATGTGAGTACAAAGAACTATGACCTGTGGCCTATGAGATACTACAATGCACAAATCCTCTTTTATTTCTCTATCTCTTATCCCTCTCAGTGACTTTTCTTAGCTTGGAATAAATGCACTTGGAATAATGGAACCCTTTTTCCTTCTAGTAGCTGATTATATCACAATAAAATAACCTAATAATGGTTAGGTTTGACTAACTCATGACATAACCACGGTTACAACATAAAATTTTCTAGTGTTTACTTAATCATTGTCATGTGGATATCCCATTTTCCATGGCTAATGGGGTTTGACATTGCATCCCCTTGAATTATGGTGGTAAAAATAGGATGTTCAACCTCCAAGTGGGATAAATTTCACATACCAATTATGTTTGATGTGATTCTTGTGCTTTTGGAAAGGTATCTATGTGTAGAATGCGTAATAAATGTGTATTGCTGAGAAGAAAAAAAATTGCCCCTAGAAAATGTCATTTGATGTCTCAAAATGCTACTAGAAGGTTTCAAACTTGAATTTCCCAAAATGGGTCCCACTGGTAAAAATGGTCCTGAGAGCTGATTCATCCAGTTTTTCGACTCTAGAAGAATTTATATGGATGAAAAAAAATAAAATCATCCAATCTAGATTAGTAGTAATGAGAACAAACACCTTAATTTATTATTGAAATTTCTCAATATGAGGAACCTCAAAAGAGTACTCAAATAAACACATAGGAACTTTATAGGTGATACTTCACATATGAGCAATACATAGGCACCAAGAGTATGCTTTTTTACTATAGCTTTGTGTCTAGGAATAATAGTGGTTAGTGGGGAAATAATCACCTTAATTTCTATTGGACCTTCTTAAGTGAAATCACAATGAACATCACATAAAAACTATGACATGATATCTGGCTAGGAAATCATTAACTCCCAAGTTGAATATGGGATTCATTATGAGGTATTAAGAAAAATGGATAGGTCTCCATTATGTAACCGTAACTATGGGAGGGGAATATTATTCTATATTCCTAAAAAGCGTCTTATGAGTAGGTTCCATGGACGAATCTATGAATCTCCATATTTCACATATGTTGCTTATGCATAATCCCCAATGGTGTTGCGAGTTCCATCAATAGATTTTTTGTAAATGAGTAATGTATATAAAGGCATGAACAAGGCCATGAGATGATAATAGTGTGACCCATATCTAAATGATTCTTCTTAAGCTCAATATCAATGAATAATTCCTACTTCCCATAAAACTTCAAAGGGAATAGCGTTAAGCATTTCTTTGAATAACCATGTGAGACCCATGTATGATATGTTTAAGCTACTAACATTCTAATTAATGATTTTTAATTTTTTTATTAACTTATGGTTCTTCATTATCTTTAATACATGTTTTACACAAAATGACAATACAAGTGTTAAGAGGTGAATACTCTTTCATTATAAATTTATTCAATATCAATTTTAGATACTTTACTTAGGAGATGAACATGCCTTTTGAAGTTTTTGTAATATATAAAGCAAGGAAAATGAGAGTTCTCCAAGCCTATAAGTTACAAACTTAGAATTTATTTCAGTTGTAAACTCATGGATTAGTGAATTTGTATTACTGCCAAAAATTACATTTTCAACATAAACAACAACAACCAATATATCATCATTATCACATTTCATATATAAATCTCTATCAACTGTCTCTCTTTGGAAGCCTTTCTTTTGTATATATTTCTCTAAAGATTACCATTCCCTTAGTGATTTCTTCAATTCCTATAGTGATTTTTCATCCTACATACATGATTAGGATTATTTGATAGTAAAAAATATTTAGGATGTTCTATATGCACCTCTTCTTCATGTCATCCATTCAAGAATGTTGATATCATATCCATCTAATATAATTGAAAATTTTATTATATGAAAATGTTAGGAAAATTCTTATTGCTTTAGTCTTGTTGTGGAAGAAAAGTTTCTTCAAAATCCAATCATGTAACATCGGCATCACCTTTTCACAGTAATCTAGATTTGTTTTGATAATATTCCCATATTCATTTAACTTCCTCTTGAAGACCCATTTTGTACCTATTACATTATTATATATTAGTCTTTGAGTCAATTATAAAGTGTGGTTCCTTCCAATTTGGTCTAATTCCTCATTCATGGAACCCAAGAAAAACTTTTTTTCACCTGCTAGAGAGAAATTTTTATGTATAATCATTGAAATTGTGGAAATTTGTGCTTGACTAGAAGTGCCTACTAGTCTTTTCTTGTTTCAACTCTTTCTTATTGCCAAGGATTTTACTTTCAAGGTGGTTATTTTTTTGGTTGTGTTGTGTTAGCATCGATGTCAACCTCGGATGTCTACATAAGGAGTCAACCATGGATTCAATTATGTTGGCATTGATGTCAACAAAGTTGGAGACTTTGTGATGATCATTAGTGGCTTAATGATATCTTACTCAGGTGTTCCTGATGATTGTAGAGGTTCTATAGGTGTTGGCGAAGGCTTTAAGACCAATGGAAAAGTTTTGGGTAGAGAGGAGGTGATTTTCCCTAAATGAGAGAAAGTCCTTTGGGGTGATAACTAGCATAGAGTGAGGATCTCATTAACGCCACTACTATCCCCATGACAATCATATTTGGTGCTAGTTATATTGTTGTGATGATGTTTTGTAGGTGAATTTTTAAGTTCCTATGCATGCACATAAAATACCATGATCATTTCCTAGAGTATTTTCCTATGGTTTTCCATGGAGTAGAGTCAACATGAGTTATTCTTGACTCTAGAAGGTGATCAAGTCAAAGATACGTCTCTCATTGAATGAAGTTAGTGTTGGATCAAGTTAAGGAGAAAAATACCAGAGTATGAAGATGAGTGTTTGTCTCTCCATGTATCTAAGCTATTGTTGTTAATATCTTCAGATATTTTATATATAGGAGGAAGCTTGAAGTTAGAGTGTTTTTCTCCTTTGTGATACTAAGTCATTGTAGAGCATTGAGAATATTGAGAGGCATGTGAGAGGAGAGATATAATTGTAGAAAAATGTTGAAGGAAATTAATTTTACTGCATAATTTTATGTGCTTGCTTCAACAAGTGTTTTATGTATGTCTATTAAGGCTTTTGCTTGTGAATATTTCTACTACAATGGAAAATAGGATGTTCACATGTTTTCTATGACACCTTTGTATTGCTAGAATTACATATATAGGAGATCATAGTCAAGAAAATTATGCTTTATTATTGGACATATTTTATATGGTTGCAGCTCTATTATATGTATTATGTGTGGTTGTTATTATTCAGACATGGTTGAGTTTCAATGATCAAAATATATATGATGCTAATGGATTTGTGTTGAAACTATGTATGATGGAGGTTTATTATTTGGTATATTTTATCTCAAATTTGTCATGGTATTGCAAATTTATATGTATGTTCTTAATTGTGTTGCTTGATGATGTATTGATTATGGCGGAGATTATGTTGGGGGGAATGTATTCAATTTTTAATCTTATTTTCAATGTGGGTCTAAAATGAAAATGGATGAAACAAGAGTCACAAGTGTTTATTTTGAGTTGTAGTGGGCCACAATTTGTAAATAGATGAAATTAGGTCCACGGGGTTTGATGGTTATGGCCTTCATTGCTGTAGGTACAGGCTTGTAGGAAAGTGGTGGATTTCCAAGGGAGTTGCAGCTTCCTTTCGATGGTTTCCATGGATCTTTCATAGGGAGTAGAGGCTTCCTTATAGTGGTGGGTATAAAACTAGTGAAGGTGGTTTCCTTAAGTAGGTGGTGGTTGATGTAGTTTTGGGAGCGATGGATTGACTCAAATTTCTTGTGAGTAGAGGCTTGCATACTAGTGGTGGCGTGTTCATGCATATGAAATGAAGAATTTTATTAATAATAAAGAAGTAGAAGAAGACAATAGAAACAATGTTTTTTCCGAGTTTGGTTTACAACCTAACATCCATTGTCCACCTGTGTGATTTTTGTTATGTATTGATCGTTGATTATATCATGGTTGACATGTCTATGTGGTGTTAATGGTTACATGTTAATTTTTATTATTGCACATATGTTTTACATGATTATGGTACTAACGAATGTGTGATCTATTAATGTGAAAGAAAAATAAGAAGAGACTAAAACTAATTCATTTCTACACTACTGACCTAGCACCACCCAATAGTGTAAACTATCCAAAAATTGTTATTAGATTGGAGCTCTTAGTAGCAGTTTAATCAGTAGAGAGTAGATCCGGGAATATTAGGTGAATTTTTCTTAAAAATATTAGGATGAATCCTCAAGGATTTTCCTGGCTCACAATGAGAAAGTTCAAGCTATAGAAGGAGAAGGCTAAATCTCTATTATTATCTCATGGATCTAACATTTGGTATTTTTTTTTGAAGGGTGTGTAGATAATTATAGGTAAGAAAGGGTGATGCAAAAGGATTCTTAAGCAAGGTTTACAACTTATGAAAGTCCCCATTATATAGATCTTGAGAAGATAACAAATATGAAATCTACTAAAGAAATTTGGGACAAATTGGAGGTCGTATTTTGAGGCGATAGTAGAAGAAACAATGGAGTTAGATACGATCAATAGAAAGAAAAAAGAAATTACAAGGGACCAAAGAAGGAGGAAAATCATATGAAATAAATAAATCCCCCTCTTGTGAATGGTGCAATAGACCATACAGACAAATAAAAAACTGAAGCCTAACCGAGCCACATATGTTACAAGAGAAAAAATGTGAATGTAAAAATATAGATGACTTAATTTTGAGTTATAATTTTGACGGATCTAATGAATTACATAGTGAACAATAGAATTATATCATCCTTCTTAAGGGATAATATCAATAGAGAATGATATTAATTGAAAAATAATATGTTGAAGTGAGTGTGATCACCACTGCATGTAGGGATCATGGAAATCATTTCTATATGGTTCATGAGAAGAAGAATGGGCCTGAGAAGATATCCTTAGCTTGAATATCTAGTAGTAGGAGGACAAAAAGAATAGAGGATGTGTCGACCAATTAGTAAATGGAGAAATAAGGTTGAATTGGAGAGTTGGAGGTTGAAGCGGTCTTTATGAGGAAACCATTAGAGAATAAGGATGATCATCCAAAGAAATTAAAGATCACCATGCTCCTAGAAAAGATGCTTTAGAGCTAAAGATATGCTACGATCGTATTTTGTCATGGATTTGTGTTGGGTAATTTAATTTTGCTTTAAATTAGTTTACATTAAATTGTCAATCTAGGATCATAAACTTGTGAAGTATACAACATAGTATATGCTAGGAGTTTATCTTCCAATTTTAAGAGAAATCAAGTGCAACGAAAGAAATTTATACTCCATAAAAACAAACAAAATGACATGAAATGAAATATTAATCTAGAAAATTATTGGAGAATTAATATTGGAAAGGATGTTAGAAAATTATATATTACAAAGGAATGAGACATAAAATATTGTCGAAACAAAAACACAAAAAACACATAAAACAAGAGAGACATAGATATACGTGGTTCACCCAATCTGGGCTACATCCATGGAGAAACAACTAGACCTTCCTTTTATATTATCCAACAGAATGAAGAGTTGCAACCTACAACATATTCTCTATAATTTCATCTTCACTCTCACACAATCTCCTCTTTCTTTCTCACTCAAAATAATAATACAAAACCACAATATAATTCCCTCATATAGATCGAAGGCTATATTCTAGGGGAAAAAACCCCTAAATTAACATAACTTCTACCATCAGATCATCTGCCTAATGAACGACCCATATTGACTATGAAATTACAATAATTTCAAAGGAAATTTTAATCTATTTTTAAATTCGACGGTGCTACCCTCGAACCCCTGCAGGGGGGGCTCATCAAATTCTTCGTCGCTCCCCTGGACCCCCATGATGATGATTGAATGGGCGGTGTTTCTACCCTATTAGGAACATGGATCCAATGTAGCTGAAACAAAAAACCTCTGAACAATCAGGAAGATAATCAGGCTCCACACCCAATAAAGCATTGAAAAAATAATCTAGGAAAGCATGTAAAGTTAATATATGAAAACATGTAACATTAATATATGAAAACATGTAAACGTAATCTATTAAAACATGAGAATCTCTAATATATAAAAGTGACAAAATTTAATCTTTGAAAGCTTGTAGATTTAATATAGAAAGCATTTGAAATCTATTTCTTTGAAAGTGAGCAACTCTAATCACATATGAGAATGCTTTAGAATTTAAATGTTTTTGTATTTTTATATTTCTCAAGTGCTTGATTTCAATATGGAAAAGAATGAAGTGACAATTAGAAACTTGAAAATAAAGCATCTAAAATAAGTAAATAAATCAAATACTAAGCCGTCATTTTAATGTAAATTATTTATTATTTGAAAAGATTAGAGAATTGTTAGAGAATTGTGATGAATTCAAAAAATTGATCGATTTAGGTTCAAAGTGAGTGATCTCTTTCTTAATTTGATGGACAATTCAAACTATTTTTTCAATAATTAACCAATGTGAGAAAACCCATCAATAATATATATGAGTGTCAAGGTACAAGAGTTCATCTTGACAGGTACGAATAAATCTGTTGAAGTTGAGTCGCCAACAAGATCTCATAATCAATAGACATTGTTGTATTTCCATTGTTCCCAGTAAAGAGGTTTTCCATTGATGTATGTAAGCTCCAAGGTAGTTAAGTGAATCTCTAATATTGGTCCCATATAATGTGTTGAAGTTTATGGGACAAGATTAGCTGGAAGGTGGGCCTCAAGGAATCCCACATTAGCCAACTCGAGCATAGAAGAAAATTTATTTGAAGAACCATGATGAAATATTGAAATCAACATGAAATTAGAAAAGTTATTGTGAACGTTTCTCGTCAGTTGCCTTATTTTCAAGAAAAACTCGTGTCCAATTTCACTAATAAACTGGTTTTCACAACAATAAATTTTGTTTCTTTTATATTTACTTTATATTTTAATATATATTTTATTTTTTATGTTTATTTCTTTTGTTCATTTTTTATTATTCTATCCCAATCTACTTTGAAAAAGAAAATCTCTTTCAAGTATAAGAATACTTCCAATGGAGCCATATACGTAACATGATGATAAATAAACTCATATGTGAGTTTAAAAGATATGTTTTGATATATACCATAATATGAGAGACTAAATGCTTTGATTAAGATGATGTTAAGAACTATTGAAGAATCAAGTGGTGCTCCAGCTTAATGATTGTCTGGAAGTAAAGTTCAATATAGCTATGATGCCTTGGTTCACTTGCTCATCTGGATCATTCTACATTTTTTTTCCATGCTATTCAAATATTCTAGTATGGGATGGTCAATATTTTGGATGCATAATGGTTCTGATGATAGGCATAGTATAAATTCCTTCATCTTAGGTTCTAAGGGATACTCTCCATTAGATGTCGTCCATGATTCTTTATTTTTCTTTAGAGATTATTTGTCTTGATGTTGTTATTCAATGACAGCAAGAGAATTTTTTTTTTTTGCAATACACTTCTTGATCTAAGATGAATATCATTTAGATCAAAAAAATATGTTTGAAACTTTTTTACCTCAACATTGTAAGTGGGTTGATGTATTTTATTGTTAGGGGTCTAAAATAGTTGTGTTGGTAATTGAGCAAGAATGGGCCTTTGGAGTGGTTGAGTAGGCAGTAATCAAATATATTGAGCAGAAGTCAACTAAGGGTGAAATTGAGGTTGTGGTGGTGGTGAATGGTATGGATAGCATTGAGATTGGTATTGCAGAAGATGAGGAAAATATGGAGGATACCAAGGATTTATTTTGTAAGGACATTACCAACCTTCTTGTAAATATTGGTTTGAGGTTGAGATTGAGATGGCCAAAGTTTCAAAGTCAAGAATGTGTTCCAATTACTTTCATATTGTGCATAAGCTTGAAATTTTGAACTAGGATCTTGCATCACACCAAGTTGACAAAGCTACCAAGGCCTTCTTGGATTGACATAACAAAGATGGTCTAGTGTTCTATTCGCTCCATTATTTTTTTTGGCAAACTCCCTTGAACCCTGGTAATGATGGGTAATCCTTACTTGCATGTGATTCTACAAATATGATGCAAATTTCAACGTTATCAATTGGACATTCAAGAAAATCATGCTTCTTTCTACATTTTGGGAAACAAAATAAAAAAAACATTCGCAACATTTTTATTCCTTTGCATTCTTATCATATCAATTCATTCACTTAAATTACCGAGAATGTCTATTTTTAAATTAGAGAACAAACTTTCAAGGTCAACTTCACTTACGAAACCTGATGCCAACTTCCTTACTCGATCTCAAGGGAATCTACCATACTTTTATTTTCCTCATGAAATGTTCTTGCATAATTCACAAATTTCTTCAAATGATAATAGAGAAATGTCTCTTTTACCTACGAGATTAAGATTATCATTCCATTCATCCCTAATTACTCTAAGTAAGAGGTTTTTAAATGTATCAATTATAGAATTATGCAATTTTTCCCTCTTAGAATTATACATAAATCTCTCTACTATATCCTCATGTCTCTCATCTTCTTTTTTATTCATTTTAAATATTTCCTCTTTAAGATCATTATGTATACAATAGTCTTTATTTTTTTTTCTACAAATATCATTTTCATATCATCCCATGATCTTAATCAATTAGTCCCTAAACACATGGACCACTTAAGGGTTCTATGCTTCAATGTAGCTAGAATAATATTCAATTTTTGATAATTTAATAATTAAGCATAAGATATACAAAGTATTTCAATCTAAAAAAGAAATATTTTTGGGTCTTCTTGTTATTCAACCAGCTCACAAAATAGAAGAAAATATAGATCAATGCCTTCAAAAACAGCCTCTTTGAGGGGGCGACCTCCTTTACATTACACAAATGAACAATTCTTCGATGATACAAATGAAAAAACTCCTTTCTATATATAGGAGTCTAATGGGTCACAATATAATCAAGTCCGAAATAACAATAATAATATAACAGCACAACAACAACAATAGTGGGCTTCTATGGGCACAATAATAACAATATTGGGACAATAGGGGCATATCAAAAGCAATACAGGCTACAATGACAATAGTAATGGGGGAATCTCTAGTATTATAGGGACCTAACATGGCGCTTTGCTTCAAAAATGTGTTGTCCTCAATGCTTAAGTAGTTCTGGATGATTTTGTATAGAATTCTCACCTTCCCATGTGGAATCTTCAGGGGTAAGTTCTTCCACTTGATGAGATACTACGAAATTGATCGATTTCGTAGCTATCGAGTTCTTTTTTCTGTGACTACTTGAGGTTCCAATATGATTTTTCCTTCCTTGCCAAGTTCTGGAAATATTGTTTGAATTAGGATTTTGTCACATATAACCTTCTTTAATCATGAAACATGGAAAACTAGGTTCACTCAGGAAGCTATAGGAAGCTCCAATTTGTAGGCCATAATACCAATCTTTTGCAACACCTTGTACAAACCATAATACTTTGGTGATAATTTATTATCCTTCTTAGCTTCCTTGAGGGAAATTTGTTTATATGGTTGTAGTCTTAAGAATACCTAGTCACCTAGATAAAAACTTCTTTCACTATGATGTTGATCTTCCTGTTGTTTCATTCCATTCTGTGCCAAAGTGAGGTTATCCTATAAGTGTTGGAAAACCCATTGTTGATGCTCAATGTGATATTCCACTTCTTGAACCTTAGAATTTTATTTTAAATATGATGTGATGGATGGTGGATGATATCCATAAAGTGCCATAAATGGGGTCATTTTTGCTGCAGTATGGAAGGAAGTGTTATACCACCATTCAACTAGAGGTAACCATTTGACCCATTGTGTCTGTTTATCTAATACAAAGCAATGAAGATATCATTCCAAACATTTTTTTACTATCTCAGTTTCCCAATGAGATTGAGGATGATAAGATGAGCTATGAGCTAACTGAGTGCTAAGATAAGAAAATAATTTTTTCTAAAAAATTATAGTGAAATGGGATCTATGTCGCTTACAACAATATTTGCGTTTCCATGTAGCTTTTGAATTATTTCCATAAATGCAGTAGAAATTGTACTTTCTTTAAATTGATGTGATAATGCACAAAAGTGTGCATACTTGGTAAGTTTGTCAACTACCACCATGACGACATTCGTTCCTTTGGACTTTGGCAAACCTGTGATAAAATCCATTGAAACATCCTCCCAAAATTGGCTTGGAATGGATAAAGGTTTTAATATACCTGGGGCCTTAATTTTTTCAACTTCAATTTGTTGGTAAACCAAACATTCCACCACAAATTTTTGAATATATGAATTAAGGCCATCCCAAAAAAAATTCTTCTTAACCTTGTGGTTAGTTTTTAAAAATCCTAAGTGCCGTCCTAAGGGAGACTTGTGATGGTTACTACTTTGTGTTCAACAAGAGATGTGAAATGAGGTCGCAGCTCTGAAACTAGGGTTTTTAGATCCTCTGAGACGGCGCAGACTGCGTGAACTGCACACAACCTGCCTCTTCAGGACGAACGCCTGCCAAAGCGCAAAAGTTCTCCCTTGGTTTATCAACACGGTAATGGAGCTCCCCCAGGGGGGGGCCTCAAAGCCCTCCCCTACATCCAATCGTGAGCCTCCGGTGCAACCAAGGACTCTGCCCTCTGGGCCAGTACAAGAAGATGAGGTCAATAACGATTCTCCATTGCAAAACAAGACAAATGCTTCCACTAACCAGTCAGACGAGCGCAAAGAGAATCCAGATGGGAAACCAGAGTCAGAGGAACTACCCAGGGTCACATCGAAGACATGCAAACCAGTGGCTGCTGAAAGGCCCAAGATAGAACTTCCCAGCCATAGAATAAATGGGCAAATCCAGTATATGAAGGACCACGCGCTCATTGGAAAATTTATCGGATTCTGGCCGACAGAAAAAGCATTGCAAGGATGGATCTCTACCAAATGGAAACCTAAGGGCCATGTTACCCTGTAGCTAGGACCGAAGGGGTTCTTTACTGCGATCTTCATTTGCATTGAAGATAGGAATCGAATCATGGATGAAGGACCCTACTTCTTCAACTCAACGGGCTTGTACTTAAGAGAATGGGTGGAGAGATTTAACCCAGACAAGGAGGACCTCAGCTGGGCTCCAGTGTGGATCAGGATGTATTCACTTCCAGCGGAATACTGGGATGAAGATTCACTCAAAGACATTGGAAACAGGTTGGGGGAGTTCATAAAATCGGCGGAAGAGATGAAGCTGCGCAGATACACCTCCTATGCCTGTATCTGCGTCTTCATGCGACTGGACAAGCCCCTCCCGGACTCGGTAAGTCTCTTCCATGATGACTATGAATGGATTCAACCCTTGGATTATGAACATGTTCCCTTTCGCTGTCGTAGGTGTCATGCTTTGGGGCACCTTTTTAGAGACTATCCTCTAAATGCCAAACCCCAAACTTCTGATCCCTCAGACAAATCTGACCAAGATGGCTTCATCAAAGTAGCAAGTCATAAAAGATCACACAAGAAACCCTCCATAGGGAAGAAACCCCAGTAGGACGTTGCCTCCTTCCCTTCAACAAGCAACAGCTTTGAGGTCCTTGCTAAAGCCTCAACAGACCAACCTCTGCATTCAATGCCCAACCCTACGCCTTCCACATCCTCCGCTATCCCTCCTCCTTCCAGTTCCTCTCCCATCTCCCGCCCCCCTATTGTCACCAATGATACCCCTAAGGAGGCCAACAAGATCTCAGATTGGAAAGCAAAAGAAATGGATGTTGACGGTGCTCCCAGTCAGTCCTTAAGCTTAGCAATCATTGCAGATGAAAAGAACCAGGCACAACAAATGGACGAAGAACCTGAGAGCATTGACCTAGGAGGACTTGACATTCTTGAGCTCGAACAAGCCTGCAAAAAAAAGGACTATGATAAGATTCCAGAGCACCAGATCAGCACATTGGAAGTCATCATCTCCAGGGCTTACCAGCAACAGCAATTAGGCATCTAGCCAGGCAGTCATTGGGATGGTGGCTTTCTCCCTAAAGACTCCAAAAAAAGCAAGGAAGAAGAAAAGATCTCCAATGAACTATTGCAATAGGGAAAATCCAAGTGGACTCAGGCAGGTATGCTAAGCTGACTAAGTACTACAAGCCCACCCCCAGTAGTGAATGATGAAACTCATTACATGGAATTTAACAGGGCTCAATAGCCCAGGGAAACTTAGATTAATAAAAAACATGATAAAGCAGGAACAACCGTAGATTTTCTTTCTTCAAGAAACAAAATGTAACAGTATCACTCTCGGAAACATTCTTTCTAGGGCATGGCTAGGTTGTCGCTTGGTTGCAGTGGATGCCTGAGGGTCCTCAAGAGGACTGGCTATTGCCTGGAATACACAAGCGATAGAGCTGTCAGACATTCATGCTTCTCATCACATTATTCAGGCCACTTTCCACATCATTGGCACCAACATCCATGGACATCTAACCAACGTTTATTTCCCACAGGAAGCAGGCAACAAAATCGCTGTTCTAAACACAATAGAAGTGCTCAATCTTAATAGAGTCCACCCTCTTTGGATCATGGGGGGCGATTATAACATGATAACCAGGCTAGAGGAAAAGCAAGGTGGGCGAGCTAGGCTGGAGCAGGAAGATGCCCACTTCAAAGAATTCATCCAAAATAATTCTCTAATTGACATGCAATTCTGCAACGGCACGCACACTTGGAGTAATCGAAGAACAGGGAGGCAAAAAATCACATCCAAACTTGACAGATTCCTCATTTCTGACAATGCGGTGCATCTTGGAGGCGATATAGCGGCATCAATTCTCCCTTACTCAGGCTCGGATCATTGGCCTATCTCCCTCCAGTGGCAAAGACCGGGCAATGCCACTAGGCGACCATTTCACTTCGAAGCGTTCTGGCTCACCCATCCCACCTTCAAAGACCTCATCAGATCCACATGGAACTCCTTCCCTCAGCCAGAAGGCACAAAAATGTTTCAGTTTCAACAGAAACTCAAATTTCTTAAAGCCCAAATCAAGCGCTGGAACAAAGAGACATTCGACAATATTTTTCAAGTGCAACAGGATTTAAACAAGGAAATGAAAGAGCTCCAGCAACAAATAATCACTGAGGGACACAATGAAGGGACCCTGGCTCAGGAACAGTGCATTCACAATCAATTGGAGGAGAGAAGGAAGCAGGAGGAAATACTGTGGAAGCAGAAGTCCCGGATTAGATGGCTGAAAGAGGGAGAAAGGAACACCAAATTCTTCCACCGTACCACAATCCAGTGAAGAATGCACAATACCATCTCTTTCATTCAAAATCCAAAAGGGGAAAGAGTGGAAAATCATGTAGAGATTGAGCAAAGCCCCAGGCCCAGATGGCTTTACCACTTCATTCTTCCACACTTTCTAGGAGCTGATAAAAGAAGAAGTTTGGCTTGTGGTGGAGGAATTGCGCACTCTTCATTGGTTATTTCCCTCACTCAATTCAACCTTCATTGCACTCATCCCAAAAGAAGAAAACACTAGCACTCTGGACAAATTTCGTCCAATCGCTCTATGCAATGTAATTTACAAAGTGATATCTAAGGTCATCGCCAACAGGTTAAAGCCGTTACTGCCCATGCTCATCTCGCCTAATCAATCGGGCTACATGGAAGGATGACAAATTTTGGATAGCATTATCCTCACACATGAAATCATACACTCCCTCAAGCACTCCAAACAAGCAGGTATGATTCTCAAGCTTGACCTCTCAAAAGCTTTTGATAAGCTCAATTGGACATACATACAAAAAATGTTAACTGCTTTTGGTTTTTCTCCAATGTGGGTGCGATGGGTTATGAGCCTAATTTCTTCAACTTTCTTCTCCATCCTCATAAATGGCATCCCTTCCCGTCCTTTCAGTCCTTCCAGAGGAATTAGGCAAGGAGATCCTCTCTCCCCTTTCCTTTTCGTGCTAATGGCAGAAGGCCTAGGTCGCCACATCAAGCATGCCCTCCTTTCCCAGCAGCTCAAAGGTTTATCCATTCACAACTTGCCTGCTATCACTCATCAACAATTCATGGATGACAATATGCTCTTTGGATACCCTTCAGTCCAGGAAGCATCTCTATTCAAATCCCTTCTGAATGACTTCTCTGAGGCTTCAGGCACTAGTATCAATAAGGCTAAATCGCAGATCTTCTTCTTTCACACTCCCCCTGTTACCCAACATGCCATTGCTCGAATCCTAGGCTTTTCCATAGACTCTCTTCCTTCTAAATACCTTGGAGCCCCCCTCATTGATTCTGCCCTCAAGCATGCCTCCTGGCGTATGCTCCTTGAGAAACTTGAATCTCGCCTCAATCTTTGGACTCACAGAACTCTGAATATAGCTAGTCGTTTGGTGCTAATCAAAGTTGTCCTACAGGCAATGCCGCTCTACCTATTCTCAATCTTGGCTGCGCCCAAATGGGTTATCAAAAAAATAAAGGCCCTACAGCGCAACTTCCTTTGGGGTGCAACAGGTACAAATCGCAAATGGGCCTTGGTAAAATGGACGACAGCTTGTAAGCCTAAAGAAAAAGGGGGTATTGGCTTGAGGGATCCCAGTCACAGCAATACTATCATGTGCACGAAAATTTGGTGGCAATGGCTATCTGCTCCCAACAAGCCATGGGCAACCATTTGGACCACCAAATATGCCAATCATAGACCACAGGAAGAGCTCATTAGATACACTCCCACTGAAAAAGGTTCACTTATATGGAATGCCGCTAAACAACACTACTTGATGATCCAACAACACAGTTTCTGGGAAGTAAGGAATGGTAGATCAGTGCGGTTCTAGATGGACGCCTGGAATTAGCTACCGAATCTCAACAACATCCTAGGACAACCTCTAGACCACTACAGGGAGGGGAAGCTACAGGAAGAGGTCTGAGAGCATTAGATTCAGGAGATAGAATAGGGCTATAGACAATGGAAGCACAGTGATAGGATAATGGAGAACGTGGGTCACCAACTAAGTAGAATCTGGAGAGGGAGCTCCAAAATCGAAGAATCAGATACTTTGAGGACATGGACATTCTTCATTTGGGTTACTCGCCCAGAGGAAACTTCACCACCAAAGAGGCTTATAAAATCATTTGCACAGATCCGGTGCCCGTGGATCCCATCTGGAGTACAATTTGGTCTCCAGGCATTTGGCCCAAAGTCTCTCTTTTCCTCTGGCTAGTTGGGCACCGAAAAATCCTCACTTGGGACAATCTCAGACGTAGGAACTTTCACGGGCCCTCTATTTGTGTCAATTGTAACTCCCAGGAGGAAACGATCCAGCACCTCCTAGACTCATGTTCCCTTGCCAATCAATTGTGGGAGAAGGCGAGCTTTCGATGTCAAAGAAGATGTAGAGTGTCTGAAGACATCTCCAACTCCATTCGCCAGTGGCAACAGAACCCTTACAAAAGTGAAATTCTCAACCAATTATGGAGAATAATTCCTGGTCTCCTCCTCTGGTCTATCTGGAAAGAGAGGAATAAGCGCATATTCAAAGATCAAAGTACCCCACTAGAGATCATTTGGGGCAACTTCTGCCACAATCTCAAAGAGACCTTGGCACTTCGCAACTGGGCTCAGGACGATTTTCCCTCTATCGCAAATGAGAAGGCCATCTGGGCAAACTGGAACTTGCAACTCCCGTAGGGAACTCAAATTTGAGTCCCGTTTGAGTGCAACAACATTAAAAAGGACTCATGGACTCCTCCCCCAAAGAACACATTCAAGCTCAACTTTGATGGCGCTTCTAAGGGTAACCCGGGAAACGCAGGATTCGGTGGCATATTCAGAAACCATGAAGGCTTGCCTCTCCTTATATACTTTGGGAACATAGGCTGGGATACTAACAACTCGGCGGAATTGGAGGGTCTCTGGCAAGGGCTTCTCCTTTCCAGGAAACACAATTTCCATCCCTTGGAAATCGAAGGTGATTCCCAAATTCTCATCAACATGGCTAAACAGCTTCAAAATGGGACTCATGTAAGGAAAATCGCCAATAGTTGGAGACTCGAAGCCAGACTGGATGCCATAGAACAACTGCTCCACAACAATCTAGCCATTATCTTCAATCATGTCAAGAGGGAAGGCAACAAGGTTGCTGATCTTCTTGCCAATTTGGGAGTGGATTCGGAGCATACTATACTCACAGGGACTCTAGACATCATACAAAATCATGATCAAGCCCAGGAATGCACAATTTTGGTCCAAAGGGATGCAGCTCCCCCGGATGCGGGTGATTGAGGCGGCATTTACGGTGAAAAGACAGGAGTGGGGCGAGGCAGTTCGACACCTGCCCACCCAGTACATAGAGTTAAATCCATGTAAGCTGGAGAGCGCTTGGCATGCACATAGTGTAAGTTTAAACAACTCACATTCCAGCGGCTCTGGTTCATACTTCTTGTCTACCGTGATGGCTCTTCCCTTCGCACGCTCTGACCTACAAGAGATGACATCGTTCTTCAATGCTGTAGTAATGGAAGGGGCTTCTCGAGGCATGCCAAGAAAGGTTAAGGCTAGGCTCTGTTCTAGGTTCACGATGAAGTCATTTGGGTTGTTTCACTTGGCTCATCCCCTAGCTTCAGGTCTCATTTTAGTTTTCAGGCTCTCTAAGGTTAGCTCTATTCTCTCTAAGGTCTCTTGGCACCTGCTAGGGAAAGTCTCACTGGAGCTTGGCACGACCTTCCTGGAGCAGCTCCTGCTGCTCCTCTCTTTCCTCCACTTGGTTTTGAGCCATTGTCTGGTGGTCTTAGCCTCGACATTTAATCATTTGATCTTAGGTCTTGTCTCTGGCTTCGGGTTGTGGGTGTTGAGTTGTGTTTTCATAACCTATGTCCCAATGATCAATCATCTGGTCTCAGTCCTCGTTTCTGATACAGGGTGGTGGGAGATTGGCCCTGTCAATCCTAAGTTCACTTGAACTTTCTCTAGAGAGAATCACTTCGTGTTCAATTTGGTTTTGCCAGCGAAGGGCATCCGCAGGCTCCCCTCCTAGTCTCAGTGTCTTTGTTGCTCCGCTTGCCTAATAGCTGCTTGGCCTGTCCGGCATCTCACTACCACACCCTCACAGATGCCTCGACTTCGCCAAAGAATGGGGTGCCGAAGAGGCCAGCGCCGGCGTGTGCCAACAAGCTAGTCTGCTATCTGCTCCCAACAAGCCATGGGTAACCATTTTGACCACCAAATATGCCAATCATAGACCACAGGAAGAGCTCATTAGATACACTCCCACTGAAAAAGGTTCACTTATATGGAATGCCGCTAAACAACACTACTTGATGATCCAGCAACACAGTTTCTGGGAAGTAAGGAATGGTAGATCAGCGCGGTTTTGGATGGACGCTTGGAATCAGCTACCGAAGCTCAACAGCATCCTAGGACAGCCTCCAGACCACTACAGGGAGGGGCAGCTATAGGAAGAGGTCTGGCAGCATTGGATTCAGGAGATAGAACAGGGGTATAGACAATGGAAGCACAGTGACAGGATAATTGAGAACGCGGGTCACCAAACTAAGCAGAATCTGGAGAGGGAGCTCCAAAATTGAAGAATCAGATACTCTGAGGACAGGGACATTCTTCGTTGGGGTTACTCGCCCAGAGGAACCTTCACCACCAAAGAGGCTTATAAAATCATCTGCACAGATCCGGAGCCCCTGGATCCCATCTGGAGTAGAATTTGGTCTCCAGGAATTTGGCCCAAAGTCTCTCTTTTCCTCTGGCTAGTTGGGCACCGGAAAATCCTCACTTGGGACAATCTCAGATGTAGGAACTTTCATGGGCCCTCTATTTGTGTCAATTGTAACTCCCAGGAGGAAACAATCCAGCACCTCCTAGACTCATGTTCCCTTGCCAATCAATTGTGGGAGAAGGCGAGCTTTCAATGTCAAAGAAGATGCAGAGTGTCTGAAGACATCTCCAACTCCATTCGCCAGTGGCAACAGAACCCTTACAAAAGTGAAATTCTCAACCAATTATGGAGAATAATTCTTGGTCTCCTCCTCTGGTCTATCTGTAAATAGAGGAATAAGCACATATTCAAATATCAACTTACCCCGCTATAGATCATTTGGGGAAACTTCTGCCACAATCTCAAAGAGACCTTGGCACTTCGCAACTGGGCTTAGGACGATTTTCCCTCTATTGCAAATGAGAAGGCCATCTGGGCAAACTGGAACTTGCAACTCCCGCAGGGAACTCAAATTCGAGTCTCGTCTAAGCGCAACAACATTAAAAAGGACTCATGGACGCCTCCCCCAAAGAACACATTCAAGCTCAACTTTGATGGCACTTCTGAGGGTAACCCGGGAAATGTAGGATTTGGTGGCATCAGAAACCATGAAGGCTTGCCTCTCCTTATATACTTTGGGAACATAGGTTGGGATACTAACAACTCGGTGGAATTGGAGGGGATCTAGTTCATACTTCTTGTCTACCGTGACGGTTATTCCCTCCGCACGCTCTGACCTGTAAGAGATGACAGCGTTCTTCGACGTTGCAGTAATGGAAGGGGCTTCTCGAGGCATGCCAAGAAAGGTTAAGGCTAGGCTCTGTTCTGGGTTCGCGATGAATTCATTTTGGCTATTTCACTTGGCTCATCCCCTCGCTTCAGGTCTCATTTCGGTTTCCAGGCTGTCTGAGGTTAGCTCTTTTCTCTCTGAGGTCTCTTGGCACTTGCTAGGGAAAGTCTCGCTGGAGCTTGGCACAACCCTCCTAGAGCGGCTCCTGCTTCTCCTATCTTTCCTCCGCTGGGTTTCGAGCCATTATCTGGTGGTCTTAGCCTCGACATTTCATCATCCGATCTTAGGTCTTGTCTCTGGCTTCGGGTGTTGGGTTTTGAGTTGTGTTTTCATAGCCTCTATCCCGATGATCAATCATCTAGTCTCAGGCCTCGTTTCTGATACAGGGTGGTGGGAGATTGGCCTTGTCAATCCTAAGGTCGCCCTAACATTCTCTGGAGAGAATCACTTAGTGTTCAATTTGGTTTTGCCAACGAAGGGTGTCTGCATGCTCCCCTCCTAGTCTCGTTGTCTTTGTTGCTCCGCTTGCCTAATAGCTGCTCATCCTGTCCGACATCTCACCGCCGCACCCTCACAGATGCCTCGACTTTGCCAAAGAATGGGGTGTTGAAGAGGCCAGCCCCGATGTGTGCCAACAAGCTCATCTTCCGATTCACCTTCCCTCTCTAGTGAACTGTTTACTGGTCACTACCCCAGCACGCGCAGTGGGAGAGGGCGGCTCCATGCCTCCAAACACCACCCTAGGCCTCCTTCCTTGTCTGGCTCTGCAATTTTCTCTTTTAATAGTTCCCTGCATCAGCCTCGGATAACGGCTCAAATTACGGTGGTCTTCCATGAGACTACTCAGATGGAGGACTAATATTCTCATCCGGGAGGATCGGGGGTAGTCTCTGTTCCTTGTCCTTCCATCTAGCTACGAATTGGAAATGCGCCTCGACAGGATTTGACTATTCCGGGTTGCAGCACACAGGATGCGAAGATGATGCCGATTGACCTTGGCCCCTCTAATCAGAATGTTGCTCAAGCTAAGAATGTGCCAGAATTTGGGTGGTGTTGTATCATGGAAGAACCACAAGATGACTAGCGTGCTCTCCCCAGCATTGGTTTTTGGTTATGCTACGTCTATCACTGGGTAAGTTTGCTATGTTAAACTGTGTTGTGGATTTCCTGTGTTTTTTGATATTTTTGTTAACTATGAAGCACCAGGAGAGTATCATCCCGGTCCCCTGTGTAGGTTCTGAATTCTATCTTCTCACCTGTTTTTTCCTAACAGTTCTGCCTCTCATTAGAGCAGAGTATTGACTTCGGTCTCTATGTAATTATATTTCTCTACTTTGTTAATAGAATTAGTCTTACTTAGAAAAAAAAAAGGGAGACATGTGAAATTCCATAAGAATCTTTTTTTTTGTTGGGAATTATTACATAGGTATAAGTGACCTTTGTACCAAAAAGAAATTTTTTTCTAGCTAAATGTATTAGATGTATTGGGATCTTGTTGTAAGTTTTGAATAAGTTCCCACACTTCCTTTTTGTTCTTCCATTCATCCCTTGCTTCGTTTATCCAATCTAGTTGGATAATAGAAATGGGGCAAAGTAATCCTTCCACATCCTCATCCTTTCTTGGGATTGCATCTGCAACAACATTTTGCTTCCCTTCTTTGTAGATGATTTTAGAGACATAACCCAACATCTTTGTGACCCATTTTGGCTCCTCTTCTGAAGATAATATTTTTTCTAAAAAGTATTTAAGACTATCATGATCTGTTTTTCCCTTGAAGTGTCTTCCCATTAGGTAGGGTCACCATTTCTTAAGTGCATGTAGTATTGCCAACATTTCCTTCTCATAAATAGCTTTGTGTAAATACATTTATTTGATTAGATGACTTTCGAAAGCAACGAATATTTCTTATTTCATTAAAACAATACCAATTCCATTTCCTGAGGCATGACATTCTACAATAAAGGTTTTCGTGAAGTCCCACGTAGCTAAGATCGGTGCTTGGCACATTGACTCTTTAAGATGTTCAAAGGCTTTCAGTGCTTCTGGAGTCCATGAAAATGCATCTTTCTTGAATAATTTTGTTAGAGGTACTATTATTCTCTGATAATTCTTAACAAACATGTGATAATACATTGTCAACCTGAGAAATCCTCGTATATGCTTTATGGATGTGGGGATTTTCTTTAATGGGTTTAATTTTGCTAGGGTCTACCTTAACACCTTCATGAGATACAATATGACCTAGATATTCCACTGATTTTACTCCAAAGAAAAATTTGGAGCTTTTTCAATATAATTGTTTCTCCTCCAATAGTTTGAGAACCCTTTCAACATGTTGAACATGATCCTTCCAAGACTTTCTGTAGATTAGTATATCATCAAAAAATACTAATACAAATTTTCTAAGGAAGGGTTTGAAAATGGAATTCATCAAACCTTGAAATGTAGAAGGTGCAATGGTAAGGACAAAAGGCATGACCAAAAATTCATAAGGACCCTCATGAGCTATAAATTTTGTTTTCAGAATGTCTTAAGTCTTCATTCTAATTTGATGATATGCTAAACGAAGGTCCAACTTGGTGAAGTAAAGTGATCCATGCAATTCATCCAATAATTCATCAATGACTAGAATGAGAAACTTATCTTTAGTAGTGAGCTTGTTGAGCTCCCTATAATATGGAAACATGCACCATGTGTCATCCTTCTTGTGCACTAATACTACTGGAATAGATAAAGAACTTTGACTAGGTTGAATTATACCAGCCTCTAGCATTTCTGCAACCATATGTTCAATTTCACTCTTCCAGAGATAGCGATATTTGTAAGGCCTGATGTTTGGAGGAACACTTCCTGGAATCAAATGAATAGCATAATTATGATCACAAATAGGTTGGAGGCCTTTGGGAGTCTCAAATACCTTGGAATGGATGTTCAAGACCTTTTGGAGATCTGGAGAAATAGATGATTTCGATGTGGGAACCTCTATCAAACATAATTGTGCAATTACGATTCATTGTTCTTTCATTAGAAGTTTTTTCATTCCGTTAGAGCTAATTATCTTTCCTGATTTCCTTGCGATACCCGCTAATTCAAATTCCTTTCCTTCCAAACAAAATTTCATGAAAAGTTCTTCAAAATTAAAATATATTATACCTAAGGGTTGTAGCCATTATACTCCTAGTACAACATCAACACCACGCATTAGAAAGGAAAGCATTGGGCTATTCAATACATATTCTCCCATGAATAGCTTAATATTATGGATCTTTCTAGAGAAAATTATGGTTCCTCCACTTGAAACCATCACTCGACACTCTAGTGCTAAATGTAGGAAGCAATTCAATTCCTTCACTATCTTACAATCAATAAAATTATGAGTACTGTCCAATAATTTTCTTATTAATATGTCCTTCTATCTTGATAGTTTGAGGAGTTGTCATTCAAGCCAATGCATTACAATATATGGTCAGATTCAATTCTTTTTTCTCTAATGTCTTTTCCTAGAGTATACCCTCTTCTTTTGACATTTCCTATTCTTTTTCCTCATCCTCTTCACAATCTATGATAAATAATTTATTCTCAACACACTTATGACCTTTAGTGTATTTTCTATCACAACTGTAACAAAGCCCTTTTGCTCTTTTCTCTTCCAACTATTGTGGTGTCAACCTTTTAAGTTTTGGAAGGCTAGGAGCAACAACATTTCCATTTTTGTAGTTGTGAGTGGTAGGCTTCCTTGTTGCGATATTTTTTCTTTCCATTTTTCTTGCCAACCTGAATACCTTCCCCAATGAATCTGGTTCCCAAAGGTGAACATCATGTTAGATGTTATCCTTTAAAGTCCCTATGAAAACATCAATCCTATGATCCTCTCGAATATCTTCTATCCTTATATTCAATTTTTGGAATCCTCAATGTGCTCCATTATTGAACCCTTTTGTTTGAGATTTATCAATTGGCTAAAAAAAGGTGTTTCTTTTTGTATCCTCATAATGTGTTATCATTTCTTCCTTAAAATGTTTCCAAGTGACAATTTGTTTATGAGATCATAGCCATCGATACCATACAAACTAATTTGGTTCAAATATAAAGTTCTAATGCATACCTTTTGTGTGTTTTACACATTATCGGGATTGAAATATTATTGCATCTGTAGTATCCATGTTATGGGATGCTTGCCAACAAACTTCCTCATATCAATCTTTGGAACGTGGTTGGTCTTTGTTCCAATGTTATAGTCTATGAAATCATGATTAACATTTCTTTTGTTCTCATCATGAGTTTCCTCTACTACCTTTTCGTAATTAAGAATCCTTTCTTGTAGCAACATTCTCAAACCTTCCTTCAAACCTTGCACGTATTTCTTCAAATCTTCAATGTTTTCATTCTTTGAATCATGATTAACATTTCTTTTTCTCTCATTATGTCAAGTTTCCTCTACTACCTTTTCACCATTAGGAAGCCTTTCTTGTAGCAACTTTGTCAAACTTTTCTTCCAATCTTCAATGTTATCTTTCATCCCATCTATCATAGCTTCCATGCTTTTCTTTAAATCATCCATCTTGGCTTCTATTACTTTGAAATTTGTTGTACTTGGTCTTGTAATTTAGATATATCATGTTTCATTTATTCCTCCTCTTCATGAGTCATGCTAGAGCTTTCAAGTTGCTTACTAGGTGTTTCAATTTTCTTTCTTTGGGGCATCAATTAATGATAATAATGCTTCACTATTCCCTTTGAATTCCTCCAAACCAATTTTTCAAACCAAACTTATGCAAAATTTAAGAAAAAACTACACACTTTTTTTCACTTTGTAGGAGATTGATATTGAATCTACACGTCTCTGTAATTTTGGATCTGCAAGGTATGAAATTGCATCCTTAAGTATCCTTCTGAGTCTTCTTTCTAACCCCGCAAGACTGATCAAGATTTGATTCTCCACAGAAAATTTATGTCAAATCTCCCACGATGACTTGATTATAGGCGTGTTCCATAGAGTGCACTTGTACGAAGTTGCATGTGTCATTGTTTCAACCTTAGTACCTGAAATCCATACAAAGAAAGCTACAAGTCATCCTCTTTCTGAAAATTTTGACGAAATTTCAATCTGATTCTTAGACGAAAAGTTATGACGATTTTCCATAGATCACCTCTTTGAGATATAATTCGGGCTCCTGCAAAAACCCTAACTTCCATGGATCATCTCTCTAAAACTATAGCGAGAAAATATCTAAAATTTGGACCCAAGGTTTAGAGTGATTTCAACTCAAATGGTGTTTTTTTTTTAGATTCTGAAATGACATAGAAAAACAAATTATAGCTAAAATTCCACAATGACCTATTTGGACCAACGAAACCCTAGAATCCAAGGCTTTGATACCAAATGTTATTCAACGGGATCACAAAATAAAAGAAAACATAGATCAATGCCTTTAAAATTAACCTCTTCGAGGGGGAACCTCCTTTACATTACAAAAATGAAAAATTATTCAATGATACAAATGATAAAACCTCCTTTCTATATATAGGAGTCTAATGGGTCACAATATAATGAAGGCCAACATAAAAATAATAACATAAGGGCACAACCGTAACAATAGTGGGCTTGTATGGGGCATAATAATATCAATATGGGGGCAATTGGGGCATAACAATAAAAATAAGGGCTACAATGACAATTGTAATGGGGGAATCACTAGTATTATAGGGACCTCACACTTTTGATCTCATACCATGAAAGTTTGGAAGTATAGATGGAGAGATGCTTTTAATTTTAATATTTATATCAATATTATGAATATGAATTCCAAAGGGATATCTCTAATTGTCATCATTTCCACCCATTTATTCTACCTCCTCTGTCACCTCTTCCATCTCCAGGACGAAATTTTATTGTACCTGCAAAAGTAGGAATTTATGATGTGGTTCTTACTACAACACATGATCTAGTGGGGATGGTAGGTGATTGTTAATTTGAATTTCTTGAAGCTTTTTCTCTAATGAATCTATCTCTAGAATACAGTCTAAAATGAATGAAATTAAACTTATGTAACTAAAACTGAATGTAACAAAGAATGAGATGCAATACAGTAACTGAGTTTAAGAAATACCTCACAATGGCGATGCATTGGTTTTTACCTCTCATCTTACCATTTCTCTTTTCCAAAGTTGTATAAATCAAAGAAAAATGTAATTTTAATGGTAAATCATATTTATACTTCCCTAGGAATGAAGCCAAAAATGTTGGGTAATTTACTTATGATTTAAATTACTTTAAATTAAATTGTCAATATAGGATTGTAAACTTGTGAAGTATATGAAATTGTATATGCTAGCGGTTTAGCTTTCAATTCTAAAAGAAATAAATTGCAATGAAAGAATTTTCTTTATAAAAACAAATAAAATGAAAAGAAATAATCTAGGAAAAAATGTAAACTTAATATATGAAAGCATGGATTATTAATCCATGAATACATCTAAAAATAATCTATTAACACATGAGAATATCTAATCTATAAAAGTGACTAAATTTAATGTATGAAAGTTTGTTAATTTAATCTAGAAAGAATTTGAAATCTATTTCTATCAAAGTACTCTGATCACAAATGATAATGATTTACAATATAAATGTTTCTGTATTTTTATATTTCTCAAGTACATGATTGAAATATGGAAAAGAATGGAGTGAAAATTAGAAACTTGAAAATAAAGAATCTAAAACAAGTAAATAAATCAAATACTACGTGATCATTATATTGTAAATTATTTTTTAATTAAAAGGATTAGAAAATTGTAATGACTTAAAAAACTATATTTATTTCAGTTAAAAAGTGATATATTTATTAATTTAATGAAAAATCCATTTTTTTCATATGATATATGTAATTTTCACAACACGAAATCTTAAAAATTACATTTAAAAGATCCATGAATATCTCCAAAACAATGTACATTTTTGAAGAAATTCCTACATCATAACTAAATTGGCTCATTTTCAACAAAACCCATGCTTTATTTTTTCAAGATCTATGTTATTTTGGCCATAAAATCTATTAAAAGAAGGTTTCCTAAATTTTTTTGTTGATCTAAATCACCGTCTTTGATCAAGTGTTGAAAGCTCACAATTTCAACATGAAACAAAGTACTACTGTTTATCTGCAAAAGAAACTAAATTAAAGCATAAGAAAACTAATATAAACTACATATGTTATGAAAATACACGAATTATAAAAAAACATCTTACAACGAAATAAGAATATAAAACTATAAAATTAATAGCATAAGAACTTATCAAATGTATTTTAGTCCATCATAGTTTGGAATCATGCTCCAAGAGTTCCTCCTTTTGAATGGATAAGAAAATCCTATTTATACCATAACCAAGATAACTATTAATAAATTTCGTTCCACAAATATTCTCTCCAAGATCCAAAAATATGTTATGTGGTTACAACCATGTGTTAACATATAGCAAGCAACATCTCTACATATCCTCTCACAAATATCTAAAACATTTAATCAAAAATCTTATCAAAACTTTCACAATTTTTCTCCATCAAATGTGCTTGAAGTATTATCTTAAATATTCCTAAAATATTCAAGGGTTTGAAGAGGAAATTCGAATTTGAGACTTAGATTCCAAATATGACTTTGTTCTAATCTTCAAATGTGCCTACACACATCACAAAACTCATCCAAATTTTATACATAAGTGAATGCATCTTATTTTTCTAATGATAAAATCACTCAAAGTACTAAAATAATGCTTCAGAAAATAATAATGATAAGCCAATATATGATCATGAAAATGATCTTAGTGAAAGGTATTAATATAGTGTAATATGGTTAAAAGCAAATGAAAAAATGATGAAAAAATGAGATTTTGGAGACCCAACACTTTGTGAAAGGAAAATCTAGCTCATAGAGAAACAGGAAAAAGAATGAACTACTAAATAAGCCCACAACAAAGATTGGAAATAGCAAAGCCAACAAAAATGGAAAGAGGCAACAAACAAGAGGTAGACCTCGAGGAGTACCTAAAACTAGAAGATAATTCACTAATAGAAAAGAGTTCAGCATATTTAGCAAATTTTGAAGGAGAAACAACTCCTTTTAACCCTTGATGGAAGAGATCGAATGCTACATTTTCCAAAATTTTAGACATATGGCAGCCAATTATAAAAGAAGAACATTTACATACTACCAACAAAATGTAAAACGTCTTGGGCAACAAATAAAAGGAGCCACCTTCAAGTACACAATTTCTTTTAATGGTTATTGTTAGTCATGCAATATGTTTGGACATAAGGAAATTGAATGCATATCTATTACATGAAGATGAGGCACACATAATCCAAGACAAACATCTAGCATGAGCAACAAAATATCAAATCCCTTGGCCTCATATCTTAGTCATGTAAGGTGTTATGTGTGCCACAGTCTCAGGTACATGGCCAAATATTGTAAATTATATATATTCTTTAGGCCATCAAGTCAAAAGGAGTAACAAATTCCAAATAATCCTTGAAGAAATATGAGGGAGAGTGTTCATATGAAGAAGCATCATAGTATTGCGTGGAAGAAGAAGAAGGAGAAGTAGGAAAAGTGTGGGATTGCTTTATGCACATTTGATCATGATGTTCGATGGTATATACATAGTGGATGTTACCATGACATGTGAGGGGACAAGATTGGTTTTATCTCTTTGAGGAAGAAAAAATATGGCCACATCATTCTTGGAGGCAATACAACTACTAAGGTGTTGGGAAAAGGCAGGGCTAGTATTGGTGATCATAATTTTAATGCAACTGATGCATTGCTAGTTGGGGGGTTTAAAGATAATATATTAAGTGTTTTTTACATGGTTTATGGAGGGAAATAAGCGATCTTCAACTCGGAAGGATGTTGTATAAAAAAAAAGGTCAATGAGAGTAGTTCCAAGAGAAATCAGGACCTTGGATAATGTTTACGTGTTGAAGGGGGGAGTGAAAAGAAGGAAAAAATAAAGAATAGATTCGTTTTCTTCAGATTCCGAGTAGAGGAGCGAGCCCCACTACATCGTGTTGATATATGTGTATTCATACAAGAATGTAGAAGATCTATGAGAGGAATGCATGGTCTCAAGGGGAGCATATGGTAACAATATGGTAGCATGGTGAAGACTTGATTATGAGTTGCAACAACGTGTTTGATTGAGAGTCTTAGGCACATTCAGTTCCACTAGATTAACCATTCATTGAAGGTATAATGAGGTCAGGGGGAGTTATGCAACATATCCATATTTCATGGATTACTTGTTATTTATTTCATTTCCTCGTCACAATTGCTTATAATATAATTGCATATGTTTCCTTGATTGAATGAGTACTACAACGAGGCATTGACAACAGTGGATAGCATTGAAAACAACATGAAGAATATGGTTACAGCCCCATTACATCTTTAGGTGGATCATGTTTATCTTTTAGAAGGCATGGTGTTGGCATATAATAATGTGGATTCAAGAAGGAAATGATTTCTTTGTCTTTTTCATGATTATTTTTAGGTGTTTATAGCCGATCATATTTCATCAACTTATAACTTGGTATTAACAGTGTTCATATGAAGTTTTATCGAAAATTTTCCACCCTTTACCATTGATGTCAAATAGGGAGAGTGACATATACACAAGAGGATAGTGAGGTCAACTAGTTTAGGAGTTTGTGCAGATTAGCTTTGTGTTGTGGCTATAGGTTGACATCAACACCAAAGAGGGAGAATGTTAGCCACATGGTGTTGGAATTGATGTCAACTTAGGACGTCTACCTAAGGAGTCAACCATTGAGTCAATTGGGTTGTAACTATTGTCGACAATCTTGCAGAATTTTTCATGATGATTAGACTCTTGATGATATGATATTTAGGTGTGCCTGATCTTTGCAATGGTTCTATAGGCATTGGAGAAGGATTGAAGACAAATGAAAAAGTTCTGGGTGGAGAGGATGTAATTTTTTCTAATTTAGAGAAAAATCCTTGGGACAATAAATAACACAAAGTGAGGATCCTTGGAAGTAAGATATATCCCAACAATGATGTTCTGTAGGTGAACTTTTAGGTTCTTATGCATGCACATAAATTACCATGAGAATTTCTAGAGTATTTTTCCAATGTTTTTCATGGTATGGAGTCTACTTGAGTTATTATTCATTCTAGAAGGTGATCAAGTTAAAGATAATTATCCCATTGAATGAAGTTAATCTTGGATCAAGTCAAGGATCCAAATAAAAATGTATGACCATAAGTGTTTGTCTCTCTATATCTCTGAGCTATTATTGTTAATCTCTCTATATATATATTTTTATAGGAGAAAAATTCATGTTGGAATGGTTGGTTCCTTTGTGAAAGTAAGTCATTATAGAGCATTAAGAACATTGAAAGCCATGTGAGATGAGATTCATCGCTATAGAAAATCACTGAGGGAAATCAATTTCATTGTAAAATTTTATGTGCATCCTTCGATAAGTGTTTTATGGAGGTCTATAAAGGATTTTTATTGAGCAGTCTACTACTACAATTGAGAATAGGATGCTATCATGGTTTCAATCACAACTTTGTATTGTTAACATTGTGTATGCAAGGGATCATAACTAAGTAGGTCATGTTTAATTATTGAGGAGATTTGATATGCTTGTAGCTATATTGTATATATTTTTGGTGGTTGTTACTGTTGAGAAATGGTTCAGTTTTAATGATCATAATATGTACGTTTCTAATGAAATTGTGTTGAGAGTGTGTATGTTAGAGGTTTGATGTTTGGTAGATTGTATATCATATTTTCCATGGTATTGCAGATTTATATGTATGATGTTTATTGTGTTGAGGTGATTTATTCAGTGTGGTTGAGATTATGTTAGAGGGAACATAGTCAATGTTTGAGATTATTGTCAGTGTGGGTGAAGTATGAAAATGGATGAAACTAGGGTCACAAGGTTTGTTTTGAGTTGTAGCGTGTCATAGTTTAAAACTAGATGAAATTAAGTCCATAAGGGTTTGAAGGTTATGGCCTTCAATTTTGTAGGTAGAGGCTTGTAGTCTAGTGGTGGCTTCACAAAGAAATTGTGGCTTCCTTCTAGTGGTTATTGAAGAAATTTGTCAGGGAGTAGAGGTTTCCTTCTAGTAGTGGTTAGGTTACTACTAAAGGTAGTGGCCTACATAGTTTTGGGAGTGGTGGCTTCACAAAGAAATTGTGGCTTCCTTCTAGTGGTTATTGAAGAAATTTGTCAGGGAGTAGAGGTTTCCTTCTAGTAGTGGCTAGGTTACTACTAAAGGTAGTGGCCTACATAGTTTTGGGAGTGGTGGCTTATGCGTAAGTAGTGCCTCACATTTCTTGTGATTACAGCCTTGCAAATTAGTGGTGGCTAGTGCATGCATATTTAAGGAATAGTTTTGTTAATAATAATGAAGCAGAAGAAGACAACAACAATGATGGTTTTTTCCCAATTGGGTTTTCCACCTAACATTGTCCCCTTGTGTGATGTCTTTTATGTGTTAATAATTGATGCTCTCATGGTTTACATGTTTATGTTATATTGATGGTTACATGATCATTTGAATGATTTCATATGAATTTTATATGCTTATGGTACTAATGAATGTGTGATCTGTTAATGTGAAAGAAAAGTAAAAAGAGATTGAAAGAGATTGATTTCTACACTATTGATTTGTCACCCCCTCTAAGTGGTGTCAAATTTCCAACATATTTTGTCCATACCTTGAGGGAGGTTCTGGATCAGTGTATTTTGTCAAATTTTCTTCTTCATTTTCTAATTCTTAGGGTTGTTCTTGTTTCTCTTCACTAATGGTCTAATCGGGTGTGTTAATTGATCTTGATTTCTTGGTTTTCAAAGGTAATAATTCCTCATCAACTTTTACATCAATACAAATAACTGTTTTCTTTAATCTTATATTTTAGAGCTTGTAGCCCTTCCTCTTTGTTGAAAATCCTAAGAATATTGCTTCATCAGCTATAGCATTAATGTTACCCATTTTTTGATCATTACTTTTGATGTAACATTTGATGGCAAAAGGATTGAAGTGCTTTATTGATGTTAGTTTTCCATGGCACAATTTGTAAGGTGTCTTATCACTATTTGGCCTAAGATGTGCTTTTATTAAAATATGGGATGCTCAATGAATAAACTCAACATAAAATTTTCGTGGAATATTTCTTTCATCCATCATTTCTCTTACCATTTTTGTACTGATGTATTATTCCTCTCATCTACTACATTTTATCAAGCAGTGCTTGTAATTGTAAAACGTATTTTTATGTAATTTTCTTCACAAAAGTCACCAAAGTAATTTTAGGTGAACTCATATCTTTGTCTAATATCAAACACTTTATTTTGCAGTCAGTTTGATTATCAGCCAGGTGATGATGGCCCAAAATGACATCATTAACATTTTGGAAACCTCCTTATCAAAGCCTCATTTAGACTCTTTTCCATTTGGGTTGGTGGTTCCAATTGCTTTAAAATGGGCCCAACTACCCTGATGGATATTGTTCTAATAAATGGAGACTTTAGGATATGGGAACCAAATGAAAAGTTGAGAGATGTTTCTAAGTGATTACATATAAAAAAAATATGATATAACTAAATTATATCTTATAATAATTATAACCCATGAAACACTGTATATGTGAAAGTGAAAAATAACTTTAAAAACTAGAAATTTGGATCTCAAGTTATTTTCTTGATTAAGAGAAAATTGTAAATGAAATGGTTAATTCCATTAAACCGTTAATTGTGTTAAAACCTAAACAAAAGCAACCCCAAGGGATAGCTTAATTGGTCGAGCTGTCATTGCTAAGTACCTTTCCAATTGGGAGGTCATGGCATCAAATATTCTTGACTCCCTTGGGGTTAGGCTTGACAGAATAAGCCGACGAGTAGATCCCTTTAGGTGGATCTACCCAGACTATTACCTGTGGATGTAGTGGCCACTCAATGACCGTGAGTTATCAAATTGTTCAATTATAAACATAAATAACAGTTCAATGATTCCAATGAAAATTTGAGAAAAAAATTCAATAGGAGTGTCAAATCTACTCTGCTTCATTGAAACATGAAATAAAAATGGTTCAGTGCTTTTATTTGAAAGGAATAAAGTACAACAGTGTAATTATTCCTTTCCTTTACAAAATTAGAAATCAATTGCATTGGGACTGTGTTATTTAAATAGTTTACAAACGTGAAGTGAGAGTAGTTTCATCTCTGAAATACTCTCAACAAAATAGAAACAAACTTAGAAAAATAGAAACTCATTACAACCTTCAAACTCAAATGAAACTTTTAATTCAAAGGAGAAAATGTTGATGAAAAACCACTAGGTGATTACCATTCATCATAGACTTCTAGAAGAGGTGGTAACTCAAGGAGTGAGTGAGGTGCAATGTTCACTTGACAATTATACACATAACTTTACAAGACTAGTAGTAGCTAAGTCATCATTTAATTAGTAATTTTAGTTACTTGAAGATAACTATGAGGTTTAATGAGAAACTCCTAGATTACCCCAAAATTCACCTTTGACTACTACTCAATTTTATCATGTGCCTTTTTTTTCACCTTGTACTTTTGATTTCAATACCTCTACCTCTAGGAGATATTCCTCGACATCAATTGATAACATTTGCATCTCTTTAAGAGATTGAGTAATATATTGGATTGGAGAATCAGAAAGCCTTTTTGCATATTTAATAAACTCTTTTATTGAGAGTATATGGGCCTTCCAAACATGTATAACTTTATATTTCTTAATTTCATTAATTCTCGGCAGGTTTGGAAAGCACCTCTTTGGATCTTCCTAGAATTGCAAACTCTCATTAAGCTTACACTTTTCTTCATCATACAAATTTTCCATATCAACTAAATCATTAAGGAAAGAGTTAACCAGCTTCTCCTAAGCGTACACTATGTATAACTTATCATAGAATAGATGCTTCACATGATGTAGCTATTTATTTATGTCATGGCATTCATTCTTAAATTTGGCAAGATCTATAATAGTTTCCTCAACTAGCCTTACCTTTTCCTAAAATTAATTCATATGGATACCCTTCTACTTGATCTTAGATTCAAATTGTCTTTTAAACAAAGAAATATGAGCTTTCATCTATGTTTTATTTTTTGGAGAATTGTTCTCTAGCTAAAGAATTCATTCATCTTTTTGTCTAATGAATTGCATAAATGTAGTATCCATGTCAATGTTTGAATTTTCATAAGCTCCTACATATTGAGCTAATCCCTTGAATACTTCATATGGGGCTTTTGATGATCCTCCCCAAATCACCTCCAAAGGTATTGGTAATAGAGAAGTTGTTGTTACTAAAGCCTAAGTTTCCTTATCTTTATTTTCTTTATGCTTCTCCTTAAGTGTTTAGTGGAAACTTAAGGGTAATCTAAAAGAGTTATCTTTTCTATTTTTAGCTATTCTATCAGTCCATAATTTCCTTCTAAACATCATAATTTTTTTTGTTTTCAGGGTTGTGGCCTGAAGAAACTGGATTATTTCCTTATTAGTATAGGCATTGTGGCTCGTAGTTGGTTGCGCCCAATAGATTTCATTATGGATGAGTAGACGCTCTTTTCTGGTAGTGGCTAGATGAATATTGTAAATGAGAACATTATTGTATTAATAGAGAAGAACAATCAAGAAAAAAATTGTGTTGGTTTTCTACACTAGGATTTTTTCACCCTAAAACATTAATGTCTCCATGTGATGTTGTTTGTGTTTGATTTTTGGCATGTATTTTTAAGTTCTCAATTTTGAAAAGTTCATCTCTTGAATTTTTTTTGTAAAACTTGTGAAATACCAATTCAAACCCCATTAGTTTTTCTAGATTATAACAAGTGGTATCAAAGCCATTTCCTTTGGTTGCCACTTAATTACTGAAAGGTAATTCAAAGAGGATCATGGGTACTCAAGATGTTAAAATTCGTATTATTGATGGAGAGAATTTTGGACTATCAAAGATGAGGATGCAAGGACATTTGGTGAGGCTAGGTGTTCATGTCTATGCTAGTGTGGTGTGAGGATACATTGTTTTCGAGACTCTTCCTACATGTCGTGATCGGAAGATAGTTTATATCCACAATGCTACGACCAAAAATGTTATCTTGGATGGACTTAGTGCGAATGAACTCATTAAGGTGATGCATTACTATTCAATGAAGGATTTTTGGGACAAGATATAGAAAAAATATAAAGGAAATGACAAGGTGCAAAAGGAAAAGGTCCAAAACTACATAATGAGGTTTGAGAGCCTAAAGATGAAAGAAGAAGAAATAATTGGTGAATAATTTTGTAGGGTCAAGGAAGTCACTAATTAGCTCAAGAGTATAGATGAGAAGCTTGAATATGAGATTATTATTCAAAAAAGTTTGAGGTCCTTGCCATCATGGTCCAATCCAAAGGTCGCCGCAATCGAGGAAATGGAGGATGTTGTAACTTATTTTTATCATAGTTGTTTTCTATTTTTTGTTGGAAAAAGGAAAATAAAAAAATATAGAAAAAAAAAGAAAGAAAATGAAAAAAAATAGATAAAGTAAAAAATGTCAAAAGAAAAGAATAAAAGGGGATATAAAAAAAATACAATAAAAATCCCCAAAGTCGTTCGTTAGTCAAAATGCTGTAACATTTTCATATATTATTATTTAAATCCTTTCACATTTCCAAAAGGATATGGTTTAATTTGTAAATAAAGTAGATTTTACTTTTTGTTGTGTTACAATAAAACGTGATTGGAAATCTATGAAATAGATCGTCCCGACCCACATCAACGAAGAGGAATGAGTTCAGGACCCCCCTGCACCATCAAAATTTAATGGGCATGGGGGTCCAAAAAGTAGTATTATATTTATTGTCTGTTGATAGATGGCATGTTCTCAACTACTTTGGGATCCCCCTCTCCTAAACCACTGACCACCCACCTCGCTCCGAAAACCTCGTTCCACTCCCTCTCCACTCCTATTCCTATTCACACATTGCCACTTGTTTTCATCGTATTCACCCCCGCCAGTTAGCCATTAAATATTTAATTTCTCATGCCAAACATTCATATACCTGTTCCAACATTAAATTTTTCATTCCAACATTCTATTCTTTACTTGGACACACCTAAAAATGGTTATCACCCCTTGACCTATTTGAATTACCTATTTTAAAAAGAGACATATCCCCCTACTCATTCCCTTTCACCATTCTACCTCCCACGATGACTAGTCCAAACTACAAATTCTACCAAGTACGCAATCATTGATATTTATACACCAGTAATCAACAATTCTTTTGTAAATTAGCAACCTTAGCCTGTAATTTCGTATTTTACAATATCTTCATCAAAAGGAAAAACAAAATTAGTGGTATAATTCCCTACATTACCTTTTGTATTTAACTTATACGAGCTTCCCCTAGTAGATACAGAGTATAAAATCTTAGAAACCCAATGTTAGCTCGACCTCTTTGAACTCCACAATTTGTAAAACAAAAAGTTTATTCATATCAATGATGAGTTGATAATTTGGGAGCCTTTCATTTTCTAAATTAATATTTCCCTGGACCCATAACTTCCCTAAATTTGTTAAATGGTGTCATCTAAGATATCTTCCTAGTCATAGGGTTGTAATTGCCCAAAATAATGAAGTTGTATTTCCTATTACTCCTGAGTCTAAATGTCAAGCACTTTAAATTGTTGGCATTATGATACAAGTGTTTTCCTTGATGGAAACTCACTCACATGTCACTTCAAATTTTATAAAGGGAAACTCACATTGTAATAGGTCAATTCAGAGGTAACAGGGCATTGGTACAGAAGAACAGGAAGTTGGAACAAAGGTCTACTAATCAGAATCAAGAAGTTGAAGGAAAAGAATGTTGTAAGGTATTTTAGGATGTATACATAGGTTCACCCTTCCAAATCAGCGTATACATGGGGGTTCACAAAAGAAAAAGAGAGTATATGTATGCACACAGTATGGGTTGGAAAATCAAGGAAATACAAGATTAAAGAATACCAAGGGTCAATACCATGGTATTATCCCATAATATTGAGCAGATTAACGACTATTTGATCCCGTCCAAGAATACCACACATTCTAAGTGTTATTTCGGTTTGAGGTATTGAGAAAGGCCAAAAGTATATAAGGAGGAGAAGATGAAAGGGCCAAGTGTGCAAGTGAAAGGGTTTCTCAAATATACTTCTATCTAAAGTATATTTTATGTTGCAGGGTATTGATTATGATATAATCTGAAATACTTTGTGCACCTTGAATTCAATTTTGGATCAAGATCGTGAGACCTGAAATGACTTATCATTGAATGATCTGATATTGGTTGGGCTAGATATCAAGGATAATTTTAGGGGCGAATGTTCGGGTTTTAAATTTTTAGTGGTTTTATTTAAGTGAATCCTATGGCCCAAATACCATATTTATAAAAGAGGTACGGTAAATTAATAAAAATATAAATAAATGAGAGGTATGGTAATTAAATAAAACATTTTTTATATTTACTCCATAAGTCACCTTATATACATGTAAGGGTGTAAAAAAATAAAAATATAAGTAAAGTGGAGGTATGGTAAATAAATAAAACGTCTTTTTATACTTACTCAAAAGGTATGGTAAATAAATAAAAATATAAATAAACTAGACGTATCGTAAATAAATAAAACCTCTTTTTATATTTAGTCCATAACCCTCGTTCTATTTATGAAGGCTCAAGAAAGAGGCTTTATTTAAGTGAATCCTATGGGCCAAATACCATATTTGTAAAAGAGGTATGGTAAATTAATAAAAATATAAATAAACGAGAGGTATGGTAAATAAATAAAACATTTTTTTATATTTACTCCATAAGTCACCTTATATTTACGAACACTCAAAAAATGGGTTATATTTAGGTGAAACCTATGGCCAAAATACTATGGGACAAATACCATGGACTAGATTGTTATTAATACCATGAAAAAAACCATTATTAACCCTAATATTAGAATTAATAAAAATAAAAATGGCACATGGTATTGACCCATGGTATTCACCAAAATGGCACATGGTATTGACCCATGGTATTCACCTGGAATGTAGCCTATTTAAATGGGGAATTAAACCAACATGTAGCCTATGCTAAGATTCACTAGGACTTTACAAAGTTTTATTATTTAGTGAAAGACTCGCCAAGATCTTACAAGACTTTATAATTGAGTAAAATATTCGCCATGCCTGGTGAGAGATTCGCCAAAAAATTATATATACATATTATATTATTGATAAAATCGCCTTCCATTTTTCCTATATACCATGGAGATTCGCCCATTTATTATATTTATAAATTTAGGGGGGTTCTTAAAATTTTCCCTGCTAGATATGATGTCTTACACATGTTTTATTCCTTAAATGTCATGATATGGGTATGTCTAAAGTCTGGAATAGCAGTGAAGTTGTAAGTTTATATTTAGAGATCTATACATTGGTTCGCCTTGGTAAAGGAGCGTATACACGCTGGTTCAAATCTTCCAAGTAGTGTATGCAAAAGAAAAGCCTACTATTCAAAAACCACTGATCTACCTGATTAGTGCTATTTATTTACTATTGTCTATCAATGATGTCTTCTTAGATATGAAAGTAGAACTTAGTGCATAACGAGATTGGGTCTGATTGATTGATTGATTAAGTTATAAGGGAAATCTTTGTTGCTGACAATAAATGTTCATAATATTACTGGTTAGTACATATTTGATTCAGAAGTTTTTATGATTTAGTACTTTTGGAGGTATACGTAGGTTTGGCTAAAGGAAGTAGTGTATGCACGCAGTTTTGGTGAATTAAAGTAGCATATGCATTTTGATGTATGATTGTTAACGTTGCAGCTGGTTTTGAATGATGATGCAATTTCTTTGGGCTCAACACAGTGTTCTGGTGACAGTGATCTAGCTATTCAGATTGACTGGTTCTTTGTTGATCCAGTCATTATTATATAGTTTGATCTTCAAAGTTTCTAATGGGTCCAATATAAAAATTTGATGAAACGAGGCCTTCATATTGTGCTATTGTGTACTAGGGGCATCTAGTTTGAAAATTTATGAAACATGGTCCCTAGAGGAAGAGATAAATTCATAGCCTTCTGTAGGTTAGTGCCTACGTACTAGTAAACATATCAGCTAGTACAAGAGCTAGGGGTTGTAGCTCCCTTCTAGTAGAAGCTAGAGAACGAGAGAATGTTGTAGCCTTCTATAGGTGGGTGCCTGGGTATTGGTATGAGTATGTACCAATACAAAATTGTAAACATATTTTCTTTATATTAAAAATAAGGCAGAGATAACAATAGCAAGTGGTTTTTCTTCCACATTGGGTTTCCACCTTAAATCTTAGTGTTCATGTGTGTTGCTTATATGTGATGGTTGACGCAGGGTAACTGCCGCTTTCCCCCACAGTATGCATAAAAATGCATAAAAAATTTTGTCCCATGTATTTAACTCTGAAAGGAGACAAATCTTCTACCATAAATGGTTAAGGCCCCATTCATTAGTACCTGTGTATTGGAACTCAATCACTCCGCCTAAACCTCCTGTTGGGACTATTAATCTCCTTGTAACCTTCATTATCCTTTTTATTAAAACCTTCCATTAATTCTTCCTTATTGGAACTTTAAAACCCTTCATAACCTTTATACAACCCTTTAAGCCACATATATATAACCTTTCCATTTAATACATTGGTTACATATGTTTTAACGTATAAAACAATCTTTTCCTTTATAAACCATTTACAAAGGAAAACCTCGCTAAACATACATTTTTTCGGCTCGGTACGGTCTCTGCACACTTCTTGAGGATTGCCTTTATCATAATTGGCTATCGACTCCTCCGCAGGTCATACATACATGCCTCATCCCCCCTATGATTCCGATATGCGACTATTGGAATCCTTAATATATGTTTTGGCCTTAAAAAGGCTTGGCACAACACTTCCATGAATACAAAGGAAATGCATTGAAATATCGCTTCGAAACATATAAGCAGATCCAAAATACTTTCCACCTGCATCTCTATCTTCATTGGGTCCACACCTTTAGTTGCTGCATAACGTTGTTTCTCTGAACTCCGATAAGCCCGATCTCTGTTCACCAAAGCCTCTGATCAAACCTTAACCGTTCGTTATATCCTCTAATCCAACGGTTGACATTACTCTTGACTATTTAAACTTTCACGCATATTCCCCACCGTCGATCTGCACCCAATAGATCTGATGGCTGTCATTGATATCGGGTAGATAACAAGCGTGAGGTTTAACCACCTGATAAAGTGGTTTCCTCTCACCTTTGCTGCCACGCATCATTTGATGAGTGGAATCGGCGCTTGTTGTTCAATACCACTTACGATTTTGAGGCAACCAGAAATCCACTTTCACTGTTACAAAACCACCTTCCTTCATTAAAGTTCACCGATGCGATATTCCTCCATCTCCTCTGTGATTGGATCCTGGCCATTAATCTTCAAGATCCAATGCTTGTTTTTCATCCTTTATTCATTTCATTGTTCTTCCTTCCACTTGCGTTTTTACGCTATTTATTTAGTTCTTCTATGGTTTTTCTCTTCCTCAAAGGTTTCGGCCTTTCTGTTATTTTACTGTGCGATTCCTCTGAAGATTGGCTTTAATCCCTCTAATGGATTCAAAAACCCACTATGTTCCTCTGTATCACTCTTCTCTTACGTAGTTCTTGACAACTCCACCTTCTACTTCTGCTGCTCAGCCACCTCTGAGCTTTACTCTTCTACGAAATCTAACTTCACTATATCACCCTAAAGCTTCCCTCTTTTCCTCAATTGGATTCAAGGATCCATTCATGATTCCTATGAATCATTTTGTTCCTCTGCGTCCTTTAGAATTCTGCCTGCAACTTGTTACAGAGTCTACAAATTCACAAGTAGTTCATTCATGAAATACTCTTCAACACACTGACACAGTCAACAATAAACATCTATATATATAAAAATAAATAGTTAATTACATATCTGATAGTCTGTGTCTCCCAAAGGCCTATTCTTCAATATCATGGCCTCCCCCTCTGACTCTGTCTATAGGCTTACGTATATGCCAATGAGCTCTATTGAACTCATCCTCGTTCAACTCTAGAATCTACTAAACTGAATCCTAAATCCTCTATCCACTTCTACTTCAATTAATTCTTAAAATCTCTCCTTAGTTCCTCGAATAATGGAATATTAAAGAGTCCTAATTGACTTTAGACTCTTTTGTCATTATTACCCATTCATGTCCCTCTTATTCGAGAGTATTTACAAGATATCTCACAAATCTAATATATTCCTATTCTATGCACTCAAAAGCCTAATATTAAATGTATTCATCACTTAGGAATCCAACTTCCTAAAAATGCATGACCTCCTATGTCTACTTAATTACAATGATTTTCTCTTGGGTTGAATGTGCCTGCATCAAACTCCCAAAGTAGAAAATATTCATGATCTCCTGGTCATGTGTCTTTTGATCTTTGTCTTCCTGGATCCCATACTTTGTTCTGTAACTACCCAAATGTCTTGTTCCTTTGTTGTTGTTGTACTTCTACTGCCTTCTACTCCATTTTCTTCTCTTTATCAATCAGGTCCAAGTTTTGATTGATCTTTCTTCCTGTTGCTAACATTTTCCTCCATTTGAACTGCTTCATCATCAGTTGCCACATATCTTCAATCTCCATCTCTAGTATATTTATAGGCTAGTCAATATTCTACCATTCACTATTACCTCTTTCTCTCTACTTCAGGTTGTTGCTACTGTCTACTAACTCTTCAAATTGTTGCTAGTTATTTCCACTTTGTAGCTGCTGGTTTACTTTTTCTTCTTCTTTTGTTCTGCTTGCTCCAAATTTTGCTTTGCTTGCTATGGTAACTCCTATGCTAAATCTTATGCTTACTACCTCCCTATCATCCTTACCCTCTTTCATGATTATTTATGTCTGCACTAAATTATGACTTGCCAACATTTTGTCTTGTACTTGAGCATCTATGTTCCATGCATTAAAGTCTTCCATAGAATTTTCTTCTTTCATCTTTATTTGGTTACTCATCTGTGCCAAATTTCCTTCAGCATATGCAATAAAACTTGCGCTTACAAAAAATTTGTTAAATCAGAAACATAAGGTCTGAGTGCCTCTTCTTCCTTTGGCAACACATTAGTATGCTGCTCTACTTTCTCCTCCTCTGCCAAAATATCAATCTACTGATTTGAATTGTCAAAAGAATCCGTCAGACTGTCAACCAGCCTCTCCTCCACACCATCTGTTCTAATGATGTCTTCCTACTCTTGTCCACTGTAGTGAACTCCTTCTTCTACAATCACACTGTCATACTTTGAATCTTCCAGCAAATATTCCATCAATGCAATTTCTTTGTGACACCTTGCAAGTGTTTCATCATCACTTATGTTTCTTGCATTTATACACAAATTTTTAGTTTGGAAATCATAAGGTTCGATAGTATCAACTGTTGCTTCACATATCAGCTCTTCAAACTAAATTTCATCTCTTTTTTTCACAAGAACACATTCCTGTGTTGTCACATCTTCACACATCCATGCATTATTAAGTTCTTTTTCTTACAATAAATCATTGCTTTTCTCATTTAAGAGACATTCTCCACCCTCCTTTAGTTTAGAGCTTTTATCTTCCGAAAGATACTCTTCCACACTTCTGATAGCTTCAAAAGATTGTTCATCCTCTGCAAAACACTCTTTTGTTAGTGTTCCTTCTCCCAAGGTTAAATCCTTTTCATAGGATTCTTCTTCCTTAACATCTTTCAGTAGATGTCCTTCTCTTTTTCTGAATATCTCAACAGCATCAATGGCTATTTCCACTGTGCCTATCATCATGGTGAATTGATGATCCCTTACTATGTTTTCAGCTAACATAGTCTCTTCTTCAAGTTTTCCTTCAGTCTCTTGCTGTTTATCTTCCCCAAGAGCTATCCTTGTCTCACCATCTACATTAAAATTCTCTTGTATTTGTTTTTCATTGATAACATTAATCAAACTCATTTGATTACCTTTCTGAGACAGTAATTTTTCGTTCTTCACTAGAATAAGATCCTAATTCTTCATCTCTATGGCAGCTTCTTTATACTCATCGATAGAGTTTTCCTTCTATATGCAGTCAAATTCTTCTTCTTCTAAGAAGTTTTCCTGGTCACCTTTTACTTCTATATCTTCATCTACTTTGAACATATCTTCAAAAGGCTACTTTTCTCCTGCAATATCTACCATCATACACAAAATATTAGTTTTAAAAATATAAGACTCTCTGGTCTAACTTGATGGTTCAGTCATCATATCTACTTGTTATTCTAAATCCTTCATATGATTCAGAAATTCTCCGATGGTCTCTTCTTCAATCTCCTCAAGCCCTTCACTTGTTTGCTAAGTATCTTTCCCCATCTACATATGAGACCTATCTATCTCATATTCTTCCACAAAAGAATTTAGATTCTGCTTGTCTTCTTTCTCCTTTATGACAATATCATCAAATTGCCCTTCTTTACATGTTTCACCTACAAACATACACAAATTGTCAAATTTAAAAATATCAGACATTTTGGTCTCACTTGAAGTTTCAGTCTTCTAGTCTTCATCTTCAGTCAACGTCTCCTCATGTTGTTTTGACCTATCGCAATAGTCCATGAGATCTTCACTTGATCCCCATTCTTTATCTTCAGTGTAGTCTTCACTTTCTCCTAAAATTTATCCCTGTTCTGGTTCACAAATGTACTCTTCCATTTCCAACATAGCTTCCTTGAGTTTTTCCCTCAACCATTTTACTTGCTTTTGTTGTAGCCTTCTCTGCATCTCATGCCACTCCACTGGCTTCTTCCTCAAGACCCAACCTAATCGCTAGCTTTCCTCTAGTATTCTCCTTAATGCATCGAGTTATTCTTTTAACTCTGCAATCTCCTTGTCAATCTCCTCTTGACTCATCCTCTTGCCATTTGCCTTGGCATCCTCTTTCTTCATATTTCTTCTACTATGGCTTCTTTCTGAACCTCTGCTATGACTATCAGTAGTCATCTTCTTCTCCTCTTTCTTCATGAGATCTTCACTCATCTGCAACAAGCCTCTGCAACAGTTAGTCTTCCTTGCTACAATATCACCTCTCTAAGCTCTCTTCACGTAGTCTTTTGGTAAGCACAATCCTCTGTCTAGAGCCTTCTCTTGAGCAACACCTTTTCTCCTTGTGGACTTCTACAATCTCTTACGAAAACCTCAGTTGTCCTCTCTCTTTGTCCAACCTCTTGTAGGATTCTTCAGGTTCACTACCACTTCTCCTTTAGAGTTTTTTCCTTACTCTACCTTCAAGAACACATCTAGTTCTCCTCTCACAGCTTCTCTTGTTGTCACTTGTGCATTAGTGTAAAAACACAACTTCTCAATTTAAAATAGAACATATTACCTCACCTTCAAGATCTTAGCATGATCTTGTTTAACCCTTCCACCTGTACTTTGAATGGATTGTCCTCTATTTGTTGCATCTGCAAGTTCTACTACACATCACCTTTGTGTGCCTACTTCCTGTTGGATTAGAATCTGATCCTTCCTCTTGCCTGCATAATTACCTTAACACAGAACTCTGCTCTCAATTATTTCAAAGAAATGATCACACAGAGCTTCTTTAACATGGCTCTGATACCAAACAACGTAGGGTTACCCCTGCTTACCCCCATAGTATGCATAAAAATTAATAAACACATATGTCCCAAGTATTTAACTCTCAAAGTAGTAAGATCTTCTACCATAAATGGTTAAGGCCCCATTCATCAGTTCCCTTGTCCAGAAACTCAATCACCCCACTTAAACCTTCTATCAAGACTATTTTATCTCCTCGTAAGCTTCATTATCCCTTTTATTAAAACCTTCCATTAATTCTTCCTTATCAGGACTTAAAAGCACTTCGTAACCTTTATACAACCCTTTAAGCCACATATATATAACCTTTCCCTTTAATACATTGGTTACATATGCTTTAACGCATAAAACACTCTTTTCCTTTATAAACCATTTACAAAGGAAAACCTCGCAAAACATATGTTTTTCCACCGCGGTACAGTCTCTGCACACTTCCTGAGGATTGCCTTTATCGCATTCAGCTATCGGCTCCTCCGGGGGTCATACATACATGCCTCATCACCCCCCTCTGATTCCAATATGCGACTATTGGAATCGCTCATATATGTTTTAGCCTTAAAAATGCTCGGCACAACACTTCCATGAATACAAAGGAAATGCATTGAAATCCCACTACGAAACATATAAGCAGATCCCAAATACTTTCCACCCACATCTATAACTTAATTGGGTCTATAGTTTTAGTCACTCCATAATGTTGTTTCTCCAAACTCCGATAAGCCTGATCCCCAGTCACCAAAGCCTCTGACCAAATCTTGACCATCCATTATATCCTCTGATCCAACGGTTGACATTACTCCCGACTGTTTAAACTTCTGTGCCTATTCCCCACAATTGATCTACGCCCAACAGATCTATCGATTGTCATTGATATTGAATAGATAACAAGCGCAAGGTTTAACCACCCGATAAAGTGATTTCCTCTCACCTCCACTGCAACGCATCATTTGATGAGTGGAATCAGTGCTCATCCTTCAATACCGCTTACAGTTTTGAGGCTACCTGAAATCCACTTTGACTGTTAAAAAATCACCTTCCTTCATTAAAGTTCACTGATGTGATATTCCTCTGTCTCCTCTGCGATTGGATCCTGGCCATTAATCTTCAAGATCCAACGGTTGCTGTTCATCCTTTCTTCACTTCACTATTCTTCCTTCCACTTGCGCTTTTACACTATTTCTTCAGTTTTGCTGTGGTTGTTCTCTTCTTCAAAGGTTTTGGCCTTTCTATTGTTTTACTATGTGATTCCTCCTGAGCTTGGCTTTAATCCTCGTAATGGATTCAATGACCCATTATGGTCCTCTGAATCACTCTTCTCTTGTGTAGTTCTTCAGAACTTTGCCTTCTTCTTCTGCTGCTCAGCTACCTCTGAGCTTTACTCTTCTGTAAAATCTCACTTTGCTATTTCACCCCAGATCTTCCCTCTATTCCTCAATTGGATTCAAGGATCCATTCATGATTCCTTTGAATCATTATGTTCCTTTGCATCCTTCAAAATTCTGTCTGCAACCTATTAAAGAGTCTACAAATTCACATGTAGTCCATTCATGAAATACTCTTCAAAACACTAACACAGTCTCGAATAAACATTGATATATACTAATATAAATAGCCAATTACATTTCTGAGACTCTGTGTCTCCCATAGGGATATTATTCAATATCGTGGCCTCCCCCTCTGAATCTTCCCATAGGCTTACATATATTTCAGTGAGTTCTGTTGAACTCATCTTGGTTCGACTCCTAAAACTATTGAACTGACTCCTAAATCCTCTGTCCATTTCTACTTCAATTAATTCCTAAAAGCTCTCCTTAGTTCCTTGAATCATGGAAAGATTAAAGAGTCCAAATTGACTTTAGACTCTTTTTTCATTATTACCCACTTGTGTCCCCCTTATTCGAGAGTATTTACAAGATATCTCACACGTCTAATTTATTCCTATTCTATGCACTCAAAAGCCTAATATTACATTTATTCATCACTTAGGAATCAAACTTCCTAAAAATGCATGACCTCCTATGTCTACTTAATTACAATGATTTTCTCTTGGGTTCAATGCTCCTGCATCAAACTCCCAAAGTAGAAAATATTCATGATCTCCTGGTGATGCGTCTTCTGATCTTTGTCTTCCTGGATCCCATACTTTGTTCTGTAACTGCCCAAATGTCTTGTTCCTTTGTTGTTGTTGTACTTCTGTTGTATTCTACTCCATTTTCTTCTCTTTATCAATTAGGTTCAAGTTCCGATTTATCTTTCTTCATGTTGCTACCATTTTCATCCATTTGAACTACTTCATCATCAGTTGCCACATCCCTTTAATCTCCATCTCTAGTATATCTTTGGGCTGGTCCATATTCTGCCATTCACTATTACCTCTTTCTCTCTACTTCAGGTTGTTGTTACTGTCTTCTAATTCTTTAAATTGCTGCTGGTTACTTCCACTTTGCAGCTGTTGGTTTACTTTTTCTTCTTCTTTTGTTATGTTTGCTCCAACTTTTGCTTTGCTTGTTATGTTGATGCTTTTGTTGACTGCCTCCATGTCATCCTTACCCTCTTTCATGATTATTTTTGTCTGCACTGAATCATGACTTGCCAACATTATCTCCAGTACTTGAGTATCTCTGTTCCATGGATTAAATTCTTCAATAGAAATTTCTTCTTCCATCTTTATTTGGCTGCTTATCTGTGCCAAATTTCCTTTAGCATCTGCAAAAAAGCCTGCACTCACAAAACATTTGTTAAAATTAGAAACATAAGGCCTCAGTGCCTCTTCTTCCTTTGGAAACACATCAGTATGCTGCTCTACTCTCTCCTCCTCTATCAGCATACCAGTCTGCTGATTTGAATTCTCAAAAGAATTCATTAGACTCTCAACTAGTCTCTCCTCCACACCATCTTTTCTAATGATGTCTTCTTGCTCTTGTCCACTGTAGTGAACTCCCTCTGCAATCACACTGTCATACTCTGGATTTTCTAGCAAATATTCCAACAATGCAATTTATTTATGACATTTTTGCAAGTGTTTCATCATCACTTATGTTTCCTACATTTATAGACAAATTATTAGTTTGGAAATCATAAGGTTCAACAGTTTCAACTGTTGCTTCACATATCAACTCTTAAAACTGAATTTCATCTCCTTCTTTCAAAAGAACTTGTTCTTCTGTTGTCACATCTTCACACATCCATGCATTATTAAGTTCTTTTTGCTGCAATAAATCATTTATTCTCACATTTAAGGGACATTCTCCATTGTCCTTTACTTTAGAGTTTTTATCTTCGGAAATATACTCTTCCATGCTTCTGACAACTTCAAAATAATTTTCATCCTCTGCAAAACAATCTTTTGTTAGTGTTCCTTCTCCCAAGGTTAAATTCTTTGTGTAGGGTTCTTCTTTCTTAACATATTTCAGTAGATGTCCTTCTCTTTTTCTGACTGTCTCAATAGCTTCCATGGCTATTTCCATTGTGCCTATCATCATGGTGAATTGATGATCCTTTACTATGTTTTCAGCTAACATAGTCTCTTCTTCATGTTTGCTTTCAGTCTCTTGCTGTTTATCTTCCCCAAGAGTTATCCTTGTCGCACCTTCTGCATTAGCATTCTCTTGTATTTGTTCTTCATCAATAACATTAATGAAACTCATTTGATTACCTTTCTGAGACAATATTTTTTCATTCTTCATCAGAATAAGATCCTGATTCTTCATCTCTATGACAGCTTCTTTAGACTCATCCATAGACTTTTCCTTCTATATGCAGTCAAATTCTTCTTCTTTTGAGAAGTTTTCCTTGCCACCTTTTACTGCTAGATCTTCATCTACTCTAAAGATATCTTCAAAAGGTTGCTTTTCTCTTGCAATACCTGCCATCATACACAAACTATCTGTTTTAAAAATGTAATACTTTGTGGTCTCACTTGATGGTTCAGTCATCATATCTCCTTGTTGTTCTAAATCCCTCATATGATTTAGACATTCTTCGATGGTCTCTTCTTCAATCTCCTAAAGCCTTCATTTGTTTTCTTGATATCTTTCCCCATATGCAAATGAGACCTATCTATGTCATCTTCTTCTAGAATAGAATTTAGATTCTTCTTGTTGACACCTAATCATCGGGATTGGGTGAATAACTAAAATTGATGTAAATAAATAATAGAAAATATGAATAGTAACCGTGAGATGAAATGAACATTCTCTCACTCATGTATATAATAAAGACCAACCTGAATGAATATCAATAAATTGATTTGAGGAGTTACCTCCTAGTCTGACATGGTATCAGATCCAGTTCCATTTTTGGCTTCCAACTCCATTTTGTAACTCCCTTTTGCCATTTATTCAGAAGTTTTTCCTATGTTTTCTCTGCCAATTTTGCAACCTCTCACGCTCCTCTAACATAGTCTAATAAACGCTGCTCTACTACACTGCTCGATACCTTCACCCTTGTCAACAATATGGCATTACACACATTTCGTTTTGAATATTTTTTCTTCAGCCTTAGAATTGCCTAGAGGAGCCTCTGAGAAGGTTTCCATTGATTAATGTCATTCATACTCGAAGTTACTGTTAGCAGTGGCATCCTCCTCCTCTCAGTCAGCACCATGTCATTGGTTGTTCTGGTATTTTGCATTGTGTTATGTAATGATGGTCAAAGCATTGGTTCAAGTCGAATTGTGTTAAGATTTTGTTCTGAGTTATATGTTAAAACTCTGGCATTGTTTGTGAATTAAGACTGTGATTCATCCTTGTATGTTAAACTATGGCACTGTCTGTGTCTTTTATGCATCTGGAGTGTTAAAACTTCATTAATTAGTTAATACATTTTCTTTGTTGTTCATCTCACATATAATACCACACTACTTCATGTGTAATACCGCTCGACATTCATTGTTGTGCACACTATGCCCTTCTATCCATAGTGGTTTGGAGCACGATGCTTGGCACTTAGTCATTGACTTGGATTGTGACTTGTGGTTGAATAAATCATGTTGCATTGGCTGATAGCTCTGGGCCTAGTTTGAATACCAACTGTATTTTCATTCTTACAGATACGACCATTCCTCTGCCTCTGTCTCATCTTGTCCCATAGATTTCGTAAAGGGAGAGAGCCAAAAGCTGTTGGCTAGAACCGAGACCTCGTTCTGGTGTATGATGCGCAACGAAAGAGAGGAAGTAAAATTCAAAAAATTCGAGAGATATCTGGAGCAAAAGTAAAGTTGCATGATTCTGAGTCTGGTTCCTCAGATCATGTTATTGAAATATCTAGGACACCAGAACAGACACACGTAGTAAATTTCTTGCTTCAAGCATTTATTGCAACTAGTGGTCAAAGCCAGCCCACACGGAGTGCAGGCTGGGGTTATTAGCATGGGACTAGTATTGATGACTGGAAGCCATGATGTATGATGTGTAGGAGGTATTTGAATAACATTGTTTTTATTTAACACATCATTTTTAATACATGCACTAGCCTCCGTCATTTTTTTCAAAGTTAAACAAAGTTTGCCACCAGAAGTACAATTTTTTACAGTATATTGTCGGAAGTATTCTTTTTACAGTACACAGATTTTACAATGCATTCAATCATATGTATTGTAGGAATAGTTCTCACTGGCAAGGAGAACTATCCTAAGTGGTCTTGGATGATAAAACACACCCTCATTTTCAATGATTTGTTGAAAGGAGTGTGTGTTGGAGACAGAGACAAAGAGCCATAACAGCCTACCTCAGACAAGGAGTTCACCATTTGGGAAAATAAGAAGAAGAAAGCCTATGCATTAATCGTAGCATCTGTAAGTGAAGAGGTGAGTCGCCATATTTCACCATTCTCAACTACTTTCGAAGCCTTAAAAAAGCTAAAAGAACTCTATGACTCGCACTCTGCACTTGAAGTTGTTCAACTCATGATTAAACTCTTCACTCTTGAATTACAAAATGATGATCCTCTTGCTCTTGCTCTTGCATCAGAAGTAAAATCTATAATGCATGATATCAAATCCACTAAGGCTGAATTGGATATTCCTCGTATTTCTTTTCTCAAGGCACTTTATCCTACTTACTCCAATTATCTTGAGTCATTGCAAGAAAATGGAAATCTCAAAGGTATTACCTTTGACTCTCTTGTGAAATTTTTTTTCTTAAAGAGAGAAATCTTTTGGAAATAAGAGAGCCCCTAAGTCTTCTGAAGAGGCTGTGTGCCTTGCTCATAAAGAAAATAATCTTTCCCAAGATTCTTCCAGAGGAAGGGGTGGTCGAAGAGGAAGACGAAGATATTTCAGAGGTAGGGGGTAGACACTCTCAAGGAGAAAAGCCATATTTGCACTACATACGCTGCAAAAGAAATGGGTCACATGATGCCTCCACATGCAAGTTACATTGGAACAAAATTAAGCAGCAAAGAAACCAACCCAAAGGTAAAACTAATGACAAAAACAAAGGTAAAGTACTTGAATCCGCTAATTATGTAGTGTCATAATTTAATATTAGAGTAAATGAAGACTTATTTAATGCTTCACTTGCTTCTTGGAAAAATGATTGGTTGCTTGATTCAGGAGAAACATACCACATGACTCATAGAAAAGATTTTTTTGAAGAATTTACTAACAATGTTGATGGAGCAATATACTTTGTAGACCAATAAAAAATCAAGCCATCGGGGCTTGGAAAAATCAGGCTTAAATTGTCTAATCTTCTAGACTTCCTTGTACATCATGTTCTATATCTCCAAAACTTGAGAGAAACTTGTTTTCCATGCTCCACATCCACCAGCAAGGTCACTCTATTCATATGTTTGATGGAAAGTTTGAGGTGAGAAAAGCATCTGAGCACTCACTTATCATGACGGGGGTAGAAGAAGAAAGGCTTATCAAGCTGCAGGGTGCCTCTGCTTGTGCACAATATTTCTCATACAACTCTCATTATGAAGAAGGTACACTTCCATCAAGTTTATTATGGCATGCTAGATTTGGACATTTGAACTATGACAACCTTCGCTTGTTGAAGAAAAATGGTGTTACTTGTTTGCCTACAATTCCTAGGAAACTTAATCAATGTGATGCTTGCATTCTAGGAAAGCATAGCAAATAGTCTTTTCATGATTCACATTCAAGAGGACATAGAAAAATTGAACTCATTCATTCATATTTATGTGGTCCAATGCCTATTCCTTCTGCAAATGGAAATAAATATATGATGACATTTATTGATGACTATACCAGAATGTGTTGGGTTTGTTTATTGAAGAACAAATTTGATGATTTTCAAACATTAAAGAACTTTCATACATTGATTGAAAATGATGCTCAATATCATATTGGCTCTATTCACACTAATAATGGAAAATAATATAGTTCAAATGAATTTGAAAACTATCTTCGCTAACATGGGATCAAACATCAAACAATTGTGCCTTATAATCCCCAACAGAATGATGTAGCTGAAAGAATGAATAAGACAATCTTAAATATGATGCACTCCATGATGTTTTTCAAAAATGTAAAATTGATGTTTTGGGATGATGTAGTTCTATGTGCTGTATATATAAAGAATAGATGTCCATCTAATGCTATCAGAAACAAAACTCTCTATGAAATGTGGCATGGGCACATTCCTTCGTTAAATCATCTCAGGGTCTTTGGTTCCACCTGTTATGCCTTGATACCAAAGGTACATAGAAACAAAATTGGTGCAAGAAGTTGTAAGTGTATCTTCCTAGGTTATTCAAACGCCTCCAAAGCATATCATCTCTATGAGGAAGTCAATAAAAAGTTTTTTGTATCTAGAGATGTAATATTTCTTAAAACACCAAAAACTAACAATGTTGTTGAGCAACAACTTGATCACTTGGATAGGTTCGCAAATGCAAAATCATTTCAAGAATTTGATAATCAGATTCCACTTCTTGAAGGGGGGATTCCTATACTAGATCAACCTGTGGAATATTCTTCTGAAGCACTCTCTCCCCTGCATGAAACTCCAACAACGGATGATACATTAAGTGATGTGATTAATAGAATTAGGAGACTCAATCTTGATTTAGTCCCAACTCAATCAATGGAGCAGCTTGGACCATCTGAGAAAGGTCCCCCAAAGTGGCTGACAAAGACACTTAAAAGTGTTCATCCTGATGAGGTTGGAAAAATAGGAACTAGAAATTCAAACTGGCAAAATGGAGGTGATGTAGATGACTCTAATTCACTTGTTGATATGGATGTTTCTTATGATTGTGAATTGAATTTGTCTAAAAATTTTGAACCAACTTCCTTCAAAGAAGTTGCTTCTCATGATGAATGGAAAGAAGCAATGCAAAAGGAGTATGATACCCTGATAAAGAATGGCACTTGGAAGCTGGTTGATCCTCCATTAGGAAGCAAACCAATTCGCTGCAAGTGGGTCTACAAGAACAAGTATAAAGATGATGGTTTACCTGACAAGCACAAAGCCGAGCTTGTGGAAAAAGGTTTTGCACAAGAGGAAGGGGTCGATTATGATAAGAATTTCCCCCCACAACAAAATGGGCTACCATCTGGACACTCTTTGCCCTAGCAGCTCAGAATGGTTGGAAAGTCCATCAAATGGATGTAAAAACTACTTTCTTGAATGAAGATCTAAAAGAAAATGTTTTTATGTCCCAGCCTGAAGGATTTCCTATGAAAGGACATGAATATAAAGTATGCAAACTTGTGAAATCCTTGTATGGCCTCAAACAAGCACCATGAGCCCGGTATGAAAAACTAACTGAGCATCCTCTAAAACTAAATTTCAAACATTATGATCTTGATGATGCAACTTTATTTTTCAAGAAAGTTGGCAAAACAATTGTGTATCTTGTGGTATATGTAGATGATGTTTTGATGACAGGGAATAATGAAAGCTACATTGCATCCATAAAGAAGGAATTGAAGAAAAGTTTTGAAATGAATGATTTGGGCTATGTTCATTACTATCTTGGTATTGAAGTAACTCAACATCCGAAATCCATATTTCTTTCTCAAAACAAGTACATTGGAGATCTGTTGAACAGGTTTGGCATGATAATGCAATCCTCTTACTACTCCAATGGAACAAAACATAAAGCTCACATCCATTGAAGGAAAAGAATTTGAGGATGAAAGAAAATATAGACAACTTGTAGGAAGTCTCAACTACCTAACTACTACCAGACCAGAAATTTCATTTGTTGTTCGAATCCTCTCCAGGTTTATGCAAAAGCCTTGTGAGGGACATTGGTCTGTTGCAAAAAGAGTTCTAAGGTACTTGAAGGGAACTCAAAACTTTGGATTCAAGTATACACAGGTGGAAGACTTCAGCTTGATTGGATACTCTGATTCAGACTTTGATGGAGACAAAGAAAATTGGGCATCTACTTCAGGTTATGCTATGAGTCTTGGATCAGGAATTGTTTCCTGGAGATCACGCAAACAACCAGTTCCAGTAGATTCCAAAATAGAGGCAAAATATGTGGCATCAGCTGAGACAACAAAATAAATTGTGTGGCTCAGGAAAATTCTTGAAGCTTTGCCGGTAAAACAAGTACAATCGACTCCACTCATGATTGAAAATACCTCGGCAATAAAGTTGGCCAAGAACCCAGAATTCCATGATCGAACAAAGCACATCAATACTAAATATCATCTTATTTGACATCATGTTGAGGCCAAAACAATCCATCTCTGCTATTGTTCCACTAATGAGTAATTTGCAGACATCTTCACCAAAGCGCTTGGAAGAGAAAAGATTGAAAGATTCAGAACGATGCTTGGACTCACCAACGTCCCTTCAGATTAGGGGGGGGGGATTTTGACACCTAATCATCAGGATTGGGTGAATAACTGGAATTGATATAAATAAATAATAGAAAATATGAATAGTCATCAGGAGATGAAATGAACAGTCTCTCCCTCATGTATATAATAAATGCCAACCAGAATGAATATCAATGAATTGATTTGAGGAGTTACCTCCAAGTCTGACACTTCTTGTCTTCTTTCTCCTTTAGGACAATATTTGCAAGTTGTCCTTCTTTACATGTTTCACTTGCAAACAAACACAAATTGTCAGATTTAAAATCATGAGACCTTTTGGTCTCACTTGAAGTTTCAGTCTTTAAGTCTTCATCTTCAGTCAACATCTCCTCATGCTATTTTGAACTATCCCAATAGTCCATGATATCTTCACTTGATCCCCATTGTTTATCTTCACTACAGTCTTCACTTTCTCCTAGAATTTTTCCCTATTCTGGTTCACAAATGTACTCTTCCATTTCCAACTCAACTTCCTTGAGTTTTTCCCTCAACCATTTTACTTGCTTTTGCTGTAGCCTTCTCTGCACCTCATGCCACTACACTGGCTTCTTCGTCAAGACCCAGCCTAGTCTCTGGCTATCCTCTAGTATTCTCGTTAATTCATCAAGTTGTTCTTTTAACTCTGTAATCTCCTTGTCAATCTCCTCTTGACTCATCCTCTTACCATTTTCCTTGGCATCCTCTTTCTTCATGTTTCTTCTGTTGTGGCTTCTCTCTGAACCTCTACTATGACTATCAGTAGTCATGTTCTTCTTCTCTATCTTCATGAGCTCCTCACTCATTTGCAACAATCCTTTGCAACAACTAGTCTTCCTCATTTTAATATTACCTCACTAAGCTCTCCTCACTCAGTCGTTTGGTAAGCACAGTCCTATGTCTGAACCTCCTGTTGACAAACACCTTTGCTCCTTCTAGGCTTTTTCAATCTCTTGAGAACACCTCAGCTATCCTCTCTCTTTGTCCAACCTCTTGTTGGATTCCTTAGTGTTACCGGGAATAGTGTCTATGCAGAACTACTAATCCCACTAAGGCTGGTCGCTACGTTAGAAACAAACAAAGTAAAACTACTTTCGTTTTCCTTTATGAAAGATAGATGAGAGAAGAATAAAAGAGACCAACCTCTGTCTTGCGCTTGGTTCTTTGCTCGATTCCTCTCCCTTCTGATAGTCCTTTGCTACTTGCTTTCTTGTATACCCAGCTTCACAGAGTACCTGTAGAATCAAAGCAGCATAACACTATACGAGAACATAGATCTATTATCATAAACAATTTAGGATCAGATGTAAATTGACCATACAAATGCATAAAACATAAATCACACAAGAGTATGGAGGAAAACTTGAATAGCTTTATTGATAATCAAGAAAGAGCCAAGAGAGTTACAACCAATTGTTCTGACCCAGCATCATCCTCTCAGCAAGAAGCCCTTCTTCACCTCATGAAAAGCTTAGATCACCCAACACTATGATGTTGCCTCAAGAAACCAACAACAATTCCTTACAAGATGCAAAATTCCAGCCTCTGGATCTCTGGGATGAGGGATCCATATATAGATGTTTGTAAGGGAGATGAGTGAGCTTGTGATTTGATTAGTGTCTTCCCTCTGATAGTTCTTGATTCCACTTGGAGATTGATGATCTCTTACTCATCCCTGGTCGAATTCAGAGAGGCAAGTGTCACAAGAGAAGTTTCTGGAAGATTCCATGCTTCTCCACCTCGCAGATTGACACTGCCATTTGTCCCTTCTTGCCCATCGCATCCCATAGAAGGGATTTTTGAAATGCAACGCACCTACTGTGTGTATTTAGGTGGGATGCAATGCACTTTGCCTATGGAGCAGGTGAAATGGTCCAGTTTTGACCAGTTCTGAGTGGTTTTTCATGGAGAACTTCTGCGAGAAGCTGTAATCAGTTGACCTTGTTCTTTTAGGGGTTGGAACAACACCTTTAGGGACTTAGGAGCCCTTAGTTTATGGACATTTATGATTGGGGTTGCAGTGCCAAAAAATGTCTATAACAGTTGGTCCCTAAAGCATGAGGTCATTAATCTTTTTGATGTCGGGTGAAGTGCTTTATCATGAGGATCCGAAGTTCTTTCAAGTTGGAAGGAGACCTATAATAAGATACAATACAATACATTATATTCATAATATTTTCATGATCTAGATGAGGTGGGCATTCCCATGCTCAGCTTTATAAATTCATTTTTCATGTACATGAGACAGACAATCGTCTGAGTGTAGACTGATGATTCTAGTAGAGTCATCATCCCTTAGATTGGATGATTATCTGTGCAGAAATGATGTACATTTGATGTCTTTATTTTCCTGAATATATATCGCAGCCCGGATGGATGAAACTAGATCCGAGGTCTTCAATCCCATTCGATCTTCACTCAAATTACAAGTCAATCCATGTGAGAGATGTTCTGGAGTCGAACATGGAAAGACATCTCCTGATTAACAGCCAATGATGTAAGTTGTTAACAGGCACAAGAGGAATCACCGATAATGATGATGACCCTCAAGGTACTATAGTACAATTTACGTGGTGTGAATAAAGGACTTGGTGTCGAACACCATGCAAAATCTTTCGGTCGAAGGCCATTGATGTAAACCTATCGCCAAAAGTGAGAAACTTGCCATTGAGGCATGCAAGCTTCAAAGTACTGAAAGGGTTGTTCCTAGATCGACTTCTTGGATAATGAGCTGATGTCGAAAAGAAGCGATCCATCATAGGAGGGCCTTGATGAATCCCACATCAATGACACGGAAAGGAGCAAATGTTTTTATTGGAGGTGAAAACAATCTGGTGATATAAGGTTCAGGGTGGCAGTCATGAAAGAATGGAGCGTAAATGTATTGCAGCGGGTGAGACACAGGTGAATTCTCTGACTAACTTCTCTTGAACATATCGGCGACACTGACATGATGGATTGGTAGCATTAACCCCAAATGTGGATAGTGTGATGGGACCATGGTGACGTGACCAGTGAATGGAACAACCCAACCCGACTTGGATGCAGAGTGAAAGTGTCATCTTCAAGAGCGACTTGCTACCAACAAAGTTTCTTCAAGTTTTCTTCCCAATTTTTCCCCAGTCATTGCTGACCAGTACCTCTTTATTTTTGTCAAGCTTGAGGAGGATAACATATGCTTGTTCTATAATTTGCCCTTCGGGAAAACCCATCGCTATGTTTTAACGAGCCTAGCGATAGTGAAACTCGTTCTTGTCTGTTATGGACAAGCTTGTCGCGATTAGGTTTTAACGAGTTTAATGACAAAGATAACTCGGTCCTTTTCAATTTTAGAGAGTTTTAAAAGGGACATAAAGGAAACTCCAAAAAATCCTTTTTCTTCATCTAATCCCTTAAGTCCGAAAAAGTATAAAACAATAAAGAAGGGATGAATTTTCGGTACTTTTAACGAGCCGAATAAAACAAGCACTCGATCCTTTTGTGTAATAATCCCTCAGGTCCAAAAAGATTAAAATCTAAAGGAGGGATAGCACTTCCAATCACTTTAACGAGCTGGAGAGGCCAATGGCTCAACAATCTTTTCATATTTTACGAGTCAGTTGAAAAGAGCTTAAAGGAGACTCGTCTTTGAGGAACGAGTGTTAAATTCGGGTAGCAGCTAATTCCAGGTAAGGTTTGGAATTTCCCAATCATGGCAGTGTTACAAGGATGGCTAATAGAATCACTCTTCGCAGCTATTCCTCAAAAGGGGGTAAACAATCAAGTGGAGGTGAATGATCGGCCAATACAGAGTGGAGGTGATGATGAGAGCACGACCAAGGCTTCAAAGGCTGAAGTACTACATTCACGATGGTTATTTACTGGAAATTGGTTCATTTTTTAATGAGCTTAAACACTGGGGGAAACATTTGCTCATTGCTTATGTTTATTCTTTAACGAGCATGAAGTCCGCTTTAAAACTGCTCGATTAATCCAGTCGTATAATAAGAATGTCTCATATATAAAAATGACATTATTTCAAAGCTTTGCCCCACATCCTTTCTTTATGCAAGTTAGGAAACGACCAATCCTACGAGTTTAAAGGGTTAGAGGACCTACAAATTTAAAAAAAATAATTGGTCGCTCTTCGCTTGCATGCCCCCAGGTATAGAGACATAGAGTTTCAAGGTTACCTCGCAATTTCGTAGACAAAACATTTGTTTTGCCAAAAAGGCCTACCTCTTTCAGGTTACCAAAGATTGTTCTATTTGTACCACAAACAAAACACTTCTTCGGCGATGTCTACCGAAATAGACGAAGGCGAGTGGCGCAGATGCCTCCACTCGTCTAACCCCCTAGACGGACGGGAGTGTCAGACTAGTCAGATATCCTTCGCGGAAACCTATGTTATACCTGAAGTTTTCCTGCCGAAGCAGACCAGGGTGCATGCCCCCTGGGTTTCAGTCATGTCCCCCGAATCACTCGCGCTCATCAGGTGGATGGACTGGGGATTGATGAGACATTCCTTGCGTGAAAAGACCATTCAGGGATGGTATATGACTATTTTCTATGCGTGAACTGGGGAATGAAAGCTGGTCTACGAGCTTGACCACTCTTCCTTCATGCGGAAAACACATTACTCTAAAGAGTGAGGAGACAATGGCTCCCATGCAATAAATATAGTCTTGCCCAAGGAGTAGATTATAATCCAGGGGTCCTTGGACTACCATTACGTTCATGTGAATGGTTTTCTCTCTCAATGTTATCTGCACATTGGGAAGGATCCCTAACGGTCGACTGGTTCCTTTGTCGAAGCCTGTTAGATTTCTCATCTCAGGCAAAAGCGATGGCGAACCAAGCGCTTTCCAAGCAGTTGAGGAAAGGATACTCACAAAAGTCCCTTCATCTATGATGGTACCGGCCATAATTATTCTATATATTTGAGCAATGATTCAGATATGGTATACTAGCTGGTAAACAGGGTCTACCTAGTAGATTCCAGTCAAAGTAAACAACTAGGTTGCTTGGAGGTGGGACAGAATAGGTGGCTGGGTACGACTCTGACGAACTTCCTTCCTGTGGTAAAGGAATGGTTAAACTGCCCCCATGTTCATCGGAGTCTGTGCTTATGAAAAGAATTTGGACGGTGTCATCCTTGTTCTCTTCGGTGACTGTATCATCTGAAGATTGAACCTCTGAAGGCAAGACCGGGTCAACTGCCACCTCGACCTTTTGACTTCCGTCTGGTATAAATTCAGATGGTTTATCTTCAATGATAGATGCTTCGGCCGACCACAAGGGCGGGTCAGTCGGATTTTCAACTAGTGACGGACTTCGCAAGAGTTTCTTATATCTAGGAGGGAGCCGTAACGGTGAAACCGGACGGTCATCCAAAACTCTTTTAGCCCCGTCTAAGAAGGGACAACGGTGGATGACGTTATCGCCTTCACACAGTTTAAAAGGAAATTTGTATTTTCCTTTTTGTCCAGGGGCTTCACTTTCACTAGTTGATGGTGTACTTTCAACATGATCATCAGAGGTTGACGACACCGGGTTGTGCAAACGAGGAGACCAGTCCCTTAAGATTTGAGGGATGCAAGGACAATCTCTATGATAATGTTCTCCTTTGCAAATGACACATGGCGATTTAGGCCTGGTCAGTGCAGTGTGTGGATTTTTGCTAGACGACGCTTGGTTGCCCCTTTTTGCCTTTGGCTCCTTCTTCTTCTTCTCTTTCTTCTTCTTTTCCTTCTTCTTCTTAGGTACTTGATTTTTGGCTTTACCAGCTTCATCAAGTGAAGAGGAAGGAGGACAGGAAGAATTGGACGAAGTAGAGGGTTGGGGGGTAACTCTGGAATCGTTTAGTTACTGACTTGATTGTTCAGGAATCGCAGTGTTTTGAACGACGGAGGTTGAGAAAAGCCATACGGGTAGGCCTATTGTCAATCCTGGAAGTGACAATGTGGCCATATGGGGCGCACCAACATCTCCCCAAGAGGAGAAAGGACTAGGATTTCCTCCAAGGGGAACTCCTTGGTTGGTGGACTCCATTTTTCTTCAACCTAAGACCAACGTAGGAAAGGTGATAATTATTCCGTTTAAAATAAATTTTAGACGCTTTGACACAACTTATTTTTTCAATTTTAAAGAGTTGATAAAAAACAAAAGATTACTTTAGTCGCCTTAGATTTTTAATGAGCCTGAAGTGACAAGTGCTCAAATGGAACTTTTCCGTTAAGGAGTCTTAAAAGGAACGAAAGGGATTGCTCTGGAAATCTAGACAGAGGGATTACCAAACTAATTGCAAAACTGCAGAATACTTTTTACGGTACGACAGTCAATCTTCCCGAATGCTGTGTTCAGTGCATTGCGATCGATATGGTGGCAGACACGGCTTCCTATGGATAAAGGATTAAGCCTATTGTGGTCTCCCAAAATGTACTTGATGGTACGTGGGAGCACAAGTCTGTACTGGAACTTATCGTCTCAAAGTGGAGGAATCACCCAACCAACAGTGAAAACAACAGTTACCAGGCTTTACGACGCCGGAATACGTCTCTAGCCTAGACTTCTAGATGTTGTGCATTAGGTTCCAAAGCATTGTTAGATTCATTAAATTTATTTTATAGTTGATCTTGCTTAAGAAATTTGCCTTTCAGGTTCACCGCGTGATGTAGATGTACAATTCCTAAAATGCAATCTAAGATGATAAACAATCATTTTATCTTCTTTGTGCAATGAAAATCCTAGCTACTAAGGAAAGAGAGATGACGTTCTTTCAACAAAGAGCAAAGAGCACACACTATATGCATTGTCCTAAATCAAACCAACAAATAGTATAAATGCAAATGCACATGCATGTATTTGTTTTCAGCCTTCTTAATGTGTAAATGGCAAAAAGAAAGCTAATGCGGAAATCTAAATTATTTTTCAAAGTGACAGTTACTAACAAGTTTCTTTTCAAAACAAAATGAGGACAATGACAACACTTTGCGATTTGGAATTGAAAACTTGATTTTGACACTAGAAAAACTACTAATTCAGGTCAAATACAATAGTAACAGGGCAATCGACTATCAAGAGCAATCAGACTCTCTTCTATGACTGAAAACGACACTTGCGACACTTTCAAATCAAGAAACGACAGTACAACTACGTTACTTCTTTGTAAAGAAGAACTGAAAATGACTCAAAAAATACATAAAAACATTTACAGTTCTTTGCACAATGGAGGCAGAATAATAGCAAGGAAAGGGGTTTCAAACAGAGGTGTACCGACTAGAGGCAGCAAAACTCTTGAATAAATCTGAAAAGAGTGAGCACAGAAACCAAAATTTAGGAACAATGCCTAGTCTGATCAGCGCACCTGCAATACAGTGAATCTGAAATGCAATGCACCTACTACACTCGGGAAGTGCACTAAATTTGAGATTCACAGAACAAACAGTGCGCTGGACTAGGGACGAGACTTTGATTGGGTTCCAGGTCATAGTTTGCAGCTCAGTTCAGGGATTTTGGCCGCGCAAGTGGTAATCACTAAATTAATCACAGGGGTAGATCTAAGGAGGTTACTAGAGCCACCACAAGGGCAATTAGAGAGCTTGTAAATCAATTGTTTAAATCATAAACAAAACCTAGAGATTGATTGAAGCAGCATTGATCTACTTTGCACTTGCATAGCAAATGCAGTTCGAAGGCTAGCTGGCTTGACTTCAGGCTCCATCTGTAACTTTATAAAGTAACAAATGTAGATGAACAAATAATCTACTCGCTCCCCAGCGGAGTCGCCATTTTGTTACCGGGAATAGTGTCTATGCAGAACTGCTAATCCCACTAAGGCTGGTAGCTGCCTTAGAAACAAACAAAGTAAAACGACTTTCGTTTTCCTTTATGAAAGATAGATGAGAGAAGAATAAAAGAGACCAACCTCTGTCTTGTGCTTGTTCCTTTGCTCGATTCCTCTCTCTTCTGATAGTCCTTTGCTACTTGCTTTCTTGTATACCCAGCTTCACAGAGTACCTGTAGAATCAAAGCAGCATAACACTATACGAGAACATAGATCTATTATCATAAACAATTGAGGATCAGATGTAAATTGACCATACAAATGCATAAAACATAAATCACACAAGAGTATGGAGGAAAACTTGAATAGCTTTATTGATAATTAAGAAAGAGCCAAGAGAGTTACAACCAATTGTTCTGACCGAGCATCATCCTCTCAGCAAGAAGCCCTTCTTCACCTCATGAAAAGCTTAGATCACCCAGCACTATGATGTTTCCTCAAGAAACCAACAACAATTCCTTACAAGATGAAAAATTCTAGCCTCTAGATCTCTGGGATGAGGGATCCATAGATAGACGTCTGTAAGGGAGATGAGTCAGCTTGTGATTTGATTAGTGTCTTCCCTCTAATAGTTCTTGATTCCACTTGGAGATTGATGATCTATTACTCATCCCTGGTCGAATTTAGAGAGGCAAGTATCGCAAGAGAAGTTTCTGGAAGATTCCATGCTTCTCCACCTCGCGGATTAACACTGCCATTTGTCCCTTCTCACCCATCACACCCCATAGAAGGGCTTTTTGAAATGCAATGCACCTACTGTGTGTATTTAGGTGGGATGCAACGCACTTTGCCTATGGAGCAGGTGAAATGGTCCAGTTTTGACCAGTTTTGAGTGGTTTTTCATGGAGAACTTCTAGGAGAAGCTGTAATCAGTTGACCTTGTTCTTTTAGGGGTTTGAACAACACCTTTAGGGACATACGAGCCCTTAGTTTATGGACATTTATGCTTGGGGTTGCAGTGCCCAAAAATGTCTATAACACTTAGATTCACTGCCACTTCTCCTTCAGAGTGCTTTCCTTACTCTGCCTTCAAGAACACATTTGGTTCTCCTCGCACAGCTTCTCTTGCTATCACTTGTGCATTAGTGTAAAAACACACATTCTCAATTTAAAATAGAATATATTACCTCGTCGTCAAGATATCAGCATGATCTTGTTTCACCATTCCACCTGTACTTTCAATGGATTGTCCTCTGTTTGTCGCATCTGCAAGTTCTGCTACACATCACCTCTGTGTGCCTACTTCCTGTCAGGTTAGAATCTGATCCTTCCTCTTACCCGCATAAACACCTTAATACAGAACTCTGTTCTCAATTCTTTCAAATAAATTTTCACACAAATCCTCTTTAACCTAGCTCCAACAACAAATGGCGCAGGGTTACCCCTGCTTACCCCACAGTATGCATAAAAATGCATAAACACATCTATCCCAGGTATTTAACTCTCAAAGGAGTAAAATATTCTACCATAAATGTTTAAGGCCCCATTTATCAGTTCCTTTGTATCGAAACTCAATCACCCCACTTAAACCTCCTATTGGGACTATTTATCTCCTTGTAACCTTCATTATCCTTTTTCTTAAAGCCTTCCATTAATTCTTCCTTATCGGGACTTAAAAGCCCTTCGTAACCTTTATACAACCCTTTAAGCCGCATATATATAACCTTTCCCTTTAATACATTGGTTACATATGTTTTAACGTATAAAATCATCTTTTCCTTTATAAACCATTTACAAAGGAAAACCCTGCAAAACATACCTTTTTCCGGCTTGGTAAGGTCTCTAAACACTTCCCGAGGATTTCCTTTATCACAATCAGCTATAGACTCCTCAGTGGGTCATACATACATGCCTCATCACCCCTCTGATTCTGATATATGACTATCAGAATTGTTAATATATGTTTTAGCCTTAAAAAGGCTTCGAACAACACTTCCACGAATACAAAGGAAATGCATTGAAATCCCTCTTTAAAACATATAAGCAGGTCCCAAATACTTTCTGTCCGCATCTATAACTTCATCGGGTCCACACCTTTAGTTGCTCCACAGTGTTATTTCTCCTAACTCCGATAAGCCCGATCTCTAATCACTGAAGCCTCTGAGCAAATATTGACCATTTGTTACATCCTCTGATCCAACGATTAACATTAGTCCTGATTGTTTAAACTTGCACGCCTATTCCCCACCATCGATCTCCACTGCCATGTTTCGTTTGATGAGTGGAATGAGTGCTCATCCTTCAATATCACTTATGGTTCTGAGGCCAGTCAAAATCCATTTTCACTATTACAAAATCATATTCCTTCATTAAAGTTCATCGATGTGATATTCCTCCGTCTCCTCTACGATTGGATCCTAGCCGTTAACCATCAAGAGTGGACAGTTGATGTTCATCCTTTATTCACTTCATTGTTCTTCCTTCCACTTGCGCTTTTATGCTATTTCTTCAGTTCTTCTGTGGTTTTTCTCTTCTTCAAAGTTTTTCAGCCTTTCTGTTGTTTTATTACATGAATCCTCTTGAGCTTGGCTTTAATCCCTCTAGTGGATTAAATGACCCATTATGGTCCTCTGAATCGCTCTTCTCTTGTATAGTTCTTCAGAACTCTACCTTCTGCTTCCGCTGCTCAGCTGCCTCTGAGCTTTACTCTTCTACAAAATCTCACTTCACTATTTCACCCCAGAGCTTCCCTCTGTTCCTCAATTGGATTCAAGGATCCGTTCATGATTCCTCTAAATCATTCTATTCCTCTGCGTCCTTCAGAATTCTGTCTACAAACTGTTACAGAGTCAACGGATTCACAAGTAGTTCATTCATGAAATACTCTTCAACACACTAACACAGCGAGTAACATATATATGTATATATATACATATATACATATATAATATATATATATATATATATATATATATATATCTATTTACACACACACACACACACACACACACACACACACACACACACACACACATATATATATATATATATATATACAGTCAATTACATATCCGAGACTCGGTCTCTCTCACAAGCCTATTCTTCAATATCATGGCCTCCCCATATGAATCTTCTTGTAGGCTTACATATGCCAGTGAGTTCTGTTGAACTCATCCTCGTTCGACTCCTAAATCTATTGAGGTGACTCCTAAATCCTCTGTCCACTTATACTTCATTTAATTCCTAAAAGCTCTCCTTAGTTCCTGGAATCATGGAATTCTTAAAGAGTCCTAATTGACTTTAGACTCTTTTGTCATTATTACCCACTCATGTCCCTCTTATTTGTGATTATTTACAAGATATCTCACACATCTACTTTATTCCTATTCTATGCACTCAAAAGCCTAATATTACATTTATTCATCACTTAGGAATCCAACTTCCTAAAAATGCATGACCTCCTATGTCTACTTAATTACAATGATTTTCCCTAGGGTTGCATGCTCCTACATCAATGGTTCATTATGTTATTACTACACATAGTTATTGTATAATAAACTATTGATGCACTAATTAAAGATCAACACATGATGAATTAACTAAATGATAAGTTCTATGGGCATATGTTGGTTTCCTTAATCAAAATTGCGTGCAGACACAAGTTCACTTCATTGAAGTAGCATATATAAATATGATTGTGAAATGAAAATTTATTGAATTTTAAATATTGATTCACCCCCCCCCCCCCCCCCCCCCCCCCCCTCTTAGTATTATTTCCAAGAATTGGTTTTAGAGTAGGTCCTTCAGAAGAAGCTTGAGCACTTGAAGGGAGATCTCTCAAGATGAACAATCACGAAGGAATGGGATTTATCAGACCACCAATCTTCAATGGAAACAACTTAGTATATTGGAAGATAAGAACTAGAGCCTATCTTCGGTCACTTAGAGCTGATGTTTGGGAAATTGTGGAAGGAGGATACTAATTTCCAGCAGCAATACCTACAAATATAGCAGGTACGAAGTTATACAAAACCAATTCCAAAGTAGTCAATAATTTATTGGAAAGTCTATCGTAATCAAAATTCATCAAATTCATGCAGCTCAAGATTGCCAGAGAGATATGGGACAAAATCGTTTAGAGCTACAAAGCATACTTCCAGGTAAAACATTCTAAGCTCTAAACGCTCAGAATACATTATGAAACTCTCAAAATGCATAGTGATGAAAGTATTGCTAGTTCATTTTTACGAGTAGATGAGACTGTAAACTGTATGAAGAATTTGGGTTAAGAAATAAAGGAGGCTACTTTAGTAGAGAATATATTGAGATCTTTGTCTTCTAAATTTGAGTCAAAAGTATATGCCATAGAAGAAAATCAGGATCTTCAATCTATTATTGTTGTTCAACTTCATGGAATTTTAACTGCCTTTGAAATGAGGAGAGGAGATTCGTCAGATATTAGGGAAGTTGCTTTCAAAGCTTCAACAAAGGGAAAAGAAAAGTAAGATCTCAATGAATCAGGATATATTTCAGAACTAGAAGATGAGGTAAAAATTTTCAAGAACATTCAACAGGGTTCCGAAAGATTCAGAGGTAATCTACCATTGAAATGATTTGCTTGTGGTAGAGTTGGCCATTATGCTACAAAATGTCCTCATAAAGGTAATCATGAAAAAGGAAAGGAGTCTGCAAGAGGTAATAGGAAATAGGTTTTAATAGAAGAAATTACTATACTCATGAATATAGTGATGGATTATTTAATAGTGATGAATATGAAACTGAGCAAGATTATAAACTACTCATGGCCTATGACAATGATGATTTTTTAGATGCCTTAGAAGAGGAAGAATTTCTTAAAGAAATCACTAAACTCAAAATATGTTTGGAAGAAAAGAATATGATTATAGACACTTAGACACATCAACTCACTGAAAGAGAAAAGAAAAATGAAAAACTAGAATGTGAGCTTGTTGTGTGTCTTAGAAAAGATCTTGAGAAGACAAAATATCTTAATCTTATATTTGCTAAAGGATCAGAAGCATTAAATGAAATAATCAAGGTTCAATGTTCTCCTCTTATAAAGAGCGGTCTTGGATATACTGAATAATCATCCCAATCACCAAATTCCTCAACCACCATGAGAAGTTATCTTGATGTAGAAAAGACTAGTGAACAGTATGTCAATCATCAGCAAAAGCCCAAAAGTACTCATCAGGTAAATCATGCTCAATTTACTCAAAGGATGAACATCAATAGAAGCATCAACCCAAAGGTAAACAGTAACAAAAGATTCTATGATCACATAAACTTCTTTAATGGAAAATGATTTTCATGCCATAACTTTGGGCATAAGGTTACTTAATGTGTTTCCTACAAAACTATCATGATTAGAGAAACATGAAATAAAGGAAGCATAACAGGAATCAAGAAAAGTTCTTATAATAACTTTTCTCCTCTTGAAGATGAAATTCAATTTTCATTTTTCAATAACTTTCATCGTGAAGAATTTGAATGCAGGAGAAAATTTCGAACAACAATTCAAAATGAGAAAACATCATCAAATCCTAAGGTATGGAGAAAGAAGGAATATCAATGACAAAGATGTGGCATAGCTCTATTTGCAGAAGGACAAGAAAATTAGTGGTACATTGACAGTAGATGCTCTAAACACATGAAAGGTGATAAAGATAAACTTCATCCATATAATGCTTTAGAAAAGGAAAAGAATTTCTCCTTTGGAAATGAAATGCGAGTTGTCATTAAAGGTAAAGGTTTTGTTTATTTGAAATAAAATGTTAAAGCTTGAAATGTCATGTATGTTGATGGTTTAAAACAAAATTTGTTCAGTGTTAGTCAAATGTGTGATTAAGGAACTGAAGTTGTGTTTCAATCAAATGGATGTGTGGTTTGTGAGCTTGATACAAGAAAGAATGATGAGCCTCATCATTGGGTAATTATATAGGCCTTAATTCACTTCCTAGCCTAGTCAAACCAACTATTATCACAACTTATTGCATACTTTTGATTATATTTTGTTTTTGAGATGAGTTAGAGTTGGATATTTTGCTTTGTGGTCTAATGTACATTTAGTGCAAGATAAAAGGATAAAAGGAATGAATTTTGGCAAAGACCGTGGTCAAAACTCGAATGGGACAGGGGAGAGGAATTATAGGAGGTAAATCCTCCTCATTTACTACCCTTCCATTCGAATATTCCTCCATCATCTTGGACTGAAAACAGCCAAATCATGAGGACTAGAAGGTATCTGAGAAAGTGAAATACAAAGCACCAATTTATCTCGAGTTTCGAAGCTGAGCCTCCCTAATTTTAATGAAGTCATTGGAGACTTCAGATATATAATTAGAGAGGCCTAGGACCTCAGTAGAATTCATATTTTTTATTGGAAAACTTTACTCTATTTTCGAGCTACAAGACTTGTGATAGATTTTGATGTAATCCATTTTTTTGATAATAAGAATGAGTTTTTTTTGGAGTCAACACTAAGTTAGCCCAGAGGGCTGAAGCTCTTGGGTTAGGGCCCAACCCTAGCAGCCAAGGTTCCTCTTTATTGTACATGTATGCTAGCATAGATTCATAGTTTAATTGTTCATTTGCTTAAATAGTTGCATTTCCATTATAACATTGCAGACTAGATGGGTTGTATGTTAGTTTTCTTCCATTTGTGCCTTCTTTCAATCAGTAGGTTAGCAAGGAGAAAAATATCACCATAAGGTTTTTAGCAGGTGTCTTGGCTTCATCTTTGTACAAAATCTGCTATAGGTTAACCTGATAATGCAATATAAATTAAAGCAGAATACTATAACCTAATTCTACTATCAATTTGTAGAAGCTTAGATCGAGCTGAACAATATAACTAGAAGAAGAAGAACCAATGACACAATAGAGATGAAAATACTTTGTGGAAAACCTCAGCTAAAAAAAACCCCACACTATTGTATTATCATATATGGTGGAAATACATAGGAATTATACAAAGCCTTAACTCTCACAGCTAGCCAGCTCTTAGTACAATCCTCACAGATGTTCACATGCAATGTTGGCTTCTCTCCAGCCTTCCTCTATGCCCTCCAAGCTACTATTTCCTTGCGTTGTTCCTTGTGGATGATTAGCATATTACCAAGTGGAAAACCAATCCTTCAAAACTGTGCAATCCTCAAGGATGAATGCTTGACTGGATGCATGAGTTTTCTCCATGAGTAAACACATGCAACTCATACTAATCTTTCCTTGAACACTAATCTCAGCTGGGTCTTTCTCATAATATACATGCATGAGTTTCTAATCAGGGAATCTTCAATTAACTGGAGTAGCACTAGTTGAGTGCCTTAATTCATCAATTGACTGTTAACTCACTATTAGTTCCTCAAATAGTTTGGAACTAATTTAACTGGACTTAACTCAGTAAACTGAGTTAACTAATTACAAATCAAATATAACTCAATCGTATCTCCTTAATTTAAGGGATAACTCTTGCATGACTTCACAAAGACTTCTAACTTGAATTTCTCGAACTAATTAATTTAAAATACATTAATTAGTTATTTACAAGTAGCTGTTAAGACAAATTCAATTTTAATTCAAAATTTAATTCAAGGACAAATTAAATTGGAATATTCTTGTTGCCATATTTCAACTCTCCCTCTCAACAAGAAAGGGATTATTTGCCATGTCGATCCTGTCTCTATGCAACTCGAATTTACACTTTGACAACGCCTTTGTCAAAATGTTAGCATCTTTCTCCCCTGTCAAAATATACTGCAACAGCATGATCCTCTCAACCTATCGAAAGCCAATGGAAACAAATCTTTCCTTATGCTTGTCCATGCTACCATTAGCACCTTTCTTTACTTTGCAAAGCCAACATGGATTGACAACTGACTTGTTCTCAGGTCTCAGAACCATACCCCAAAAATTGTTATGAACTATGGAGTCATACTCCTCCACCATAGCATCAGCCGAAATCGGCTGTTGCACTACTTCCTCAAAGGAAGATGGCTTAGGCTCAACACATTCCCTAGAAACGACCATGTATCTAGTGTACCTCTCAGGTGACCTCCTCTGTTTGCACTAAGAATATGTTGCTCCCACATTCCCTCTCACATCCTCCAACAATCTGTCCGCTTCTCTTGTGCACATTTGTCCATATTTGGAAGATTGTACTTGAGTGGATGTCTCCAATCCTGGAACCTCTACATGTGGTTGTTCCGCATGAGACTGAGGCTCCTCCTCCTTAGGAACCAATAGTTCCTCCACAACCTATAGTGGGAGCTCACTCTCAAGGGAAGCTCACATGGCCTTCTACTCATCAAACTTGAGATCTCTGCGAACCATTGTCCTACGAATGGTCGGCAAGTACACTTGATAGTTGTGAGGTGTATCAGTGTACCCCACAAATATCCCCAACTCTGTTGTCATCTCAAGCTTCTTTCATGCATCCTTTGCAACATGGAAATATACAGATCAGCCAAAGATCTTGAAGTGACCCAAGTATGGTCTCTTACTGGAGAAAGATTCCTCTACTGTCTTCATCCCAAGTATGTGATGCAAGCTTCTATTTCTACCAATAGACCACTGTGTTGCATGCCTTAGCCCACAAGTGAAGTGGTAGGCCTTGGTCATGCAACATTTCCCGTTCTGCCCTACAATAGTTCTATTCTTCCTCTCAGCCACCCCATTCTACTGTGGGTTATGAGGTGCGGTCAACTCTCATTTAATTCCTTCCACTGCACAGAAGTCCTTAAACTCTTGGGAGACATATTCTCCACCATTATCACTTCTCAAGGCCTTGATTTACGAGAATAGTCATCAATGAAAATCACATAATACCTTTGCTTCGTTGTGGATGCTGTCGAGAATGGTCCACACAAATCAGTATGAACTCACTCTAAGATAGCCTTTTTTCGACTATCTCGATCATGAAAGGAAGACTTGGTGTACTTTCCCAAGGTACAACCCTTCCATGTGTCAACTTGCTCAAGTTTACCTTTGGGAAGTCCTATAGATATCTGCTGCATTATCCTCAAAGCCCCATGATGCTATTGGAAATAATACTAAGAGGGGGCATGAATTAGTATTATCTGATCAATCATTTTATTTCACAAATAGATCTATATATGCTACTTCAGTGAAGTGAATTGGCATGTATACGTGATTGTGCTTAAAGAAACCAACAAATATGCAGAGAACTTGTGATTTAGAAAATTTATCATGTGTTGAGATTAAACCAGTATATCAAAGATTTATTAGATAGTGCAGCAAAAGAAGAATAAAGCATCACACATAAGCAATAGACATGAACACCAAGATTTAAGGTGGAACCCCAATGTGGCTAAAAACCACCTGCTGTTGTCATCTCTGTCTTCTTTTAATAATAAGAAAATCTGGTTACAATCTTGTATTGGTGCAGACTCATACTAGTACGCAGGCTTCTACCTACAGAAGGTGACAACCTTCTCTCATTATCCATCTTCTACTGGAAGGGAGCTACAACCCCCTAACTCTTGTACTAGCCAATATGTTTACTAGTACATAGGTGCCAGCCTACAGAAAAACTCCACTCTTCCACCAGGGACCACGTTTGAAGAATTTTCAAACTGGATACTTCTGGATCATAATACCACAACTGAAGGCCATGTTTCATCAAATTTTCATACTGGACCCATCAAATTTATTAAACTTAAACTGCATCAACCAATATTCAATTGATCTGAACAATCATATCACTGACACTAGAACACTATGTTGAACCCAGAACCCTGCATCATCATTCTGAACCTGCTGTAACCTCAAAAATCATGCATTGGAGTGTGTACACTACTTGGCTACACCCAGACTACATGAATATGCTACTTTCATTAATTCAACCTACGTATACCTTCAAAACTACTGCAAACATAAACTTTTGAATCAAGTTTGTACCCACTATCAATATTCTGAGTATCTACTATCAACTATCAGAGCTTTACACAGGCGAGGGCAGAGATCACTTCTTCTCACTTATACATTAAAGCAATCAAATTCCAACCTCCTTATGCATTCAGTTTTACGTTCAGATCTAAGAAGAATTCATTAACAAAAACCAGTAAAATAACATAATTTTATCAGATAGATCAATAAAATTTGAAAAGAAGCTTTTATTTTGTATACGCTACTTGAAAGAAATGAACCTACATGTATACGCTCTTTATCTAACATGAACCTGTGTACAGATCTACAAATATTAACTCAGAACTTTGCTGCAATTCTAGACTTCAGACAAACACACTTCATAAATAGAATAGGCATAAAACATAAGATCTAGTCTCACCCAATATCACATCATTCAAGAATAAGTCAATTCAAGTCTCGTGATTCCTAATCCAATATAGGACTCAAAGTGCACATGAATATTTCAGATCTAGTCCCAAACATAACCCTACAACATAAAATATACTTCAGATAGAAGTATTCCTTAGAATCTTATTTCTTTCCCCCTTGGCCTAATGATCTTCTCCTCCTTATATACTCTTAGGCATTTCTCAATACCTTGGACCAAACCCACTTAGGACCAAAACCACTTAGGACCAATACCTTGGACCAAATACCTCAGACCAAATACCTTGGACCAATACCATGGATCAAAAACTTGGTTTTGCAACATGTACGCACTTTTTCCTCCTGTGAAAGTGCATGTATATGTTATACGCTTCTTTTGTTCTATTAACCCATGTGTATATGCTTCTCGGACAAAGTGAACCAGCGTATACCTCTCTTTCTTCATTCTTTGGGTTCTGATCTATAATCCTTTACTGTTAACCTAATGCACTGTGAATTGTCATCTGAGAGATTTTCCATCAAGGAGAACACCTGTATCATAATGCCAACAATCTCCCCCTTTGGACTTGATGGCAACAACAACACCAAGACACTCTCCCCCTTTGACATCAAGGGAAAAGGGCGGACCAAGATATTCTCTCCATTTTACATACATTATGTTGTCAATGCTCCCCCTGAGTACATGTTGAATTCCCTGATTGAGCTCCCCTTTGTAGTTGCTGAGATGCACTGAAACCATTCATGCTCCCCCTGAGCACATGCAGATTCTACCAAAATATTCTCCAAAATAATAACATAACTCTATAACTCCACTATGTGTGTATGACCTTCCTATCACCAATGACTCATACATAGATCCATCTCCCAACCAAGTGGGGATATACCAATTGTTTATACATGATAGAAATAATAAATATTACATCATCCATCCCATGCAAAGTGGGGATACAAATTACATCATTTGTCCAAGAGGACTCATTCAAATGTATGAGAAGACATATCATAACCTAGACTTTTACATGACTTAAGTAACAAATGGTATAAATATCTGAAGCCATAGCTAGACTCAACAACCATAATGCCAACAATGCTGAATGTACTTGAAGGCTAATGCTCCCCTTGAACTTGTGCAACCACTTTTTTTCCTGTCTGAAGAACATATACACTCCTTGACCCACAGAAACCATGTTTTTATGCAACTATACTTCATGAAACATGCATCTAATAATCTTTCTGTGAAAAAGCTGGATTTAACAATAGGATGATGCAGCAACTACTTGCAGCTGTTGTCTGAGATATTCAAATGTTTCTCTGGGCAATGGTTTAGTGAATATATCAGCAACCTGTTCTTTGGAGGGAACATACTCCAATTTGACCTTTTATTCAAGCACTTTTTCACGTAGAAAATGGTACTTGATGGGCATGTGCTTGGTCTTGGAGTGCGTAACTCGATTCTTTGAAATACTAATTGCACTTGTATTATCACATAGAATGGAGATAGATGGAGTACATGTGATATGAATGTCTTGCAAAGTTTTCATCATCTAAAGCAGTTGTGTGCAGCAAGATGCAACAGCCACATATTCTGCTTCAGCTGTAGATAAAGCAATTGAACTTTGTTTCTTGTTGAACCAAGACACTAACCTGGAACCCATATAGAATGCACCACCACTAGTGCTTTTTCTATCATCAAAACTTCCTACCCAATCTGCATATGTATATGCATGAAGAGTAAGATCTATATCTCTAGGATACCATAAACCAAAGTCATGAGTTCCTTGAAGATATTTGAAAATTATTTTGATTGCTTGAAGGTGTGATTCCTTTGGATTTTCTTGCAATATTCCAACTGTTCCTACTTCATGCATGCTGTCAGGTTAGGTACATGTTAGATAAAGCAGACTAACAATCATGGATCTATAAGTTGGTTGATGTACTGCTGTTGATTCATCATTTGAGTTGATACTACATCCTGTTACCATTGGGGTACATACAAGTTTAGAATCTTCCATTCCATACCTTTTGAAGATCTATTTTGAGATATTTGGTTTGTGACAGAAAAATACCATCTTTAGCTTGTTGAACTTGTAGACCAAGAAAATAGGTAAGTTCACCAAGCAAGGACATTTCAAATTCTTGCTGCATTACTGAAGAAAAATTTTGACTCATGGATTCTTCATTGCTTCCAAAAATGATATCATCAACATAAACAATAATAATTAGCAATTTATGAGTTTCAATATTTGTATATAGATTGCTAGCTGCATAAACTTTTGTAAAACCTTGTTGGTGTAGATACTTGTTTTAGCAGTAATACCATGCCCTTGGAACATGTTTCAGACCATAGAGAACCTTTTTGAGTCTGCATACAAGTTTTGCATCATTTCCAAGAATGAATCCTTCTGGTTGTTCAATATAAACTTCTTCTTCTAAATCTCCATTAAGGAAGGCTGATTTTACATCCATTTGGTATACTTTGAATTTTTGAAAGCTAGAAAGAGTAAGAAACATCCTTATGGCTTCAAGTCTGGCAACAGGTGCAAAGGTTTCTTCAAAATATATACATTCTTGTTGAGCATACCCTTATAGAGAAGTTTGGTATTGTTTCTAATGACTTCTCCATTTTCATTCAACTTGTTTTTTAATATCCATTTAGTTCCTATAATATTTTTATCATGAGGTCTAGGAAGTAATTCCCAAGTATCATTCTTTTCAATGTGCTCAAGTTCTTCATCCATGGCCTTGACCCAACATTCATCTTTGCATGCTTCATTTACATTTTGAGGTTCGGTGGAGGTTAGTAATGCTAGATAGCTTGAGGTCCCTGTAATAGTTCTTCTTGTCTGTACAACTACCTCTTTTTCCCCTAAAATTTGAGTTTCTCGATGATTTTTCTGAACATACCTAGACGGAGTCTTTTCTTCTCCTGTTACTCTTCTTCTGGTGCTTCATTGGTTTCTTCTTCAATATCATTTTGATTTGATGTGGGAAAATAATCCCCATATTCTTCATTGTCATAATATTCTGTGGATTTTATCTATTTTGAATTTTTACATGCTTCATCAACTACAACATCAATGCTTTCAACAATTTTCCCAAGTCTTTTATTATAACATTTATATCGTTTACTTCTAGAAGAATAACCAAGAAGAATACCTTCATCTGCTCTAGTTTCGAACTTACCAAGTTTTTCATCTGTCCTTTTGATAAAAAAAATTATTCCAAAAACTTTAAAGTATTGTATAGTAGGATTCTTGCCATACCAAAGTTCATGTGGAGTTTGAGTGCTATTTACCTAACATTTACTTTGTTGAGAATAATTACGGCAGTGAATGTAGCTTCACCCCAGAAGGCTGTAGGAGTTCCAGATTCATCTATCATAGCTCGAGCCATTTGTTGAGTTGTTCTGTTCATTCTTTCTACCACACCATTTTTCTCAAGAGTCCTTGCAATGGAGAATTTCCTTTTTATTCGATGTTGTTCACAAAAGTCAAAGAAATCATCTGATGTAAATTCCCCTCCTTGATCGGATCTGAGACATTTTATTTTTTGATCTGATTCATTTTAAGCCAAAGCTTTGAAGGCTTGGAACTTTTCAAATGCTTCATCTTTATGCTTTAGAAGACCTATCCAACACATACTAGATAAATCATTAATGAAAAAAATAAAGTATTCTTCTCCATGAGGTGACTTTTTCCTCGATGGTCCACATAAATCAGTATGGACAAGTTCAAGAGGCTTACTAGCTAACCCTTCTTTTTCCATGAAGTGGACTCTGGTTTGCTTACCGATTTGACATGGTTTGCATGTTGTATTTTCTGGGATGCTGATATCTAGAAGATGATGAAGAACCTTGAGTTTGCATGCTTTTCTTATTATAAAAAAATCTTAGATGTCCCAATCTTCTATGCCATAGCCATTTTTCATCATTTTTGCCTAGATAGCATTGTTGTTGTCCTACCTTGAGTATGTATAAGTTGTTTGGAGTTCTTCTACCTTTTATCACAGCCTCTCCTGTATCAGGTTCACAAACAACAAATCTGTTTGATCGAAACACCACTTAATTTCCTTAATCACACATTTGACTGACACTCAACAAGTTATGCTTTAAACCGTCTACATACATAAAATTTCCAACCATAAACTTTTCTTTCAAGAAAATAGAGCCTTTACATTTTATGATAGTAGGAGTGTCATTTCCAAATGAGACATTCTTTTCCTTTTCTAAGGCATTATATGAGTGAAGTTTTTCTTTGTCACCTGTCATGTGTTTTGAGCATCCATTGTCAATGTACCACTAATTTTCTTGTCCTTCTACATACACGGCTATACCACATCTTTTAGTTTGAGATTATTTCCTTCTCCATATCTTGGGATTTAATGGCATTTTTTGCTTTTGAGATGTTTGCTGAAATTTTCTCCTGCATTCAAATTCTTCATGACCAAATTTGTTATAGATTGAGCATTCTATTTCATTTTCAAGAGGAGAAAAGTTATTATAAGAACTTCTCTTGATCTCTCTTACATTCCTTTGATTCTGTGCTTCTCTAGTCATGATGGTTTTTTAAGCAATGCATTGAGTAGCTTTTTGCCCAAAGAAAAACATTGCCCATTAAAGAAGTTCCCACGACTATCGAATCTATTAACTTGGTGATTTTAGTTTTTATTGGTATTCATCTTTGGAGCAAATTGAGTATGATTTTCCTGAGATTGGTTGTGGCTTCTGTTCATCCTTGGAGTAAATTGACTATGATTTACCTAGTGATTTGCTTTATGCCTTTACTAATGATTGTCATATTGTTCGCTGGTCTTTGCTGCATAAAGATAGCTTTTGGTGGAGGTTCAAGACTTCTGTGATTGAGATTCTTCTTCAGTATATCTAAGACATGTCTCTATCAGAGGAGAACGCTGAACTTTGATAATTTCATTTAAATTTTATGATCCTTTATCAAATCTAAGATTGAGAGATTTCGTTTTCTCAAGATCCTTTCTTAGACCCACAATTTCACATTCTAGTTTTTCATTTTGTTTTTCCTTTTCAACAAGTTGGTATGTCAAGGTATCTATAATCATATTCTTTTCTTCCAAACAGATTTTGACTTTAGATATTACTTAATGAAAGTCTTCCTCTTCTAAAGCATCCCAAAAATTATCATCGTCATAATCCATGAGAAGTCTATAATCATCACTATTAGATAAACCCTCACTATCCTTTTTATAAACTATCCCAAAAATCATTTCTATCATAAGCCATGAGAAGTTTGTAATCTTGTACAGTTTCATCTTCATCATTATTAGATAAACCATCGCTATCTTCATGAGTATAGTAACTCCTTTTATTCATAGCTTTTTTTCTATTCCCTTTTGCATATTCCTTTCCTTTTTCATATTTATCTTTATGACGACATCTGGCAGCATAATGACTAACTCTACCATAAGCAAAGCATTTGAAGTGTAGCTTACCTCTAAGCCTCCCAGAACTCCGTTGAATCTTCTTGACAAAGTTTACCTCAACTTCGTCTTCTGAAATATGTCCTGATTCATTGTGTTCTTCCTTTCGTTTTGTTGAAGCTTTAAATGTGGCTTCTATCATATCTGATGGTCCTCCTTTTCTCATCTGGAAGGTAGTTAAGATTCCATGAAGATGTGTCCTAGTGATATTCTGTAGATACTATTTTTCTTCTATGGTAGATACTTTAGATTCAAATTTAGCAGACAAGAATCCCAAAAATTTCTCAACTAAGGTAAATTCCTTTATTTCTTCACCCAAATTCTTCATAAAATTAACAACCTCATCTATACGTAGGAAGTAACTAGCTATACTTTCGTCACTATGCATCCTAAGAGTTTCACACTGAATTCTGAGAGTTTGAAGCTTAGCAAGTTTTACCTGAGAGACTCCTTCATAGCTCATAATGATTTTGTCAAATATTTCCTTAGCTAATTTGAGCTGAATGAATTTGAAAAACTGTGATTGTGATAGACTTCCCAATAAAGTATTGACAGCTTTGGTATTAGCTTCGTATTTCTTTTTACCTGCCACATTTGTAGGAATTGTTGTTGGAAATGTATATCCTCCTTCCACAATTTCTGAGACATTCATTCCAAGCGAATGTAGGTGGGCCGTTGTTCTTATTTCACAATAAACAAAGTTGCTGCCATTGAAGATTGGAGATTTGATGGATCCCATGCTTTCTTTATTATTCATATTGATGGATCTCCCTTAAAGCGATCAAGCTTCTTATGAAGGACCTACTCTGATACCAATTGTTGGAAATAATACTGAGAGGGGATGTGAATCATTATTATCTGATAAATAATTTTATTTCCCAAACAGATTTACGTATGCTACTTCAGGCGAAGTGAACTAGCATGTATACGTGACTGTGCTTAAAGAAACCAACATATATGCAAAGAACTTGTGATTTAGACAATTTATCATGTGTTGAGCTTAAACCATTATATCAGAGATTTATTAGATAGTGCAGTAAAAGCAGAATAAGGAATCACACATAAGCAACACACATGAACACCAACATTTAAGTTGGAAACCCAATGTGGGTAAAAACCACCTGCTATTTTCATCTCTGTCTTCTTTCAATAATAAGAAAATATGTTTACAATATTGTACTAGTGAAAACTCATACCAGTACGCAGGCTTCTACCTGCAAAAGGTTACAACCTTGTCTCATTCTCTAGCTTTTATTGGAAGGGAGCTACAACCCCCTAGTGCTTGTACTAGCCAATATGTTTACTAGTACATAGGTGCCAACCTACAGAAAAGCTCCACTCTTCCACCAGGGACCACGTTTCATGAATTTTCAGACTGGATAGTCTTGGATCACAACACCACAATTGAAGGCCACGTTTCATCAAATTTTCATACTAGACCCATCAAAGTTTTTAAACTTAAGCTGCATCAACCAATATTCAGTTGATCTAAGCAATCAAATCACTGACACTAGAACATTGTAGTGAACCCATAACCTTGCATCATCATTATAAACCTGTTGTAACCTCAAAAATCATGCATTAGAGTGTGCACACTACTTGGTTGCACCCAAACTGACTGTATACGCTACTTCCGTTAATTGAACCTACGTATACCTTCAAAACTACTGCAAACATACAATTTTGAATCAAGTCTGTACCCACTATCAATATTATGAATATCTAGTGTCAACTATCAGATATTTACACACGCGGGGACAGAGATCACTTCTTCTCACTTATATAGTCTATTAGAGTCGATCTGTTCAGCCCTCTGTCAGAGATCAAAACCTCTTTTGTTGCATTTCATTTTTAGGTGTCTCATTCAACTCAATCATCTACATTCCATTAGGAGCATCGATATTCTAATGGAAGGGCCTTGTCACTCGTTCCCCTCATGTTATCTACCTACTAGCTCATCATTTAAGAAAAAAAGAACATATATAGTCTTTTTGTCTTAAAAATTGCAAAAGTTGTCTTTAGGGTTTTCATGGTCACTTAGGTCTAGGGTTGTATTAGGGTTTTGTCAAAAAAATGTGTCAGTGTGTTCAAAAATTGCCAGCAAGCCATGAGGATGTTTCATCATCAATAAATTTCATCAACAGGTGTTCGAAAATGTGTTTTTAAACAGAGTATTTAGCCTTTATTGTACAAAAATCATGTAAAGTTTGCTTTCATCATTGCAAATTCGTTCGTCTAAACCTTGGTTTCTTTCCTTAGCCCAGAAGCTCCGTCACCTGCAAAGATAAGCGAAGCTCAGGTCATTTCGCTCATTGCAAAGTGAAAAAGTAGTGAAAAAGTCCAAAAACAGAGTTGAAAGATAAAGCAAATCCAAAACATTATGAAAGTGGGTCTTTGGAAAAATTAATTTGAAAAGACAATGTATAAAACATGTATCCAAGTTTTGAAAGCTCATTTGCATGCCAAGAGCAAAGAGGAAGCAACACAAATCAGTTTTTGTGAACAAGTAAGGATATTGGGCAAAAAATCGTTGCACATTGGAAGCGCGACGCACTGAGCAGGATGCGCGGCACACTGGTGAGGCATGGCGCATTGGACACGACCAATCAATGCATTTTTACACAGGCGCGACGCACTGGTGGGGTGCGACACATTGGGCGAGTTGCGCAGCGCATACACTTAAAGGCCCAAAACTGCTCACAATTCACTCCAAATTGCCAATAACTTGCACGGATTCGCCAGGTAGAGCCTCCATCTTGGTGTTTCATCCAATTTTGTGATAGGCTATGGTGGTTTATGGATGATAATGGTCAAAACAAAAACATCAAACCCTACCTCCTAAATTACATCAAGAAAACTTGTTGTTAGGGTTTCAAAATCATTATTTTGTCACCAAAGTCACTCCTCCATCCCTTTCTCCCTTGTTTTCATCATTCCCTAAGTTTCCTTACGCCCTAGGTTCATTAATTCCTTCTCCCAATTTCTTTTTCCCAAATTCTCAAATCCAAAACCTCAAACCCTAACCCTACACAAAAATTCCTAATCCCATACATAAAACCCCCAAACCCTCCCATATTTCCCTAACAAAATCTATCCCAATAGCCCCTAATCCCTCACTATTTTCCTCTCTCCTAACAGTCCCTTGTTTCACTATTTTCCCCTTGGTGTTAGAGGTTAAGCACATCACTAAAGAGATGTCCAACACAGTTTCATACACCAACATCTATTTCTCTAAGGAAATTTGTATATCAGCAGTTATGTCATCCGGTCATTCATATGATTATGGAATAAAGACCCACAGTGATCCGCCAATAGAAGTACATGCACCCAGGAGGCCTCATAGAGGTGGAAAAACATCCATGAACCAGCAAGCTACCCAAAGAAGCCTAAATGAGATGACACACATTCAGTAGGAGATAGAGGCTGATCGGGAGTCTTAGCTCGAGAGAGTTAACATCCACTTAGAGAGACTACTGGACAAGGCCGATAGGGACAAATAATTTCTGAGACACGTGGCTTTCCACTACATGGCACAAAACGAATAAGAAATTTAAAGGCAAAATTAAAGAAGGCAATAAGGAAGCAAAAGAGGCAAAAGGAGCATGATCATCTTCAGATATTGGCCAAAGCCTCTTTAGCCCAGCATGACACTTGATAGAGAAGGTCTAGCCCAAATTTCAAGAGGTTTGGAGCAATTTTTGCATTTTGAAATTTTTTGCACTAAAAACAGGTTTTGCCTCCCTATGCGCCGCGCCACGTGCCGCTCGCTTTTGCTAAAGGGCTCCAAATCCAAAAAAATGTTCATTTATAGATTTTTCATGAAGATTTATGCTTGCCTACCTATGGCCAAGAAATTTGAGGAGGTTTTGATCCCTCAAAAGGTCAAAAAACACTCAACAAATGACCTCACTGCCCTTATTTTGACACACAGGAAGCAGTCTTGGGAGATTGAAGTTTTTGAGGGGCAAATGACATCCAAATTTAGGAATTATACTTGGGTTGTAAAGTAGATAGGCAAATATTTCCAGCAAGCTATCTTGGGCTCAATTTGGACTCCGAGAAGGGCCCCAAAATCAGCTCCAAATTTTCGCTATGCATAGAGATTTTGGGCGCGACACATAGAGGATTTTTGCCTATTTTTCACTGTACAGCTCAGAAATTCACCCAGTTTTGACCAATTTTGCTTTTAGATGTTACTCTTGATCTTTCATGATGTAATTTGATAACCATGATGTAATTTTGGGCACATTTTTACTTGTTTCTGTAGATTCATTCATTAAAAAGTGAAAAACAACTGGATGAATAAGTTTCCTTTCATATAGGGGCAAGTTGTTTCATTGCCTATTTTTCAATTCCTTGTTTAGATATGGTTGAAATAGCTCCTAGAATGATGAGCTTGACCCCTATAGGCATGGGAAGGAGTTAGGCTTCTCTATATTATGTAATTTCTCAGTCATTTTCATCGTTGGACACTTGGGATTGCTTGGCACTCCATTGTACATTTGATTTCTGCATTTTTGGCAAAGGAAAGACCAGGGTTTTGCAGCACTTGTTAGGATCCTTGTGGCTTTGTGTTTTGATGATGTTTTTCTTCATGCAATTTTAAGTTCATTGATGTTTCATGTATGCCATTTCCCTTCTCTTTGCTTCTGAAATTAAAAAAAATGAGTGACAAAGGTAGAATTCATTTGGCTTGTTGTGCTCTGCCTTAAAATTTGTTTAGTTTTATATGTTTTCATTAGTTTGGAGAGGATTATTGCAGCCTCTTGCCCTTTTCAGCTCCTCAGTGGTCTTTTCCATTCATACACTTAATCTAAAGCATCAAAATTACTACCTACCTTGCCCCAACTGGAACTCTGCAAAAATCTGGCCTCATCACCGGACCCAAAATTTTCCTTTCCCTTTTTTCAACAAAACCCCCAAAAACTCAAATTAAATCCTTGCACTTCATACCTAGCCTAAGATTAGTTGTTAAATTGGCCATCTCAAGCCCTATCTGATTATCTTTTCTTGAGATTGACCCGGAGAGAGCCCTCTCTTGTCCTCATAGGGATAGCTACGAGGCTGAGCGTGGTTTGATGTAGACCTAGAATCTTACCTTTTCAGCGTGAGGTAAATCTAGGCCCTAACATAGTGGTGACAATATTGGGGAAGAAAATGGTTTTCTTGTTGATGTCATTTGCTTTATAAGCTACAGAAAGAGCCTAAATTTATGCCAGGTAGCCTTCGAAATGCTTTTGCTTTGCATTAGCGCAAGTAGATAAATGTTGCTTCAGTCAATCTCTGGTCTAGTCTTATAAGCTAAACATCTGATCTAAACGATCACCCCAGTATATGTATCAAGTTAGATCTGATGGTTGATGGTGGAGAATGATCAGACGTAAGAAGGCTGAAATCATTCACCTGGTCACTCCAAAATCAATTTAGAGACTCCACTGGAGGACTAACTCTTCTCTGAGAAAATGGAAGGATCTTACTCAAAGTTCAGGTATCCAAAGTGGAATGGTATCCAGGATCTACTCTACTTTCTTGTAAATTACTTCTTTGTTGTTCTTGAAGCTGTCCTGAAAGTTTTGCAGAATTTGTTGCATGATAAAGGTGATCAAAATCTTCAATCGACCTATTCAAAAAGTATAAATAGTAAGTTTCCCTTTGATCCTGGCCTCCTTACTTTTCCCACATCTTATGATGACTCTCTTCAGAGTGACGAGCCTAAAGAAAACAAACCTGATCCTGTAGCTCTTGTATATACTCCTACAACTTTTATAGTCCTGGATAGGTATAAACCTCTTGTTTTACCTTCTGTTCTCCATGCTTTCCATGCAAATTATTACCTATATTTGCCAAGATTTGATGGTGAATGTAAGAATGTCAACGCTGAGCAACATGTGCAGAATGTTGAGACTTTTCTTGATCTTTTTGAAGTTGATGAAGAAGATGTCAGTATTAAGCTTTTTGCTCTTTCTTTGCAAGGCAAAGTCAAGAGTTGGTTCAAAACCCTACCTGATGCGAGCATCTTAGCTTTCCAGTAGTTCGCCAAAGTTTTCCTCAACAGGTGGGTGCTAAGACAAAACCCTTTCTTGATTAAAGAAGAGTATAACCAGCTGAAAAGATTGCCGGGGGAGATAGTACAACGGTTTGTAGCCAGATTTAATCAAGTTTATTATTCAATGCTGGTTGATATAAGACCGCCTCCTATATCTGCTCTCTTGCACTATCCGGGTGCCTTTGATCCGGAAATGGAGTTTCAGCTGAGAGAAAGGAACCTTGCAACACTTAAAGAGATGCAGAATAGTGCAGTAGATGTAGAAGCTCATTTGCTGATCCGAAGGGCAAAGTTGAAGGAAGAAGAGATGAAAGACATAGATTTGGAGGAATCGACATATCTAGAGGTAAAGCTTGATGTTTTGGTAAGTGCAGTGGAAGAGATGATGTAAAAGATCACTACAAGGAATGATTATGATGTTCAAAACCATGGCTTGCTTATTGAAGAAGAACAAGTTGCTGATCCAAAACATAGATCTGATAATGATTGTCTTATAGATCATCTTAGAGAAGAGAGATCTATTGATATGACATGTATGCTTGATGATGTGTTTTATACTGATGGTTTACCTCAGTTTGATCAGTATGACGATGATTATGTTCTCCAAATAGAAGCTAATCTTGCAGAAAAATCAACAGCTAGTTTGTGGGAGGAGGAAGTTCGTTTTCAGCAGCTCGAATATAGTGATCAACTGATGCATATCAGCTATGATAGTGACAAGGAAAGTGCAAAAAATTTTGAAGTAAGTGAAGGATCTTTGCCTTTTGTTTTGCTTCGTTTCAGTTCATCAGAGACAACTTCCATGCAATCAGAAATCAGCTGTCAACAAGTCTTGATCTGGATCATCTTGAGGGAAATAAAAACCTTGTTCAAGACTTCTCATATTAAGATTTCCAGCCCCCAAATGCCATTGATTGTCAAGTTGCACATGAAGACATGGAAGCTGGCACATATGATCAAATGATACAAGAAGATTCCCTACCTTTTTGTTTTGAATCATTTTAGTTTTTGAAGGGTAAATTGCATAGTAAATCTTCAAATGAGCAACCTGTAGGAAATCAACAGTCTCTCAGTTTTAATGTTGAGGATGAGACAGATAGCGAAATTCTTGAGCAAGTTGTTAATGAGAAATATTCCCCTGAAATGATTGATGAAATCATTTTGGATACAAAACCCTCCCTAGCACCAGATTTGTAGCCACCAAACACAATTGAAGGTTAGATTATAGATGAAGGCGTGGAATCTGAAATACATGATCTAATGATGCAAGAGGATTTTGTACCCTTTTGTTTCGAAGCATTTCAGTTTATAAGGTAGAATCTTAGTAATATCTCTAAAGAAAAAGATGAATAGCTAGTAGGATGTCATACAGTTTTAAAGGATACATCGCAGCAGTCTTATCAAATTTTTGATGATCATTTTGCTCGTGTGTTGGATGATTTTTTTTGTAAAAGTTCTCGCCCATTGGCTAACCATGTGACAGAAGAGAATGTTGATAATACTCTGATTCAAAGGTCACCTTCATTGTCTTGTTTAACAGATTTTTCATTACAAAGCTCAGATCAAAGTTTGCAGTCATATGAGGAGATCGATAAAGGATATTTTTGTTTTGTTTGGAATCAGCAACAGAGTTTGGTTATTCACGAAATTCAAGATCCTTTTGACAGCCTGCTGCTATCACCAAAGAAAGATAGCACAGATGTGAGGAAAATCTTAATATTCAGCTATGAAGACTACTTGGACCAGAGCAGTAATGTGTTAATGGAAATCAACAACGATGTTTATGAAGATCCTTTCACAATATTCTTAAAGTCATCCAGTCAATTCATGCTTTGCACGTTTATCAGCAGTCAACTTGATTCCGACTTTCCATGGGAGTTTCCATTCAATAGTTCTCTCTTGTTGTTCAAAAGTGAGCATTTGTGGAGAATTCAAATAGCAGCCAGGATGCTTACATGGTTGCATTGGCTGTTCCATTTCACTTGATCGAGTGGTGAAAAGAACACTTAGAGTAGGTTTGTTAGTTATGTTTTAGTCATGTTTGGTTTTATTATGGTTTTCAATTTTAGTTTTAAGTCCAATTTTCAGTCAATAAATGAGTTAACAAATCTTGTGTGGTTTTGTCAAGTCATCGACTCCATAGCCCAATGGACGAAGGAACTGTCTATCTTTCCTAGAGATCTGTAGTTCTTGGCACCTCCAAGGAGCTACCATCCCCATTGGAGCCATAGTTAGAGTCGGTCTGTTCAGCCCTCTGTTAGAGATCAAAACCTCTTTTGTTGCATTTCATTTTTAGGTGTCTCATTCAACTCAATCATCTAAATTCCATTAGGAGCATTGATCTTCTAATGGAAGGGTCTTGTCATTCATTCCCCTCATGTTATCTACCTACTGGCTCATTATTTAAAAAAAAAAAAAAAAAACATATACAGTCTTTTTGTCTTGAAAATTGCAAAAGTTGTCCTTAGGGTTTTCATGGTCACTTAGGTCTAGGGTTGTATTAGGGTTTTGTCAAAAACATGTGTCAGAGTGTTCAAAAATTGCTAGCAGGCCATGAGGATGTTTCATCATCAATAAATTTCATCAACAAGTGTTCGAAAATGTGTTTTTCCTCAAAACTCTATTTTGAGGAAAAAACAGAGTATTTAGCCTTTATTGTACAAAAATCATGTAAAGTTTGTTTTCGTCATTGAAAACTCCTTCATCTACGCCCTGGTTTCTTTCCTTAGCCCAAAAGCTCCATCACCTGCAAAGATAAGCCAAGCTCTAGTCATTTCGTTCATTGCAAAGTGAAAAAGCAGTGAAAAAGTCCAAAAACAGAGTTGAAAGATAAAGCAAATCCAAAACATTATGAAAGTGGGTCTTTGGCAAAATTAATTTGAAAAGCCAATGTATAAAACATGTCTCCAAGTTTTGAAAGCTCATTTGCATGCCAAGAGCAAAGAGGAAGAAACACAAATCGGTTTTTGTGAACAAGTAAGGATATTGGGCAAAAAATTGCTGCACATTGGAAGCGCGACGCACTGAGAAATAGGTACGATGCACTGAGTAGGAGGTGCGGCGCATTGGTGAGGCGCGGCACATTGGGTGTGACCATTTAGTGCATTTTTACACAGGCGTGGTGCACTGGTGGGGCACGGCGCATTGGGCGAGTTGCGCGGCGCATACACTTAAAGGCCTGAAACTGCTCACAATTCACTCCAAATTGCCAATAACTTGCACGGATTCACTAGGTAGAGCCTCCATCTTGGTGTTTCATCCAATTTTGTGATAGGTTATGGTGGTTTATGGATGATAATGGTCAAAACAAAAACATCAAACCCTACCGCCTAAATTACCTCAAGGAAACTTACTGTTAGGGTTTCAAAATCATTGTTTTGTCACCAAAGTCACTCTTCCATCCCTTTCTCCCTTGTTTTCATCATTCCCTAAGTTTCATTACCCCCTAGGTTCATTAATTCCTTCTCCCAAATTCTTTTTCCCAAATTCTCAAATCCTAAACCTCAAACCCTAACCCTACACAAAAATTCGTAATCCCATACATAAAACCCCCAAACCCTACCATATTTCCCTAACAACATCTATCCCAATAGCCCCTAATCCCTCACTATTTTCCTCTCTCCTAACAGTCCCTTATTTCATTGTTTTCCCCTTGGTGGCAGAGGTTAAGCACATCACTAAAGAGCAGTCCAACACAATTTCATACACCAGCATCTATTTCTCTAAGACAATTTGTATAGTAGCAGTTATGTCATCTGGTCATTCATCTGATTATGGAATGGAGACCCAAAGTGATCCGCCAACAGAAGTGCATGCACCTAGGAGGCCTCATAGAGGTGGCAAAACATCCATGAACCAGCAGGCTGCCCAAAGAGGCCTAAATGAGATGACACCCATTCAATAGGAGATAGAGACTGATCAGGAGTCTTCGCTCGAGAGAGTCAACATCCACTTATAGAGATTGTTGGACAAGGCCGATAGGGACAAATCATTGCTGAGACACATGGCTTTCCACTACATGGTGCGGAACAAGGTTTGCAAGGCACAAATAAGAAATTTAAAAGCAAAATTAAAGAAGGAATAAGGAAGCAAAAGAGGCAAAAGGAGCATGATCGTCTTCAGATATTGGCCGAAGCCTCTTTAGCCTAGCTTGACACTTGATAGAGAAGGTCTAGCCCAAATTTCAAGAAATTTGGAGCAATTTTTGCATTTTGAAATTTTTTGCACTAGAAACAGGTTTTGCCTCCCTATGTGCCACGCCACGTGGTGCTCGCTTTTTCTAGAGGGCTCCAAATCCAAAAAGCTTTGCATTTATGGTTTTTTCATGAAAATGTATGCTTGCCTACCTATGGCCAAGAAATTTGAGGAGGTTTTGAGCCCTCAAAAGGTCAAAAAACACTCAAAAAATGACCTCACTGCCCTTATTTTGACACATAGGAAGCAATCTTGGGAGATTGAAGTTTTGGAAGGGAAAATGACATCCAAATTTAGAAATTTCACTTGGATTGGATAGTAGACAGGTAGAGATTTCCAACAAGCTATCTTGGGATCAATTTGGACTTCGGGAAGTGCCTCAAAATCAGCTGCCAGTTGCGCTACGCATAGCGATTTTGGGCGTAGCGCATAGAGGATTTTTTCCTATTTTTCACTCTACAGCTTAGAAATTTGCCCAGTTTTGACCAGTTTTGCTTTTAGATGTTACTCTTGATCTTTCATGATGTAATTTGATAACCATGATTTAATTTGGGGCACATTTTTACTTGTTTTGGTAGATTCATTCATTAAAAAGTGAAAAACAACTGGATGAATAAGTTTCCTTTCATATAGGGGCAAGTTGTTTCATTGCCTATTTTTCAGTTCCTTGTTTAGATATGGTTGAAACAGCTCCTAGAATGATGACCTCGACCCCTAGAGGCATGGGAAGGAGTTAGTCTTGTCTATATTATGTAATTTCTCAGTCATTTTCATGGTTGGACACTTGGGATTGCTTGACACTCCATTGTACATTTGATTTCTACCTTTCTGGCAAAGGGAAGACTAGGGTTTTGCAGCACTTGTTGGGATCCTTGTGGCTCTGTGTTTTGATGGTGTTTTTCTTCATGCAATTGTAAGTTCATTGATGTTTCATGTATGTCGTTTCCCTTCTCCTTGCTTCTGAAATTAAACAAATTGAGTGACAAAGGTAGAATTTGTTTGGCTTGCTGTGCTCTGCCTTAAAATTTGTTTAGTTTTATCTGTTTTCATCAGTTTGGAGAGGATTCTTGCAGCCTCTTGCCCTCTTCATCTCCTCAGTGGTCTTTTCCATTCATTCACTTAATCTAAAGCATAAAAACTACTGCCTACCTTGCCCCAACCGTAACTCTGCAAAAATCTGGCCTCATCCCCAGACCCAAAATTTGCCTTTCCTTGTTTTCAACAAAACCCCCAAAAACTCAAATTAAATCCTTGAAGTTCATACCTAGCCTAAGATTAGTTGTTAAATCAGTCATCTCAAGCCCTATATGATTATCTTTTGCTGAGATTGACCCGGAGAGAGCCCTCTCCTGTCCTCGTAGGGCTAGATACAAGGTTGTGTGTGGTTTGATGTAGACATAGAATCTTACCTTTTTAGCCTGAGGTAGATCTAGGATCTAACATAGTCAATCAATCAAATGCCAACCTCCTTATTCATTCAGTTTAACATTCTAATCTAAAGAAACTTCATTGGCAGACAACAGTAAAGTAACAAAATTTTATCTGATAGATCAATCAGATCTAAATAGAAGCTTTTCTTTTGTATATGCTACTTGAAAGAACCGAACGTGCATGTATACGCTCTTTGGCTGAGACGAAACTACGTACAGATCTGCAAATATTAACTCAGAACATTTTTGCAAATCCAGACTTCAGACAAACCCAGTTCATGAATAGAACAGGTGCAAAACATCAGATCTAGTCTCGCCCAATATTAGATCATTCAAGAATAAGTCATTTTAAGTCTTGTGATTCCTGATCCAATATTGGACTCAAGGTGCACATTAATATTTCAAATCTAGTCCCAAACATAACCCTGCAACATAAAATATACTTCAGACAGAAGTATTCCTTAGAATCTTATTGCTTCCCCCCATGGCCTTATGATCTTCTCCTCCTTATATACTCTTAGGCCTTTCTCAATACCTTGGACCAAAACCACTTAGGACCAATACCTTCGACCTAATACCTAGGGTCAATACCTTGGACCAAATACCTCAGACCAAATACCTTGGACCAATACTTTGGATCAGAAACTTGGTTTTCCAACATGTATGTGGTTTTGGCTCCTGTGAAAGTCTGTGTATACATTATATGCTTCTTTTGTTCTATTAACATGCATGTATATGCTTCTTGGACAAAGTGAACTAGCTTATACCTCTCTTTCTTCATTCTTTGGATTCTGATCTGTAATCCTTTGTTCTTAACCTGCTACACTGTGAGCTATCATTTGAGATAGTTTCCATCAATCACAACACCTATATCATAATGCCAATAGATGTAAATGGACCAACCACCTATGCCAGAACTCACCAATGTCTTGGATTTGCACCAGTTCTGCTTTCATAATCAATGTTGCACAATCATCTACCTCTAGTTTATAGAGATTCTTCACCCGAATCCCTATCCTCTTGGTTTGACCTATGTCTATGTGTCTTAGGAATGCCTTTCCTTTACTGAAGGCAACATCATAGCACTTTTCCTCCGACATCACTATCGATACCAAGTTCTTCTTCAATCCAAGCACATACATCATATTCGTCAAGGTGAGAGAAGCTCCATGCTCCCTTTGAAAAGAAATCGTGCCCACTCCTGAAACATTATACCCTCCATTGTCACCCATCTCTATGCGCATCATGAGGCCTTTCTCCTCCAAGGCACTGAATAAATTTTTATCACCAGTCATGTGGAATGAGGCTCCACTGTCAAGAGACCAGACACAAGCCATCATCGATGACAACATGCATGCGATGAGGGTAAATTCCATTTCGAACTGAGATACTAATGCCTCATCTTCCGATCCCTCTGAGGATCCCTTCTTCGACTTCTTCGATGGGAAATTAGTCACATAATGTCCCAAATTGTGACAATTAAAGCACCTTACTTTAGACATGTCACCCTTCTTCCCTCCATGATAAGAATTCGATTTGAAATGGGAAACCTTCCCCTTCCCTTTCCTTGCCTTACTTGCTAAGGCCATATTTTCTTCATCATCATTCATGGATGAAGAACCATACTGTGAGCTCGTCCTAATCTCCTCCTACATAAGATCTGACCACACTCATTCCCAATCTAGCAGTTTCTCCCTTCCATTCACAGAGTCTTGGTAGATATTCCAACTCTTTGGAAGGTCAAGGAGAGCGAGGCTCACCATATCATCATTGGTAGTAGTTATTCCCACACTTCCAAGATCATCTCTACAAGTGGTGAGCTTGCTCAGATATGTGGAAAGAGTATCGCCCTTCTCCATCTTAATTCTTCGAAGCTTATCCTTGAGCGCCAATTTCCTCTAGTCACTACTGTTCTGGTAGAGGTCCTTCAATGTCTTCCACATTGAAAATGGAGTATCCTTCCCATGGAGACTCAAGACAATATGGACTCAAACTCCCTCAAGGATGATCTGTCTTGCCTTCACAACACACTTCTTCCACTCAACAAACTCTTGTGCATTAGTTGAAGTTGGCTTTGGGAATTCTTGATCAATGAATTCCTTCAAGCCATTGTCTTCTATTACAACCTCCATTCTATCTTTCCATGCTATGTAATTTGAGCTACCTTCCAAGGCATACTCGAGTCTCAAGCCATAGAATGCCATTGACCAACCTTAAAGTATGATATGAATTTGATTTGCACCTGCAACCCTGAACTTCAAACTTTCAATTCTCTTCTCAGTATACTGTTCACAACTTTGATACCATGTAGAAAATATGTGATAGGTTAACCCGATAATGCAATATAAATCAAAGCAGAATACTATAACCTACTTCTACTATCAATTTGTGAACACTTAAAGATCGAGCTGAACAATATAACCAGAAGAAGAATAATGAATGGCACAATACACATGAAAATACTTTGGGTAAAGCCTCAGATAAAAGAAACCCCACACTATTGTATTATCATACATGGTGTAAACACATAGGAATCATACAAATCCTTAGCTCTCACATATAGCCAACTCTTAGTACAATCCTTACAGATGCTCATAGGAAATCTTGGCTTCTCTCCAGCCTTCCTCTATGCCCTCCAAGCTCCTATTTCCTTGAATTGTTCCTTGTGGATGATTAGCCTATTACCAAGTGGAAAACCAATCCTTCAAACTACGCAATCCTCAAGGATGAATCCTTGACTGCAGTCATGATTTTTGTCCATGAGAAAGAACATGCAACTAATAGTACACTGTCCTTGAACATTAATCTCAACTAGGTCTTTCTTAGAATAAACATTCATGAGTTTCTGATGAGAGAATCTTCAGTTAACTGGAGTAGCACTAGTTGAGTGCATTAATGCATCAACTGGCTGTTAACTCGCTATTAGTTCGTGAAATAGTTTGGAACTAATTTAATGGGACATAACTCAGTAAACTGAGTTAACTAATTACAACTCTAATATAACTCAATCTTATCTCCTTAATTTAAGGGATAACTCTTACATGACTTCAGAAAGACTTCTAACTTGAATTTCTCCAACTAATTAATTTAAAATAAATTAATTAATTATTTCTAAGTAGCTGCTAAGACTAAATTCAATTTTAATTCATAATTTAATTCAAGGAAAAATTAAATTGGAATATTCCTATTTCCATATTTCAACAACCTTCTCCCTCTAGGACCATGACTTGGTGAAGAGACCCTTCAGCAACCCCAGAAACACAGATATCTAGTTGTTGCATGAGCTTTGGAGTTTGTTATCTTGATTCATTACTTGGTTCATTTCATTGTCATCTTTTTCCATTACTCTATTTTTGCAACAATATCTCACTCATGTTCTCATTTCCGCGAGCACTTTCTTCATGCATAATATGGGCAATTGATTAATGCTTTTCTAGTCTATGAAGATGTATCTTGTTACATAGTTCTTGGAAGACACACATGTTTTAAGCAATGCAGGTACTTTAGGAGGAGGTCTAGACTTCATCACCACCATCCATATTCCACCTCATCAACCTTAACCATCTCTTGTTCCACCATCACCCTCACTAGTTTTTTTTGTCGTTTTTCATTGAAATTCCCCTAGACAAATTGAGTGAATCTAGCCATCTCTTATCTTGGATATTGGCTCCTGAGTGTTCCTAGACTTTCTAACGCCCTATCCCACTCATCGCACACCTTTTCCTAGCATCCCAAAACCTCTAACGCCTCACAATTAGCTCTCGATTGTATCTTGTAGGTTTCCTATAATTCCTACAGGATCATCCTGTACATTTCTAATACATCCTGTATGTTTTCCTAAAATGGCCTTTTTTTAGGCCGAATTGATGGGGAACCTCTAGGAAGTCACAAAAAGCCTCCTAGGACCCTTCCACACCATCCAATCACTCCATAAACCTTCTAGTTATCCTAAACCACCTTCCATCCACCTGTCACATCCATAGGAACAATTAAATTGCATGCTTGATTTTACCAAAAAAATAAAAAAAAGTGAAAATGTATTTACTTTAGTTTTATTTCTCACATATTAGTATGGTTTGATGCTTTTTACTTCTATAACTTAGATAGCAACATTAGGTTAGTGTTGATTTAGCAATTCTCCTTAGAATAGTTGTTTAAATGGTTAATTAGGATATGGTGTGATTTAGCATTACATGTTGTTTTCCTCATTATTGCAATAGAGTAGCTCCTTAGAATAGATTTTCTCTTCTTACATCAAAAAATAAAGCTTCTTCTGACTCTATAAAAGTCTGGCATGGAACCCCCGGGGTCTCTTGCCATATGAATAGTGACAACAAGCAGGACCTTGACTTTTACTTGTGCATACAGCACTGTCACCTCCAAGTTTGTAGGAACCCTAGGTTGATAAGTAATGTTGGTAGCCCAGGAGTTGCAACATCCGTGGTGCAATATTGGCGCTCATCACTTTTTGGCACCCTTGTCGGGGAGGTGTTTGAGTAGAATGTGATTACTTCTTTCTTTTCTTCTACTTCTTGTATTTAATTTTCTGCCATTAGTTTTTTTTTGTAAAAGTAATCTAGTGGCTTCCTTTCTTTCATCTTTCATTATCTGCTTTCCTTTCCATTCTACAAATATAATTTCAATTTAGCAAGTAGCTTGTTCATTCTGTCAATGATTTTTTATTCAATCAACAATTTCATTTATGCAAAGTACTTTCCATATTAAGAAAAATCTTACAAAAACCAACACAAAAACATTTCCTTTTATGCCTCTTAGGAATAGGGATAATTTATGAAAATTCTTTCCAAATACCCACACTTCATCCAACAACCAACCTTCCCTCTTCTTCGGTGGCTGTGAATTGGGGGAACCTTTAGGTGAGCAACCTAACATATTTGAAGAACCTACAAGGGAAGAAGAAGAAGAAGAAACAATTCCTACAAAACCAATGGCTGAAAACCGAAATGACAGAGGGAAAGAGAGAGGGTTGAGGGTGCCTTCCCCATCAGGGAAACCAACGGGGACACTAAGATGAAGAATATAAGCCCCTCTTCCCTACCTCATTTCCAAGGCCTGACCACAGAGGGCCCCGACACTTTCCTATTTGAGTTTGTTGTTATATGACAAACCTATGACTATACAGATGATGAGAAAAAATTAAAACTATTTCCATCTACCCTCAAGGATGCAGCATTGCACTGGTTCATGTGTTTACCGGGAGATAATGTCACAACTTGGGCTTAGATGCAGCAGGATTTTAACAACAAATATCAAGACTATTGTTGGTCAAAGGATACTAAAGAAGAAATTTTCAGGATGACCATGGACGAGGATGAATCCTTAGAATACTATGAAGAAACATTCCAGCTCATTTACAAAAGGGCTAGGTCCACACTTGACCTCGAGTCACTAAAGCTGGTCTTGCTTAGAGGAGTAAGGGAAGATCTTCCGGATACCTTACATTTGTTAGCAGGAGGAGATATCTACCAATTACCCTATGAGGATATCAAGACTATCTTTAGAAGCCACTCTAGGGCAGCCAAGAAAAATGGTAGGTGTAGTCAACCTATGGCCAGTACATCATCTTACAACTCATCCATCAAGGGTGAAATTGGAAATATGCTGGAACATTTCAAAAGTGAGATGCTGCAAACACTTACCTTGCAATTAGACACCATGAACATAAAAAGAAAGCAAGAGGAAGTAGAGAGAGCCTTGGCCATCTTTTTCCCTAGACGCACTAGCAAGCATCCTTGGAACGAATGTCCATTGAGCTGTATTGACATTTTTCTCAGTCTGTGAAGAAAACTACTCCACAAATAAGTGTCATTCTTTAACCATATTCAAAGCAGTATATCAAGGAGTTGAAGGGCTCACTGAGCAGCTTTTCTACATCAACCAAAGAAGACCTCCTGGGCCTAGACCATACCAACAGGGCATGCAAGGGTCATCCCATGCATATTACAACCCCAACCAAACCACAACTATACCTTCATGGGGACCCCTACTCATCCTTCCTAGTCTACACCCCCTCCTCGATCCTATGCATCTCAGTATCATTCCTAGCCAGCTAGATAGTCATTTCAACCTTACGCTTCTCCACAACCTCATTGGAATACACCACTCCAGGGGTGGAGGCCCCAATACAACAATGCTCCAGCTCTATTTCCTCCACCACCTACCCAACCACAACTCCTACACTCTGCTCCACCCAAGCAACTCTAGATGCTTGCCCAACCAAATCTGAACCTGAACAATAGGTAGGCTCAAAAACTATACAGTGGAAAGACATCATATCCAGGTTATGCTATAGAAGTCTAGGAGATTAACCTAAGATCTGGGAGAATTCTCCTGGATAACCAACCTCTCCCTCCACATAGGGAGGTTTAGGAGGAGAGAGAGGAAAGAAACATTAAATTAAATCCACCCATTCCTGAGAGATTAGCCCTACCACTCTAGCCTACTCCAGAAGAAACTAAACTTCTGGGAGAATTGAAAAATCTATGTAAAGATCCCCCTTCTCCAGGCAATAAAAGGTGTTCCCATTTACGATAAGTTGATTAAGGATAAATTCTTAAAGAATCCAGGAAGAAGAAAAAGGGATGCCCCTACCATTAATGTCATTGGGAAGTTGTCCTACTTAATGTTGGGAAGATAATTGTCCTAAATATTTGGACCCTAGAAGCCCTGTAGTAGATGTGCACATCAATGGCACCATCGTCCCACACACTCTGATCGATCTTGGGACTTCCATTAATGTGATGACCAAGGACACCATGCTCAAGATCAACCTCCAAGGGTCATTGAGGAAGACCACCAGAGTTCTGCAACTTGTAGACAATTCCACAGTCACCCTTGAGGGAATTGTGGAGGATGTGATGGTATCCATTGACTCTTGTGAGTACCCTACAAATTTTCTAGTTCTCCAGCATAAGGCTAAACTTATTGGTTATCCTCTCATCCTCAGGAGGCCATGGTTGGCCACATCTTATGCTTACATTAGCTACAGAGCTAGGAATATGACCATCAAGAATATGCATATGTCCAAATAGCTATTCCTATACCCTCCTGCTCAACCTTCTCTAGAGCATGATTTACCATTATGGTTGGAGGAGGAGGAAGAAGATGAGGTTTATTACACCCAACTTTATGCTTTGGAAGCAACCATAGCCAGAGGACAACAAGACGAGGATGACTTAATTGAACACCTGCTCCAAAGTCCAACTCCTAGTTCATTACCATTAGAAGAAGAAGTAAGGGAAACCTAGAGCAATCATCCAATTGACTTATGCTTGGCCGATTCCAAACCACTCTATGTCAAAACCATAGAATTTGGCCCACCTTGAAAATTAATCCATCTCTTTCTGCTCTAGAAGAGGAAAAGCTATGCAACATGCTGAGAGAAAACCTAAAAGCCTTCACTTGGAGTTACAAGGAAATGAAGGGAGTACACCCCTCAGTGTGTACTCACCACATATACATCAAAGAAGGTTGCAAGTCAGTCAATCCAACCCTTAAAGATATAGTCAAAGAAGAACTGCAAAAGATGCTAGATGCAGGATTTGTTTACCCTTTCTGCGATAGTGAGTGGGTCTCTCCTTTAGTGTTAGTTCCTAAGAAAAATGGTAAGTGGAGGATTTGTGTCGATTATAGGGAGTTGAACAAAGCCAAAAAAAAAGGATCATTTTCCCCTACCCTTCATCGACCATGTGCTAGACGACCTGGCAGGGAAAAAGTTTTTTCTTTCCTTGATGGATTCAGTAGATACAACCAAATCCAAATCTGCCTAGAAGACTAGGATAAGACCACATTCACCTATCCTTGGGGTACTTTTACCTATAGGGTCCTTCCTTTTGGCCTATGCAATGCTCCTGTCACTTTCGAGAGAGCAGTCTTGATTATTTTCATCGAATTAATACATGATGCAGTGGAAATTCATATGGATGATTTTACACCTTATGGTTGTGATTTCTAAGAAGCCCTCACTAAACTAGGAAAAATATTGCACAAATGCATTGAAATGTACATGTACCTTAGTCCAAAAAAATGTGAATTCTTAATTACTTAATGGACTGTCCTAGGTCATTCAATATCTCAGCAAGGACTACAGGTGGACCTGAAAAAAATAGCAATCATCCAAAGGGGCCCACCTCTACAAAATCAGAGAGATGTCATGAGTTTCTTGGGGTTAGCTGGATAGTATTGAAGGTTCATAAAGAACTTCAGCAAGTTGGACTCTCCTTTATTTGGGTTGTTGGCCAAATATTCTGAGTTTATATGGTCAAAAATCTGTCAAGAGGCCTTAGACATTCTAAAGGGTAAGTTAGCCACTGCACCAATTCTTAGAGGCCCAAACTAGACCCTCCCTTTTCATATTCATGATGATGCCTCACACAAATCCATAGGAGCAGCCTTAGGTCAGGTAGAGGAGAATCTGCCCTATGCCCTCTATTTTATCAGTAAGAACTTGTCAAAGGCTGAGCTAAATTATACAGTGACTAAAAGGGAACTCCTAGATGTTGTGCATTCATTAAACAAATTTAGGCATTACATTACAAACTATCAAACATTTGTGCATACTAACCATGCTGCAATCAAATATTTAATGAAAAAACTAGATGTGAATGCTCGAATTATAAGGTGGTTGCTTTTATTATAGCAGTTTGATCTAACCATTGTTTATAAGCCTGGTAAAGAAAATGTTGTTGCAAACTTTTTATCTAGGGTGAATCTGCTTATAGGTGAAGAATGAATGGCGGATGACCAGTTACCAGATGAGCACTTGTTTGCTATTTTAGTTCTCTCTCCATGGTCTTCTGATATAGCAAACTACTTGGTATCAACATAGTTCCCACCAAGCTTTCCCTCTAAAGAAAAGAGAAAGATAGTCAGGAAAAGTTCCCCTTTCACCTCGATTGGGGCAATTCTTTTCAACTTTGGCCCAAATCAAATCTTGAGAAGGTGTGGAAGGGAAGAGGAAGTTTTTGACATCCTTCTGACCTATCATGATGTGCCTTATGGAGGTCACTCTACAGCAAGGAGGACAACATTCAAAGTTTTACAGGCAGGCTTTTATTGGCCCACTCTCCATCACAATGTGAAAAGGTACACTAGTCAGTGTGATCGAAGCCAGAGGATTTGAAAGCCTACTCCAAGAGATGAAATGTCTCTACAACCTCATGTGACTTTTGAGCCATTTCAAAAGTGGGTCATGGACTTCATTGGGCCTATCAACCCTCCTTCAAAGAAAAAATAGTACATTATTGTGTGCATTGATTATTTTACTAAGTGGGTTGAAACCAAGGCAATTAAGGCAACAACAAAAGAGAAGGTAGCTAAGTTCCTAAGGGAGAATATATTTTACAAATTTGGGTACCCTAGGGAGCTAGTCATAGACCAAGGAAGCCAGTTTACCTCCAACGTGATTGAAGAACTGCTCGGCCATCACAAAATCAAGCATAGGACCTCCACTCCCTATCATACACAAGCTAATGGGCAAGTGGAAGGGACCAATAGGGAAATGAAGGGCATCTTAACCAAGGTATTGAGCAACAGTAGGAAGGATTTGGAAAAGAAACTAGTTGAGGCCACCTGGGTCTATAATACCACATGGAAGACCACCACTGGATTTACACCCTATGAGCTGGTATACATACAAAGATAGTTCAGCTTTAGAGGAAGATCCGACATGATAAACCTATTAAGGAGAAGCAATTTCAAGAGGGAAATTGGGCATTCTTATACAATTCTAGGTATAAATACTTTAAGGGAAAGCTAAGGACAAGATGGCTCGGACCTTATGTGGTGGAGAGATGCCATGATAAAGGTTCAGTGTAAATCAGAACTATAGATGAAGAAGCGATTCCATTGCTTGTCAATCGACACTGATTGAAAATGTACAAGAGGCCTTTACCAAAGCAAGATTTAATTGACAATATCAATAAAATAGTTATGATGGTAGAGAAAGTTCCATCTCCTCCCTCATCAGCTCACTGAAAAAGGAAAAAAAGAATAAGGACTTAGGTGAAAACCTCCATGAGGCGCCTGAGTCCCATATTTGGGTTGAAAACCTCGTGAGGCGGCCCAATGATGAAAAAAAAGAAAAAGAAAAAAAATAATAAGAAGATCCCTAGGTGGAAGCCTTCCTTGAGGTGGCCAGGGTAAACATCTAGGGTGAAAACCTCTCTGAGGTGGCCTAGGTGTTTTTCATTAAAGAAAAAGAGAGAGAAAAAAATATATAAATGTTATTTGCAAGTGGGTGAGAAAGACAATCAAGGAGCAAAAATGAGGATCCAAAGGGAACCCTGCCTCACACGTATCCATCTCCTCCACTCCTTACCATGCATCCATCAATGATTTCTATTGTTTTTCCACTCCATTGCTTCAATTTATGTGAAGACTATGTTTTCTACAGGATCCGGTGAAAACCTACAGGATGATCCTATAGGAATTACAGTGGCTCAAAAAACCTACAGGAAGCAATCCGAGGGCACATGGTAGATTTGTTAGGTCCCTAAAATTCATCCTAGACATGATCTAACACTTCACCTTGTCCATTATCATCACCCCTGCACTCACCATTCAAAAAAAAAAAGAGATCAGTTTTTGCCAGTTATTAAAAAAACAAAAAGAAAAAAGAAAAAAAAGGAAAACAAAGGAGAGTAAGAGCATTACCTCAATGTCCCTTGCTGCACATACACTCCTACTCCCTCTATCCATTCATTACAACATCCTCACAGCCCTAGCCAACAACATGATTAAGGAATTTTTGAGGGAGAAGCAGCTACAAGACATCCTGTAGGAAATCCTGTAGTAGCCTATCCCACAGAATGTCAATCATTAGCTACAGGTCTTCACTAGGATGATCGAGGAGCTCCACAGCAGTAGCAACATCAGGTCTTCAGTCAGATACCAACAAAAGCCAAGAAACCATACGCAAATAGTAAGAGGAGGAAGAAGAATGACCATGCAACAAATAAATGACGCAACACCTATGATCTCGACAACTGCAGCATGGGATCAAAACCACAAGTAAGTATCCCGCTCACTCACTCATATGAATTATTTAATCAAAAGTGGTAAGGGTTATGAGATAGTGGGTTTATAATTGAAAAGGTGGCTAGTTAACTTGGCCACCTTTGTTTAGTCATCACATGCAAAACCGGGTATCCTTGCAAACATGGCTACAGTCAACTCAAAGACAAAGGGGGAGTAGGAAAAGAAGTGGTCAACTACGGATCTACGAGGTGGGAGCTGATTACGAGGAATGAGAAATGATGAGGTGGTAGTGGGGACCAACAGTCCAAAAATGGCAACGTACCTCTGCTGCCAACACACCATCTCACCCCAAAACAACATAAAGGGAAATAAAACATCATTTGCATGCATTCATGCATTCCACCTCCTTGAAACTCCCTCACTCAAGTCGCCGGCATAACTCTAGCCACCCACCGGAAGTAAGGATCCATCATTCTACAAGAGAATTTCTATAGGAGCATGCATAGGAATTCCTATAGGAAGAGTCTACAGGACATAGTCTACAGGATCAGTCCACAAGATACACCGAGGTAGTCTATAGGATAGGCATAGAAGAGTTCAAGAGGGAATATAACAAGAATTGTCCAATGCCACCATTCTAAAGAGGGAGGCTATAAAAATCCATCCCCATTTACAAGCAAATGAACCAGAAATGCTCTAAAATCTAGTGAATTTAGCAACTATGGGAGGTGAGTTACATACACAGTAAACTCTTTTTTCCTCTTGAATTTAAAATTTTTGTGTCAACCCTCTCATTTTCTCCTCAAGCCTCACATGCAAGATGATAGGAGGGTTGAATAGGAGAGAACCCACAAACACTGTGAGGATACAACAACACCCCCAAGTGCTTCAAATATTTACAAGACACAACTGGATGGGGTTTTTCGAAAAATTCACAGGGTATGATGATGAGGTGGCTCAAGAATTTGCTCACTCCCTCACTCCACACCATAGAATCTGGGTCACTATTTTAGTTAGCGGCCTCACTATAGATCTCACCCCAGAGCTCATTAGTGGGGTCACCACACTTCGACTAGGAATTCTATGGAGAAAAGAGGACAAAGGAGACAATTAGGTGGCAAAAAGGAAATTCTTTTTATAAGGTGAAGAACCCATAGAAGACAAAAATGGAGTAAGGAGGGACAGTTTGCCATACCCATGGAGTGAGGAAGGCTACCAACTCATCAAATATATCTCATGTGAGGGTAGATATAGTGTTGTTTATGGCTACCATTTTAGGATCCTTGAAGAATTAAGATTTGGGGTAGAAACACCAGTTCACCAAAGACTCAGCATACCCTATTTCTTTATGCAATCACTCATAGACTCCAACAACAAAGTAAAGGAAGGGAATTGCCAAAAATTGGCTCACCATTGGTTTATCAAGGTCCTCATTGAGAATTCCCTCCAAAACCTCACAATCCCTATAACATGGTCAGTCTTCACAGACTTTCCAGTAGAGGATGACATCAAAACCCTCACTTATGATGTTAGTCCCTCTATCAGTGAGGAGGAGGAAAAACAAGAAGAAGAAGATACAAATCTAGATAGGGATGAGATGGATGAAGAACAAACTAATACAAAGGAACATGATGAAGTAGAAGAAGAAGAGGGAGAAGAGAAGGAGGGTGATGATGGAAGAGAGGAGGAAACTAAGGAAGAAATTGATGGAGATGAGGAAGAACAACAAAAGGAAGAAGATAAGAAAAACAGAGAGGAAGAAGGCTTTGAAGCAGAAATGGAGGAACATAAAGTGGAGTCACCTAGGGTGTCTCCAGAGGCTATTGAAAGGGAGGCAGCCACTGCCCTCACTACTCTCAGCACCCCAGTCAAGTAAAAAGGGAAGAGAAAGAGGAAATCCCCACTATATTTCAGAACAAGAAAGAGCACAAGAATTAAATAAGGGAAGACACAAATATCAACAAAAAATCCTATTGAGATTGAAGATTCCCCTACAAAAAGAGACAAAATGCCTTCCCCTAAGTCACCAATCACCTATGTAGTGAACCTAGTACCAGATCAACTTCCCCAAAGGGTAATGCCATCCTACAGGATCCACAACAAAATCTACAGGAAGCAAAAATAGTCCTATAGGATACGCTGCAAAATCTACAAGAAGCACAAAAATTGGAAGCCATGGTAGGGAAGCAGTAAGAAACAAAAGAAGAAGACCTTGAAACAAACGAGCCAAACCCCCAACCTAACCTAGACCCCCACTACTAGTTTATTGAAGGAGGTAGGGTGATACCTCAAAAAATTTCCATCCCATTATCTTTCGAATTTGAGAAGGAGAGGGCTAGAACCCACCAATGGAAGAAAATCATCAAGTCAAAAGGGGTGGAAGACATTGGGCACATGGAAGAGAAGCTCAAAGAAATGGACAAAGAGATAAGTGGCTTAAGGGACAAAGAAGCAATAATGAGAGATCAACTTGAGATGGAAAATGCATGGCTAAGGGGATAGCTGCAAAAAAGGGAGAACCAACTAGCATGTATGGTCAACCTCTCATTGTTGGCCATCTAGTGTGGGATTCCAACTAAATCCTATGCTATTTACCTCAAAGAAAAATGGATGCAGTTTCAGATTAAAACACTAGCACAAAGGGGCACCATGCCATTTCAGGACTACAAGCAGTTTATTGATCTTTGTGATCAAACTACACTAGAGGAGAGGGCCAAAATGGTTGAGTTTTACTTGCTCAACATGATCCTCATAGACATGAATGTTTGGGACGCTAATGCCAAGCTAGGAGATCTAGAATTAACAGCTTTGGCATCATGGATGAACCATGAGGAGTCAAGGGCTATAGAGATGAAAAGAATATTGGCCAGAGAGCAAAATGAACCTCTTCTCATCAGAGCTAAACAATCAAATCCCATGGCCATAATCAACACCCATAATTTGATTGCAAATGATCTTCAGCTGCCACCTAGATATCTCGTTGCCTAAGAGAAAGAAATTTTACATTTTGAGGATATGTTTAGGTTTCTAGGAGATGATAGTATACATGCCTTCCTAAGGAGATGGAACACATTGCCACATAGCTTGAAGATCAGGGAATATCATTCCCATCAAAGGTTGAGAGAGGCACTCAACAGGACACCTATGTATAAGAAATAAATGCAAAGGTTGAAGGTCAATTGGATAGGCCTAAAACTCAGTACACAACTACTCCTACAGATGCTAGAAGGGAGAAAAGAAGAAGAGGAAAAGAGGCAATGGGAATAAGTAGAAAAGAAAGCAGGCTTCTATGAACAAGAAGAAGAGACCACAGTGGAGGCATGGGATGTCAGAGATTCTAACAGAACTATGAAGGACATCGACATAGACTAAGTTGCTCAAAGGATGAGCAACACTTTCAGTAGGGAGGTGATGATGAGCCTCATCATTGGGTAATTATATAGGCCTTAATTCACCTCCTAGCCTAGTCAAACTGACTATTCTCAGAACTTATTACATACTTTTGATTATATTTTGTTTATGATATCGGTTAGAGTTGGATATTTTGCTTTGTCATCTAATGTGAATTTAATGCAGGATTAAAGGATAAAAGCAAGGAATTTTGGCAAAGACCTTGGTCAAAACTCAAATGGGACAAGGGAGAGGAATTATAGGAGGTAAATACTCCTCATTTACTACCCCTCCATTCGATTATTCCTCCATCAGCTTGGAGTGAAAACAACCAAATCATGAGGACTAGAAGTCAGTCGAGCAAGTGAAAGACAAAGCACCAATTTATCTTGAGTTTGGGAGCCGAGCCTCCCTAATTTTAAGGAAGTCATTGGAGACTTCAGATGAATAAGTAGAGAGTCCTAGGACCTCAATAGGATTCATATTTTTGATTGTAAAACTCTACTCTATTTTTGAGCTGCAAGACTTGTGACAGTTTTTGATGTAATCCATTGTTTTGATAATAAGAATGAGTTTTGTTTTGAGCTAGCACTAAGTTAGCTCAGAGGGCTGAAGCTCTTGGGTTAGGGTCCAACCATAGAAGCCATGTTTCCTCTTTATTGTACATGTATGCTAGCATAGATTCATAGTTTAATTGTTCATTTTCTTAAGTAGTCGCATTTCCATTACAGGAGTGTAGAGTAGATTGGTTGTATGTTATTTTGCTTCCATTTGTGCCTTCTTTCAACTAGTAGGTTAGCAAGGAGAAAAATATCACCATAATGTTTTCAGTAGTTGTCTCAACTTCACCTCCTTCCTCTGGGACCATGACTTGAGAAAGAGACCATTTAGCAACCCCAAAAACACAAATTTCTATTTCTTGCATGAACTTTGGAGTTTGTTTTCTCCATTCATTACTTGGTTTATTTCATTGTCAGCTTTTTTCATTACTCTATTCTTGCAATGACATCTCACTCATGTTCTCATTTCCTCCAACACTTTCTTCATGCATAATATTTGGAATTGATTCAGGCTTTTCTAGTCTATGAAGATGTATCTTGTTGCATAGTTCTTGAAAGACACACATGTTTTAAGCACTACAGCTAGTTTAGGAGGAGGTCTAGACTTCATCATCAACATCCATCTTCTAGCTCATCAACCTTAACCATCTCTTGTTCCACCATCACCCTCACTAGTTTTTTTTGTCCTTTTTATTGAAATTCCCCTAGACACATTGAGTGAATCTAGCCATCTCTTCTCTTGGATATTGGCTCCTGAGTGTTCCTATACCTTCTAACACCCTATCCCACTAATCACACACCTTTTCCTAGCGTACCAAAACCTCCAACACCTCACAATTAGCTCACGGGTGTATCTTGTAGGTTTCCTGTAATTCCTATAGGATCACCATTAAGGTTTCTAGTACATCCTGTAGGTTTTCCTGAAACGGCCTATTTTGAGGCCAAATTGATGGGGAACCTCTAGGAAGTCACAAAAAGCCTCCTAGAACCTTTCACACCATCCAAACACTCCATAAACCTTCTATCCATCCTCAACCACCTTCCATCCACTTGTCACATCCACAAGAACAATTAAATTGCATGCTTGATTTTACCAAAAAAGGTGAAAACAGATTTAGTCTAGTTTTCTTGCGCACACATTAGTATGGTTTGATGCTCTTTACTTATGTAACTTACATACCAGAATTAGGTTAGTGTTTATTTAGCAATTTTTCTTAGCATAGATATTTAAATGGTTAATTAGGATATGGTGTGATTTAGCATTACATGTTCTTTTCCTCATTACTGCAATACAGTAGCTCTCTTAGAACATATTTTCTCTTCTTCCATCAAAGAATCAAGCTTCTTCTGACTCTATAGAAGTCTGGCTTGGAGCCCTTTGGGTCCCTTACTGAATGAACAGTGACAACAGGCAGGACCTTCACTTTTACTTGTGCATATAGCATTGTCACCTCCAAGTTTGTACGAACCCCGGGTTGCTAAGTAAAGCTGGTAGCCCAATAGTTGCAGCATCTTTGCTTCAATACTAGCGCTCATCAATTTTTGAGCCAACAATGAGTTAGCTTAGAGGGATGAAGCTCTTGGGTTAGCGCCCAACCCTAGAAGCCAAGGTTCCTCTTTATTGTACATGTATGCTAGCATAGATTCATAGTTTAATTGTACATTTTCTTAGATAGCTGCATTTCCATTACAACAGTGTAGAGTAGATAGGTTGTATTTCACATTGATTCCATTTGTGCCTTCTTTTAACTAGCATGTTAGAAAGGAGAAAAATTTCACCATAAGGTTGTCAGCAGGGGTCTCAGCCTCACCTCCTCCCTCTGGGACCATGACTTGAGGAGGAGACCATTGAGTAACCCCAGAAACACATATTTCTAGTTCTTGCATGAGCTTTGGAGTTTTTTGTCTTGATTCAGTCCTTGGTTCATTTCATTGTCATATTTTTCCATTACTCTATTTTTGCAATAAGATATCACTTATGTTCTCATTTCCTTCTGCACTTTCTTCATGCATAATATGAGCAATTGATTCATGCTTTTCTAGTTTATGAAGATGCATCTTGTTGCATAGTTCTTAGAAGACACACATGTTTTAAGAACTATAGGTACTTTAGGAGGAGGTCTAGACTTCATTACCAGCATCCATCTTCTGCCTTACCAACCTTAACCATCTCTTGTTCCATGATCACCCTCACTAGTTTTTTTGTCCTTTTTCATTGAAATTCCTCTAGACACATTGAGTGAATCTAGCCATCTCTTCTCTTGGATATTGACCCCTGAGTTTTCCTAGACCTTATAACACCCTATCCCACTCATCACAGAAATTTTCCCAGTGTCACAACACCTACAACACCTCACAATGATCTCTATGTTGTATCCTGTAGGTTTCCTGTAATTCCTACAGGATCATCTTGTAGGTTTCTAGTACATCCTGTACGTTTTCTTGGAACAGCTTGTTGAGGTCGAATTGATGGTAAACCTCTAGGAAGTCACAAAAAGGATCCTAGGACCCTTCCACACCATCCAACAAATCCATAAGCCTTCTAGCCATCCTCAACCACCTTCCATCCACCTGTCACATCCACAAAAACAATTAAATTGCATGCTTGATTTTACCAAAAAAAACCAAAAATGTGATAACAGATTTAGTTTAGTTTTCTTGCTCACACATTAGTATGGCTTGATGCTCTTTAGTTATGTAACTTATATAGCTGAATTAGGTTAGTGTTTATTTAGAAATACTACCTAGCATAGTTGTTTAAATGGTTAATTAGGATATGGTGTGATTTAGCATTACATGTTATTTTCTGCATTACTGCAGTAGAGTAGCTCCTTAAAATAGATTTGCTCGTCTTCCATCAAATAATAAAGCTTCTTATGACTCTATAGAATTCTAGCTTTGAACCCCTAGGATATCTTACTAGATGAATAGTGACAATAGGTAGGACCTTCACTTTTACTTGTGCAGATAAAAATGTCACCTCCAAGTTTGTACAAACCCTGGGTTGATAAGTAAAGTTGGTAGCCCAGGAGTTGTAGAATCCTTGCTGCAATACTGACACTCATCAAAGACCGTAAGAAAAGGTACAACAACTCCAAGCAATGTATACATACTAGAAGGATGATAAAAGCAATGCTATCTAAGAAAAATAGATGAAAATTGGTTATGGACTAGAAGATTGGGGCATCTAAGATTTTTTGAAATAAGAAAAGAATGCAGGTTAAAGGCAGTTTGTGATCTTCTAGATATTAGCATCATATCAAATACCATTTGTAAACCATGTAAAGTCTGTAAGCAAACCAAATTTCATTTCAATGAGAAAGAAGGATCAGCAAGTAAGCCTCTTGAACTCATCCATGCTGATTTGTGTGGGCCAACAAGGAAAAATTCACCCGTGTAGAAGAATACTTAATTTTATTCATTGATGATTTTTCTAGAATGTGTTGGACTGGTTTATTAAAGAATAATGAAGAAGCATTTGAAAATTTTAAAGCCTTCAAAGCTTTGGTTGAAAATGAATCAGATCAAAAAATCAAGTGTCTCAGATCTAATCGAGAGGGAGAATTCATATGAAATGATTTTTTATTTTTTATTTTTTTTGTGTACAATCTAGAATAAAAAGGCACTTCTCTGTTGCCAGAACTCCTCACCAAAATTGCGTAGTGGAAAGAATGAATAGAACAGTCCAACAAATGGCCCGAGCTATGCTTGATGAATCTCGAACTCCTACCACCTTCTGTGGTGACACTGCATTAACTATCGTGACTATTCTCAACAAAGCTAATGTTCAGGTAAATAGTGATCAAACTCCATATGAACTTTGGTATGGTAAGCCTCCCACTGTAAAACACTTTAGAGTTTTTGGAAGCAAAATTTTCATCAAAAAGACTAATGAAAAACTTGGTAAGTTTGAACCCAAAGTAGATAAAGGAATTCTCCTTGTTTGTTCATCTAGAAGTAAAGGATCCAAATGTTATAAGAAGAGACTTAGGAAAATTATTGAATGCATTGATGTAGTAATTGATGAAGCATGCAGAAATCCAGAAGAGATGAAATCCACAAAAGAAGATGACAATGAGGAAGAAGGTGGATGCTTTCCCATATCAAATCAAAATGATTATAGGAAGAAACCAATGAAGCATTACAAGAAGATAGAACTGACAAGGAAAATACTCCATCTAGGTATGTTCAAAAGAATCATCCAAAATCTCAAATTCTAGGAGAAAAATAGTCTAGAGTACAGACAAGAAGAACTCTTATAGGAACTTCTAGTTATCTAGCGTTACTATCCTGCATAGAACCACATAAAGTTAATGAAGCTATAAAAGATGAATGTTAGGTTAAGGCCATGGATGGAGAAGTTGACCAAATTTAAAATAATGATACTTGGGAATTAGTTCCTAGAGCTCATTATAACATGTTATAGGAACAAAATGGATATTTAAGAATAACTTGAATTAAAATGGAGAGTTTATTAGAAACAAATCAAGACATGTTTGTAAAGGATATGCTCAATAAGAAGGTATATGCTTTGAAGAAACTTTTTCACCTATTGCTAGACTTGAAGCCACAAGAATGTTTCTTGCTCTTTCAAGTTTTCAAGAATTCCAAGTATATCAAATGGATGTAAAATCAACTTTTCTTAATTTAGATTTAGAAGAAGTTTATATTGAACAACTTGAAGGATTCATTCTAGGAAATGATGAAAAACTTGCATACAAGCTCAAAAAGGCTCTATATTGTTTGAAACAAGCTCCAAGGGCCTCATATTATCATCTTGAAAAATATCTACAACAACAAGGTTTCACAAAAGGATCTATAGACAAAAACTTATACACAAAGATTGAGAATGATAAACAGCTAATTATTGTTTTCTATGTTGATGATATCATCTTTGGTAGTAACAAAGAATCTATGAGTCAGAACTTTGCTTCAGTTATGCAGCAATAATTTGAAATTTCCTTACTTGGTGAACTTACTTGTTGGGCGGAGGATCCCCAATGGAAGTTTTGGGGCTTAAAGCCTAGATTTTGACTAAATCCAATGTAAAGACTCTGCATTTTTTGGGCGTGGAGTGCGAGCTTGTAAATGAGTCATAGGGTTTCTCTCCCTCATATTTGTAATGTAATGTCGGCTTTAGAGATCTACCCATGGTCCAGGGACCATGGGATTGTATAAATAGAGCGAGGCTCTAAGTTGTAAATCAATCATTAAAATTAAGAGAATGTTGATGGAATAGATAGTAGAAGATCTAAGTGTAGAGTCGAGTCTTGGGTCATAGAGTAGGAGAAAGCTCTGTAGTTGAGTGCACAGAGGCCTAGTAGTCTGCAGCTGAGTGCACGGACCTTGCAGCTAAGTGCACAAGCCAGGTTGAGTCAGTAACTGATTGAAGCATTAATAAAGAGAAGTTTTATACCATTCTTGTGTATTTATTTACTATTTTCTACATTGAATGTATTGGGTATAAATTACATTTATGTTATTTATATGGTGTGTGAACATATATGATTGTGCTAATTAAGTGAATATAATATAAATTATCTGTTCACGCAAAGTTAACTAAGAGTTATAAGGAGATAAGTCATAAATGTGTTGTAACTTAGGGTAATAAAACAAATTGTAGCCTTAACAACACAAAAGCACCTCAGCCCCTCGTCAGAGCTGTGTGAAGGCAATTATAATAGATCACGAAGGCCTTGCAGGTTAGGGTAGTGCGCGAGGTAACCTGCATGAAGGTATTCACAATTGGACTAAATCGACCCCTTAGACATCTCAAGGGTGTAGAAACTTGGCTCCATCATCCCCCCATACTTCTTCGGGTGAGACCTCAGTCCGCGCTCTGCGGTTGTTGCCGAAAGGGCCAGTAGTGTAGGGATTTGTTTGGCTAATTAAGTCTGCACCTGGGTCAGGCCCCCTGAAGCCAACAAATGGTTTTGTTGTTGAGCCTAGAATCTGCATAGAGATGTCTGATGTCATATCATTGGAATCCAACTAAGAAGGAAATTGAAGGTTGCTTGGACAGGAGGATTCACGAGTTCACAGCGCAAGAGAACAGGACTCCGCGACTGAGTTCATGGTAGATACTTCAATTAGCTATAGTGAGGGAGAGTGACACTTTCTCAAAGGACTGTGAGGTAAGTACGTAAATTCTCTGAATACTTGGATTAAAATGTTATTATGTGAAAAGAGGGTTATGAAATTACCTTGATGTTTGGAGCTACACAAAGCAGAGAAACCTACAAAAACGAAGGAAGTAAGGGACTAGAGAATAGCTCTTTAATTTCACCTACGTGAGGGGAAAAGGAAGAGCTCGCAAAGGTCTCTCCATGAAGAGCGATCCAATTGATAAGTCAGAGGATTATGTGCATACCACCCCCACCCACACCACCACCAACTTCACCACTATCACCTCCATCTTCACCCATACCACCACTACGATTCATCATGGAAAGCACGATAAAATTTACTGTGTTCAAGGGATTGGGAAATGAAGATCCAAACCAGTTTTGGTTCGTGATAAGAGCTGTATGGGAAGCACAAGGAGTTACATATGATAATATAAGGAAAGAAACACTAGTTAGTGCCCTGTAGGACCGCACACTGACCTGGTATATTAAGCATTCTAATGACAATCCGAATGCGGGAATCATGGATATCCAAATTGCACTAAATAAGGAATTTAGGAGGTTGAAGTCAGAGGTGCAGTCGATCATTGGATTCAAAGAGATCATAATGCTACTAGGTGAGACTCCTTGGGAGCTGGATCAGAGGCTGAAGGGTACAATTTGTGAAACTAATATGACTTTGACGAATTGACAGCACCGTGAATGGTTTGTAGCATCCCTAATGCCACATCTGACGAGCGCGTTGTCACTGTAGAAGTTAAGAAATTAGGCAGAGGCCCTAGAGATTGCGATGAGGCTTCATAAGACCACAATACAAGATCCTAACTTAAGAGTTTAACAGATCCACGTGTAATTGAAAAGCTTATGCCTTGAGATGCAGAGTCTGAAACAGGATAAGACAGCTCGACCAGAAGTGTACGAGCAAGTGTGGTGTGTAAAATGCAAGGGCCAGGGTCATGCTAAGGACCACTTCTCGATGTTCGCAAATTACCTCATGGGAAGTGGATCGATGCCGTTAAGGGAGAAAGCACAAGTAGGACCTAGCGCGACACCTTCTTTGTGGTGCGTGATTTATCAAATAGGTGGAAGACATGCTACGGACAACTGCCATTTTTTACATAAATATACACAAAATTTGTAGCAATTGTTCTGCAACTTTTGTAGATCAATGGGACACGATGAGTGCACTTGTAGAAGCTATGAGTTAATGATGGATAGAACTCCCACCTACACTATTTAGGCTGAAACACGACCCATAAACCTGAATACAAGAGTGGTGCGAACAGGATTTCAAGGGAACGAAAGAGGCCAAGGTTGAGGAGGACCTGGAAGAGGTCGAGGATAGCTTATATGCTACAATTGCATAGGGCCAAGACATTATGCCTATGATTTTATGAACCCAACGCATCCATCATGTTTGTATTTTACCTTTTTTTATCATGAGATTAAAGATTATCCTACACTGATAGCTTGGATATGCAATAAGGAAGTGCTACCGCCTCCCCCGACTTAGAACCTACAGATGATGAGGTCTAAGCCGCGCAAGGAAGATCCAAATGTGAACATTGTACTCTGAAGTGGAGTCGTGATGGGAGATGATAAAGGCAAACAACCCAAAGATAGTACTTGGGTTTGCGAGGCTCTGATGAAAGAAGCAAAGTTTGATTTGGAACGCACTAAGGAAACCTTCATGGAAGCTAAGAAGAAATTCTTTGATGCCTCCACTTCAGGAAGCAAGGATAGACGGGAGTTGGAAATGGACCCATCAATGCTTATGACATTCCTAGAAACATGCATGAAGCTACTGTTTATAGTAAGGTTGTAAAGGGACTACAAGAACTCATTAACAGATGCATTGGGACTGCACGAGGAGAATCACACGTAGTCTAGAAGATTGGAAAGCATACGATGAGGACAGGAAGAGAAATGAGGCTAACCACATAGATTGGAGAATATGAGATGGACCAAGTAATTATAGATTTAGGATCAGACGTGAAAATTCTACCAAAGTAGACATGGGAGCACATGGGGAGGCCTATGCTGGAATGGTCTCCTATTCAACTGGGAATGGCGAACCAATAGAAGATAATACCTATGGGGAGATTGTAGGGAATCACTGTGGATATTGAGGGAGCGAGTGCGCTAGTAGACTTTGAAGTAATAGAGATTTTTGATGAGAACAATCCCTATCCCATGCTCTTAGGAGTTGATTGGGCTACTGACATGAATGGGGTGATTAATCTGAAGGAGCACAAGATGATTTTTGAAAATAAGTCTTTGTGCGTAGTTATACCCTTGGACCCTGCTAAAGGATCGTGCTATATAGAGCCGGTATGCGACTATGAAAGTGAGGATTATTTGGACTGCATCTACAAAATAACCATGTGAGAGTAAGATTGGCTAAATCCCACTGCGAACGGATGGATCTCATGGGAGAGCGAAAGCTCCTATATGTTGAATTCTGATGAAGAGATAGAGTGATGGTAGAATTGGTTACACTAGGTAACCACGCTAAATTATAGTATGATGACATGATTGTTACGGTGTGTATCAATGGAAGTAAGGGATCTACCTACATATGATGGGTTAAGTGAGGTAGATACTTTCCTAGATAAGTTTGAATGGGAGGTGTTGGAAAGAAACATTTCCAGGCCTTGAATTGGGTACTGTGTGCTACACCCATGAGGTGGTGTGGTATGCACAAAGGGAGCTTTAAAGATTGTTTTGCATATAGGAGGATGATGTGCACACTACTTGGAAAGCTTAGGGTATGATTGTCCGATAAATACAATGGACGAGATGGTATGCATGTGCATCTATCCAGGTGGGTAAAGGTAGGTGGCAAACAACCTGTGCGGATGCACATGAACTTTGCCTTGGTAAATACGGTCATTAAGCATGTGTTGGGCGGGAAATGCATAAACAACTCCTCAAGTTGCAACGACAAAGTGTGGAGAGAACAATCGCATGGAAGATTATGCACGCGGAAGCATTTCATATAGTGTGTGAAGCGTTGAACAAGGTATGTCGTGCGAAACAATATGATTGCGACCTGTGCATACCAGCAGTTTCATGGGCTTATAGGACAAGGTACAAAAAATTGATGGAACATACGCCTTCTAGGTTGAGCTATGGAGCAAATGTTGTAATGTCAATGGAGTATATCATGCCTAGTCCCCACATAGCAACGCATGTGGATGTGATGGATCATGGAGCCTTAGAAGAAGGGATCATGTAGTTCAAAGAGCTCAAAGAAGAATGCTTAGGACTTGATGAAGAGATCTAGCAAGGTGATCTTAGGCTCCAAGAACTCTTGAATGAAAGCGTTCGGTTCTGGAAGAAAAGCGCCATGGCGGAAGCAAAATTCAGGAAGATGGAGGATGGAATAAAGACAGAATTTCTTGATAAAAAGGTCGTGGAGATAGAACAAAAGGATCTCATTTACGTTGACAAACTAGGGGACTATCACTAAGATTTGATCAGTTTCATGCCTTGGATTTGATCGTATGTTATTAAGGAGACCTCGAATAGGGGCGTGATGTGGTTGGTGAAGTCAAATGGTGAACTCTTCCCAGGAAATGAAACCGGTAGTAAAGTTAAATGGTGAACTCTTCCCATCTGACTAGCCCTAGGGAGCACAGTCTTAGTACTCTAGGCAGTTGAAAGGAGGCATGACACTATAAACTACTTTGCCTGAGAGCTATATGATGACAGGACTGCGCGTAGGAGTGAACTGTCACAAGGTGTGCAACAGCACAAGGGTAGCCACGTTGTCACGCAAGTTGCTTGGAATGTGACCCTTTTAGTCACTATTCATAATGTGGTGCACCCCAGCCATCCCCATAGTGGAATTAGAGAAGTCTAATGCAGAGAGGAAAAGGGATGAGGAAAAACTGCGGATGGCGCAGTTGGCAGAGAAAATAAGGAATGAAGCAGGAGTGTGGGACACTGCGAAGGCAACAACAAAAGAGTAGAAGATAGCCATAGAACAACAACATGCAACAAAGAAGGAGCACGAGGGCCATAATTCATCATCGCCTGAGGAAGAGCTCGAGACAGAGGAAGGTGGTGCAAACCCACAAGCAACATCTACACAGTTGAAGTGCCAGCACCCGAGAGAGCAAGTGGGGCCACAGAAGAGGTCAGAAGCGTCCAAGACTTCTTTCAACCCACTGACCCTCACTGAGGGGGATCTGCATGACATAGGGGAGACGGTGCATGACGTCACTGTGGAGGCCCTCCAATAGTTCACGAAGGAAAATCAAATGGCATTGGGGGCCCTCCAAGCACAGTTACAGGAGTTGCAGGTGCACACTCCTCAAGTTGGTACTCTGTTGACCAATGCCACAGTAGGAATGGCTGCAGTTGAGGAAATGTTGTGTGCCCGCATGACCAATAATATAGTGCTGCCAAAGGGGAAACTGGTTATAGAAAATGAGGCCGACGGACCTATGGTATGTGGGCTGAAGGGAGTTGGGATCAACATGGTTGCGCTTCCTCATGAGACACTCTATGTTCTACAGGATGGAGTGACTACAGAACTGCGGGCTAGGGAGGGTCGCACAGTCTGGGTGATGAGCGAGTAGTGAATTAACATGGAACAACTGAGCCTGTAGCATGACAAGGTAGTGGTGCATAGCTGGCAGATTGTGCACGTGGTTGAAGAAGCCTGCCAGATGGTTGCGTAGTTGGCCATCCCAGCAGAGGCACACATCCAAAGGTTAGCAACAGGGGTGTGAGAGTCAAAGGAAGAGATGGTTAACGTTTAGCTGGAGATGAACCTTCAAATAGTTGATCTAAAGTTGAAGGCATAGCCTTCAACTCCACCAGAGGTTAGGGAACAATGCGCCAGCGCCATTACAACGGGAATAAAGGAGATCGACAGTGCAGTGAAGGACTGCACTGAATTATTTGAAGAGTCATTCGAGGTCCTCATAGTTTGCAGGAGGACCTGAACATACAACGCTTAGAAATAGAGGTGCGTGAGCTGCAGAAAATGTATGATGACGTAAAAGGGACCATGCAGATAGTGGCCATTACACAGAGGTTCACGTGAATGCAATAGGGAAAAGTGCTCAAAGTGCAGGTAGACACGGTGCGACATAAGGAAGTGGTTTTGAAGGAACATGTACAACCTTGGATCGATGAGGCATATTTCATTACAACCTTGATGAAGGCCAATCTCGCGTAGATGCGGGGAATGCAAGAATAGATGCAAGGAAGGAGTTCAGATATTGCGGTCTCTAAACAATGCATGCAGGATGTACAACAAGCAGTTTCTTAGTGTTTTGTTGATCTTGCAGTAGTTTGGGAAGAGTTGGGAGGTCTACCTATGAAGATCTCCACACTAATAGAGTGACTCAAGGGCGAGTCACAATGTTTGTGTTGGGGACCTGTTGGACGTGGGATCCCCCAAAGGAATTTTTGGGGCTTAAAGCCCAGATTTTGACTAAATCTGATTTAAAGACTCTGTGTTCTTTGGGCATGGACCGTGAGCTTGTAAATGAGTCATAGGATTGTCCGCCCTCATTTTTGTAATGTAATGTTGGCTTTAGAGATCTACCCATGGTTCAGAGACCATGGGATTGTATATATAGAGCGAGGATTTAAGTTGTAAATCAGTCAATAAAAGTAAGAGAATAATGATGGAATAGAAGGATAGCGAAAGATCTAAGTGTAGAGTCAAGTCTTGGGTCATAGAGTAGGAGAAGGCTCTCCAGCAGAGTGCACAGAGGCCTAGTAGTCTGTAGCTGAGTGCATGAACCTATGCAGCTGAGTGCGAAGGGAAGGTTGAGTCTATAACTGATTGAAGCATTAATAAAGAGAATTTTTATACCATTCTTGTGTATCTATTTAATGTTTTTTGCATTGAATGTATTGGGTATAAATTACATTTCTATTGTTTATATGATGCGTGAACATATATGATTGTGTTGATTAAGTGAATCTAGGATAAAGTATTTTTTACGCGAAGTTAACTAACATTTATAAGGAGATAAGTTAGATCCATGGTTTAACTGAGGGAAATAGCACAGATCACTGCCTTAGCAGTGTGAAAGCACCTCAGTCCCTCGTTAGGGCTACATGAAGGTGATTATAATAGATCGCGAAGGCCTCATAGGTCAGAGAAGTGCACAAAGTATCCTGCGCAAAGGTATTCATAGTTGGACTAAATCGACCCCTCAGCCATCTTAAGGGTGCAGAAACTTAGTTCCACCATCCCCCCATACTGCTTCAGGTGAGACCTCAGTCCACGCTCCATGGGCTATTGCTGAAAGGGCCAATGGTGTAGGGATTTGTTTGCCTAATTAATTCCAAACCTGGGTCAGGCCCCCTCATGTCAACATTAATTATTTTCTTGGTCTACAAGCATAGAAAATAAAAGATGGTATTTTTTCTTTCAAAAATTAATATCTCAAGCAGATTTTGAAGAAGTACAAAATGGAAGATTCTAAACCAGTATGTACTCCAATGGTAATAGGATGCAATCTGAGTTCCAACAATGAATCACCTAGAGTCAATCAACCACCATACAGATCTATGAGTGGAAGTCTACTTTATCTAACAGGTACCAGACCTAATATCATGCCTGCAGTAAGAATTGTTCGAAGATTTCAGGCAAATCCAAAGAAATCACATCTACAAATTGTAAAAATACTATTTAAATATCTTCAAGGAACTCAAGACTTTGGCCTATGGTATCCTAAATATAAAGATCTTACTCTTCATGCATATACAGATGTAGATGTGGTAGGAAATGTTGACGATCAAAAAAGCACTAGTGGAGGTGCATTCTATATGGGATCACGATTAGTATCTTCGTTCAGCAAGAAACATTGTTCAATTGCCTTGTCTACAGTTGAAGTGAAATATGTGGTTGTTGCATCTTGTTGCACACATCTACTCAGGATGATGTAAAAATTATAATACATTCAAATCACATGTTCTCCACTCATCTCCATTCTATATGATAACACAAGTTCTATCAATATTTCGAAAAATCTAGTCATGCACTCCAAGACCAAGAACATACCCATTAAATACCATTTTCTATGAGAACAAGTGCTTGAACAAAAGGTTAAACTGGAGTATGTTCCCTCCAAAGAACAGGTTGTTGATATATTTACCAAACTGCTTCCCAAAGAAACATTGGAATATCTTAGAAAAAAAATCAGAGTATTTTTTGCATCATCGTACTATTAAATCCGATTTTCAGAGGAAGGCTCCTATACGTGGGTTTCATGAAAGATAGTCACGTATATATGCGAGTTTCTGTGGCTGCAGGAGCATATATGTTTTTCTAATAGAAAAATAGTGGTCAAACTCTGACATGGGTGCTCAGTCTAATATTGATGATTACAGTCTGCTGATATGCTTTGTTCATTGATTTTTATCTGACTGATGAAGATGCCTTGATGAATGATTTGTTGACAATGCACAGGTAGCACAGGTTCAAGGGGAGCATTAGCCTTCACAAACATTCTACATTGTTGGCATTATTGTTGCTAATTTCAACTATGGTTTCAGATATTCATCGTTGCAGAGGTCATGTAAATATATGGGGTGTAATATGTCTCCTTTTGTCATAGTATATTTTTGAATGAGTCCTATTGGACACATGATGTAATCTTTATCACCACTATGCACGGGAAGAATGAATTTATAATTTCTATATTTCAGTCATGTATAAATAATTGGTATATTCCCACTTGGTTGGGTGGATGAGTCAAATTTGGTGTATCGCCACTTGGTTCGATGATTGATGTATGTATGAGTCATTGTTGATAGGAAGGTTATACTCACATGGTTCAGTTATAAAGTCATGTTATTCTTTTGAAAAATATCTCTGCAGACTCTACATCTACTTACGGGGAGCATGGATAACATACTAATCTCAAAGGGGGAGAATACCTTGGTCTGTCCTTTTGACCTTGATGTGAAAAGGGGAGAGCATTTTGGTGTTGCTTGATATCTATAACAAGTTCCACAGCTTGAAGAAATCAACACCAATATGGTTTCTATCAAGTCCAAAGAGGGATATTGTTGCCATTATGATACAAGTGTTGTCCTTGATGGAAACTCACTTACAGGTCAGTTCAGATTTGATAAAGGGAAACTCACATTGTAACAGGTCAATTCAGAGGTAACAGGGCATTGGTATAGAAGAATATGAAGTTGGAATAAATGTATACTAATCAGAATCAAGAAGTTGAAGGAAAAGGATGTTGTAAGGAAGTTTAAGTTATATATGCCAGTTCATCTTGTCAAAGCAACATATACACACAGGTTCACAGAACAAAAAGAGCAAATACATATGCACGCACTTTCACAAGAAGAAAAGAGTGTATGGGTTGGAAAATAAAGGAAGTACAAGATTAAAGAATACCAAGGGTCAATACCATGGTATTAGCCCACAATATTGAGTGGAGTAATGACTATTTGATCTTGTCCAAGAATACCACAGGTTTTAAGTGTTGTTTTGGTCTGAGGTATTGAGAAATTCCAAAAACTATATAAGGAAGAGAAGATGAAAGGGCCAAGTGCATAAGTGAAAGGGTTTCTCAAAGATAATTCTACTAAAGTATATTTTATGTTGTAGGGATTATGATTATGATATAATTTGAAATATTTTTTGTACCTTGAATTCAATGATGGATCAGGATCATGAGACCTGAAATGACTTATAATTGAATGGTATGATATTGGTTGGGCTAGATACGATTGCTTACAGATGTTTTATTCTTTGAATGTCATGATATGGGTATGTGTGAAATCTAGAATAACAATGATGTTGTATGTTTGTATCTATAGATCTATACGCTAGTTCGTCTTGGTAAAGGAGTCGGTACATGTTGATTCAAAGCTTTCAAGTAGCGTACGCAAAAGAAAATCCTATTATTTAGAAATGACTGATCTATCTGATCAGTGCTCCTGGTTTATCGTTGATTGTCAATGATATCTTCTTAGATTTGAAAGTAGAACACAATACATAAGGAGATTGAGTTTGATTGACTGATTAATTAAGTGATAAGGGTGATATTTGTTGCTCACTATCTAGATCTTTGTAATTTGACAGTAGATGTTCAGAATATTACTGGTTGGTACAATGTTGATTCAGAAGTTTTTATGATTCAGTAGTTTTGGAGGTATACGCAGGTTTGGTTAAAGGAAGTAGCATATACACGCAGTTTCGGTTCATTAAAGTAATGTACACATTATGATGTATGATTGTTAAGGTTGTAGCTGGTTCTGAATGATGATGCATTTTTTCTGGGTTTAGCACAGTGTTCTAGTGGCAGTGATCTGATTGTTCAGATTGACTGATTATTGGTTGATGCATTTATTATTATAGAGTTTGAGCTTCAAAGTTTCATATGTGTCCAACATGAAAATTTGATGAAACAAGGCCTTCATATTGTGTTGTTGTGTACCAGGAGCATCCGGTTTGAAAATTTATGAAACGTGGTCCCTTGAGGAAGAGAGAAGGTCATAGCCTTTTGTAGGCTGGTTCCTACATACTATTAAACATACTAGTCAGTACAAGAGCTAGGGGGTTGTAGCTCCCTTCTAGTAGAAGCTGGAGAGTGAGAGAAGGTTATAGACTTATGCAAGTGGGTGCCTGCATACTGGTATGAGTCTACACCATTACACGATTGTAAACATACTTTCTTTATATTAAAAAGAAGACATAGATGACAATAGCAGGTGGTTTTTCTCTCACATTGTGTTTCCAACTTAAATCTTGGTGTTCATGTGAGTTGCTTATGTGTGATGTTTTATTATGTTATTACTACAAATAGTTATTATATAATAAAGTACTAATGCATTGACTAAGGATCAACACATGATGAATTAACTAAATCATACGTTCTCTAAGTATACATTGGTTTCCTTAGTCATAGCTTTTTGCACACGCAAGTTCGCTTCATTGAAGTAGCATATATGAATGTGATTGTGAAATTAAATGTTATTGAATTGTAAATATTGATTCACACCCGTGCCCCCCCCCCCTCTCAGTATTATTTCCAACACAAATAAATCCTTCAACTCCTATGCACCCTTTTTTAATTGATTCTTTCTTGGATATTTACCAAAATCTTACATTTCCTATGTTAGCGCTTGAAATTTCACCTCAGGCTGAGAAAGGCAACATCAAACCACTTAGCCTCGTAGCTAGCCCTACGGGGCAGGAGAGGGCTCTCTCCGGTATATCTCGGCAAAGGTCTTCAACAGGTAGAGATAACCAATAAAGAACAATGATTTTAGGCTAGTAAACTGATAAAAAGGTTTGATTTGGGATTTTTAGGGTTTTGGTGGAAAGTTGGGGAAAGGCAATTTTGGGTGTGGGGATTGGACACAGTTTTTGCAGGGGGTTCTTTGGGGCAAGGTAGGAGACTGTACTGATGCCTTTGAATTAAGTGAATGGATAGGAATGACCGGTGAGGAGCTAAAGAGAGTAAGAAACCTTCAAGGGTTCTCTTTAGACAGATGAAAACATAAATATTAAGCAAACTTAGAAGCAGAGCATGGCAATCATGAATTCTACTTTAACACTTCATTTGCCTAATTTGCAGAAGGAAAAGTAAGAAGATGAATCACATAACAAAATTACAAGTACAAAGAGAAACACACCATCAATACATGTAACCACAAGAATCCCAAAAAGGACTGCAAAACCCTGGTCTTTCTTCCTTTGCCAAAATTGCAGAGATACAATGAGTAATACAATAGAATCTTTCTCCCTCAATAGTCCAACCTCTCCAACCCCTGAAAATGACTAAGAAAATACATAATATAGGTAATATAACACCTTTTCTTGCCTCTAGGGGTCAAGCTCACTATCCTAGGAGCTGTTTCAACCAATTCTAAACTGAGCACTAAAAACTAGGCAGTCAAAACAACTTGCCTCTATAAACTAGGAAACCAATTCATTCATTAAATTTTTGCCTATCACATGAAAGAATCTTCTAGAAGAGATAAATAAGTGTCAAAATATAATAAAGTTACATCATTTACAACAAGGAGGATAAAAATTCACTCAAAAAAGTCAAATCCAGTCAAAACTGCGTTTTGCTGAGCTGTAGGTGGATTTCTGTGAAAAACTGCCCAACAGGTCGCACCCTAATCCTGAACATGTTGCGCTACTTTGGAGCTACTTTTGAGGCACTTCCAGGTGTCCAAATGAAGCAAAAGTGGACTTGTTGGAAAGGTCTGGATGTCTAATTTCCAACCCAAGTGGAAGTTCTGAATTTGGTGGTAATTTGCCCCTCCCAAATTGCAATCTCCCAAGACTGCTTCCTGTGTGTCAAAAAGGTGGCAGAAAGTCATTTTTTGCTTGTTTTTTGACCTTCTGGAGGCCCAAAACTTGGTGAAATTTCTTGGCAATTGCTGAACAAGTGTATCTTTGCATGAAAAATCCAAAAATTCTGATTTTTTCCAAAGAGGAGTTGCCCAACGAGAAGGTCGCGCGCGGCACGCGACCCGTTGGGGAGGAAAACCTGTGTTTGGCACAAAAAATTCACAATTGACAAAATTTTCTCCAAATTTCTTGAAATTTGGGCTGGGAGTCCCCAATCAAGTACCATGCTCAATCAAAGAGGCTTTGGCCAAAATTTGGAGTGGATCGGGCCTTTTCCGTCGTTTTAGTGCCTTGGCCAACCTCCTTGGATATGGCGATTGTATTTTTGACATTTCTCTAAAACCATGACACCTGTGTAAAACGTGAAGGAGGTTTTTCTTCTTTGGCATGTTGTGGACAAAAAAATCTCTCAGTTTTCCAAAATGCATCTTTGATTTCTCTGAAACATCTTTTGAGTGAAACTTATCCCGATGTGTGAAACAAGGAATTTTGTCGAAATGAAGCGAAATGAAGTGGATAAGGGGCTTCTAAATTCTTGGGGAAATTTTTGGAAGTAGGGAGGGATGTTAGGAAGTAGGGGAAAGTGGAATCTCAGAGATTGAGGGAGGGGAAGGGGTCCAAAAGGGCAAAACACAGGCCTAACCTAGAAAATTGCCAGGTTGTAGCTAGAAACTAGGGTTTGTGCAAAAATGAGGAATTTGGGGGATCTCAGTGATGGAAAGTGTTTGATAAGGTACATGAAGGATAGGGGAAGGTGTATGAACATCTGGATACAAGTTTTGCTAATAATTTGACCATTCAAGAGAAATTAGCTTTCAAAACCCTAGGAGAGGGAAATGACCTTGCCTAGGTGAAACTGAAGCATGAACAAGATGTAAAATGACTCATTAGACACTGAAATGATAATGAAAACCCTATGAATGATGATAAACTCAGCTAAATGGTGACATGGACCAACATTTGGGCAATTTTTAGAAGGAGTGAAAGCAAACCCTAGACCTAATGCCTGGTGACCAAATTTTGCTTGAAAACTCTTTGAAATGACAAAATTTGAGCTTGACACTCTGAGACCACTTTGTAAGAGCATATTTGATCACTGGAGGAAGGCTGGAAAGACTGACACTAACATCCTACACGAGCCAAAATCTTGGAGTCATTTTTACTTGATAATTCTGAGTTTCCTAAGACAACGCCACCTTATTACACTTCAATTTTCCGTGAAAAGTTTAGGAATGTCATCTCTATGGTCACATGTATGTTAGGCTACCCTATGATCATTGGGTCGATGAAGTAATATTCAGATTTATATCAGTGTTCTCTATGGGTAATAAACTCTAATTTATTTTCAACTACATTAAGTTTTTGGAAAATAGCATTCATGATCATTTGTTTAAGTTTTCAACTGAAGGTACTTTCAAACATCAGTCAGTCCTGGTGTACTTACTTGTGTTTCATAAATTACATGGGTTCAAGTTTCCATTTCATAAGTTATATACCTAAGTGAAGCCTTAGTTAGTAAGTCATTGGACTTCCTTGGTAAGGAAAAACACGAAAGAATATTCCTTCAGTGATTATGTAAATCAATTTTTTCATATGTATTTATGTCTTTTGAGCAGTGATGTTACACCAAGGATTTCAATGGAAATAAGAAGAATTATCCACCTCACTAAAATCTGAATATATCAATGTGAATTTCATCCCTACAGGTTATCAATATTTCTACTAATCGAAATCCTTCCTTAGAATACATCAAGCCAATGATAAACATCGATGACCTGCATTTTGTGTCTAGGAATAGAAAGTCCAATTCATGTTAAAGGCATAAATTGGCCATTCCATTGCCAATACTAGGGTATCAACAAAGGAGGAGGATATGTTATTAAAGAAAATTAAATTCAAATTGAGCTTTACTTGGTCCTATGTTTCCTTGGAGATTATTTCAAAGTTGAGAGTTGAGGAGAAAACAACTCCATATGTACATACAACCAGGTCAAAGATAGAGAAATATGAAAATGAATAAGAGTGGAAAGATAATACATTAGAAGAAAATGAAAAAGATATTGTTACTTTGGCATCTTCATAGACTCCAGTTCCATAAAAAAAAATCCAATAGACCAAGAGAAAGTTTGTCTCGTACAAACTCAAAAACCCAAGCTATAAGTTTCATAGTTTTCAAAAGGAGAAATAAGACAAACACTAATCAAGGATCTTGAGAGGATAATAGCTCACAAGAGAAAACCATAGTAGTGATGTTAGGATTTCCCACTACTTCTTTTCCACAAATTGAAGAAATTATAGACTCTCCTATATCCTTTGTTTCCCATGATACTACACAACAAAATATTTTTGCTAGATACATAGAGATAAAAAAGGAAGAATGTAGCATTGAAGGCCACCACTTATTCAGAATTCTGGAAGAAGCCTTCCATTACACAACAAATGCTTCTATATTCACTTAATACTGAGAAGGGAGAGTTTCAATTAGCTTTCTAGGAACCAAAAATTCTAGTCCCTAAGAGTGTAGAAGATTACAAAACCTCCATTTTTGCTTTTGATACCAAGCAAATTCATGCCATTAATCAAATTAACCTGCATTAGGAGGCTGGTGAAATGATATATTACACATGGATAAGTTTAACAATGAAAACATCCAAACTACAAGATTCCCTGGACAATATTCATTCACAATTGAATATGGGGAGAATGTCATCCTTGGCCAAAGATACCAAAATCAAAGCTCTTGAATATCTCATGATCAAGCTAGGATATTATCCTAGTAATATCAAAATGGTAGAAGAAATGATAAAAAATAAGAATGTTGACATTAAAGCATTGAGGAAGAAACTTAAGCTTTCTACTACTGAGCATCCATAAGCAAAGGAAGTTGGTCAGCTAGAAAGGGAGAAAGAAGGTATGTTCAAATTTATAGTTGAACAAAATGTTCAAATTTACAAAATGGAAACTGATATGGAATCAATCCTAAAGGAAAAACAGCAGAAAGTCATCCTTTCAGCTGCTATTTTTATAACCACTACTTCTACAGGATGTACATCTACGGCAACAACAATCATAGTAGAAACACAATCTACTGACTCAACAAAACAACTACCAAAGGCCATGGGATACTTATCTCTGAAAGATCAAGATATTGAAAAATAAAATATTCAACTTCAAAAGATCCATGAATAGAAGATTAAGTATGATAATGCATATTTAGATGAGATTCAAAAGAATTATAAATTTACACAAGAACTATAAGTTTATGAAAATGAACCCTTAATTGCACAAACCATTGCTCAGGCCAAAGAGAATATTTGGATAGACATTAATGTATCAGTGACTCAATTACCACCTTCAACTGAAATTATTTTTTGGTGGGAGGATTTATTGCAGAGGTCACAAGAAGAAGTAGCAGAAATAAAGAAGGACCTGGACCACAAACTTGGAGATGCTACAAGGATAATCAAATTCTAAACTCCAACACAAAATATGATCTTGAAGAATTAGGCATTAAAGACATAATTTAAGTTGTCTTGGAGACTAGAATGATTTTAACAAAGGTAAATTTAATTCTACAACTCGAGAACAAGTGCCAGAATTTAGAGGTTCAAATTAAGAAATTTCAAAGGAAATTCAATAATTTACCTCAGAAAGGATTTCTATCTTTGCATGATAGAAGTGGAAAATTGATCCCACTTGAAGAATATCAATGGAGGCTACATGATATAACAGTGGACAAGACGAAATTTTCCAAAATCATAGGAGTTATTAACGGGAAACCCTTCATTGAAGGTTTAATCTATGATTTATTAAGACAACATGAAATCAGGCATTTGTTTCTAGTTTCACCCACTTTTGACAAATATATTGAAGTTGATGAGTCATACAGAAAATTGTTAGAACTTTCTATCCTTAATGAAAATAGATGGGACAAAATGTGTGAACTCATCAAATAGAAACAAAATGAAACATTTCAAGAGCAGAAAACGCAATTTTAAAAGCAGATAGTAGAATTTCAGGGACAATCATCAGAAGAAACATATTTCTAGCTATATTCATCGACAACATCCCTTGAAATTAGTTCTGATCCACTAGATTTAGTTTTAGTTTTGTAATATCCAAAATATTGTGGATGAATACTTTGTAATAAATGTTGATTCGGATTTAGATATGTTAGAAAGTCAAACTCTATATATATTTTGTATTTTAAAGAAAATAGGGTTGAACCCTTGTGATGAACTAACAAACATGCTTGTAATTTTCTAAACTATTTCTTAGGATTAATAGAAGGACCTCAACTCATTTTGAACAGCTTGTGTATCTCTGTGAGTTCCTCTAGTATTCATTTATGTTATCATTTTATATTTTCTCTGAACATGTTTAAGGTAACATAGAAGTCTGGGTAATATTAGATTGAATATATCTCTATCTCAAAGCTCCTGCAAAGTTATCATTAATTAAAGAGATGAATTAACTGAAACTTTTTTTTTTTTGTTAATTCCTCTAAATTAATAAATTGTTTCCTTCTCTCATCTCTTACACATGTATTGTTTGGCTATAGAAATTTCTATATGTATCTACTTTATATAAGGAATTATATGTTTAGTTTGAATATTTAAAGAATTATGTATGTTCTTTACTTGTGCTTTTCATATCATTTTAAAGCTTAATTTTGTGAAGAGTGAAGAATCATCACTTTTGTTTTCTAAAACATAATTAAGGTTTAATTTATTTAAAAGTTTAAGAATTGGTCATCCATTGAAAATCAAAAACATCATTTTAGATTCTTTGACATAGTCCCTTAGCCTAGGACTATCTATAAAGGACAACAGAATATATGAGCACTCTCACCATGGAGAAACTTCTTAGGATTCTTATAGAATATTATATGTGAATTGGAGGGGAGAAATATAAATATAGTGTGTTTTTCTTGAAGGTCTCGAATAAAGCCAAATAACATGCCAAGAAACTAAATAAATTATGCAAGAAGCTCAAGGAAGAGGAAGAACAATCCAACACTGCATCAGATCAAGAATTGGATCAATTTGTTAGGAAGATAGATAGGGGTTCCAAAAAATACAAAGGAAAAATCACCTTAAAGTGTTTTAATTATGGAAGGGTTGGAAATTTTGCAGCAGATTGTCCATTCAGAAGAGGAAGAAAAAAGTAGAAGTAGAAAGTGACTCTCAAGAAGATAGTAGTGATCCATATTCATTTGACGAGGAGAATAATGAATGCATTCTTATAGTATTTGAGTCTAAATATCAATCCCATCTTGAAGAAGTAGTGATAGATTATGAAAGATATCTCATTAGTGCATTGGATGAGCTAAGAACGGAAAGAAACAAGAACAAATTGTTGAAGGAGGAAGTACACAAAATGAAAGAAGAAAAGAATCATATTGCTAATGATTCCTTGAAGGCACAAGTAGGCTAGCTTGAAAAGTTCAAAGAAACATTGGTTCAATAGCTAATGAATCAACAAAAAAAATTGGCCAAGTTGGAGGCATAGAATGAGTCATTAAAACCGAAGATATGTTGGATTTAGAGTCCATGCTCTAATGAATAAGACATAATTGATTTAAAAACACATTTGGATGAGGGAAAAAGGAAGGAGAAACTACTCACTAATAAACTAGGAGATTCGGAGAAAAAATTCCACAAATTTGAAGCAGAAGTTGTTTCCTTAAGGTAGGATATAAGAAAGGAAAAACTTAAGCATGCGTAAATAAAACATTTGTGAAGGGATATTGAGCCTTAAAAGTAATTCTCAATGTGCAAAGGTCTTTGGAGGACAAAAATATCATAGGGTTTGAAACTCCTAAACAAGAGGATAAAGGTAAACCAATCTCGAGCTATGAAAATGCTCTAAAAGGAAGAAATAATAAGGAAAATATTTCAGCCAACAAAAATTGGAATGAAGACAATGGTGTTCAATTAAATCAATAAAAAATCCTCATGGAGAATCCAAAAATAAGCAAGTAAAGAAAGAAAGGACTTTCAAATCTACTCCCTCACGGGGGCAACACAATGTCAGGTGTCCAACTTTATTTTTTGGGTATTGCTTTTCATGTCGTAACTTTAGACACAAGGTCATCAATTGTAGAATGATGTTTTTTGCCAAAATATATGTTGATATATCAATATATATTGAATCCTATAATACTTTTCATGCTAATAGTAAAAATATGTTTTCTCTAGTAATGAATGAGATCTAGTGTTTCAAATTTAACAACTCTAGCCATAAGGAAAGGGAATGCATATTCATTTTTCCAAATCCTTGTAATAAACATATTTATAGGAAGTCAAATGGATAAAAGGACCAAGGTTGATGATGTGTTCTTAAGTGATGGATTGCAATACAACCTTATCATTATGAGTCATATGTGTGATAATGGGGTTGATGTGATCTTCAAATCTAAATGAAATGAAATAAAAAATTCAAAATTAGGAAGGTTGGTGGAAAAAGAAATCAGAAATGATAGAAACATGTATATATTTGATGACACTATACATAAGTGTTCCATGAGAAAAATAAAAAAATTATGTTATGGCATAAAATATTTTGGTCATGTCAATTTTAACAACCTGGTCAACGACAACAAGATTGGAGCAGCTACAAGGTTACCTAAACTATCCACATTGAACAACGTTATGTGTGAGTCATGTAATCCTTGGAATCAAACAAGAGTGGAGTTAAAAATCAAGGAATGTTCAACCTCTAAACCATTGGAGCTAGTGCATATTGACATTTCTAGACTTAGAAGGAAACAGGGCCCAACAAGAGAAATGTATTTCAATTTATTTTTTGATGACTTCACAAGAGCCACCTAGATCATGCTCGTGAAGGAGAAACTAGATGCCTTTAACAAGTTTAAGTATTTTAAGGAACTAGTTGAGACTAAGAAATATTTAAAGATAAAGTGAAAAATATATGTTAGAGAAGGTGAGTACATGTCAAAAGAATTTTAAGAGTTTTGTGAAGAGAATCATATTAAGAGGCAGTTCTGGATTGCTAGAACACCTTAGAAAAATTAAGTGATCAAGAGGAAGACCAATTTAATCCAAGACATGGCATGAGTTATAATGGATAGTGTGAGTGTTTCAGATATCTATTCGAAAGAAGCCACTCAAATATCAATATATTTATCCAACAAGATTCTTTTTAGGCTTAATAGTGACACAACTCCCTATGAGTTGTGGGAAGGTATACCGACAAGACTATATCACTAAAAAGTCTTTGGGAGAAAGTGTTGCATAAAGAGAGATGATGACAAGATTGGGAAGTTTGAGTAACAAGTTGATCAAGGTGATTTTCTTGGCTATTCATTTGAAAGAAAGGGTTACAAATGCTAAAACAAGAGGACAAAAATGGAAGATGAGTGCATTGATGTTGTAGTGGATGAGGAATTTCCAAAATCTAATGATTCCAAATAATTTGCAGTTGATTATGAGGTTATAGAATGTGAGGACCAAGAAGAGTCAAACAAGGACGAGGAATAGGAAGAAGAAGAGAAGACCCTAACTACAGAGAAGGATCCACCAAGTGACATAAAAAAGAACCATCCTAAAACCAAATCCTTGGGAATAAAGAACTAAGAGTGCAAACAAGGAGAAATTATCAACCAACTCAAAGCAAATGCATTTTATTCTATTGTCCCAAATAGAGCCCAAGAATTTCCATGAGGATAGTGAATAAAAGAAATAGATCAAGGTAATGCATGAGGAGTTGGATAAAACTAAGAATAATAGAACATCAGAGCTCATGCGAAGGCCAAATGGCAATAACATTATTGGAGCCAAGTAGGTCCACAACAAAGGAGAAGGTTAAGTGGTGAGAAATAGGGCAAGACTAGAATGTAAAGGGTATAATTAGGTCTAAGGTATTGATTAGGACGATAAATTTACATTAGAAACAATATTAGATGTTATTAGAGTGTTCTTGGCATTGTCATGTTATAGCAATGTAAGCTTCCATCAAGTGGATGTCAATTCATCCTTGTTGAATGGAGAACAAGAAGAGGAATTATACATAGAACAAATAGAAGGATTTGAATTGACTGATGTTGAGAACCAAGTTCATAGGTTAAAAAGGACTCTCTAAGGGTTGAAACAAGCTCCAAGAGCCTGGTATGCAAAGTTAGACAAACATATACAACAACAAGGCTTGAAAAGACGGTCAACAAACAAAAATTTATACATCAAATTTGAAGGTGATCATTTTCTATTTATTGTCATGTATGTAGATAATATCATTTTTGGCAGCAATTGGAGGAGATGGGCCATATATTTTCTAAATACATGAAAAATGCGTCTGAAATGTCCATTTTGGGTGAGTTGACCTTGTTCCTTAGGCTGAAGTCACTCAAATAGATAAAGGAATAATCATCAATCAATCCAAGTACTTAGGATACAAATATAAGGATTTTGTCATGGAGGATTGCAAACCGATCAGAACACCTACAGTGATTGGATTTAAATCAGAAAATATGATGAATGTACTAATGCAAATCAATCCATTTAATGACCAATTATTGGTATCTTATTATTTCTAACAATTTTTAGACCTAACATAATGCAAGTTGGAGGGTTGGTTGTAATACTTCAGGTTGATCCCAAGGAGATTCATGTAAATGAAGTCAAAGGGATATTTAAATATCTATGAGTCACTCTTGAGTATGACCTATGGTACCCTAAAGGTAAATATTTTAGTTTTATTACTTATACTGATGCAGATTTTGATGGTAGAATTGATGATAGGAAAATCACTTCAGGAGCAACATTCTTTTTGGATAGTTTCTTGGTCTCTTGTGCAAGGAGAAAGAAAAGTTCTATTACATTTTCCACTATTGAAGCTAAATATTTTTGTTTTCAACCTATTTTTCTCCCTAGGGTCAGTTCCTTTGATACGTCATGTTGATTGACTTTTTTCTTAGGCCTCAAACCTTCTTTTTCCATTCATGACACCCAACTGCATGGATGATGACCTTATGAGAGCAATTGGAACCTTATAGTCATTAGAAGTGGGTAAGACAAAGGGATTCCAGAAAGAGGATAAAATTCAATTGCATGAACACCAAGATGTCAAAGAGGTGTTATACTATGGTATCCATGATTAGGTAATCTCTACCACCAAGCGACGACATGCATAAAGGAGAGTGGCTAAAGTTGCAACTTGATGGGGTCATACCTAAGGCAGAAATATGACACTAATTGTCCAAATGCAATGGAGACAACAAAAATTACCTATGCCTATATGTCAATAAAGGAAACATACCTCAGGCCCATTTTTGTAAATGAGATCCCAAAAAATGACACTAAAATATCACCCACCAATCCTCTTGCGAAACGAAAACTAGAAAAACAATTATAAAGCAAAAGACCCTCTCAAGCCCAAAAATTAAAAATGAAATATTCTCAAAGATGTGGAAAACATATTATAAAAGAAAATTATACCTCCTCATTCGGTCATTCTAATTGGGGAAGAAGAGGAGGAGAGAACTTCCAAGTTTGTTTTTTCTAGGGCAAGGACGAGCAAGAGGAGCCGAGGAAGTGGCATATTTATCCAAGTAAGTTGATTTCATTCCTTTGTGAAGAAGTAAAATGTGGGTTTCTTTGAACGTGGTTAATTTAGCATATATTTTTTAATCTCCTACGAGAAAAATGTTGTCAATTTCACACACACAAGGGAGAGATTTCGACTAGAATAAGCCAGTTTCACGCCTGCCAAGGAATGGGTGTCGTTGGGGTCGAAATCTGCTTATTGCAAGGTAGCGACCAAGGCTAAAATTTGAGTTTTTTTGGGTATTTTGGCCCCAAGTTTTATTTTCTTATTTTTTCAAGGGTTTTGTCTTTAAATGTTGCAACCATAACTAATCAACTTTTACTTATGGATGCAGGAGAAACCATGATGACATTGAGATAGAGACACCATAACACAAATAAGATTCAATCCATGGGACATATACCAATACTAAATGTCATAAGGGATTATGGATTATTGAAAAAATTTCGGATCCCCATCACGACCGACCAAACCATTCTTCTTATTGAAATAATTTGTTTGTGGGATGTAGATACCCAGCAATTCATTTTTGGCCTTGAGTCATTTTCCATGGGAGTGGAAGACATTTATTTCCTCACAGTATTTTCAAGATGAGGAGCTCTGGTAGTATTTTTAGGAGCCCAGAATACCAATGGAGATATAATTCAAAGTTTGAAGAACCAACATTGTAGGGAAGGTTTATGAGGATATAAAGACAAGATCCATATTGAGGACATAGAAGACTTAACCTTGTGGACATTGGCATATAGCCAATGAGTTGGGTAGTAGGCACTGAAGCTCCCCATATTATGACAAAATCACATTTCGAGCTATGTATTAGATGTGTAGAACCCACCCTATTTAATTGGTGTGAGGGAATGCTGGAAAATGTAAAAGAAAAACTAACGAAGATGAAGAGGGGGATAAACCAAATCTCTGGCTATGGGAGCTTGTTAGTGAGTTTATTTTTCTAGAATGTCCCAATCATGAGACCCATGATACTTGATTACATTGTAAATCCACCACCAACTGAACCTCAGATGATGAGGTGGTTCTTGATCATGCCTAGATAGGATGGAGTACATAGTAGCAGATCGTTCCCAGAAACATACTAGAAGTGGTTGAAAGTAGCTGCATTGGAAGTGGATGACTACTTGTATGAAAGAGTAGATTTCTAGGGATATCCATACATGGTCCTACCCCCTAGAGAGAATTCTTTTTATAGAGGTAAAAAAACAAAAAAGTTTAATTTTTTTTGGATTTTTTGGTATATACATACATACATACACACACACACACACACACACACACACACATATATATATATATATATATATGTATATATATGTGTGTGTGTGTGTGTGTGTGGAATGGGTACAAAGTTACTAACACATGGTAATTTTTGATATGAAGATGTGGCACCCACACATGATGTACACTATTATCCAGTGAGGAGACATATACCACCATCCCAAGCCCCAGTAACATCGACAATGAAGATAGAGGATGAGAACGAGTTGTTGTGGGAATTCACTCATAATTTCGAGGGGTTGACATTAGGTGTTCCTCGGAGGAGTATTACGAATACCCATCAACACAGGAAAAGGCATATAATTGGGGCATAGTCAGCTGTACATCACAACCTTCTCCACCACATTCTGAATGCGGTGTTATTTTACCATGAGCACCACTAAAGGGGAGTCAGTAGTATGGAGATGTGTGTTTTTTGATAGATCTACATATGTGTGTCATGGTAGCCAGGGCCTCAAATGCCTAGTTTTTTAACTATGTACCCAAAATTTTTGAGATATAAAAAAATGAGGTCCTTTATGTGTTTTTGTTGAAATAATGTGTATGTGAAATTAACGTTGAATGTATCATGTGCATGGGTAAAAGTTATTTATGTGAAAAATTCCAATATAATGCATAATTAGCTAATGAATTAGCCAATATTTCATGATATTTATGAATATGAATATAATCAACATAATCAAATAAACATTGTAAGAGACATACCCTCAAAAAATAACACAAGATAGTAAATTTCCTTACAGAATAGAGTTAGTGAAGCTCAAACACTAAAATATGTGATTCAAGGTGAACAACTAAGTGGTGTATGCCAATGGGACTAGACTCGGACAATAGCTCAATGAAAACAGCATGCATAGCCACATTTTTGGTAACTGACTGAAGATAGATACCCCGTGAACTCACTAACTCATTAGTGGTTGAAAATATGACCTAAGTGATGGAAGAACTACTTTGATTGTAACGACTTGCACCATATACAAAGCCTCTATAGGGAAGCGAGGGTATTGACATTTGTTCAAAAAATACCAGACACATGAGTCACACACAAAAACTATGGAAAATAATAAGACAAGCAAATAAAACATATCACATCCACACCTATATACAATATGTACAAGAGACCATGCAAAGAAAGTAAGCATAGTATTCTTTCAGGTAGAGCCCATTACGTGACTTTGGTAGTGGACTTCAATCACAATCAACTAACTTTTCATGCTCTTCATCATAAACAAAAACCATATTTCGTCCGGAAAATACACGAGGTCAAACATATTTATCCTATTGGGCCTTAACATGTTTCTTATGACTTTATTTATGGACCAGGGCGAGAAGGCATTGTTCATCGAGATGGTTTAGTTGTAAGAGGCATTCTTCCTTAGCCGAAGTGTGAGGGAGTAACTCGATAGCTAGTTCAAGGGAAGATATTTCACACTTGATAAGAAGAACTTACTCTACTCCATAAAACAATTTGAAAGGAGTAAAGGCTTGGCAGATTCCAACAAGGTTCGATATGCCCATAATGTAGAAAATACCATAAGGTACCAATTAAAATTATGTTTCCCCACCATCCATTTTAGCATGGTTTTAAAGTTTGATTGACAACCTGTACTTGGCAATTGGCTTTGAGGATAATAGGTTGTTGAGTGTCCATGGCAAAAAACTTACTCAAATGCTAGTTCCTACATCACATGGTTTTGGAAATGTTTACCATGATCAGTAATGATGCATTTAGGCACACAAAACTTGATGATGACATGATTAAAAAATAATAAGGAATCAATATTACCATCATTCAAACATGTAAGTATGGCCTTGGCCCATTTGGTAAAATTGTCAATAGCCACTATGATGTACTGATGACCTTCGGCAGACGGTGGGTTACATTGCATAAAATCTATTCCCCACTGTGTAAAATGTCCAATGGAAACTACTAGGTTCATCGGGGAAGGATGAGTGTGCATCTTACGAAAAAAATTTGATAGGGATGACACTTTTAGACTACTAAGATACAATCTTTAAAAAGTGAAGGCCAAACGCATCCTATATGCAATATTCTCTGAGTGGTGGTGAGCCCAAATAGATGACCGCCAAATGCCCCCAACATGGAAATAATTTAAGACATGTTATTCTTCTTCATGGGTGATGCATTGAAGTAACAAAATGTCAACACTATGATGGTAGAAAGTATCATCAACAATGAGATAGTGTTGAGACTGATGTCATATATGTTGACGGTCATCATGAGATAATTCAAGCTGAAAATGTTGTGTTTTGGAATACAAGAAGATGTCTCCATACCAAGGATCAGAAGTACTAATGAGGAAAAATGATTTGTCAAGTAGAGGATCAATGGCCACAACTTCCTCATCAATTTGAGGTAACTCAACAAGAAGCTCGACAAAATCTAAGGAACTTTTCGATTTAGCGATAGTGAACTCCAAATCGAACTCATGTAGGATAACAATCCACCTAGAGTACTTTCTCCCAATGATATGATGGCCAAGAATGTGCTTCACGGGTTTGGGTTCAACAGCGTCGATATTCTTTTGTAGTAAAATGTGATGCCTCAATCGTTGCATAATAATAAAAACTGCTAGGGAAAATTTCTCAACACGGAGTATCAAAGATTGAGACCTAAAAGGCCTTTGTTAAGATACTAAATAGGATTCTCATTTCCCATATTGACTTCTTGATTGAGGACCATAATTAAGGAATACTTTGAAGCTGTGAGATATAACATAAAATATCGGTTGTAGTTAGGAGGATTCAGTAATAGTGCAGACAAACAAATTCCTACTTAAGGGAATCAAATGAGCATTGGAATTGGTCGTCCCAAATGAAAGGTACTCCTTTATTCAACAGACACATGAAGCCTTGGGTAATGTGGACATAATTGGAAATGAATTGTTTTAATCATTTGGCTTTCCCTTCAAGTCCTTAAAGGTGGCGAATAGTATAAGGAGCAGCCAGATATATAATCACCTCAACCTTTGAGGGATCAACATGAATCCCTTCTTGAGAGACAATGAAGGGTAGAAATTGTCCTGATCATACACATAAAGCACAGTTGTGTGGATTAAGCTTGATATTGTAATAACAACATTGGAGAAAAAATTCTCTAGGGTGTGCAGGATGATCCTCACGAAGCAAAGAATGAGCAATAAGGTCATTAAGATAAAATTAAATGATGTGCTTGATATCGTGAAAGTAGCACTTGAATTTTTGAGATGAAAGGGTTGTTTATAATAAGCAAATTTACCACACAGGAAGATAAAATAAGTTTTATGCTGGTCCTCAGATTTTATTTTAATCTGGTTATAGCCTAAAAAGCCATCCATAAAAGAGAAGCCAAAATTGCTAGCACGTGGGTCGATAATTTGGTCAATAAAAGCCATAGGATAATTATTTTTTGAGAACTCTAGGTTCAAGCCATGGTAGTCTAAAAAAAATCAAATATTTCCCTGTTTCTTATCAATTGAAATGGGATAAGAGACCCATTTCATCAAAGGCAAAAGATAGGTAAAACCACATATAGAAGTTTTTGGACTTCAGCTTTGATAGCATCTTCCTTACATGGGTTTACCAGCTAAAGTTTCTATCCAACAACCTTAACTCTAGGATAGGTCTTAATCTGATGTTGTATAACTTGTAGATAACTACCAAGAATTTTGTCATAATACCAAGCAAAAACACAGTGGAATTATTTGAAAATGGAAGTATAAGTGTCAATCTTGGAAGAAGTGCAATCAACCTCAATCAGTATATTTTCCGCGACACTTGGTCTCATGGAAATATTGATCAGAATCCTAATAGACATATTAGCCAAGTTTCCTTCAGAAGAAATAGAAAAATCCATGTGAAGTTTAGGGAAACATTGACATTTCCAGAGGAAACTAGGTTTTGGCTACACATGTCCAAACTCTCTACATGGGGAAAGAAGGAAGAGCGATGATGAATAGATCCCCAAGGACGATTGGAAATTGACATGACTTATTTAATAGATTCATATTATTGTAACGGGAAGTCGAGGAAGTCACAAGAGAGGGGACAATCAATGGCCCAAGAAGGCAGAGGGTAACCATTGGGTGGTACCAAAATGGCATCACTAGACTCATCACATGATGGGGCCAACATGATAGCCTGGTAAGAAAGTGTCATTGGAGCTAAAGGCATATTATCACGATATTTATCAACATCTAATTCATATGGCACCACCCAATGATCGTCAAGAATATTGGGTCGATGGGTGCAAGAAGATATCATATGGACATGAACAATGGTAGATGTAGAGGAAGTGCTAGGCAGGGGTAGTTGATGAAAAGCACACATAAGGATGAAGTTTTGGATATCCCCACACAACCACTTTGAAATTGACTTGGGTTATCTCCCATGAGTGAAACTGAATTTCCATAGTAGAAATTTGAGCTAATGGCACGTAATACTCAAGTTGGTCAATGGTAACAATATTTACTTCATGAGGAAAGAAATGTACATAGAACATGGATGAGACAACTACAGTCATTGCATAAAACCAACTATGGTTGAGAAGCAGGTTATAATCCAAAGTGGCATCAATAACTTCAACATTGACATAAATGGTTGTACCTCCTAGCTCAATGGAAAACTTGTGAACAACTTACTTGGGTAAAAAATTATGCCCATCAAAGACTTGAATATTTGAGTGGGATGTCATGTGCATTGGAGAGAGGAGATCCTTCCAGCAAGATGCTAACATGACATAAGTGGAAGAGCCTTCATCCACAAAGGTGTGATGGGTATTCTTATGGAAAATATGCACAGTAATATAAAAAGAGATCTAGTGGGAAAGCTAAATACAAACCTTGTCAGCATTCAATGTAATGAGGTTAGAGTCAGATGGATATACTCTACCGATCCTAGAGAATAATGCCTTACACTATTGAGGAAAACATTGTAAAATCTCAAAGGTATACATGGAAAAACAAGTCTGGGAAAGATCTTCAACAATATTGTAGTGCTGAGTGGCTCAAGTAGAAGGATTATGTGTTGTCTTACAAATGAAACCCTTGGGGCGGGGGGTGATAAACATGCTCCATAGGTTTATATAACATGAGATGTCAAACACTTCCCCTCATTCATCACCAATATTCAAGCCTCATATGCATGATTTTACAACATTATGTATTTCATGCTAAAATCGCACAAGATCCCATCAGTTAGCTCACTCGCTGAATCCAAACGAAGGAATCAGGTTAGGCTAAAGGTTGAAAAATACTTGGCCCATTTTATACAGATCGCTACCAAGGAATATCTTGAAGTGAATAGGAAGAACATGCAAAAGTATATTGGCCGGTCCATCTAGATAAGTACTATGATGTTCATATTAGAGAAGGAAACTGAGACGGGTTCCAAATCAGTGTACCTAGATGCCAAGGAGGATAGAGTCCACTTTCATCTTGATCCCATTGCAAATTTTCTCGAAGTCATCACGCAATACAAATCTTGCCATTGTCATGTGACAAAGAACCTACAAGTCAAATTTGCTGAGTTGGATTTTCCCCAAACTTAAGATTAACTTATTTGTCTTATTAAGTTCTCTAGTTGGCTCTACCAAATTTTGTCCTATATGGATACAAGTATATTCTAATATTCTTTTGTAATTAATTTTTAAGTGGAATTCCAAGTGTCAATCATGGAATGTGAAGAGTCATTTTGTAATTTAGTTGAATACTCATTAGAGAAGTCCAAGAGTCACAAAAGGGAGATGAATATTCACCCCTTATGTTATAAATATGTTCTCATAACTCATGTAAATGGATTTTTGGAGCACAAGCTTTTGGCTATGGTTTTAGCTTAGGATCAGGATCTTGAGAGTTTGTTGAGAGCCTTGGCTTCTCTCTAGCATAAAGGGAGTACCTTCCTTTGGAGGAGAAAGTGTAGACTTCATGCTCCACTATTGGGGCTAATGGTTCGTCAATGGTATATGTATGTTTGGAACTTTACCTTTAATAAAAGCTCAAAGCTAACACATTTTCATTCATATGTTGTGAATATAGAAGGACTATTATTGTCATGTTTGCAATATATGCTATTTCACTTATGCTAACGCTTATGAACTATTTTGTTTGCAATAGTATGAATCTTGTTGAATGTGTGTTGCTGTATGTTTCAATCATGGTTAACTTGTGAACTATTTTGTAGGCTAATTAGTGATGTATTTATGCTCATGTGTTCCTTTCAAGTTCTATACTATTATACGATTCTAAGTGATCCAAGTGGATCTTTAGAAAAGTACCAGTGGCATGGTGAAAGGATCAAAAATCAAGGAGGCAGGATTTGGATAAACTTGGCATCAGATCAAAGTGCTCTTCATCTTGATTCCAACGGTGTGAACAACACTCAAATCTAAGTCTAGATGACAAAGTTAGAACAAGTCAAAGTTTGAGTTTGACTTGTATAGGTTGTAGGGAGAAGATGACATGGAAAAGTTTCAAGGAATGAGGGAGCGCCACGTGGCAAGTTTCCACTAGGCCCTGCATATCACATATCGATGAAAAGGAGGAGCAGCTTAAGGAAAATTGGCCCCTGGCATTGCAAGCTGTGGTTGTGATATTGCATATCGCAGGGTCGAGGAGGAACAAAATGGTTAAGAATCAGCCCTAGTGAAGACCCATTTGCGATGCGATATTATCACATATCGCGATCGTAGAAAAGGGAATGGTGTTACAAAAGGCCTCGATGGAGAGCATTGATTGCGATTTTGCGATAGGCACTGATTGCGATTTTGCAATGGGGGCCAAACCTGAAGTGTTATATTTTATCATTTATAAATCTCGGCAGGTCTACCATACCGTAGAGCACTGGAGCTGGGTTGATAGATTGATTGATCCGAATCGGATCCATTAAAAATAATAAAGATTCCATGACTGTATCAAAATAGGCCAGACTTCGACTTTGTGAACAAAGAGCAATTAGGAAGACCTCTGACAGTGGCAATTTGTAGCCAATGAGGAACAACGAGCACCTCGGTCAAAGCACGATAACCAAGGCCCATGGAGACCGCGTAGGAGGAAAAATTGGCACTTGGGAAGACCAGATCGGGAAAAGGAGGTTGTTTCTGATGCACAATTAGCGCTTCGTTGGGCAAAACCCCTAGAGAAGGACAATGCCTCAAAACGCTCAGTCGCATGGAAGCTGGGAAAACCGTGGGGAAAGTGCTAAGGTGAAAGACGGGTCCCATGCTCCAAAACTGATAGTATATCGGGGTATCCTTGGGTGGTAAGTGGATTTGGAGAAAAACAAGTGATTCCATTCAACGCTTGACACGTGGCAGGCAGATGACAAAGAAAACCACTACTCATCGCGTGCTAACAGTTGAGCGAGTCAATCGTGCGAAATGAGAAAATGTCATAGGACTTAGGGCCTCCAGATATAATGATGGAGATCATGACCGATGGAGGAACTGGATTTGACAGGTGATTAAGCTACGAAATAAATAATTCTAAAGTCTAATTTAATGCTAAGATGGCAGATGAGTCATTCCATAGCGTAACTGGAAAATAAAACCGACAAGGAAGAGCTGGCGAAGTTCGCGAGAGGACAAGTGGCCACTCCCTGTGAGTCGTTGACGAAGACATAGAGACAGGGAACTCCAAGCGAGCAGTAGCAGGCGATCTGACAAGGGTGGAAGAGGAAGTGAATAGTAAAAGACAGATTGGCTTTAAAGCCATGAATAGATAGAACAGAGGACACTGAGAGGAGAAGTGAATGAAGACAGAGAAAAGAAAATATAGTAAACAAAAAAGCAAAAAGACAGAGAGTCGAGATGACCTGCAGTATAAGGCAGCATCGAGTAGACAGAAAACTTGAGAGGTTCAAGCAATCCCTTAGAGGATTTTTCAGGAATTGAGCACCACATTGGGCTCCTCCCATTAAAGACCAAAGAGGTCAAGACTTGGATAGGAAAAGAGCCTGTGCACTCTAGTGGCTTGGGGAATCCAAGAACCACCCTGCCAATCAGTTTTGTTCAGGAGCCTCAGATTGAGCTCCTCATTATAATTCTCTACTTTAAAGACACAATAAAAGAAGGCCACCACTAAACCTGGACCGGAGATGTAGCCCTGGAGAATAGGGTGAACTCCTTATTAACTGTTGTGTTCTTGTATTTGCTTACTGTGTTTCTCTCACTGTTTTCCATTTTCCAATGTTTGCATATTTTTCAATTTGATCGATCCATTGCCTAAAATGACATAGAAAGACATTAGAACATGAGTCTGTAATACCTTCATTCATTAATAACTTAACTGAGGTCACTCAAGAGTGATTTTCAGATCAAGTGGTACTAGAGCTCTAGGCTATAAGGTTAGACAAGCTTGTGTTGGTTTAGCTGTTGAATGCTAACTAGATCAAAGCTCAAATTATGAGAAGGAGAGTTGATCGAAACTAATCCTAAAATTGGGAGAGTCTATCCTTGGAAGACGATGTCAGAGGAAGGTCCTATGGGGCTAGACCCTCAATTCATAGACAGTTTCCTAGCCATAAAGTCCATGGTAGAAGAAATGTATAGGGACTTTAGAAAACATAAGGATGAAGATTCATCAGGCTCTAAGCAAGACAAAGGAGAATATGGGTCACATTCCCATGACCACTCAAAAGGAAAAGGGAAAGAGGAAAGATTTCTCACACCTCCTAATAGCCCTGAACACAAAAATAAAGCATCTTTGATCAAACTAGATGTTAAATTTGATATACCTATATATGATGGAGAGTTAAATGCAAAAAAGTTGGACAATTGGATTAGACAAATTGATGTGTATTGTAGAGTGCAGAATATCGACTCAGAAAAGAGCAAGATTCAGCTGGCAAGCCTATGCCTTGGAGCCACTGCCTTGGTTTGGTTGGAAGGTAGAACCCAAGCTAGCATTAAAAGACATGGTAAGACTATCTCTGTCTCGACTGAATTTGTTTATACAATCAAAAAGCAATTCTATCCATTGGCATATATGCAACAAGCCATAATGAGTTGGCAGACTCTTCGACAATTGAAAGGGCAATGTGTGAAAGGGTACACTCAAGAGTTTAGAAAGATATCATTGATTCTAGGAATCTCATTAGACTCACCAGAGACTCTATTGAAGTACATTGGTGGTCTACACAGCTACATGGGGCACACCATCCTCATGTTTAATCACACTAGTATAGATGAGGTATCTATAAAATCTACTCATCTAGAAGCTAGAGGAAAGAATGGAAGTCTAGAATTTGGGGGATCATCCCAACCCACTGCAAGCAAGAGCAAGGAGAAAAGAAAGTAGAAATGGAAAGCAAGGAAGGTTAGCACTACACAGAAAATCAAGGCTTCATGCACTCACTATAAAAAGGATGGGCATGCCGATGAGCACTGTTGGATTCTGCATCCAAAGTTGACTCCTAAGAAGTTCGAAGGCAAGAAGAAGAAAATTTCTGCAGCTATTCAGAAAGATTTGGGGTCAGACTTAGGAGATGAAACAACCATTGCAGCCACAGGTATAAAATGTAAGAATTCTGAATCATCTACTAGTAATTCTGCACAATCTATTATTGATGAAAAAAATGAGAGAAAAAGACATGAGCTTTTCCATATTTGAGTTATTTCCAAACATCAAAAGATTGATACTTTGTTTGATAGTGGCTCACAAGTAAATTTGATTTCTATAGCAATTGTAAACAAATTGGGATTAGCAACTACACCTCACAAGAAACCATACACATTAGGATGGTTGAATGGTAAAGCACAACTACAAGTGACTAGACAGTGCAAACTCAAGTTTTCTTTTGGGTCAGCATTTGTAGATGAGGTTGAGTTAGACATAGTTTCTTTAGATATATGTGGAATTGTTTTAGGAAGTCCTTACTTGTATGATAGGAAAGCTATTTTCTATAGAGCTGAGAACAAGTATCTACTTGTTAAAGATGGAATCAAATACTTTGTAAGAGCTCATAAGCTCAAGAATAATGATACTCTCATAAACTTAGGGAAGATGAAAAGAATGATAAATTCATGCAAACAATTCTTACTGATGGTTGTAAAGGAAAAGAAACTTGATAAAACCAATTTATTTGAGGGTTGTAATGCTAAGCAACAAGCTGATTTAGAAAAGGTTGTTTCAGAGTGTGATATCTTGTTTCAAGAACCTAAAGGTCTGCCACCCAAAAAGGAAATAGTGCATGATATTATTTTGCAGCAAGATGCTCCATTGCCTAACATTGGAGTGTACAGGTTGTCTTCTTTAGATAATGCTGAAATCAAGAAGCAGGTGCAGGAGTTGCTCAAGAAAGGGTTCATTAGGCCTAGCACATCACCATGTGGGTCACCAATCGTTTTGGTGAGAAAGAAAGATGGCTCATGGAGAATGTGCATTGATTACCAAGCACTCAATAAGATAACAATAAAAAATTTGTTATCCCCTTCCTCGCATAGATGATCTTTTAGATCAATTGAAGGAAGCTTTTTATTTCTCCAAGCTAGACTTGCACAGTGGATACCATCAGGTCAGAGTTGCAGAACAAGATGCATGGAAGACTGCTTTCAAAACAAAGCAGGGATTATATGAGTGGTTGGTTATGCCTTTTGGCTTAACTAATGCTCTTGCTACTTTCATGATATTAAAATGATGTACTTAGACCTTTTCTTGATGATTTTGTTATTGTGTATCTGGATGACATTCTGATTTTTAGCAAAATGTGGGAAGAACACTTAAAGCATGTTAAATAGATATTAGATGTTTTGCAAAGAGAAAAACTTCATGGTAAACTCTCAAAATGTGAATTTGGCAAAACGTCTCTGAATTATTTGGGTCATATAGTAGGGGGTGGTGAATTGAAGATAGATCCCTCTAAGGTGGCAGTCATTGTGAACTGGCCTAAACCCAAATCTGCTATGGAAGTTAGAAGCTTCTTAAGAGCGGCACAATATTGGAGGAAGTTCATTTCTAACTTTTCCTCAATTGTAGCTTCCTTACATGCTTTAACAAGATTGAACAAGGTGTTTCATTGGGGAGGCAAACAGCAGAAAGCCTTTGACACCTTGAAAGAAAAGATTAGTATAGCACCTGTACTAGAACTGCCTAATCTTCAAAGACCATTTAAGATCCAAACAGATGCCAGTGACTATGCCATGGGATCAGTGTTGACACAGCATGGTAAACCCATATGTTATCATTCTGAGACTTTTAATCCTATAGTAGTTAACTATCATACAAATGATAGAGAATTGTATGCATTAGTACAGAGTGTGAAAAAGTGGAAACATTACTTAATGGGCAAAGAGACAGTAATACATATTGATCATCAACCACTTCAATACCTACACTACCAAACTAAGTTGCAGCAATCAAGACACTACAGAAGGATGGGTTTTCTACAAAAGTTTCATTTAGTCATCAGATATAAAAAGGGCATACATAATAAAGTTTCAGATATGTTATCTAGACCCATTATAAATGCATCTACTATACTTAAGCATAATTCTGTGCTACATGAAAGCTACATTGAACAATATGCTCAAGATATAGACTTTAAAGATGTATATGCAACTTTAAGTCAAGACAAACAAGTAGAAGAATTGGATTATCATGTAAAGGACCGACTCTTATACCATTGTGGGAAGTTATGCATTCCACAAACTGAAAGAGTAAAGATAATTAGAGAAGCACACACTTCTTTGATATCGGGTCACTTTGGGGTAAGTAAAATAGTTGCACAGCTACAAAGATTTTGTTATTGGCCAAAAATGAATGAGACAGTTTCTAGATATTTAAGGGGGTGTACTATGTGTGCTAAAAGCAAGCCCAGCAATAGAAAACTAGGCTTGTACACTCCATTACCAGTTCCTTCTCACCCTTGGGAAAGTGTTTCCATGGATTTTGTTGGAGGACTGCCTAAATCTAGGAAAGGTCATGATTACCTGTATGTTGTTGTGGATAGGTTCAGCGAAATGTGTATCCTGATACCTTGTAATAAACAGATTACAACTGAACAAACTGGAAAACTGTTATTTGAACATGTATGGGTTCATTTTGGACTACCCACTTCCATTGTATTTGATCGAGACACTGGATTTGTGGGGAAGTTTTGGTCAAGTCTATGGGAATTGATGGACACCAAACTAAAGAAAAGCACAACTTTTCATCCACAAACTGATGGCTAGACAGAAGTAGTTAATAGGATAGTGATCCAGTTACTCAGAGGATATTGCAACAAACATCCTAAGCTTTGGGATGAACATTTGTGTTATGTGTAGCATGCTTACAATAGAGCAAAACATTCTTCCACATAGAGATCTCCTTTTGAGACCTGTTTTGGTTTCACCCCAAGGTCTCCTTTGGATTTTGTCTTTGGTAAAGATACCGCAGTTGAGGGACACAGTGATGTGGACAGGGCAACTAGGTTCATTGAACAAATCCAAGAAATCTACCAGGTAGTACAGGAACAACTGTAGAAGAACCAAGCCAAATACAATGCTAGGCATGACAAGCATCGGATGGAGCATAGTTTCCAAGTTGGTGACCAAGTATGGCTATATATCAGCAAGGACATGAGGCAAGGTGAAGGTAAAAAGCTAAAGCCCATCAGGTATGGACCTTTCAAAATACTTGAGAAGATTGGTGAAAATTATTTTTGCCTTGATCTACCAGCTTATATGCACATCTACTTAGTCATGAATGCAGATTGCTTGAGATTGTTTGAACCCTCACTAATTGAGGATCCCGAAGAGCAGAGTCAGTTGCCTTCTATTGATGAACTGCTACCTGAATCCCTTAATGAATTGCAGGAGGACATAGTTCTGGACAGGATGGTGGGGACGACGCGTAGATGAGATGTTGAGTACCTCAGAATTAGGCTCAAGGGTTCAAAGCTAAGCAGTGCAAAGTGGATAGAGGTTGGACGAGTGAGACAACTATACCCTCACTTAGTCGATGCTTGAAAACCAACTTTTGGTGGTCCAAAAGCTTTTTCAGCGGGAAGGTTGTGATCCGAATCGGATCCATGAAAAATAATCAAGATGCCATGATTGTATCAAAACAGGACAAACTTCAAATTTGTGAACAAAGAGCAATCAGGAAGACCTCTGACAGTGGCAGTTTGCAGCTAGCAAGGAACAACGAGGACCTCGGTCAAAGCGCACTGACCGAGGCCCATGGAGACCGTGCAGGAGGCAAAACTGGCACCTGGGAAGCCCGGATCAGGAAAAGGAGGTCGTTTCTGATGCGAAATTAGAACCATCGCTTGGTAAAACCCCTCAAGAAGGAAAAATCCCCAAAATGCTTGGTCGCATGGAAGCCCAGAAAACAGTGGGGAAAGTGATAAGGCGAAAGGCGGGTCCCATGCTCCAAAACGAACAGTATATCAGGGGCATCCTTGGGCAATAAGTAGATTTGGAGAAAAACAAGTGATTCCATTTAGTGCCTGATGTGTGGCAGGTGGATGAGAGAGAAAACCACCACTCATCATGTGCTAACGGTCGAGTCAGTCAACCACGCGAAATGAGCAAATGTCGTAGGATTTGGGGGCTCCAGATTTGATGGCAAGATCGTGCCCGATGGAGGAACCAGATTTGACACGGGATTGAGCCATGGCATAAAGAATTATGAAGTCTGATTTGATGCTGAGATGGTTGATGAGTCATTCCATAGCGTAACTGGAACACTGAACCGACGGGGAAGAGCTAGCGCAGTTCACGAGACGACAAGTGGCCACTCTCTGTGAGTCGTTGACAAAGACGCAGAGATAGCGAACTCCAACCGAGAAGTAGCAGGCGTTTCGATGGGGGTGGAAGACGAAGTGAACAGTCAGAGATGGATTGGATTTAAAGCAATGAATAGACAGAACAGAGGACATCGAGAGGAGAAGAGAGTGAAGACAGAGAAAGGAAGAGATAGTAAAGCAAAAAGCAGAAAGACGGAGAGCCAAGCTGACCTGCAGCATAAGGCAGCATCGAGCAGACAGAAAGCTTGAGAGGTTCAAGCAATCCCTGAGAGGATCTGTCGGGAACTGAGCACCACATTAGGCTCCTCCCATTAAAGACCAAAGAGGTCAAGAATTGGATAGGAAAAGAGCCTGTGCACTATAATGGCTTAGGGAATCGAAGAACCACCCTGCCAAGTAGTTCTGTTCAGGAGACTCAGATTGAGCTCCTCATTGTAATTCTCTACTTTAAAGACACAATAAATTAAGGCCACCACTGAAGCTGGACCGAAGATGTAGCCCTAGAGAATAGGGTGAACTCCTTATTAACGGTTCTGTTCTTGTATTTTCTTACTATGTTTCTCTTACCGTTTTCCATTTTCCAGTGTCTGTGTATTTTCCAATCTGACTGATCCGTTGCCTAAAATGACATAGACACACATCAACACATGAGTCTGTAATACCTTCATTCATTAATAACTTAATTGAGGTCACTCAAGAGTGATTTTCAGATCACTGATAGGTTCCACGCCACTTCTGATTTGCGGGGAGGATCCAGATGCGATATTTTTTATGATGCGTTCTATAAATTTGGTAGGTCCATATATCGTAGGATGCTTGTGTCTTGGCTTGGATTGTCTGTCAATAAGTTGGAAATGCAAAAAAACATGACACCGAGACTCATGCGCACTTGATATGGGTTTTCCTTGCTGGAAAGGGGCTTCAATATGGTGGTAAGGTTGTTGTCGTGAATCCTTCCAGCCCGATTCCACCTGCTAACTTGGGTTCTTATGTTAGAACTACCCCGATTTTGAGGGATGTCTCCATGCTTATATATATACAACTGTTTGTTTCGAGAGAAAGTGGAGAGGATTAGTCGAATACTCGGAATCTATTCCACGCAATAGACCCTGGCACTGGTAGCAAGTCGAAACCTTTCCTTGAGCAGCAAGGAGGTTCTGAGAAGGTTATAGAAGGCCTGATTATCCAAATTGGGAGTTTGGATAGGCATTTTTGCACAATTTTTTTTGAATCTGAGCTCTCCATTCTCCGCCCATATTGAAACTTGTAGGTATCAGAGTTTTCGTTACTTTTCACTTGTACTTTTTATCTCTTTTATGCCACTAATAGAAAGAAGAACTCCCCACTATTGAGCAGGGCCTGGAGATGTAGTTTGAATTGGACGAACTATGTAATAAAATTATTCTGTCATGCTTAATGTGTTCTTCTGATTATTTCTGCATTGTTTATATGCTTTTAAGTTCCATGGTTAATTAACAATGTTATATGTAGTTTGGTATCAGAGTGTTGGAAATAATACTGAGAGGGGGGGGGGGGTGAATCAGTATTATCAGATCAATAAAACTTTTTCAATGCTTAGAAACATATATGCTACTTCAGTTAAGTGAACCGGTGTGTACACGCTACTATGTCTAAAGAAACCAGCGTATAACCATAAATCTTATAATTCAGTTAGTTTATCTCCAGTTAAATGCATCAGGACATTATTCATCATATTAAGAGTAAACAGATGCAGTATAGCAGAACAGATCATCACACAAAAGCCACACACATGAACACCATGATATAAGGTGGAAACCCAATGTGGGTGAAAACCACCTCCTGCAAGTTGTCTCTATCTTTCTTTAATAAGAACTTTAGTTTACAATATTTTGTACTGGTGCAGCCTTATACCAGTACGCAGGCTACAACCTGTAGAAGGCTTCAACCTTCTCTCGTTCTCCAAACTTCCTTGGAAGGGAGCTCCAACCCCCTTTGCTCTTGTACTAGCTAAGATACTAGTACGTAGGTGCTGGCCTACAATCTTCTTTCCTTCAGGTACCACTTTTCATCAATTTTCAGACTGGATACTCCTGAAGCACAACATTACAATCTGAAGACCATGATTCATTCACAAATCATGAAACAACCAATACTAGCATCATCAATCTTTGAATTACTGAACCACTGAAACCCTGTCAAACCCAGTCACCAGAACACAGAGCAGACTACAGAACTCTGCAATAACAGTCAGATCCAGCTGCAACCCAAAAATCAATCTCCAAAAGGTATACGCTACTATAATGAAGGCAATCCGCGTATACACGCGGTTTTACCAAAGACAACCTGCGTACAGATCTAAAAATAATTTTTCATAACTTGCAGCTATACCAGATTTCAGTTATACCCAGAACATAACATTGCGTCAGTATGTAGATCTAGAAATACACATAACCAACCATATAAAGATAGTTCATTTCAAACCATTTGATCCCGATCTCTCCTTAGATCTAGTTCTCCATCAACCGGTGAGATCTCTCCTTAGCTCAGATCAAGCAATACCTCATCAACCAATAACCTGCATACTGGATCTAATACTTCATCAGATATTCAAGACTTTTCAGATGCACTTGCCTAATGATTTCCTTCTCCTTATATAGCCTTAGGCCTTGTTCAATACCAAGAGCCAAAACCATAGAAATCCAATACCATCATCTTCAAAACTAGGGATCAACACGTTCGTCGAGACATCAAGGTCCAAAATCATAGGCACAACTTCCAAGGAATAACCGCCGTGGACCAAAGAGAAGTTTTCCACATACACGCGCTTTTACTGAAGCCAACCAGCGTGTACACGCGACTTGATATATAGAGAACCTGCGTATATGAACTTTCTTGGCATGCTGTACTAAGATCTGTCCTCTGATTACTTGTACCAACCTCTGAGCACCTGTACCAACCTCTGAGTGAGTTGCCATCAAGGACAACACTTGAATCATAATGCCAACAATCTCCCCCTTTGGACTTGATGGCAACCACCACACCAAGTCACTCTCCCCCTTTGACATCAAGGGCAAAGGGCTGTGCTCCCCCTGAGTACATGCTGATATCTTTGCTTGGCTGTGCTGAAACATGCTTCCTCTGACTGTAGGCAAGATCTGCAAAAGATGTTCTTCAAAGGAACCAAGACTTATACACCATAAGGGACCTTCCTATTACCAAAAGACTCAATACATACATCCATACTCCCAACCAAGAGGGGATACATCAGAAACAACCAATTATATTACATCATTCATCCCAGGCATAGTGGGGAAACCAACATAGGCCGTTACATGACCTTGACACCATAAAAGAGATATCACAGAAGAGATACATGACATAGAGACAACAAATCTAGACCAAGACTTATGAAAGTCACAAGCAGCATCTGATACACATCTTTTAGATCAGCAACCAAGATTTTCTTCTGAGCTCCTTCTCCTGAAACCAACAACAGTTGTGTACTAGAACCAAAAGCATCTAAATGCCAACAATGCTTTATGAGACTTTAATCTGCTCCCCCTGAACCTGTGCCTGCTGCTCCCCCTGAACCTGTGCCTGAAGAATTCTGGCATACCCATCTCAGACCTTCTCCGACCGGAGTCTGCCCTTGCTGTTCAGAACTCCATATACGCGACTTCCTCTGCAGAAAACGGCGTATGCACGCGGATATGCTTTCTGCAACACGCGTACACCATATACGCGACTTTCCCAGCATAATTCGGCGTATATACGCGTATATCCCTTACGTAACTTGCGTATACCAACTTTTCTGTAGAACAGATAAGCTTCAACAGCAGGATGAAGCATCAAATACTCCCAGCTTTTGTCTGAGATATTCAAAAGTTTCCCTGGGCAGTGGTTTTGTGAGAATATCAGCAACTTGTTCCTTAGAAGGAACATACTCCAGTTTGATCTTCTGCTCAAGCACTTGTTCCCGAAGAAAATGGTACTTGATTGGTATGTGCTTGGTCTTTGAGTGCATGACTGGATTCTTTGAAATGCTGATTGCACTTGTATTATCACATAGGATAGAGACTGGTGGAGTGCAAGTGATTTGAAAATCCTGCAAGGTCTGCATCATCCAAAGAAGTTGTGTGCAACAAGATGCCGCAACCACATATTCTGCCTCAGCTGTAGATAAGGCAATTGAACTCTGTTTCTTGCTGAACCAAGATACTAATATGGAATCCATGAAGAAAGCACCACCACTTGTGCTTTTCCTATCATCCACACTTCCAGCCCAATCTGCATCTGTGTAAGCATGAAGAGTGAGATCTGTATCTCTAGGATACCATAAGCCATAGTTTTGGGTCCCTTGAAGATACTTGAAGATTCTTTTGACTGCCTGAAGATGAGTTTCCTTTGGGTTGGCTTGAAATCTTCCAACAATTCCTACTGCATGCATAATATCTGGTCGGGTACCTGTCAAATAAAGCAAACTCCCAATCATGGATCTATAAGTTGGTTGTTGAACTGCTGCTGATTCATCATTTGCACTGAGGCTGCATCATGTAACCATGGGTGTACATACTGGCTTTGACTCTTCCATGCCATACTTCTTCAAGATCTGCTTGAGGTACTTGGTTTGAGACAAGAAGATGCCTCCTTCATTTTGTTGGATTTGCAATCCAAGGAAGTATGTCAATTCTCCAAGTAATGACATTTCGAATTCTTTCTGCATAACCAAGGCAAAGTTTTGACTCATAGTCTCTTCATTGCTGCCAAAGATAATATCATCTACATAAACAACAAGTATTAGCAATTTGTTATTTTCAACTTTTATATAGAGGTTGCTATCTGCTGATCCTTTTGAAAAGCCTTGTTGGTGAAGATATTTGTCCAACCGATAGTACCAAGCCCTTGGAGCTTGTTTGAGACCATAGAGAGCCTTTTTCAATCTGCATACCAGGTTTGGATCATTCCCAAGAATGAAACCATCTGGCTGTTCAATATATACTTCTTCTTCTAAGTCTCCATTCAGAAAGGCTGATTTCACGTCCATTTGAAATACCTTGAAGTTTTGAAAGCTTGAGAGAGCAAGGAACATTCGGATGGCCTCAAGTCTTGCAACAGGAGCAAAGGTCTCTTCAAAATCTATTCCTTCTTGCTGCGCATACCATTTACAAACAAGTCTGGCCTTGTTTCTAATTACTTCTCCATTTTCATTCAATTTATTTTTGAAGACCCATTTAGTCCCTATAACATTTTTATCTTTTGGTCTAGGAACCAATTCCCAAGTATTGTTCTTTTCGATCTGCTCAAGTTCTTCATCCATTGCTTTGACCCAACATTCATCTTTGCATGCCTCTTTCACATTTTGTGGTTCAGTAGAAGAGAGTAATGCCAAATAGCTTGAAGCTTCTGCAATTCTTCTTCTTGTTTGTATTCCTGCTTCTTTCTGCCCCACAATCTGAGATTCTGGATGATTCTTTTGAACATATCTGGATGGAGTCTTCTATTCTATTCTTGTCTTCTCCTCTGGTTCTTCTTCTTCTTGATATTCTTCTTCTTCATCATTCTGCCTTTGAGGGTAGCCTTCATCTTCTTCAATGTCTTCATGATGAACTTGCCTAGGAATATATCCCTTCTCATCAACCACTACATCAATGCTGTCAACAATTCTGCCAAGTCTTTTGTTGTAGCACTTGTATGCTTTGCTATGTGGAGAATAACCAAGAAGAATGCCTTCATCTGCTCTTGGTTCAAGTTTTCCAAGTTGCTCTTCAGTATTCTTAATATAACACTTGCTCCCAAAGATTTTGAAATGCTTCACCGAAGGAGTCTCACCACTCCAGAGCTCATGAGGTGTTTGAGTGCTGTTTACTCGGACATTTGTTTTGTTAAGAATAATAACCACAGCATGTGCAGCCTCACCCCAGAAGGTTGCAGGAGTACCTGATTCATCAAGCATAGCACGAGCCATTTGTTGTATTGTTCTGTTCATTCTTTCCACAACCCCATTTTGCTGAGGAGTTCTAGCTGTAGAGAATTCTCTTCTTATCCCATGTTCTTCACAGAAATTGAAAAATTCGTTTGAGGTAAACTCCCCACCTCTGTCAGATCTGAGGCACTTAATTTTGTGTCCTGATTCATTTTCAACCAAGGCTTTGAAGGATTTGAATTTTTCGAATGCTTCATCTTTGTGCTTCATAAGTCCTAACCAGAAAAACCTGGAGAAATCGTCAATGAATAATATCAAATATTCTTCTCCTCGAGGTGTCCTTTTCCTAAATGGACCACATACATCTGTATGGACTAGCTCAAGAGGTATGCTGGCTGATCCTTCCTTCTCTGGAAAGTTAGTTCTGGTTTGCTTTCCAAATTGACAAGATTTGCATATAGTGTTGTCTGGAATTTTGATATCTGAAAGACCATGAACAGCCTGATATTTGCATGCTTTCCTTATTTGTGAAAAGCTTAGATGCCCCAACCTTCGATGCCATAGCCAGTGTTCATCATCCTTGCTCAAATACCATTGTTGTGGTCCTTCTTCAAATATGTATAGATTATTTGGAGTTCTTCTTCCTTTGATCACTGTTTTACCTGTATCAAGATCACGAACACAACATCCGTTTGATCTAAATATTACTTCTGTTCCTTGATCGCACATCTGACTGACACTCAGAAGATTATGCTTCAATCCATCAACATACAAAACATTTCCAGCTTTGACCTTGTCTTTCAATGGAGCAACACCTTTTCCTTTTATAGCTGCAGAGATATCGTTTCCAAAAGAAACTTTCTTCCCCTTTTTTAATGCGGTATATGACTCAAGCTTTTCTTTGTCCCCTGTCATATGCTTCGAACATCCGCTGTCAATGTACCATAGACTTTCTTGACCTTCTGCATAAAAGGCTATCCCACATCTTTCTGGTTGCGGTTCCTTTATTCTCCATGTTCTGACATTTGAGGTTTGTTCCTTCTGAGTTGTCTTCCGGAGCTTGCTCCTGCATTCAGAGTCTTCATGACCAAAGTTATTACAAATAGAGCATTCAACTTCATTTTCAAGAACCGAAAAGTTGTTATAAGTCCTTTTCATGGTTCCAGTCATTCTGCCTTGCTTTTGAGCTTCTCTAGTCATGATTGTCTTGTAGGCAACACATTGAGCTGCTTTGTGACCGAAGTTATGGCAAGAAAAGCATTGGCCATTAAAAAAACTTCTGCGATAATCAGATCTATCATCCAACTGATTGTAGCTTCTATTCACATTCATTCTTGGAGCAAATTGGGAAGATTTTACCTGGGGCTGATTGTAGCTTTTGTTTGTCCTTAAGGCAGTTTGTCCCCGAATTTCTTGATGGTCTTTATTTGTTCTTGAGGTAAACTGTCCCTGATTCACCTGATGACTTTTATTTGGCCTTTGCTCGCTTCTCCTTGCTGCATCAAGATAGCTTTTAGAGGTAGAGGCTTGAGATGTTTCTCCATTATATCCAAGACCTGTCTTGATCAGAGGAGATCGCTGCACATTGATAATCTCATCCAAGGTTTCAGATCCTTTAACAAATTTAAGATTAATCGCTTTTGTTTTCTCAATCTCCTTTCTAAGACAGACAATCTCACATTCCAATTTTTCAAGATGTTTTTCCTTTTCAGCTAGTTGACATTGTAGAGAATCAATAATAGCACTCTTCTCTTCTAAGCAAACTTTGAGATCTTTCATCTCTTCATAAAAGCCTTCTACATCTATAGCATCCATATAGTCATCATCTTCAAAAGCCATTAACAATTTATATCTATTACCTTGTTCATCTTCATCACTATTTGAAAGACCATCACTATCTTCATGAGTGTAATAGCTTTTCTTCTTTTCATTTTGTTTCTTGTTCCATTTAACAGGTTCCTTTCCCTTGTCATTCTTGTTTTTGTGAGGACATCTGGCAGCATAATGACCTACTCTTCCACAAGTAAAGCATTTAAAAGGTAACTTACCTCTGAACCTTCCAGAACCCCTTTGAAGATTTCTGACAAAATTTGATTCCTCTTCTTCATCTTCTGGCACGTGACTTGCTTCATAATACTCTCCTTTGCCTGAAGCCTTGAAGGCAGCTTCTCTTCTGTCTGATGGACCTCCCTTTCTCATTTCATAAGCGGTTAGAATCCCGTGAAGCTGAGACATAGTAAGAATTTGCAGATTTTCCTTTTCTTCTATGGCAGACACTTTAGATTCAAACTTGGGGGACAAAGATCTTAGAACCTTTTCAACCACAATAGCCTCTTTTATTTCTTCACCCAAGTTTTTCATGCAATTAACAATCTCATCAACCCTAAGGAAATAGTTAGCCACACTTTCATCATTATACATTCTGAGAGTCTCATACTTAATCCTGAGAGTTTGAAGTTTAGCACGCTTTACCTGTTCGTCTCCTTCATAGCTCGTGACAATTTTGTCCCATATTTCTTTTGCAGATTTATAGTGCATTACCTTCATGAATTCTGATTGAGATATACATCCCAATAGAGTATTGACTGCTTTCGCATTTGTTTCATATTTCTTTTTCTCGGCTGCATCTATAGGAGTAGCTGAAGGAAAAGTGTAGCCTGTCTCTACGATGTCCCAGACTTCTGTACCAAGAGATTGAAGATAGGCAGTAACTCTTACCTTCCAATAATTGAAGTTTGTCCCATCAAAAACCGGTGGCCTGATTGATGCTTCTCTCTCGTAGTTGCTCATGATGAACGATCTACCTTCAAGCGATCAAGCTTCTCTGAAGGACCTGCTCTGATACCAATTGTTGGAAATAATACTGAGAGGGGGGGGGGGTGAATCAGTATTATTAGATCAATACAACTTTTTCAATGCTCAGAAATATATACGCTACTTCAGTTAAGTGAACCGGCGTGTACACGCTACTGTGTCTAAAGAAACTAGCGTATAACCATAAATCTTATAATTCAGTTAGTTTATCTCCAGTTAAATGCATCAGGACATTATTCATCATATTAAGAGTAAACAGATGCAGTATAGCAGAATAGATCATCACACAAAAGCCACACACATGAACACCATGATATAAGGTGGAAACCCAATGTGGGTGAAAACCACCTGCTGCAAGTTGTCTCTATCTTTCTTTAATAAGAACTTCAGTTTACAATATTTTGTACTGGTGCAGCCTTATACCAGTACGCAGGCTACAACCTGCAGAAGGCTTCAACCTTCTCTCGTTCTCCAAACTTCCTTGGAAGGGAGCTCCAACCCCCTTTGCTCTTGTACTAGCTAAGATACTAGTACGTAGGTGCTGGCCTACAATCTTCTTTCCTTCAGGTACCACTTTTCATCAATTTTCAGACTGGATACTCCTGAAGCACAACATTACAATCTGAAGACCATGATTCATTCACAAATCATGAAACAACCAATACTAGCATCATCAATCTTTGAATTACTGAACCACTGAAACCCTGTCAAACCCAGTCACCAGAACACAGAGCAGACTACAGAACTCTGCAATAACAGTCAGATCCAGCTGCAACCCAAAAATCAAGCTCCAAAAGATATACGCTACTATAATGAAGGCAACCCGCGTATACACGCGGTTTTACCAAAGACAACCTGCGTACAGATCTAAAAATAATTTTTCATAACTTGCAGCTGTACCAGATTTCAGTTATACCCAGAACATAACATTGCGTCAGTATGCAGATCTAGAAATACGCATAACCAACCATATAAAGATAGTTCATTTCAAACCATTTGATCCCGATCTCTCCTTAGATCTAGTTCTCCATCAACCGGTGAGATCTCTCCTTAGCTCAGATCAAGCAATACCTCATCAACCAATAACCTGCATACTGGATCTAATACTTCATCAGATATTCAAGACTTTTAAGATGCACTTGCCTAATGATTTCCTTCTCCTTATATAGCCTTAGGCCTTGTTCAATACCAAGATCCAAAACCATAGAAATCCAATACCATCATCTTCAAAACTAGGGATCAACACGTTCGTCGAGACATCAAGGTCCAAAATCATAGGCACAACTTCCAAGGAATAACCGCCGTGGACCAAAGAGAAGTTTTCCACATACATGCACTTTTACTGAAGCCAACCAGCGTGTACATGCGACTTGATATATAGAGAACCTGCGTATATGAACTTTCTTGGCATGCTGTACTAAGATCTGTCCTTTGATTACTTGTACCAACCTCTGAGCACCTGTACCAACCTCTGAGTGAGTTGCCATCAAGGACAACACTTGAATCATAATGCCAACACAGAGTAGGTCTTTGTAGATGCGAATTTCATGAGTTTATGATAACCCATAAAAAGCTATGAAGAGGAGAAGGAATGCTTAATTCCTTTGATCCTGAAGCAGGATGTGCACATCAAAGAAGAAGCATGGCTAATGCAGAAGTTTTTTGGGAGGAGGAACAAAATTTCGGAAAGGTATTCTACAACATGGCAGGAAAATTGGACTAGTTGTTCACAGAGTATGAGAAGGCACTTGGGCATGAGAAGAAGGATTTCAATGATTAGGGATTAGGAAATCAGGAAGGTGGTGGAGAATATGTTCATCCCTCTCCTTCTTTTAGTGATAGTTTTCATCACTCTCAGTGAAATTCCAAGAAGACCTCTAAGAAATCGTTCTTCAAGTTAGAGGTAAAGTTCGACCTACCCATGTACAATGGAGAATGTAGTGAAGAAAAGCTCAGTAATTGGATCATACAAATAGAGGTTTTCTATAGAATCCAACAGATCAAAGAAGATGAGGTGAAAGTTCAGTTAGCATCTCTTCGACTGAGCAGAATTACTTTCATTTGGTGGGAGAGAAAGTTACAGAAGGGCAGCATGAAGTTAGGTAATCTTCTACCCTCATGCTCTAGTTTCATTTCTGCATTAAAGGAACAATTCTACCCTCTGGTTTATAAGCAAAAGGAGCTTATGGACCAACAATATTTAAGGCAAGGCAAGGGACAGAATGTACAAAGCTTCATGGAAGAATTTTGGAAACAATAACTAAATTTGTGCATCTTATTAGATGCACACCAAACTGTAACTAAGTATATAGGTGCACTACATAGTTACATCAGACACTTGTTATTGTTGCTTGAGCCTACTATAATTGATACGACCAGCATTAAAGCTATTAATCTTGAAAGCCGAGGCAAGAATGATCAAGATGATCAAACAAGAGGATTCCATTCAAACCTAAGCATGGAAAATTCCAGAAGAAAGGAAAAGGGATGGATAAGAAGACTGTTGCAACCAAGAAAAGGTGACAGAGTAACACTGTCTTGCACTCATTACAAGAAATATGGTCATGATGATGACCACTACTAGAAGCTGCATCTGGATTTGAGACCAAAGTTATTCGGCACGAAGGGGAAGCAGAAGACAGTGGAAACAATGCATGACCTTGGATCAGATACCAACAATGAGACATTGATCATAGCTATGGGCATAGGAGGTACTCTTTACGTTAATGATAGTTCTAGTTCGGTTGCAAGCACTAGTTATTTGAATGAGCCTATAAGTTGTGAGTGAAAGATGATTGAGTTATTCCACATTAGAGTTGTCATAAAGCATACAAGGGTGGAAACTTTATTTTATTCAGGTTCCAATCAAACTTAATCTTAGAGTCCTTAGTGAAGAGGTTAGGCCTTGAAGCTAAACCTCATCTAAGTCCATACTCGCTTGGTTGGGTAAGCAAGAAAGCCAAATTGCGGATCACCAAGAAGTGATAGGCCATATTTGTAATTGCTTCTAAATTAGTTGGTGAGGTATAGTTATATGTAGTACCTTTGGACATATGTGGAATCATCTTTGGAATCCCATATCCATATGAAAGAAAGGTCATTTTATTTCGGCATGAAAACAAATACCACCTCACAAGGATGCGGTAGAGTATATAGTGAAAGTTGATCATACAAAAGTTAGTGCTAGCCTTGTTAGTGTAGGATATATTAAAAAACTGGTTAATTCAAGTAAAGGGTGCATGCTCATGGTAGTGGGGGTGAAAGAAGCCAAGATGCCTGACACTTTCAAAGGTTGTGATCCTGATCATAAGAAGGAATTGTTTGAAATTGTTTCTAACTATGATGAATTGTTTTAGGAACCAAGAGGATTGCGTCCTAAACAAGAAATCCAACATGATATCCATTCGTAATAGGGTGCTCCTTTACCAAATGTTTGTGTGTACAGGATGTCTTCTCTGGATATGGAGGAGATCAAGAAACAGGTGCAAGAACTGTTAAATCAAGCACTCATCAGACTGAGTTCTTTGCCTTGTGGCTCAGTGATCATGTTTGTGCCAAAGAAATATAGCACATGGAGAATGTGTGTAGATTACAAGGTGCTAAAAAAGATCACGGTGAAGAATCGATGCCCTCTCACTCACATTGATGAATTGTTAGATCAATTGAAAAATCTTGTTTATTTTACAAAGCTGGATTTGCATAGTAGTTATCACCATGTGAGAATTCTAGAGCAGGACATCTAGAAAAGTGTGTTCAAAACCAATCAGTGGTTGTTCGAATGGATGGTAATGCCATTGAGACTGTGCAATTCTCTAGCCATGTTTATTATGGTAATTAATGATTTATTTATGCATTTTCTTGATCATTTTGTTCTTGTGTATCTAGATGATGTTCTTGTGTATAGTAGGACATGGTAGGAACATATGTTTCAGATAAACAAAGTGCTTGATGTACTAAAGAATGAGAAACTATATTTGAAACTGCCAAAGTGTGAGTTTGGGAAAACTTCTCTGATTTATTTAGGCCATATTGTTGGTAATGGAAAATTAAGGATAGATCCCTCTAAAGTGGAGGTGATAATGAATTGGCACAAGCCCATAAATGTTATAGAAGTTTGAAGTTTTATGGGTGTGGTAAAATATTAGAAAAGGTTCATTGCAAACTTCTCCATTGTCACAACCCCATTGCATGCCTTGACTAGAGTGAAGTAGGCCTTTTAGTGGGGAGGCAAATATCAGAATCCTTCAACACACTGAAAGGCAAGATCAGCACAACACCAATGCTAGCCTTACCAGATCTTCAGCAGCCTTTCGAAATTGAAACATATGCCAGCGGATATGCCATGGGCGTTGTATTGATGTGGCAAAGAAAGCATGTAGGTTACCATTCAGAGGATTTTTCCCAGAATGTTTTGAATCATCCTACGTATGAAACGGAGTTGTACATCTTCGTCCAGAGTGTAAAGAAGTGGAAACATTATCTAATCAACAAGGAGACCATCATCCCCCTGGATCATCAACCCTTGGAGTATCTTCAATCGTAGACCAAGCTTCAGCAAGCTCGTCACTTCAGATGGATGGGATTCCTCCAGCAGTTTCATTTGGTAATAAGATATAAGAAGGGCGCCAGCAACAATGTAGTAGATATGCTTTCTCTCCCTCATATTTCTACATCTATAGGATTATAAAACGTTTCTTTGTTATTAGGAAGTTATGCTAAACAATATGGTAATGATATTGATTTTAAATAAATCTATGCAAAACTAACCCATGGATCATAGGTGGACAATTATTACATGCAGGGAAATCTATTGTACCACCATGGAAAAATGTGTATACCCAGTGATGAAAGGGTTCATGTAATCTGAGAGACTCATACCTCTCTGGTATCTCGTCATTTTCGAATTGAGAAAACATTATGGCATTTGCAGAGGTTTTCTTTTTGGCCTCATATGAAAAACATTGTGACTCGCTTTGTAAAGGTTTGTGTGTTGTTTTCTATTTCAAAGCCCTCTAATAGAAAAGTTGGGTTGTACACACCACTCCCTATTCTGAGTCGACCATGGGAAAGTTTGTCCATGGAATTTGTAGGACATTTGCCTATGTCTAGGAAAGGTCACACCTATTTTTATGTTGTTATGGATAGGTTTAGTAAAATGTGTATTTTAATGCCCTGTAAAAAGCAAGTCACTACTGAGTAGGCTGCATTTCTTTTCTTTTAGCATGTTTGGGTCCATTTTGGATTTCCTACATCTATTGTGTCAGATACAGACTCTCACTTTCATGGTGTGTTTTGGACCAGCCTGTGGAGAATGATTGATGCCAAGTTGAAAAGAAGTATGGAATTTCATCCATAGATTGGTGGACAAACAGAGGTTGTCAACCACATTGTGGTGCACTTGTTGCGAGGTTATTGTGGGAGAAATCCCAAGTTGTGGGATGAACATATTCCTTATGTGTAGCATGCATACAATCAAGCAACATATTCATCTACATAGAGATCACCGTTTGAGATATGTTTTGGCTATCTACCTATAGATCCCTCGACATGGTCTTTGGAAAAGAGGAGGAGAGTAATGGACAAGATGATAGGGACAAAGCACGGAAATTCATTAAGTGGATATGGGTGATTCATCAGGAATTGCAGGTGCAGTTGGAGAAGAGTAAAGCTCGATATAAAGCTTGACATGATAAGCACTGACTTGACCATTTGTTTGAAGTTGGGGACAATGTATGGCTCCATATCAACAAAGATAGAATGAAGGGAGACGAGAAGAAACAAAGACCCATTAGATATGGTCCCTTCACCATATTGGCAAAGATTGGAGACAATGCATTTTGTCTTGACTTTCCTTCTTATATGCAAATGTACTCCATCGTAAATGTGGAAAACCTAAAGCTTTACGAACCTCCATTGATTATGGATACTGAGGAGGTTATACAGATTCCTACAGTGGATGATTTTGCACTAGCGTATCTAGATAAGCTACTCGAAGATATCATACTCGATCGAAGGGCTAGAACTTCACAAAGGGGATATGTGGACTTGATCCAAAATGGATCTAGAATAGACTTCTAAGTCTGAAACCTTTCTCACTGAGGAAAATGAATGTCTAGGTATGCTCTTGGAAATAGTCTCATTGCATAGATTTCTTCATTCTAAATCTGACATAATTTGAATGGGCTAAAATACACTTTGGATGAAGAAGTTATTATAAAAATAAATTTGTGCATTGTCCTTTGAAAAGGAGGAAATTTCTTATAAATGGGACTTAATGGAGAATATGCATTTCTTAAAGAAAATTGCATCGGAAAGGTTTAAAGGAAGCACTTAATAAAAGGTAGAAGCACTCCCCGATTAGAGATCTCTGACGTATCACATCGAAGGAAGGCGTCATGTGATATCGGAACCTCGAGCTTTTTACATTTGCGATTAGCGATTGCAATATCGGTGATCGATGGTCAGGTCATGCAAATACCAAGGGGGCCATTACATGCGACATACACTGATGCAATGGGCCGATAGTAATAGTGCTGATAGATCGATCGACGATCAGTGATCAGCGAATCCCTGATACAAAGGTCGTTGCGACTTGTGACATGCGATTGCGATATGCAATCGGTGATCAACAATCGGTGATTGGCACAAAGGAGCCATGCTAATCCAATGTGCGATTGTGACATGTGATAAAGGCTAGACTCGATAAGGTTATGGATGCGATTTCATAATTTTTAAAATCCAGATTTGTGGATTTTCTTTATATTTTCCATGTATTTGGGTTTTTTTCCTACGAAAAGCAATTGCGATATGCGATGAAAGGATTGAATCGAAAGGCTTATAGGGGCGATTGCATATTATTTGAAGTCCGGGTAAAAGGCCCATGATTTTCTTTTTGTGCATTTGTGTGTGTATTTCCATGATGTGTTGGAATTCAGGATTTCTGCACAGGAAGGCCAAATGACCGGGTTTCCTATGCCCACTGGTTCCTTTCCATTTGCAAATGCATTCTTGTAATGAAATAGTTGGTGTTCAATGATGGAGGCGATTGTAACTAATGTATTAGGAAATGCACAGGGAGCTCAAATTGACAAGGTGGCTGAAGGTTACTTAGATTTTCTTGGACGTCGAGCGAACCACTGATAACACAGAGAGGCGGAGTTATGCTTAGGAGAAGTGCAGGGAAGCCCAAGAGGCTAAGAGATGCTTGAATGTTGAGTGTAAGCCTAGAGGAGGTAGTGTGCGAAGTCGGGGTGACTCAGAAGTAGAGGGTCACTTGGAGGTTGAGTGAAACCAGAAGCTCGTGAAAGTCGAGAAGCCACCAAAGGTTGGGGCGATGGCAAAGGGGTGATTTCCAAGAGAGCTGAGCGTAGCAGAGTTATAATTTGAAGAAGGCTAGAGAGTTGTAGATTCGCAGAGTGCCACCAAAGGTTGGGAGGACAGCGAAAGAGCCACCAGAGGTTGGAGGCAGAGCCTCAGAGCCAAAGAGCTCAAAGCAGAATTCTAAGAGCCATGAGGACGTAATGAAGTTCAGAACAAAAAAGAGATCAAATGATCAAGCTGTTGCTGGTGTCTGATGTGTGCTGAACATAGAAATTGGAATTCTAGAGATAGTAAAAGAACTCTGAGGGAGTTGGTGCAAGCCAGGAGCTCAAGATAGCCTGGAGCGCTAATTAAAGGAATCTAGTCTAGAGAAGCCTAGATCTGTCTGCAGAGTATGGATAGCCAGTGGGATAGGATGGTATTCTAAACCCATAGGTTCATTTGTAAACCAATGGAGTTGAGTGTGGAACTTGTAAAATAAGTTTACCATAATCCCAAATAGCCTAGTTGAGTTGACTAGAGCTCATGGAGACGTAGCCCAAGATATGAGGGTGAATTCCTAATTAAACTTGTTGTATTTATGGTTTGTTTATTTACTGCATTTATTATTATGTTTGTTTATATATCAGTTTAAGAAAATAAAGTTAAGGCAATTAAGTAGTTAAAGGCAAACACAACCATACAACTATTTGAAGTTCTTTTAATTCTGCAAAGTATCAATCATAAGCATAGATCTTGGGGATATATAAGCTTCGGAGTGGGAGAGGTTCTTGTAAGCATGACAAGAAGCCTTTAGTGCCCCATTTGAGATCAAGAGTATGTTTGTGTTGGCTTCAAAGGAATGCATCCAATTAAAGCTCGATGGATAGAGAGGAAAAAAATGAGGGAGAAATTTCCTCACATGGCAATTGACTTAAAAGTCTTTTGGTGGTCTAAAAGATCTTAGTGGGGAGGATCGATCTAGGTGGATCTTCAGAAAAGTACAAGTGGCATGGTGAAAGGCTCAAAACGCAAAGAGGTATAATATGGATAAACCTAGCATTGGATCAAATTACTCATCATCTTGATTCCAACGGTGTGAACAAAACTCAAATCTGAGTCCAGATGAAGAAGTTAGAACAAGTCAAAGTTTGTGTTTGACTTGTCTAGTACGCAAGGAGAAAATGACATGGAAAATTTCCAGCGAATGAGGGAGCACCACATGTCAGGTTTCCACTGGGCCTCGCATATCACATATCAACAAAAAGGAGGAGCATCTTAAGGAGAATCAGCCCCTCGCATTGCTCGTTGTGATTGTGATATCACATATCACTTGTTGGAGGAGGAATAAAGAGGTTAAGGATCAGCCCCGGCGAAGACCCAGTTGCAATGCGATATTAGCACATATTGCAGTCACAGAACAGGGGATGGTGTTACAAAAATCCCTGGCAGAAAGTGGCCATTACAATTTCGCGATAACTGTGGATTGTGATATTACGATGGGGAGCTTGACCCGAAGTGTTATGTACTGTGATTGATAAATCTTGGTGGGTCTGCCATATAGCAGAGAACTAGAGCTAGGTTGATATGCTGATGGGTTCGACACCGATTGCGATTACGTGGAGAATCCAGATGCAATATTTTTTATGGTGTGTTCTATAAATCCAGTGGGTCTGTATATCGCAAGATGTTTGTGTCTTGGCTTGGACTATTCACCGATAAGTTGGAAACACCGAAAAACATGTCGTCGAATGCAAGTGCAGTTGAGATGGGTATGCCTTATTGTTAAGGGACTTCACTATTGTGTTAAGGTTGTTGCCGTGCATCCTGCCAGGTTGGTTTCACCTGCTATCTTTGGTTGTAATGTTAAAACTACTCCAATTTTGAAGGATGTCACCATACTTATATATACGACTATTTGTGTCAGGAGAAAGCAGAGAGGTCTGGCCAAATACTTAAAATATATTGCGCACAATAGACCCTGACCCTGGCAGTAGGCTGGAACCTCGCCTTAAGTAGTAGGGAGGTTCCAAGAAGGTTGCAGAAGGCCCGATTATCCAAATTGGGAGTTTGGATAGGCGTTTTTGCACTATTTTTTGCCTGGATTTCAGTGGTATTATCTATTTCTGAAGATGGGCTCTCCATTCTCTACCCATCTTTCACCTTGGAGGTATCAGGGTTGTCATTGCTTTTTTCTTGTACTTTTTATCTCTTTTATGCCACTAATAGAAAGAAGGCCTCCCTGTTGTGTGTGTGGAGCATGATTGTTCAGAGGTCTTTGTTTCAGCCGAATGTATAGCCCAGGAAGTTTTGTACACCGCTCCACGCAGGGGGGGGGGTGCGGGGGGGACTTATCCCCTCGTGGGGGCCGGGGGGGCCCATCCCCCCCGACTGGGGGGTCCGGGGGCTCGGGGGCAGCGCCCCCGAAGCCAAAAATAAATGTAAAATTGCCTTGTAAAAGTATAGTAATTTCTAGTCAATCTGGGCCATTCATTAGGCGGATGATCTGACGGTAGAACTTATGTTTGTTTAGGGTTTTTTGCCCTAGAAGGCAACCCCTCTCTTTGTATGAGGGTATTGTATTTGAGGCTGTGAGATAGATGTGTATTCTGTGTGTTAGCGAGAAAGAGAGAGGTGAGACTGTGAGAGAAAACAGAGGATATTACAGCGGATTTGCTGTAGGTTGTGTCTCTTCATTTTGTTGGATAATAGAAAGGAAGGACTGGCTGTTCGGGGTGGACGTAGCCCAAACTGGGTGGACCACATATATCTATGTCTCTCTTGTTTTGTGCGTTTTCTGTGTTTATATTTCTGCAATATTTTATGTGTTCCATTGCTCTGTAATATATAAGTTTCTAACAACTGGTATCAGAGTCGAAGGTCTATTTGGCTGATAAAATAGCAGGAAAGAAGGGTTCCTGGTTCGAGTGGGAGCAATGGCGGAAGATGGTAAGTTTAGGGTCGAGAAATTTAATGGCCAAAACTTCTCGCTGTGGAAGATGCAGATGGAAGATTATCTGTATCAGAAAGATCTATACCTACCATTGGGCGGAAAAACAAAGATGTCGATGGGTATGAAAGAAGAAGAATGGAACCTTCTCGATAGAAAGGCACTCAGAACAATACGGTTGTGCCTTGCTGCGTCGGTCGCCTTCAACATTTCGAAGGAAACCACGACAAAGGGTTTGATGCAGGCATTGTCGAAACTATATGAAAAACCCTTGGCCTCAAACAAGGTATTTCTTATGAAACGGTTATTTAATATGAATATGTCGGAAGGTGGATCTATTGCAAACCATTTAAATGATTTTAATACAGTTACAAGTCAGTTAAGTTCTGTAGGGGTAAAATTTGATGATGAAGTTAGAGCTCTGTTATTCTTGTGCTCATTACCAGAAAGTTGGAATGGTTTGGTAATGGCCATTAGTAACTCCGTTTCTGGATCTAGTACTTTAAAGTTTGATGATGTTGTCGGTGCTATCCTTAGCGAGGAAATGCGACGGAAAAGCTCCGGTGAGACATCGGGAAATTCTTTGAGTGCAGATTCTAGAGGAAGAAAAATGGAAAGAGGAAAGAGCTCAGGATATCACAGTAAATCAAGGAAAGGCAGATCCAAGTCCAGATCGGGAGTAGTGTGCTGGAAATGTGGAAAGAAAGGACACCTAAAGAAAGACTATAGATCTTGGAAGGGAAAAGAAGGAGATGCACAGCAAGAAAACAATCATGAAGCAAATGTGACAGGTGAGGTGTTACAAGATTCTTTGATTCTTTATTTCGAAAATATTACTAATTCCTAGGTGGTAGATTCAGGGGTTTCATTCCATGCCACACCTGATAAGAAATACTTTCATGACTATGTTCAAGGAGATTTTGGACAAGTTCATCTCGGTGATGATAAACCCTGTAAAATCGTTGGAATGGGTAAGGTTCTTGTAAAATAGCAGAATGGAAACCAATGGCTATTAAAGGAGGTAAGGCATGTTCCAGATCGAAAGAAAAATCTGATTTCAACAGGGCAGTTAGGCGGTGAAGGTTGTGTGACAACTTTCACAGATAAAGCTTGGAAGGTCACCAAAGGAGCCCTGGTAATAGCAAAAGGCAAAAAGGTTGGTACATTGTATTTATGCAATGGTATTTCTAATTGTGTTAATGCTTTAACTTCCAAAGGAGCATATGCAGCATTATGGCATCATAGGCTCAGACACATGAGTGAAAAGGGGATGAAGATTCTTCACTCAAGGAATTTGTTGCCGGGTTTGAAGAATGTTGATTTGGACTTCTGTGAGAACTGCATTTATGGAAAACAGAAGAGAGTTAGATTTCTCAGAGTTGGGAAAGAAAAGAAGAACGAAAAATTAGAGCTTGTGCATACAGACGTATAGGGACCTGCTCAGGTATCATCTCTTGGTGGCTCTCGTTATTATGTTACCTTTATTGATGATGCAACTAGAAAAAATTGGATTTATTGTATTAAGAATAAATCTGATGTATTTGATACTTTCAAGAAATGGAAAGCTTTGGTTGAGATTGAGATAGGAAAGAAATTGAAGTGTCTTAGATCAGACAATGGAGGTGAATATTGCAGCAAAGAGTTTGATACGTACTGTTCAGAGCATGGAATTCGCAGAGAGAAGATAGTTCCAAGAACACCACAAGAAAATGGTGTGTCAGAAAGGATGAACAGAACAATCATGGAGCATGCAAGGTGCATGAGATTGCATGCAGGATTGCCTTTACATTTTTGGGTAGATGCTGTAGATACTGTTGTTTATCTAATAAACAGAGGGCCTTCAAGTTCCTTGGATGGTGGTGTTCCGAAGGAAGCATGGACGGGTAAAAAGGTAAACTACTCTTTTTTAAAGCCTTTTGGTTGTGAGGCCTTTGTCCATATTGATAAAGAAAATAGAACAAAGCTTGAGGCAAATTCAAAGAAATGTACCTTTATTGGATATGGTGTTAATGATTTTGGTTATCGCTTATATGATTATGAAAATCACAAAATCATTAGGAGCAGAGATGTAATATTCAATGAAAAGGTCTTGTATAAGAATCAGTTGCAGGAAAATAAGAAATAAAACGAAAACAAGGAATACATAGTTCTTGATGACATCACTAAAAAGGTAAAGGTGCCTGAAAATAATAATAATCAACAGCAACAATCACCACAACAGCAACAGGCACCCCAAACACCTGAAAGTGGTGTTAGAAGATCTACCAGGATAAGTAGACCCCCTGAACGATACTCTCCTTCATTATATTATTTATTGTTGACTGATTCTGGTGAACCCAAATGTTATGAAGAAGCAGTGCAGGTAGAAACCAGGAAGAAGTGGGAGCAAGCCATGAAAGAAGAGATGGACTCCTTAGCACATAACCAGACTTGGGACTTAGTCAAGTTGCCTGCAGGTAAAACAACATTGTAGACTAAATGGGTTTACAGGCTGAAGGAAGAAGATAGAGGAAAATAGAGGTATAAAGCTAGACTTGTGGTGAAGGGGTTTGCACAAAAGAAAGGTATTGATTTTGATGAAATATTTTCTCCTGTTGTTAAAATGACTTCAATCAGAACTATTTTAAGTCTTGTAGCAGCTGAGGATTTGCATCTTGAGCAGTTATATGTAAAGACAACCTTTCTCCATGGGGATTTGGAGGAAGAAATATATATGCAGCAACCACAAGGATATGAGGTCAAAGGGAAGGAGAAACTAGTGTGCAGGTTGAAGAAGAGCTTGTATGGCTTAAAACAGGCTCCAAGGCAGTGGTATCTAAAATTTGACAAGTTTATTTCTGAACAAGGTTATACTAGATGTCACTCTGATCATTGTGTTTATTTGAAAAAGCAAAATGATGGCAGCTATATTATATTGTTATTGTATGTAGATGACATGCTTGTTGCAGGATCTAACATGCAGGAAATAAATGTGCTCAAAAGAAAATTGACAAATTCATTTGCAATGAAGGATTTGGGAGTTGCAAAACGAATCCTTGGTATGAGAATAACTAGAGACAGGAAAAATCGTAAATTAACATTGTCTTAGAATGAGTACATACAAAAGGTTTTGAAAAGATTTAACATGCACAATGCAAAACCAGTTAGTACACCTTTTGCTAGCCATTTCAAACTTAGCAAGGAAATGTGCCCAAAGACCCAAGAAGACATGGATTATATTTCTAAAGTTCTGTATGCATCAGCAGTTGGAAGCTTAATGTATGCAATGGTCTGCACAAGGCCTGATATTGCACATGCAGTGGGAGTTGTAAGCAGGTACATGAACAATCCAGGAAAGGAACATTGGATGGCAGTGAAATGGATTCTCAGATATTTGAAAGGTACCACAAATCAAGCATTATGCTTTGGTGGTTCAAACATTTCTCTATAGGGATATGTTGATGCAGATATGGCAGGTGACAAAGATAACAGGAGGAGCACTACAGGATATGTATTTACTATTGGAGGAACAGCTGTCAGTTGGGTTTCAAAAATCCAAAGTGTTGTTGCACTTTCAACAACAAAAGCAGAGTATGTTGTTGCTACAGAGGTTAGTAAAGAAATGATTTGGTTACAAAGGTTTATGGGTGAATTGGGTGTTGGCATTATGTTTCTGGTATGGCTATATGTTACAAATGTTGTACTTGATGGCAACTCCCGTGGTAAGGCCCTCATTTTGTTGAAAATAAAGAAGTACGCAGGAAATCAGATCATAAGGTGCGTACCCGCAGGTACACCATGCAGGGACCGCATCCAGATACGCAGGCCAGCCATTCAGGAGGTGCGTCCCCCCAGTGCACACATTTCAAGGCAGAGAAAAGCACACGTGGGGTTTCTTATGTTTTACTCTTGGTATTTAGCCGACGGTTTTGGGTTATTATGGTGTCGGCTTGTGGTATTGTTCCATGATTTTAGGAGGAGCTTGCCTATATAAAGGAAAGGAGATCACTTGGCTAAGCATCTTTTGCAATTGAATATCTTTAGATCTGAAATATTGGGTTATGGTCTTAAAAGATTGATCTATATGAAAGGGAAGTTGAAGGCGAATCTGTGAAGGGTGATCTCTCGAGCGCATGATCAGATCTGAGCAACTATGCCAGTCTGGTGGACTGCCTATTCGGCCCTAATCAGAAGGACGCAGGTGTTTAACAGAAGAGCTGCATGGGTACGCAGTGCAGAAACAGGAGATCTGCGTCGGGACGCAGTGCAGAAACAGGAAATCTGCATTGGTACGCAGAATAGAAGAAGGATACCTGCGTCGGTACACAGAGTAGAAGAAGAAGAGCTGTGTGGGTACGCAGAGCGACTAAGGTTCAGGTGCGTCCCTGCAGTAACAGTACGCGGCGCAATAATATCTTTGGATGCGTCCCTGCAGTAACAGTACGCGGCGCGATAGTATCTTTGGGTGTGTCCCTGCAGTAAAAGTACGCAGCACAGTTCAAGGAACAGTGCATGGGCACGCAGTGCGGTAGAAGGATCTCTGCGGGTAGACGCAGGAAAGCAGAAGGTGAACTGCGTAGCGACGCAGGCCACAGAAGGGAAAACTGCGTACATGTCTTAAAAAGTTCTGTTGATTGAATTTTTCTGTTTATAAGGTGTTCTGGGTTAGTTCTGTTATTTCTGATCTGATAACTATAGTGGACTGTAACTTTCATGTACTTGATGTTCAATTGATGCTTTATGAAAAGAAGTAGGGGGTTGTAGCTCCCTTCCAGGAGAGACTGGAAAACGAGAGAGAGAGAGTTGTAACTCTCTGCAGGTTGCAGCCTGCGTACTGGTAAAGGACTGCACCAGTACAAAACCATTGTAAAAGAAGTTTCTAAGTTGAAAGAAGATAGAGACATATTGCAACAGGTGGTTTTCACCCACATTGGGTTTCCACCTTACATCTTGTGTTCTTTGGTGTGACTATCTGTTTTTCTTTGTTCATGCTCATTATTTTATGGTACTGACATGCAAAAATAATTCAAAGAACAAATAAGGAAGATTGATTAAAAGAATTAGATAATACTGATTCACCCCCCCCTCTCAGTATTATTTCCAACAATGGGTAAGGAGCATGATGTGGGCACGTTATACAGTGATAGCCAAAGTGCCATTCATCTTGCAAAGAACTCAACATTTCATTCTAGGACTAAACACATATAGCTCAAGTACCATTTCATACGATCAGTGTTGGAAGATGGAGAGTTGAAGCTGGAAAAGATACACACTAGCCAGAATCCTGCAGATATGCTAACAAAAGTTGTAACCAGGGAGAAACTGAGAACATGCTCAGTTTCAATTGGTCTTCAAGGATGACGATGAAGATGAGAAATAGCCAGGTCCAAAGAGGAGCCATTGTCTAGCAAATGAAGCAGCGGTGGAGTTGCTACAATCATTCTCCAAGTGGGAGATTGTTGTGTGTGTGGAGCATGATTGTTCAGAGGTCTTTGTTTCAGCTGGATGTATACCCCAGGAAGTTTTGTACACCCCTCCACGAGGGGGGAGGGGGGGGGGGGGGGGTGCGGGGGGGACTTGTCCCCCCTGCGGGGGTCCAAGGCCTTCTAGTCAATCTGGGCCATTCATTAGGCGGATGATCTGACGGTAGAACTTATGTTTGTTTAGGGTTTTTTGCCCTAGAAGGCAACCCCTCTCTTTGTATGAGGGTATTGTATTTGAGGCTGTGAGCTAGATGTGTATTCTGTGTGTGAGCGAGAAACAGAGAGGTGAGACTGTGAGAGAAAATAGAGGATATTACAGCGGATTTGCGGTAGGTTGTGTCTCTTCATTTTGCTGGATAATAGAAAGGAAGGACCGGTTGTTTATATTTCTGCAATATTTTATGTGTTCCATTGCTCTGTAATATATAATTTTCTAACACTCCCCACTATTGAGCATGGCCCAAAGATGTAATCCAAACTAGATGAACTCTGTAATCAAATCATTGTGTCATGGTTTTTAGGTTATTCTGATGGTTTCCACATTGTTTATGTTCTTTTAAGTTCCATGGTTAATTAACTCTTTTATATGTAATTCAGATGCATCTATAAGTAAAATATCATGGATCACTAAGGGGCTCAGTCATTTTCCCCTCGTGTGTTAGACCCTCATACATTGCACTTGACCCTTTGCAGAGTCACACTTTCTTTTTGAAAGTCACGAATACACTACTCTATGTGTTATTGTAACTAAGGCACATCATTAAAACCCATTTCTTTGGCAACTAGGCCATATTTTGGATGGGTCTCTTACACCAAATGGTGTGCGGTCTAATTGGGACTTCATATCAGGGAGACCCGCAATATGTTGGCGAGTCCAACACCGTAAACATTTATGGTGCTAGAAGGAGGGCCTAATGACAAGTTGAGCCCATGAATTTTGACTTTAATTATCTTTAATGGCTTCTTCCCATAGATTAACCCCAACATGTTCTTCTATAAATATAAAATTTAAAGTGCTCACAAGGATAATCAATGACTTCTGAAATTTGAAATTTGATGGCGAGGGTGAAACAACCACTCTCGAGCACACAACTCACTTTCTTGAATTTTTGACTAAGCACAATATTCATTGTGAAGATGTTGCTTGTAGGTTGTTCATTCTCACATTTGAAGCACATGTCAGGGAATGTTGTTACACATTTCTAGCCACTTTTATACACTCTTTCAAACATCTTGTCAAATAGTTCTTCCTCTCCTTTAGCAGGTATGATTATAAATTTCCTTTCAAGAAAACTGCGTGTTTATGTAAAGCACCTAATCAATCTCTTAATCATTTTCATGATTTATTTATTCATTTCTATTTTGAACTGTCCGAAGATGATATTAATTGGAATCTAATGAAAGAGAAGTTTTAATTTCTTGTTCATATTTCAAATAATCCAAAAGAATATGAATCTTTCGGAAGTCTCCCAACATATACAGGCTATGGAACTCCCGAATTTGAAATGGAGGAAGTTACTATTCCAAGTGACTCTTCATCTTACCCTCATCAAACAAATCCATTTACACAGGTTGAGCTAGGTGAGCTTGAGAGTCCATCCACTGATTGCCACCCATATCTCCCACTTCACACGTTTAGAATTTAAATGTAAGTTTCAACCGCAAATCTAATTTTTTTGATCATCTTATTTCTCCTCAACCTCCATGCATTGGTTCCTTTGATCCTCTTGATTGTGAGTTGTTGTGTTGACCAGTTTCATTTGGTTCTTTTGATGTTCATGAGGATCAAACTCAGGATGGAGTTAATGTTGACCAACGAACTTCTGATATTAGTTATGATGATTATGTTTGGGACTCTATCTTTGAACAAGAATTTCCAATGAAAGTTGTTGTTTCTCCTTCTTCAAATTACGCTCATTATCGTGACATTTTCCACGATTCTTTCATACCTCTTGAATCTTTTGAAGAATCAGTTTATAACAATGTTAATTTTGATCGCACTTAGAACACATGGAATGTTAGATTTACATCCAAACATGGATAGGAGGAATATTCTCTTCTCGATCCCTCCAATAAATCATCTGATCATTCTAAAGAAATAGAGGGTGAAATTTCTTATTTTCAATCTTCGCCTCTCTACACTTCATCAGATCAAGAGGATGCATTTTTTTTAGAATGTAGAATTTTTTATCATGGTTGTCGTGATCTATTCATTGATTCATCTAGTCACAGCTCTAATTTTTCTACTTTTGATATTTCTAAGCCACCAGTTTTTGATGATCTACTATTTGATTTCCTGGAACTACCATGAATTGTCCATGCACCTCAGCCTGTGCTGATGGTTATGTCAAGTCCTCACAGTCTTGAGTTTATCTCCAGTCACGATAAGGATATCATTGTATATTTCAAGGACCCTCATCATTCGATCACACAAAGTGAAAATTAATCCTTTCAATGATCTTTACACCATCCATATGCTTTACACCATTCCATTACTAAATCATTGAAGGAATCATACCAGACCAGCTTGTTTTCCAAAAGTAAATTTTTTACTTTCTCCATATTTTTCAAATTCAGAAGTTTGAAAGGATACTCTTACATGCTACCATGTTGCAATGTGTATTAACGACATTATGCATCTGCAAAATGCTTTGCATGTACTTTTCTGCCATATTTTTCTACATGGATTTTCAATCTTCAAATGTTGCGTCATGCATCAATTTATCTTTTTGGTCTACTGTTATTTTTTAATATCTTTCTTAATATCATTCCCCTCACCTATATAGATAACCCAATCCATTGGTGGTTACATTGGAAGTTTCATTTCATGTAATCCTGGCCTATTTTTAGTTAGTTTAGCAGTATGAGTAGTTTGTCTTTTTCTTTGTTTTGTTTTGTTTTGATTTACTTTGCACCCTTCTCTTTTGTTTATTTTAATTGTAGGTTAGCTTCTCCAAGGGACCATCTTTGGTTTCCAAAGCAAACATGGTGATGTTTGAGAGAAAATTGTACTACTGTGAATGATTCGTTATTTCTTTATTCCCTCTCTTTGGATGGATCCTTCACCTTTTAGTTGGTGATACCATGATGGAAAATATTTCTTTTTCGAAGAAAAATATAGTGGAATCACGATGCTTAACCTTTAACTAGTATTACCTACTCTAATCAATCTTATAATTGTCTAGTTTCATTTGCTGGCATTACGATACAATTGTTGTTCTTGATTGAAACTCACTCATAGGTCAATTCAAAGGTAACATGGCATTGGTATCGAAGAATAGGAAGTTGGAACAAAGGTCCACTGATTAGAATCAAGAAGTTGAAGGAAAATGATGTTGTAAGGTATTTTAAGTTGTATACATAGGTTCACTTTGACAAAGTAGCATATACACATTGATTTATGGAATAAAAAGAGCATATACGTATGCATAGACTTTCACAAGAAGAAAATAGCGTATGTGTCATAAAATCAATGAAATTGAAGATTAAAGAAAACCAAGGGTCAATACCATGTTATTATCCCATAATATTGAGTGAATTAATGACTCTTTGATCTTGTCTAAGAATACCATAGGTTCTAAATATTTTTTTCGTCTGATGTATTGAGGAAGAACAAAAACTATATAAGGTGGAGAAGATCAAAGGGTCAAGTGTGCAAGTGAAAGGATTTCTCAGGAATACTTTTATCTGAAGTATATTTTATGTTGTAGGGGCTATGATTATGTTAAATCCAAAATATTGTGTGTACCCTAAATCCAAATTTGGATCAGGATCATGAGACTTAAAATGACTTATCATTGAATGATATGATATTGGTTGGGCTAGATCTAATTTCTTACACATGTTTTATTCTTTAAATATCATGGTCTGGGTACTATGTCTCAAATCTAGAATAGCAAGTAAGTTGTAAGTTAGTATTTGCAGATATATACGTTGGTTTGCCTTGGTGAAGGCATATACATGCTGGTTCGAAGCTTCAAAGTAGCGTATACAAAAGAAAAGCATGTTATTCAAAAATGATTGATCTATTTGATCAATGTTGTTGGGTTACTATTGTTTGTTAATGATTTCTTCTTAGATTTGAAAGTAGAACTAAATGTATAAGGATATTGAGTTTGATCGATTGATTGATTAATTGAGAAGGGTGACCTTTGTTGCTGACTATCTAGATCTCTGTAATTTGATAGTAGATGTTCAGAATATTAATGGTTGGTATAGATTTGATTTAGAGGATTTTTATGTTTCAGTAGTTTTGGAGGTATATGCAGGTTTGGGTAAAGGAAGTAGAGTATACACGTAGGTTGGGTTCATTAAAGTAGTGTATGCATTCTGATGTATGATTTTTGAGGTTGCAACTTGTTCTGAATGATGATGAAAGTTTCTGGGTTTAGCACAGTGTTCTGATGACAGTGATATGACTGTTTAGATTGACTAATTATTGGTTGATGCAGTTATTGTTATATAATTTGAGCGTCAAAGTTTCTGATGGGTCTAGTGCAAACATTTGATGAAATGTGGCCTTCATATTATGTTGTTGTGTACGAGGAGCATCTAGGCTGAAAATTTATGAAACGTGGTCCATGGAGGAAGAGAGAAGGTCATAGCCTTCTATAGCCTGACGCCTACGTATTAGTAAACTTATCGGCTAGTACAAGAGCTAGGGGGTTGTAGCTCCCTTTCAGTAGAAGCTAGAGAATGAGAGAAGGTTGTAGTCTTCTACAGGTCGGTGCCTACTTACTGGTACGAGTCTGCACCAGTACAAGATTACAAATATATTTTCTTTATATTATAAAAAAGACAGAGATGACAACATCATGTGGTTTTTCTATGGCATTAGGTTTCCACCTTAAATCTTGGTGTTCATGTGCATTGCTTATGTGTGATGGTTTATTACGTTATTACTCCACATAGTTACTGTATAATAAAGTACTAATGCACTAATGAAAGATCAACACATGGCGAATTAACTAAATCATAATTTCTTTGGGTATATGTTGGTTTCTTTAATCATAGTTGCATACACATGCAAGTTCACTTCACTGAAGTAGCGTATATAAATTTGATTGGGAAATGAAAAATTATTGAATTTTAAATACGGATTCACCCCCCCTCTTAGTATTATTTCCAACAATTGGTACCAAAGCTGGTCCTTTAGAAAAAGCTTGATCGCTTGAAGGGAGACATTTTAAGATGAACAATAAAAAAGGCATGGGATCTATCAGACCACCAAAATTCAATGGGAACAACTTGGTATATTGGAAAATAAGAAACAAAGCCTATCTTCAGTCACCTGGACCAAATGTCTGGGAAATTGTGGAAGGAGGATACCAATTTCAAGCAGCAATACCTACAAATAGAGTAGGTAAGAAGTTATACGAAACCAATGCTAAAGAATTCAATACTTTATTAGGAAGTTTGTTAGAATCAGAATTCTTCAAAGACATGCAGCTCAAGCCAGCAAAATAGATATGGGATAAAATCATTCAGAGCTACGAACGAGACTCCTATTTAAAATGTGCTAAGCTCCAAACTCTCATAATTCAGTATGAAACTCTTAAGATGCATAGTGATGAAAGTATTGTTGGGCACTTTTTACGCGTAGATGAGATTGTTAACTGTATGAAGAATCTAGGTGTAGAGATAAAGGAGGCTACTTTAGTAGAGAAAATTTTGAGATATTTGTCTTCTAAATTTGAGTCAAAGGTATCTTCCATAGAAGAAGAGCAGGATCTTCAATCTATTACCATTGTTCGACTTCATGGAATTATATCTGCCTTTGAAATGAGGGAGGGAGGTCCATCAAATAAGAGAGAAGCCACACTTAAAGCTTTAGAAAAGGGAAAAGAAAAGGAAGAGCGCAATGAATCGAGATATATTTAAGAAGAAGGAGATGAGGTAAACTTTGTTAAGAAGCTTCAACGGGGTTTTGGAGGATTCATAGGTAATCTACCATTCAAATGCTTTCCTTGTGGTACAGTTGGCAATTATGCTGCAAAGTGTCCTCATAAAGATAATCATGAAAAAGGAAAGGAATATGCAAAATGCAAAAAAAAATAGGTTGTTAATAGAAAAAGTTACTATACTCATGAAGATAGTGATGGATTATCTAATAGTGATGAAGATGAAATTGAACAATATTATAAACTAATCATGGATTATGAAAATGATGATTTTTTGGATGCCTTAGAAGAGGAATACTTTCTGGAAGAAATCACTAAACTCAAAATCTGTTTGGAAGAAAATAATATGATCATAGACATGTTGACACATCAGCTCACTGAAAGAGAAAAATACAATGAAAAACTAGAATGTGAAGTTGTGGGTCTAAGAAAAGAACTTGAGAAGACAAAATCTCTTAATCTTAGATTTGCTAAAGGATCCGAAATTTTAAATGAAATCATCAAGGTTCATCATTCTCCTCTTATAAAGACTAGTCTTGGATATACTAAACAATCATCCCAACCACAAAGGTGATCAGCCTCCACCAGAAGCTACCTTGATGCAGCAAAGACCATTGAACAATATGTCAATCGTCAACAAAAGCCTAAATGTACTCATTAAGTAAATCATGCTCAATGTACTCCAAGGATGAACATCAATAGAAGCATCAACCAAAAGGTAAACATCTATGATCACAAAAACTTCTTTAATGGACAATGATTTTCATGCAATAACTTTGGGCATAAGGCTGCTCAATGTGTTGCTTACAAAACTATCATGACAAGAGAAGCACGAAATCAAAAGAGTGTAATGAGAATGAAGAAAAGTTCATATAACAACTTTTCTCATCTTGAAGATGAAATTGAATGTTCGCTTTGTAATAACTTTGGTCATGAAGAAATCTTAATGCAGGAGAAAATTTCGACCAACACTTCGAAAGGAGAGAACATTATCAAAATCCAAGGTATGGAGAAAGAAGGAATTTTAATCAAAAAGATGTGGCATAGATTTGTTTGCAAAAGGGAAATAAAATGAGTTGTACATTGATAGTGGATGCTACAAACACATGAGAGGTGATAAAGAGAAACTTCATTCATATCATGCTTTAAAAAAAGAAAAGAATATCTCCTTTGGAAATGACACACCAGTTGTCATTAAAGGTAACGGTTATGTTATTTAAAAGAAAAGGTTCAAGCTGGATATGTCATGTATGTTGATGGTTTAGGACATAACTTGTTGAGTATTAGTTAGATGTGTGATCAAGGAAATGAAGTTTTGTCTCAATCAAACGGATGTGAGATTTGTGAGCATGATACAGGAAAGAACGTAATCAAAGGTACAAGAACTCCAAGAAATCTATACATACAGAAAGGAGGACAAAAAAATGCTATCTAAGGAAAACATATGAAAATTGGTTATGGAACAGAAGATTGGGGCATCTAATCTTTTCTCAAATAAGAAAAGCATGTAGGCTCAAGGTGGTTCATGATCTTCCAAATACCAACATCCTAGATAATGCCATTTGCAAACCATGTCAAGTTGGTAAGAAAACAAGAGTTCATTTCTATGAAAAAGAAGGAACTACAAGTAAGCCTCTTGAACTCATCCATACTTATTTATGTGGACCAACAAGGAAAAAGTCACCTCATGGAGAAAAATACTTTATTTTATTCTGTGATGATTTTTCTAGAATGTGTTAGATAGCTATACTAAAGCATAAAGATGAAGAATTTGAAAAGTTTAAAGCCTTAAAAGCTTTTCTTGAAAATGAATTAGATCCAAAAACGCAATTTCTTAGATCTAATTGAGGGGGAGAATTCATATCAGATGAATTCTTTGACTTTTGTGAACAACATGGAATAAAAGGGTATTTCTATATTGCCAGAACTCCTCAACAAAATGGCATAGTGGAAAGAATGAATAGAACAATTCAACAAATGTCTCGAGCTATGCTTGATGAATCTCGAGCTGTGTTTATTTGAAAAAGCAAAATGATGGCAGCTATATTATATTGTTATTGTATGTAGATGACATGCTTGTTGCAGGATCTAACATGCAGGAAATAAATGTGCTCAAAAGAAAATTGACAAATTCATTTGCAATGAAGGATTTGGGAGTTGCAAAACGAATCCTTGGTATGAGAATAACTAGAGATAGGAAAAATCGTAAATTAACATTGTCTTAGAATGAGTACATACAAAAGGTTTTGAAAAGATTTAACATGCACAATGCAAAACCAGTTAGTACACCTTTTGCTAGACATTTCAAACTTAGCAAGGAAATGTGCCCAAAGACCCAAGAAGACATGGATTATATGTCTAAAGTTCCATATGCATCAGCAGTTGGAAGCTTAATGTATGCAATGGTCTGCACAAGGCCTGATATTGCACATGCAATGGGAGTTGTAAGCAGGTACATGAACAATCCAGGAAAGGAACATTGGATGGCAGTGAAATGGATTCTCAGATATTTGAAAGGTACCAAAAATCAAGCATTATGCTTTGGTGGTTCAAACATTTCTCTACAGGGATATGTTGATGTAGATATGGCAGGTGACAAAGATAACAGGAGGAGCACTACAGGATATGTATTTACTATTGGAGGAACAGCTGTCAGTTGGGTTTCAAAAATCCAAAGTGTTGTTGCACTTTCAACAACAAAAGTAGAGTATGTTGTTGCTACAGAGGTTAGTAAAGAAATGATTTGGTTACAAAGGTTTATGGGTGAATTGGGTGTTGGCATTATGTTTCTGGTATGGCTATATGTTACAAATGTTGTACTTGATGGCAACTCCCGTGGTAAGGCCCTCATTTTGTTGAAAATAAAGAAGTATGCAGGAAATCAGATCATAAGGTGCATACCCGCAGGTACACCATGCAGGGACCGCGTCCAGATACGCAGGCCAGCCGTTCAGGAGGTGCGTCCCCCCAATGCACACATTTCAAGGCAGAGAAAAGCACACGTGGGGTTTCTTATGTTTTACTCTTGGTATTTAGCCGACGGTTTTGGGTTATTATGGTGTCGGCTCGTGGTATTGTTCCATGATTTTAGGAGGAGCTTGCCTATATAAAGGAAAGGAGATCACTTGGCTAAGCATCTTTTGCAATTGAATATCTTTAGATCTGAAATATTGGGTTATGGTCTTAAAAGCTTGATCTATATGAAAGGGAAGATGAAGGCGAATCTGTGAAGGGTGATCTCTCGAGCGCATGATCAGATCTGAGCAACTGTGCCACTCTGGTGGACTGCCTATTCGGCCCTAATCAGAAGGACGCAGGTGTTTAACAGAAGAGCTGCGTGGGTACGCAGTGCAGAAACAGGAGATCTGCGTCGAGACGCAGTGCAGAAACAGGAAATCTGCGTCGGTACACAGAACAGAAGAAGGATACCTGCGTTGGTACGCAGAGTAGAAGGAGAAGAGCTGCGTGGGTACGCAGAGCGACTAAGGTTCAGGTGCGTCCCTGCAGTAATAGTACGTGGCGCGATAGTATCTTTGGATGCGTCCCTGCAGTAACAGTACGCGGCGTGATAGTATCTTTGGGTGCGTCCCTGCAGTAAAAGTACGCAGCGCAGTTCAAGGAACAGTGCGTGGGCACGCAGTGCGACAGAAGGATCTCTGCGGGTAGACACAGGAAAGCAGAAGGTGAACTGCGTAGCGACACAGGCCACAGAAGGGAAAACTGCGTACCTGTCTTAAAAAGTTCTGTTGATTGAATTTTTCTGTTTATAAGGTTTTCTGGGTTAGTTCTGTTATTGCTGATCTGATAACTGTAGTGGACTGTAACTTTCATGTACTTGATGTTCAATTGATGCTTTATGAAAAGAAGTAGGGGGTTGTAGCTCCCTTCCAGGAGAGACTGGAAAACGAGAGAGAGAGAGTTGTAGCTCTCTGCAGGTTGCAGCCTGCGTACTGGTAAAGGACTGCACCAGTACAAAACCATTGTAAAAGAAGTTTCTAAGTTGAAAGAAGATAGAGACATATTGTAGCAGGTGGTTTTCACCCACATTGGGTTTCCACCTTACATCTTGTGTTCTTTGGTGTGACTATCTGTTTTTCTTTGTTCATGCTCATTATTTTATGGTACTGACATGCAAAAATAATTCAAAGAACAAATAAGGAAGATTGATTAAAAGAATTAGATAATACTGATTCACCCCCCCCCCTCTCAGTATTATTTCCAACAATTGGTATCAGAGCAGGTCCTTCAGAGAAGCTTGATCGCTTGAAGGTAGATCGTTCATCATGAGCAACTACGAGAGAGAAGCATCAATCAGGCCACCGGTTTTTGATGGGACAAACTTCAATTATTGGAAGGTAAGAGTTACTGCCTATCTTCAATCTCTTGGTACAGAAGTTTGGGACATCGTAGAGACAGGCTATGCTTTTCCTTCAGCTACTCCTACAGATACAGCCGAGAAAAAGAAGTATGAAACAAATGTGAAAGCAGTCAGTACTCTATTAGGATGTATATCTCAATCAGAATTCATGAAGGTAATGCACTATAAATCCGCAAAAGAGATATGGGACAAAATTGTCACGAGCTATGAAGGAGATGAACAGGTAAAGCGTGCTAAACTTCAAACTCTCAGAATTCAGTATGAGACTCTCAAAATGTATAATGATGAAAGTGTGGCTAACTATTTTCTTCGGGTAGATGAGGTTGTTAATTGTATGAAAAATTTGGGTGAAGAAATAAAAGAGGCTATTGTGGTTGAAAAGGTTCTAAGATCATTGTCCCCCAAGTTTGAATCTAAAGTATCTGCAATAGAAGAAAAGGAAAATCTACGAATTCTTACTATGTCTCAGCTACATGGAATTCTAACTGCTTATGAAATGAGAAAGGGAGGTCCATCAGACAGAAGAGAAGCTGCTTTCAAGGCATCAGGCAAAGGAGATTATTATGAAGCAAGCCACGTCCCAGAAGAAGAGGAAGAAGAATCAAATTTTGTCAGAAATCTTCAAAGGGGTTCTAGAAGGTTCAGAGGTAAGTTACCTTTTAAATGCTTTGCTTGTGGAAGAGTAGGTCATTATGCTGCAAAATGTCCTTATAAGGATAAAGGAAAGGAACCTGCTAGATGGAACAAGAAACAGAACGTAAATAAGAAAAGCTACTACACTCATGAAGATAGTGATGGTCTATCAAACAGTGATGAAGATGAACAAGGTAATGAATATAAGTTGTTAATGGAATTTGAAGATGATGATTATATGGATGCTGTAGATGTGGATAACCTTTATGATGAAATTACTAGACTCAAGAGATGTATAGAAGAAAAGAACATGATCATTGATACTCTACAATTTCAAATTGATGAAAAGGAAAAACATCTTGAAAAATTAGAAGGTGAAATTGTTGGTCTTAGAAAAGAGATTGAGAAAACAAAAGCTATTAATCTCAAGTTTGTCAAAGGATCTGAAACTTTGGATGAGATTATCAATGTGCAGCGGTCTCCTCTAAACAAGACAGGTCTGGGCTATAATGGAGAAACTACTCAAGCATCCACCTCAAAAAGTTATCTTGATGCAGCAAGAAGAAATGATCAAAAGAACAATGAAGATCAACAGGTAAAGCAGGAACGAATTACAAACAGAAACTATCAAGGGCAATCCATCTTAAGGGCGAACAAAAGCTACAACCAGCCACAGGTAAAATCTTCTCAATTTGGTTCAAGAATAGATGAAAATAGAAACTACAATCAGTTGGCTGGTAGATTCAATAACCGCAGAAGTTTCTTCAATGGACAATGTTTTTCTTGCCATAACTTTGGTCACAAAGCAGCTCAATGTGTTGCATATAAAACGATCATGACTAGGGAAGCTCAAAAGCAAAGAAGTATGACAGGGATTACAAAAAGGACCTATAACAACTTTTCGGTTCTTGAAAATGAAGTTGAATGTTCTATTTGCAATAACTTTGGTCATGAAGACTCTGAATGCAGGAGCAGGTTTCAGCAGAAAAAGGAACAAGCCTCAAGCACCAAAACATGGAGAATAAAGGAACCAGAAAGATGTGGGATAGCATTTTATGCAGAGGGACAGGAAAATCTATGGTATATTGACAGTGGATGTTCAAAGCATATGACAGGTGATAAAGAAAAACTCGAGTCTTATTCTGCTCTAGAAAAGGGAAAGAAAGTCTCTTTTGGAAATGATACTCCTGCTACTATAAAAGGAAAGGGCATTGCTCAGTTAAAAGAAAAGGTCAAGGTTGGGAATGTTTTGTATGTTGATGGATTGAAGCATAATCTTCTAAGTGTCAGCCAGATGTGTGATCAAAGAACCGAGGTTATATTCAGATCAAATGGATGTCTTGTTCGTGATCTTGATACAGGTAAAACAGTGATCAAAGGCAAAAGAACTCCAAATAATCTGTACATATTTGAAGAAGGACAACAACAATGCTATCTGAGCAAGGATGATGAGCACTGGTTATGGCATCGGAGGTTGGGGCATCTAAGCTTTTCACAAATAAGGAAAGCATGCAAATATCAGGCAGTTCGTGATCTTCCAGATATCAAAATTCCTGACAACACCATATGCAAATCATGTCAGTTTGGAAAACAAACCAGAACTAACTTTCCAGAGAAGGAAGGATCAGCTAGCATGCCTCTTGAGCTAGTTCATACAGATACATGCGGTCCATTCAGGAAAAGAACACCTAGAGGAGAAGAATACTTGATATTATTCATTGACGATTTCTCCAGGTTTGTCTGGCTAGGACTTATGAAGCACAAAGATGAAGCATTCGAAAAATTCAAATCCTTCAAAGCCTTGGTTGAAAATGAATCAGGTCACAAAATTAAGTGCCTCAGATCCGACAGAGGTGGGGAATTTACCTCAAATGAATTTTTTGATTTCTGTGAAGAACATGGGATAAGAAGAGAATTCTCTACAGCTAGAACTCCTCAGCAAAATGGAGTTGTGGAACGAATGAACAGAACAGTCCAACAAATGGCTCGTGTTATGCTTGATGAATTAGGAACTCCCGCAACTTTCTGGGGTGAAGCTGCACATGCTGCGGTTGTTATTCTCAACAAAACAAATGTCCGGGTGAACAACACTCAAACTCCTCATGAGCTCTGGAGTGGTAAGACTCCTTCGGTAAAGCACTTCAAAATCTTTGGGAGCAAATGCTATATCAAGAATACTGATGAGCAGCTTGGCAAACTTGAACCTAGAGCAGATGAAGGCATTCTTCTTGGATACTCTCCACATAGCATAGCATACAAATGCTACAATAAAAGACTTGGCAGAATTGTTGACAGCATTGATGTAGTGGTTGATGAGAAGGGATACATTCCTAGGCAAGTACATCATGAAGAAGAAGATGAAGGCTACCCCCAACGAGAGAATAATGAAGAAGAAGAACCTCAAGAAGAACCAGAAGAGCAAACAAGAATAGAAGAAAAGACTCCATCCAGATATGTTTAGAAGAATCATCCAGAATCTCAGATTATGGGGCAGAAAGAAGCAGGTGTGCAAACAAGAAGAACAGTCGCAGAAGCTTCAAGCTATTTGGCATTACTCTCCTCTACTGAACCACAAAATGTGAAAGAAGCATGCAAAGATGAATGTTGGGTGAAAGCAATGGATGAAGAACTTGAGAAAATCGAAAAGAACAACACTTGGGAGCTGGTTCCTAGACCAAAGGATAAGAATGTTATCGGAACAAAATGGGTCTTCAAAAACAAATTGAATGAAAATGGAGAAGTAATTAGAAACAAAGCCATACTTGTTTGTAAAGGGTATGCGCAACAAGAAGGAATAGACTTTGAAGAAACCTTTGCTCCTGTTGCAAGACTTGAGACCATCCGAATGTTCCTTGCTCTCTCAAGTTTTCAAAACTTCAAAGTATTTCAAATGGACGTGAAATCAGCCTTTCTGAATGGAGACCTGGAAGAAGAAGTATACATTGAACAGCCAGATGGGTTCATTCTTGGAAATGATCCAAAAGTTGTATGCAGATTGAAAAAGGCTCTCTATGGTCTCAAACAAGCTCCAAGGGCTTGGTACTACCGTTTGGACAAATATCTTCATCAACAAGGTTTTTCAAAAGGATCAGCAGATAGCAATCTTTATATAAAAGTTGAAAACGACAAATTGCTAATACTTGTTGTGTATGTAGACGACATTATTTTTGGGAGCAATGAAGAAGCTATGAGTCAAAGCTTTGCCTCGGTCATGTAGAAAGAATTTGAAATGTCTTTGTTAGGAGAACTGACATATTTCCTTGGTTTGCAAATCCAACAAAAGGAAGGAGGAATCTTTTTATCTCAAACCAAGTATCTCAAACAGATTTTGAAGAAATATAGTATGGAAGATGCAAAACCAGTATGTACACCCATGGTCACAGGATGTAGCCTCAGTGCAAATGATGAATCTGCAGCAGTACATCAACCAACCTATAGATCTATGATTGGAAGTTTACTTTATTTGACAGGTACCCGACCGGACATCATGCATGCAGTTGGAATAGTTGGAAGATTTCAGGAAAATCCGAAGGAGACTCATCTTCAGGCAGTGAAGAGAATTTTCAAATATCTTCAAGGGACTCAAAATTATGGCTTATGGTATCCTAGAGATACAGATCTTACTATTCATGCTTATACAGATGCAGATTGGGCTGGAAGCGTGGATGACAGGAAAAGCACAAGTGGTGGTGCGTTCTTTATGGGTTCCAGACTGGTATCTTGGTTCAGCAAGAAACAGAGTTCGATTGCCTTGTCAACAGCTGAAGCGGAATATGTTGCTGCTGCATCTTGTTGCACTCAACTCCTTTGGATGATGCAGACTTTGCAAGATTTTCAAATCACTTGTACACCACCTATCCCCATCTTATGTGATAACACAAGTGCAATCAACATCTCAAAGAATCCGGTTATGCATTCAAAAACCAAGCACATACCAATCAAGTACCATTTTCTCCGGGAGCAAGTACTTGAACAGAAGGTCAAGTTGGAGTATGTTCCTTCTAAGGAACAAGTTGCTGATATTCTCACCAAACCATTTCCCAGAGACACTTTTGAATACCTCAGGCAAAAGCTGGGGGTTGTTGATGCATCATCTTATTGCTGAACCTCTTCTCATTGATGGTACAGGTTCAGGGGGAGCATATATTGCATTGTTGGCATTATGGAGGATGTACAGAAGGAGATCTTGGAAGTAGCTGCAATATGTCTCTATCTCTTTCATGGTGGATTATGGTTCTTTGCTGCAGATCTGGTTCATTTTCACGGGGAGCATGATCGTAGGGGGAGCATACCCCTTTGCCCTTGATGTCAAAGGGGGAGAATGAAGCTGAGGTTTGTGAGGTTGCCATCAAGTCCAAAGGGGGAGATTGTTGGCATTATGTTTCTGGTATGGATATATGTTACAAATTTTGTACTTGATGGCAACTCCCATGGTAAGGCCCTCATTTTGTTGAAAATAAAGAAGTACGCAGGAAATCAGATCATAAGGTGCGTACCCGCAAGTACACCATGCAGGGACCGCGTCCAGATAAGCAGGCCAGCCGTTCAGGAGGTGCGTCCCCCCAGTGCACACATTTCAAGGCAGAGAAAAGCACACGTGGGGTTTCTTATGTTTTACTCTTGGTATTTAGCCGACGGTTTTGGGTTATTATGGTGTCGGCTCGTGGTATTGTTCCATGATTTTAGGAGGAGCTTGCCTATATAAAGGAAAGGAGATCACTTGGCTAAGCATCTTTTGCAATTGAATATCTTTAGATCTGAAATATTGGGTTATGGTCTTAAAAGCTTGATCTATATGAAAGGGAAGTTGAAGGCGAATCTGTGAAGGGTGATCTCTCGAGCGCATGATCAGATCTTAGCAACTGTGCCACTCTGGTGGACTGCCTATTCGGCCCTAATCAGAAGGACGCAGGTGTTTAACAGAAGAGCTGCATGGGTACGCAGTGCAAAAACAGGAGATCTGCGTCGGGACGCAGTGCAGAAACAGGAAATCTGCGTCGGTACGCAGAACAGAAGAAGGATACCTGCGTCGGTACGCAGAGTAGAAGAAGAAGAGCTGCGTGGGTACGCAGAGCGACTAAGGTTGAGGTGCGTCCCTGCAGTAACAGTACGCGGTGCGATAGTATCTTTGGGTGCGTCCCTGCAGTAAAAGTACGCAGCGCAGTTCAAGGAACAGTGCGTGGGCACGCAGTGCGGCAGAAGGATCTCTGTGGGTAGACACAGGAAAGCAGAAGGTGAACTGCGTAGCGACGCAGGCCACAGAAGGGAAAACTGCGTACCTGTCTTAAAAAGTTCTGTTGATTGAATTTTTCTGTTGATAAGGTGTTCTGGGTTAGTTCTGTTATTGCTGATCTGATAACTGTAGTGGACTGTAACTTTCATGTACTTGATGTTCAATTGATGCTTTATGAAAAGAAGTAGGGGGTTGTAGCTCCCTTCCAGGAGAGACTGGAAAACGAGAGAGAGAGAGTTGTAGCTCTCTGCAGGTTGCAGCCTGCGTACTGGTAAAGGACTGCACCAGTACAAAACCATTGTAAAAGAAGTTTCTAAGTTGAAAGAAGATAGAGACATATTGCAGCAGGTGGTTTTCACCGACATTGGGTTTCCACCTTACATCTTGTGTTCTTTGGTGTGACTATCTGTTTTTCTTTGTTCATGCTCATTATTTTATGGTACTGACATGCAAAAATAATTCAAAGAACAAATAAGGAAGATTGATTAAAAGAATTAGATAATACTGATTCACCCCCCCCTCTCAGTATTATTTCCAACATTGGGTAAGGAGCATGATATGGCAACGTTATACAGTGATAGCCAAAGTGCCATTCATCTTGCAAAGAACTCAGCATTTCATTCTAGGACTAAACACATACAGCTCAAGTACCATTTCATACGATCAGTGTTGGAAGATGGAGAGTTGAAGCTAGAAAAGATACACACTAGCCAGAATCCTGCAGATATGCTAACAAAAGTTGTAACTAGGGAGAAACTGAGAACATGCTCAGTTTCAATTGGTCTTCAAGGATGACGATGAAGATGAGAAACAACCAGGTCCGAAGAGGAGCCATTGTCTAGCAAATGAAGCAGCGGTGGAGTTGCTACAATCATTCTCCAAGTGGGAGATTGTTGTGTGTGTGGAGCATGATTGTTCAGAGGTCTTTGTTTCAGCTGGATGTATACCCCAGGAAGTTTTGTACACCCCTCCACACGGGGGGGGATGCGGGGGGGACTTGTCCCCCCTGCGGGGGTCCAACGCCTTCTAGTCAATTTGGGCCATTCATTAGGCGGATGATCTGACGGTAGAACTTATGTTTGTTTAGGGTTTTTTGCCCTAGAAGGCAACCCCTCTCTTTGTATGAGGGTATTGTATTTGAGGCTGTGAGATAGATGTGTATTCTGTGTGTGAGCGAGAAACAGAGAGGTGAGACTGTGAGAGAAAATAGAGGATATTACAGTGGATTTGCTGTAGGTTGTGTCTCTTCATTTTGCTGGATAATAGAAAGGAAGGACTGGTTGTTTATATTTTCGCAATATTTTATGTGTTCCATTGCTCTGTAATATATAATTTTCTAACACTCCCCACTATTGAGCATGGCCCAGAGATGTAATCCAAACTAGATGAACTCTGTAATCAAATCATTGTGTCATGGTTTTTAGGTTATTCTGATGGTTTCCACATTGTTTATGTTCTTTTAAGTTCCATGGTTAATTAACTCTTTTATATGTAATTCAGATGCATCTATAAGTAAAATATCATGGATCGCTAAGGGGCTCTGTCATTTTCCCCTCGTGTGTTAGACCCTCATACATTGCACTTGACCCTTTGCAGAGTCACACTTTCTTTTTGAAAGTCACGAATACACTACTCTATGTGTTATTGTAACTAAGGCACATCATTAAAACCCATTTCTTTGGCAATGGGTCTCTTACACCAAATGGTGTGCGGTCTAATTGGGACTTCATATCAGGGAGACCCGCAATATGTTGGCGAGTCCAACACCGTAAACATTTATGGTGCTAGAAGGAGGGCCTAATGACAAGTTGAGCCCATGAATTTTGACTTTAATTATCTTTAATGGCTTCTTCCCATAGATTAACCCCAACATGTTCTTCTATAAATATAAAATTTAAAGTGCTCACAAGGATAATCAATGACTTCTGAAATTTGAAATTTGATGGCGAGGGTGAAACAACCACTCTCGAGCACACAACTCACTTTCTTGAATTTTTGACTAGGCACAGTATTCATTGTGAATATGTTGCTTGTAGGTTGTTCATTCTCACATTTGAAGCACATGTCAGGGATTGTTGTTACACATTTCTAGCCACTTTTATACACTCTTTCAAACATCTTGTCAAATAGCTCTTCCTCTCCTTTAGCAGGTATGATTATAAATTTCTTTTCAAGAAAATCGCGTGTTTATGTAAAGCACCTAATGAATCTCTTAATCATTTTCATGATTTCTTTATTCATTTCTATTTTGAACTGTCCGAAGATGATATTAATTGGAATCTAATGAAAGAGAAGTTTTAATTTCTTGTTCATATTTCAAATAATCCAAAAGAATATGAATCTTTCGGAAGTCTCCCAACATATACAGGCTATGGAACTCCCGAATTTGAAATGGAGGAAGTTACTATTCCAAGTGACCCTTCATCTTACCCTCATCAAACAAATCCATTTACACAGGTTGAGCTAGGTGAGCTTGAGAGTCCATCCACTGATTGCCACCCATATCTCCCACTTCACACGTTTAGAATTTAAATGTAAGTTTCAATCGCAAATCTAATTTTTTTGATCATCTTATTTCTCCTCAACCTCCATGCATTGGTTCCTTTGATCCTCTTGATTGTGAGTTGTTGTGTTGACCAGTTTCATTTGGTTCTTTTGATGTTCATGAGGATCAAACTCAGGATGGAGTTAATGTTGACCAACCAACTTCCGATATTAGTTATGATGATTATGTGTGGGACTCTATCTCTGAACAAGAATTTCCAATGAAAGTTGATGTTTCTCCTTCTTCAAATTACGCTCATTATCGTGACATTTTCCACGATTCTTTCATACCTCTTGAATCTTTTGAAGAATCAGTTTATAACAATGTTAATTTTGATCGCACTTAGAACACATGGAATGTTAGATTTACATCCAAACATGGATAGGAGGAATATTCTCTTCTCGATCCCTCCAATAAATCATCTGATCATTCTAAAGAAATAGAGGGTGAAATTTCTTATTTTCAATCTTCGCCTCTCTACACTTCATCAGATCAAGAGGATGCATTTTTTTTAGAATGTAGAATTTTTTATCATGGTTGTCGTGATCTATTCATTGATTCATCTAGTCACAGCTCTAATTTTTCTACTTTTGATATTTCTAAGCCACCAATTTTTGATGATCTACTATTTGATTTCCTGGAACTACCATGAATTGTCCATGCACCTCAGCCTGTGCTGATGGTTATGTCAAGTCCTCACAGTCTTGAGTTTATCTCTAGTCACGATAAGGATATCATTGTATATTTCAAGGACCCTCATCATTCGATCACACAAAGTGAAAATTAATCCTTTCAACGATCTTTACACCATCCATATGCTTTACACCATTCCATTACTAAATCATTGAAGGAATCATACCAGACCAGCTTGTTCTCCAAAAGTAAATTTTTTACTTTCTCCATATTTTTCGAATTCAGAAGTTTGAAAGGATACTCTTACATGCTACCATGTTGCAATGTGTATTAACGACATTATGCATCTGCAAAATGCTTTGCATGTACTTTTCTGCCATATTTTTCTACATGCATTTTCAGTCTTCAAATGTTGCGTCATGCATCAATTTATCTTTCTGGTCTACTGTTATTTTTTAATATCTTTCTTAATATCATTTCCCTCACCTATATAGATAACCCAATCCATTGGTGGTTACATTGGAAGTTTCATTTCATGTAATCCTGGCCTATTTTTAGTTAGTTTAGCAGTATGAGTAGTTTGTCTTTTTCTTTGTTTTGTTTTGTTTTGATTTACTTTGCACCCTTCTCTTTTGTTTATTTTAATTGTAGGTTAGCTTCTCCAAGAGACCATCTTTGGTTTCCAAAGCAAACATGGTGATGTTTGAGAGAAAATTGTACTACTGTGAATGATTCGTTATTTCTTTATTCCCTCTCTTTGGATGGATCCTTCACCTTTTACTTGGTGATAACATGATGGAAAATATTTCTTTTTCGAAGAAAAATATAGTGGAATCACGATGCTTAACCTTTAACTAGTATTACCTACTCTAATCAATCTTATAATTGTCTAGTTTCATTTGCTGGCATTATGATACAACTGTTGTTCTTGATTGAAACTCACTCATAGGTCAATTCAAAGGTAACATGGCATTGGTATCGAAGAATAGGAAGTTGGAACAAAGGTCCACTGATTAGAATCAAGAAGTTGAAGGAAAATGATGTTGTAAGGTATTTTAAGTTGTATACGTAGGTTCACTTTGACAAAGCAGCATATACACATTGATTTATGGAATAAAAAGAGCATATACGTATGCATAGACTTTCACAAGAAGAAAATAGCGTATGTGTCATAAAATCAATGAAATTGAAGATTAAAGAAAACCAAGGGTCAATACCATGTTATTATCCCATAATATTGAGTGAATTAATGACTGTTTGATCTTGTCTAAGAATACCATAGGTTCTAAATATTTTTTTCGTCTGATGTATTGAGGAAGACCAAAAACTATATAAGGTGGAGAAGATCAAAGGGTCAAGTGTGCAAGTGAAAGGATTTCTCAGGAATACTTTTATCTGAAGTATATTTTATGTTGTAGGGGCTATGATTATGTTAAATCCAAAATATTGTGTGTACCCTAAATCCAAATTTGGATCAGGATCATGAGACTTAAAATGACTTATCATTGAATGATATGATATTGGTTGGGCTAGATCTAATTTCTTACACATGTTTTATTCTTTAAATATCATGGTCTGGGTACTATGTCTCAAATCTAGAATAGCAAGTAAGTTGTAAGTTAGTATTTGCAGATATATACGTTGGTTTGCCTTGGTGAAGGCATATACATGCTGGTTCGAAGCTTCAAAGTAGCGTATACAAAAGAAAAGCATGTTATTCAAAAATGATTGATCTATTTGATCAATGTTGTTGGGTTACTATTGTTTGTTAATGATTTCTTCTTAGATTTGAAAGTAGAACTAAATGTATAAGGATATTGAGTTTGATCGATTGATTGATTAATTGAGAAGGGTGACCTTTGTTGCTGACTATCTAGATCTCTGTAATTTGATAGTAGATGTTCAGAATATTAATGGTTGGTATAGATTTGATTTAGAGGTTTTTTATGTTTCAGTAGTTTTGGAGGTATATGCAGGTTTGGGTAAAGGAAGTAGAGTATACACGCAGGTTGGGTTCATTAAAGTAGTGTATGCATTCTGATGTATGATTTTTGAGGTTGCAGCTTGTTCTGAATGATGATGAAAGTTTCTGGGTTTAGCACAGTGTTCTGATGACAGTGATATGACTGTTTAGATTGACTAATTATTGGTTGATGCAGTTATTGTTATATAATTTGAGCGTCAAAGTTTCTGATGGGTCTAGTGCAAACATTTGATGAAATGTGGCCTTCATATTATGTTGTTGTGTACCAGGAGCATCTAGGCTGAAAATTTATGAAACGTGGTCCATGGAGGAAGAGAGAAGGTCATAGCCTTCTATAGCCTGACGCCTACGTATTAGTAAACTTATCGGCTAGTACAAGAGCTAGGGGGTTGTAGCTCCCTTTCAGTAGAAGCTAGAGAATGAGAGAAGGTTGTAGTCTTCTACAGGTCGATGCCTACTTACTGGTACAAGTCTGCACCAGTACAAGATTACAAATATATTTTCTTTATATTATAAAAAAGACAGAGATGACAACATCAGGTGGTTTTTCTATGGCATTAGGTTTCCACCTTAAATCTTGGTGTTCATGTGCATTGCTTATGTGTGATGGTTTATTACGTTATTACTCCACATAGTTACTGTATAATAAAGTACTAATGCACTAATGAAAGATCAACACATGGCGAATTAACTAAATCATAATTTCTTTGGGTATATGTTGGTTTCTTTAATCATAGTTGCATACACATGCAAGTTCACTTCACTGAAGTAGCGTATATAAATTTGATTGGGAAATGAAAAATTATTGAATTTTAAATACGGATTCACCCCCCCTCTTAGTATTATTTCCAACAATTGGTACCAGAGCTGGTCCTTTAGAAAAAGCTTGATCGCTTGAAGGGAGACATTTTAAGATGAACAATAAAAAAGGCATGGGATCTATCAGACCACCAAAATTCAATGGGAACAACTTGGTATATTGGAAAATAAGAAACAAAGCCTATCTTCAGTCACCTGGACCAGATGTCTGGGAAATTGTGGAAGGAGGATACCAATTTCAAGCAGCAATACCTACAAATAGAGTAGGTAAGAAGTTATACGAAACCAATGCTAAAGAATTCAATACTTTATTAGGAAGTTTGTTAGAATCAGAATTCTTCAAAGACATGCAGCTCAAGCCAGCAAAATAGATATGGGATAAAATCATTCAGAGCTACAAACGAGACTCCTATTTAAAATGTGCTAAGCTCCAAACTCTCATAATTCAGTATGAAACTCTTAAGATGCATAGTGATGAAAGTATTGTTGGGCACTTTTTACGCGTAGATGAGATTGTTAACTGTATGAAGAATCTAGGTGTAGAGATAAAGGAGGCTACTTTAGTAGAGAAAATTTTGAGATATTTGTCTTCTAAATTTGAGTCAAAGGTATTTTCCATAGAAGAAGAGCAGGATCTTCAATCTATTACCATTGTTCGACTTCATGGAATTATATCTGCCTTTGAAATGAGGGAGGGAGGTCCATCAAATAAGAGAGAAGCCACACTTAAAGCTTTAGCAAAGGGAAAAGAAAAGGAAGAGCGCAATGAATCGAGATATATTTAAGAAGAAGGAGATGAGGTAAACTTTGTTAAGAAGCTTCAACGGGGTTTTGGAGGATTCATAGGTAATCTACCATTCAAATGCTTTCCTTGTGGTACAGTTGGCAATTATGCTGCAAAGTGTCCTCATAAAGATAATCATGAAAAAGGAAAGGAATATGCAAAATGCAAAAAAAAATAGGTTGTTAATAGAAAAAGTTACTATACTCATGAAGATAGTGATGGATTATCTAATAGTGATGAAGATGAAATTGAACAATATTATAAACTAATCATGGCTTATGAAAATGATGATTTTTTGGATGCCTTAGAAGAGGAATACTTTCTGGAAGAAATCACTAAACTCAAAATCTATTTGGAAGAAAATAATATGATCATAGACATGTTGACACATCAGCTCACTGAAAGAGAAAAATACAATGAAAAACTAGAATGTGAAGTTGTGGGTCTAAGAAAAGAACTTGAGAAGACAAAATCTCTTAATCTTAGATTTGCTAAAGGATCCGAAATTTTAAATGAAATCATCAAGGTTCATCATTCTCCTCTTATAAAGACTAGTCTTGGATATACTAAACAATCATCCCAACCACAAAGGTGATCAGCCTCCACCAGAAGCTACCTTGATGCAGCAAAGACCATTGAACAATATGTCAATCGTCAACAAAAGCCTAAATGTACTCATTAAATAAATCATGCTCAATGTACTCCAAGGATGAACATCAATAGAAGCATCAACCAAAAGGTAAACATCTATGATCACAAAAACTTCTTTAATGGACAATGATTTTCATGCAATAACTTTGGGCATAAGGCTGCTCAATGTGTTGCTTACAAAACTATCATGACAAGAGAAGCACGAAATCAAAAGAGTGTAATGAGAATGAAGAAAAGTTCATATAACAACTTTTCTCATCTTGAAGATGAAATTGAATGTTCGCTTTGTAATAACTTTGGTCATGAAGAAATCTTAATGCAGGAGAAAATTTCGACCAACACTTCGAAAGGAGAGAACATTATCAAAATCCAAGGTATGGAGAAAGAAGGAATTTTAATCAAAAAGATGTGGCATAGATTTGTTTGAAAAAGGGAAAGAAAATGAGTTGTACATTGATAGTGGATGCTACAAACACATGAGAGGTGATAAAGAGAAACTTCATTCATATCATGCTTTAAAAAAAGAAAAGAATATCTCCTTTGGAAATGACACACCAGTTGTCATTAAAGGTAACGGTTATGTTATTTAAAAGAAAAGGTTCAAGATGGATATGTCATGTATGTTGATGGTTTAGGACATAACTTGTTGAGTATTAGTTAGATGTGTGATCAAGGAAATGAAGTTTTGTCTCAATCAAACGGATGTGAGATTTGTGAGCATGATACAAGAAAGAACATAATCAAAGGTACAAGAACTCCAAGAAATCTATACATACTGAAAGGAGGACAAAAAAATGCTATCTAAGGAAAACATATGAAAATTGGTTATGGAACAGAAGATTGGGGCATCTAATCTTTTCTCAAATAAGAAAAGCATGTAGGCTCAAGGTGGTTCATGATCTTCCAAATACTAGCATCCTAGATAATGCCATTTGCAAACCATGTCAAGTTGGTAAGAAAACAAGAGTTCATTTCTATGAAAAAGAAGGAACTACAAGTAAGCCTCTTGAACTCATCCATACTTATTTATGTGGACCAACAAGGAAAAAGTCACCTCATGGAGAAAAATACTTTATTTTATTCTTTGATGATTTTTCTAGAATGTGTTAGATAGCTATACTAAAGCATAAAGATGAAGAATTTGAAAAGTTTAAAGCCTTAAAAGCTTTTCTTGAAAATGAATTAGATCCAAAAACGCAATTTCTTAGATCTAATTGAGGGGGAGAATTCATATCAGATGAATTCTTTGACTTTTGTGAACAACATGGAATAAAAGGGTATTTCTATATTGCCAGAACTCCTCAACAAAATGGCATAGTGGAAAGAATGAATAGAACAATTCAACAAATGTCTCGAGCTATGCTTGATGAATCTAGAACTCCTACCACCTTCCAGGGTGAAGATGCATTTACTATCGTGACTATTCTAAACAAAGCTAATGTTTGGGTAAGTAGTGATCAAACTCCATATGAAATTTGGTATGGTAAGTCTCCTACTGTAAAACACTTTAGAGTTTTTGAAAGCAAATGTTTCATCAAAATGACTGATGAAAAACTTGGTAAGTTTGAAACCAAAGAAGATGAAGGAATTCTTCTTGTTTATTCATCTAGAAGTAAAGGATATAAATGTTATAACAAGAGAATTTATAAAATTGTTGAATGCATTGATGTAGTAATTGATGAAGCATGCATAAATCTGTAACAAATGAAGTCAACAAAGGATGACGACGATGAAGAAGATGGTGAATTCTTTCCAGTATCAAATCAAAATGATATAGAGGAATAAACCAATGAAGCATAAGAAGAAGATACAACTAACAGGTAAAAGAGTACATCCAGGTATGTTGAAAAGAATCATCTAGAATCTCAAATTCTAGGAGAAAAAGGGTGTGGAGCACAGACAAGAAGAACTCTTGCATGAACTTCTAGTTATATAGCATTACTATCCTCCATAGAACCATAGAATGTTAATTAAGCTAGAAAAGATGAATGTTGGGTTAAGGCAATGAATGAAGAACTTTACCAAATTGGAAAGAATGATACTTGGGAACTAGTTCCTAGACCTCTTGATAAAAATATTATAGGAACAAAATGGATATTCAAGAATAAATTGAACGAAAATGGAGAGGTTATTAGAAACAAAGTAGGACTTTTCTATAAAGGGTATGCTCAACAAGAAGGTATAGACATTGAAGAAAAATTTGCACTTGTTTCCAAACTTGAGGCCATAAGAATGTTTCTTGCTCTTTCAAGTTTTGGGAAATTCAATGTCTATCAAATGGATGTAAAATTTTCATTTCTTAATGGAGATTTAGAATAAGAAGTTTATATTGAACAACTAGAAGGATTCATTCTAGGAAATGATGCAAATATTTTATGCAAGCTCAAAAAGGGTCTTTATGGACTGAAACAAGCTCCAAGTGCTCGGTATTATCACCTTGACAAATATCCACATCAATAAGGGTTCATAAAAGGATCTGCAGACAACATCTTATACACCAAGATTGAGAATGATAAAATTCTAATTATTGGTGTTTATGTTGGCAATATCATCTTTGGTAGCAATGAAGAATCTATAAGTCAAAACTTTTCTTTTGTTATGTACTAAGAATTTGAAATGTCCTTACTTGGCGAAGTAACTTGTTTTCTTGGTATACAAGTACAACTAACAAAAGATGGTATTTTTCTTTCACAAACAAAATATCTCAAGCAGATTCTGAAGAAATATGGAATGGAAGATTCTAAACCAGTATGTACTCTAATGGTAACAGGATGCAATCTCATCTCTAATGATGAATTACCCATAGTGAATCAACCAACACACATATCTACAATTGGAAGTTTGGTTTATATAACAAGAACAAGACCCGATATCATGCATGTTGTAGGAATTGTTGGGAGGTTCCAAGAAAATCCAAAGGAATCACATCTTCAAGCTCTAAGAAAAATATTCAAATATCTTCGAGGAACTCAAGACTTTGGTCTATGGTATCCTAAAAATACATATCTCACTCTTCATGCATATACAAATGCTGATTGCGCAAGAAATGTTGATGATCGAAAAAGCACTAGTGGAGGTGCATTGTATATGGGATCACAGTTAGTATCTTAGTTCAACAAGAAACAAAGTTCGATTGCCTTATCTATAGCTAAAGAAGAATATGTGGTTGTTACATCTTACTGCACACAACTACTTTGGATAATGCAAACATTGCAAGACATTCGAATCACATGTTCTCCACCCATCGCCATTTTGTGTGATAATACAAGTGCCATCAGTATTTCGAAAAGTCCATTCATGCACTCCAAGACAAAGCACATACCCATTACGTACCATTTTCTACGAAAAAAAGTGCCTGAACAAAAGGTTAAATTGGAGTATGTTCCCTCCAAAGAATAGGTTGCTGATATATTTACCAAACCCCTTTGTAGAGAAACATGTTAATATCTCAGACAAAAGATGCGAGTAGGTTATGCATCATCCTATCGTTAAATGCAGTTTCTAGAAGAGGGTTCATATATGCGGGTTTCATGAAGGATAGTCATGTATATACATGATTTTTTGTGGATGCATGCGCGTATATGTTTTTCTGATAGAAAAACAGTGGGTTAGACTCTATCATGGGTGCTCAATCTTATATTGATGATTATAGTTTGTTGACATGATTTGTTCATTGATATTTATTTGACTAATGAAGATGCCTTGATGAATGGTTTGTTGACATTGCACAAGTAGCACAAGTTCAAGGGGAGTGTTAGCCTTCACAAACATTCTGCATTGTTTGCATTATGGTTGTTGTTTTCATATATGGTTTCAGATATTCATTATCGCTTAGGTCATGTAAAGATCTAGGGTGTAATATGTCTCCTTTTGTCATAGTCTAATTTTTTAGTCCTATTGGACATATGATGTAATTTGTATCCCCACTATCTATGGGAAGGATGATGTAATAATCGTTATATTTCAGTCTTGTATAAAAAATTAGTACATCCCCACTTGGTTGGGTGATTGATATATGTATCAGTCATAGGTGATAGGAAGGTCATACTCACATAGTTGAGTTATAGAGGTATGTTATTCTTTTGAAAAATATCTCTGCGAACACTGCATGTACTCAGGGGGAGGATGGACAACATAGTGTATCTGAAAGGGGGAGAATATCTTGGTCCACCCTTTGCCCTTGGTTTCAAAGTGGGGGGAGATTATTTTGGTGTTTCTTGATATCTCTAGTACGTTCAATAGCTTGAAGCAATCAACACCCATATGGTTGCCATCAAGTACAAGCGTTTTCCTTCATGGAAACTCACATATAGGTCAATTCATGGGTAACTGGGCATTGATACAAAAGAGAAAGAATTTGGAACAAAGATCTACTAATCAGAATCAAGAAGTTGAAGGAAAAGGATGTTTTAAGGTAGTTTAAGTTGTATATGTATGTTCACTTTGATAAAGTAGTGTATACATGTGGGTTAACAGAACAAAAAGAGTGCATACGTATGCACACACTTTCACAAGAGGAAAAGCGCGTATGTGTCAGAAAATTAAGGAAATTCAATATTAAATAATACTCAGGGTCAATATCGTGGTATTAGCCCACAATATTGAGCAGAGTAATGACTATTTGATCCTGTCCAAGAATACCATAGGTTATCAGTGTTCTTTTGGTCTCAAGTATTGAGGAAGGCCAAAAACTATATAAGGATGAGAAGATCAAAGGGTCAAGTGTGCAAGTGAAAGGATTTCTCAAGAATACTTCTATGTGAAGTACATTTTATGTTGAAGGGGATATGATTATGATATAATTCGAAATACTGTGTGCACCTTGAATTCAATGTTGGATCAAGATCATGAGACCTGAAATGACTTATCATTAAATGATCTAATATTGGTTGGGCTAGATCTGATTGCTTACACATGTTTTTTCCTTTAAATATCATGATATGGGTATGATTGAAATCTAGAATAGCAATGAAATTGTAAGTTAGTATTTGTGGATATATACGCTGGTTTTCCTTGGTGAAGGCATGTATACACGTTGGTTCGAAGCTTCCAAGTAGCACATACAAAACAAATGCATGTTATTTAGAAATGACTGATCTATCTGATCATTGCTACTAGTTTACTGATGTCTGTCAATGATGTCTTCTTGGATTTGAATGTAGATCTAAATGCATAAGGATATTGAGTCTGATTGATTGATTGATTAAGTGACAATGGTGATCTTTGGTGTTGTCTGTCTAGATCTATGTAATTTGATAGTAGATGTTCAAAATATTACTAGTTGGTACATATTTCATTCAAAATTTTTATGTTTAAGTAGTTTTGGAGGTGTACACAGGTTTGGATAAAGGAAGTAGCGTGTACACGCATGTTTGGTTCATTAAATTAGTGTATGAATTCTGATGTATGATTTTCGAGGTTGCAATTGGTTCTGAATGATGATGTAGGTTTCTGGGTTCAACACAATGTTGTGGTGACAATGATTTGACTATTCAGATTGACTGATTATTGGTTGATGCAGTTATTGTTACAGAGTTTGAGCTTCAAATTTTCTAATGGGTATAGTGTGAAAATTTAATGAAACGAGGCTTTCATATTATGTTGTTGTTTACTAGGAGCATCTAGTCTAAAAATTTATGAAACATGGTCCCTGAAGGAAGAGAGAAGGTCGTAGCCTTCTATAGGTCAGCGCCTATGTACTAGTAAACATATCGGCTAGTACAAGAGCTAGGGGGTTGTAGCTCCCTTTCAGTAGAAGTTGGAGTATGAGAGAAGGTTGTAGCCTTCTAAAGGTGGGTACCTATGTACTGATATGAGTCTGCACCAATAGAAGATTGTAAATTGGTTTTCTTGACATTAAAAATAAGATATAGACGACAACAACAAGTGGTTTTTCTCTCGCATTGGGTTTCCTCCTTAAATCTTGGTGTTCATGTGTGTTTCTTATGTTTGATGGTTTATTATGTTATTACTGCACATAGTTACTATATAATAAAGTACTGATGCACTGATGAAATATCAACACATGATCAATTAACGAAATCATAAGTCCTATGGGTATATGCTCATTTCTTTAATCAAAATTGCTTACAAATGCAAGTTCACTTCATTGAAGTAGCATACATAAAAATTATTGGGAGATGAAAAATTATTGAATTATCAATATTGATTCACACCCCCCCTCCTAGTATTATTTCTAGTATCATTTTCTCAGCTAAGTGGAGTAAAGTAAGGAGGGGAGGAAACGTTAACAAGTGAATTATATTTCATAGGTGTATAAATATCCTTCTCTGAAATGACAACCTCTTTTTCTCTGAATAAATCAAGATCCCTCTTCTACCTCATTAAATCAATAAGTGCCTCTACACAGTTCTTGAGAAAAAAACAAAAGTACAAAATAATGGTAAATGGAAAAAGAAGAGAAAATCTTCCTGCACATGGAGGTGAAGTAATGTTTGTGTCCATAAAGTGACTCCGTTGGGGTACTATCCAGGCCTACTAGCAGCGGGCCATCTTCATAGTTGAATATCAAGACTCTGACAATATTGCTTCACTTGTGTATCTATATACTCCCCATCCCCAAACAAAACAACTAAGCTTGAGTTGCTTTTCTTAAGTGTGTCACCAATGAAGAGAATAGTAGACACTATATCTTTAACGTAAGTTAATTAAATAAGATATGGTGATCAATGAACTGAAAAATACTTCTTGAAGAGTTAAAATTGTTTTACATGAAGTAATACCCATACAGAGAGCTAGAGTTCTACCACTGTTTCACCAAGTGTTGTAGCTACTACAACAACCCTCCAAAAATTTTCCCATGCCTTGATTTTGGAGCCTTCCTTTGTCCATAGGATACTATCCTTCACTATCATCAAGTATTCATACTATAATCAATGCTTATTTTTTCATTCTTTTCTTGTGATGTATTGATCTCAATTTTATATCTTTCAAACACAAGCTATCGCTTGACTTGAATTTGTTGCATTGATGATCTTCCCTCGAGAAACTATCAAATATTGGAAGAAATTCCATCCTTGAGGATATGAACTACGCAACCTAGAAAGGTGGGTTAGCCTTAAGCTCATAAACTGTGTAATTTTGGGAGACAACCCAGCCTTAAGTTCAAAAAATGCACAAAGCTTCCCTTGAGCTCAGAAACAACACAATTCGCTGAGTCAAGAAGTTGCCTATGGATTGTAAATTGAACAATCCTTTTCCATAGCGTGAATCTCAATTTTCAAAAAAATATAAAAATCTAGAAAATCAAAGAACATCGCTATAAAATAGGGAGTGGATAATATTTTTCTCGAACAATAACAGAAGTTGTTATTATTGAAATTCTGCCAAGTGTCATGTTTTTCTTTTATTTTAGGTATGTGCCTATTAAACCCTAAACAACCTATATCTAAATAGTGGAAACCCCTAGAGCTCATTTATACATTTTTTTGGCTTGTTGGGGCCTGACCCAGGTTCGAAGTTAATTAGCCAAACAAATCCCTGTACTATTGGCCCTTTCAGAAATAGCCTGTGGAGCACAGACTGAGGTCTCACCCGAAGTAGTATGGGAGGGTTCTAGAACCAGGTTTCCACACCCTTGATATGTCTAAGAGGCTCGATTGGTCCTTTGTTTGTCCCTGCACGTAGGTGGCTTTGGGCACCTTTCATTCCTCACAGCCTGATACCCTGCCTTCGTGGAACCCTTACCAGGGGTTGTGTCGTGCTCTGCGCTAATGCTCGATATCTTATTTCTCTTTTAGTATTATTTAAGAACCTTCCCCTACTTAAATTTCTTAAGTTATACTTAACAATACAAAACATTCATATAGGTTCGCCTAGTAAATAAACAATATAATTGCAAATTTTATCCAATCATGCACTAAACGAGGAAAAGATACACAAAATTATAGCAAAACTTCTCTTTATTGATTCTTCCAATGGTTATAGACTCGACCTGTCCCGTCCATTCAGCTACAGGGGTCTGTGCACATAGATGCAGACTACTAGGCCTCTGTGCACTCAACTACAAAGCCTTCACCTATTCTACGACCCACATACACACTTTACACTTCGACAAAATTACATAGACTTCTCTTCATTATATTCGTTTCTCTTTCTCCTTTCTACACTTAGAGCCTTACTGTATTTATACAATCCCATGGTCTGTGGACCATGCGTAGGTCTATCTTACTGACATTACATTACAAAAACTATGGTGGACAACCCTATGACTCTATTATACTTTCGCGCCCTGCGCCCACAATTTGCGGAGCTTTTACAATAAGATTCGGTCAAAACTTGGGCTTTAAGCCCCAAAACATGCCTTAGGGGGATTCCATGCCCAACAAACCCCCAACACAAATCGTGACTCATCCTTGAGTCACTCTATGGATGTGGAGATCTTTGCATGGAGTCCCTAAAACTGTTCTCGAACTGTGGCAAGGTTAGCAGCGCACTAAGCCGCTGCTTGCTAGATCTGTTGCATACGTTGTTCTGAGACCTCTGTTTCAGAAGTACTTCTCTGCATCAGTACGTGCATCCCATGCATTTGTGTGTGCTTGCCTTCAATTTCTGTTGTGATGGTGAAGGCCTCATCAATCCAAGGATGAACGCATGCCTTCAATACTACTTCCTTGTGTTGTGTTGCATCCACCTGTTCTTTCAGCGCTTTAGCCTGTTGCATCTGCACGAGCCTCTGAGTGAGGGCCACCATCTGCATAGTTCCTTTGATGTTGTCATACTATTGTTTGAGTTCTTGTGCCTCTGTCTCTAAGCGCTGGATGTTGGGGTCCTCCTGCAGATTTTTGAGGACCTCGAATGATTCTTCCAACATGTTGGTGAAGTTTCGCACTGCACTACCAATTTCCTCCAGTCTCGTTGTGACAGTGCTAGTGCATTGTTCCCTGACTTTCAGGAGGTGGGATGGCTATGACTTTAACCACAGCTCAGCAATCTGAAGGTTTAGTTGTAGTCAAACCTTCGTCATTTCTTCCCTCGCCTCACGTACCACTGCTACTAACCTATGGATCCACGTCTCTACTGACATGTCTATTGGGATGGTCAGCTTCAGGACACTTCGGAAAGTGTCATCTATTACCTGTACCGCCTATTTATTCTACGACACCACTTCATCGCACTACAAGCTCAATTGTTCCATATTGCTTTTCTTCTCACTAATGACTTGCACTGTGCGGCTCTCCCTAGCTCACAGCTCAGTTGTTATCTCATCCTATAAAACATATAAGGTCTCTTATGGGAGTGCAACTATGTTGATACAGAGACCCTTTAGTGCACTAACCGTAGGCATGTCCGCCTCATTTGTTGTCACTAGTGCCCCTCCTCGTAGCACTATTTTATTCATCATCCACACATGCAACATCTGTTCTACTATAGTTGAGCCGACTGCGAGGCTGGTCGAAAGGGTACCAGCGTGAGGATGGTGCACCTGCAACTCCTGCAGCTGCACTCGTAATGTCCCCAACACAATCTGGTTCTCCTACATGAAATTCTAGAGGGTCTTATAGATGACATTACACACTGTCTCACATATGTCATGCAAACCACCGTCGTTTAGGGTGATCAGGCCAATTTGACAACTTCAATGCCTTGACGTTCTTACTCGATCCTGCTTACTTGGCTAGGTACTGGTGCTTTAAATGTGTTGACACGGTTCTAGGGTCCATGCCTTCCCCTTCTTCCTCTGCTTCCTACCCATACGGAGGTGAAGGTTGGCCCTCACCCGCCTTCACGGTTGCCTCCTGCGTTGCTGCTGCTACTACTGCGGCCTATTCTACTCAAGTGTTGTCTGTGCAGTGTCTTGCCCCACTCGCACTTCAGTTGCCACTACTTCCATCCTTCACTTTTCAGCCAACTGTATGATGCGAAACCTAGCCTCGTCTTTCTTTCTTTGTGGTGTCGACTTCTCTATCTCCGCAATGTCTAGTGCATGACACTCCAGCGGCCATACCTCCAGTACATTAAAAATGACATCGTATGTGGCTACAAAAGGTAGCTTTATCCACTATTTGGTTAGGTCCTTGCACACTATGATGTAAATGTTATGGATGTCTACCTTGAATTCCACAAAACAATACAAGATGTTGTAGATAGTGGGGGACAACTGTAGCTTGTGGTTGATCTCCATTCTAAGGTTCATTTCGATGAACACTCAGAATATTTTACTGTCGCAGATCCTCTTCGCATCCTTTGTGGCCCAAAGCGAAGCATACCTCACAACCTCTGGCAGGTCCCTATCAATTATGGGGAATTGACTATCCTCTGGTAATTCCCCTGCCATGAGCACTATGGACAACAGAAGCCATACATAGTGGAACGTTTTTCCCTATTCCTGAGCTCTGCGGCAATTCTCTAAAAATTCCTTGTAGAGGAACTTGGATCAGTTAAACTGGACCCCCTCCATGCACTGCTCAGCTAGTGCGACCACTGGAGTAGGTATTTTGTCTGCGTGGCACTTGCGCATAACCTTACCATCCGGTATTTGGGTTGCCACTTTCACTGCTTTGTCATTGATGTTGGATATGGCATAGCCCCTTTCCTTCTTCCCCAGCTTGTATTTTTTCTTCATGGCCTCTACGATGGCAGAGTCACTGCTCATCCCCTCCGAGCTGTCCGTGGGGTCCTCTCCTTTTCATGGGAGCTATGAGATGCAGTGAATTAAGTCTGCCGTGATGGGGATGGGCTCCTCCATCCACAAACACCCATCATTCACCAAGCAGAGCAACTACCTAATGACAAAAATGGTTATTAGGGCATGGTGGAAATGTGGCACCTAGAGCAGGTTTAGTAGCCCAGCCTTTTCCACTCCGCACAACCACTTTCATAGCTCTAATTCTATAATTCCCATCGTGGTGTTCTTCTTGGGCTTCATGAGGTGCCTGGTCTCAAGGTGAGGGAACTTCTCATGGTCAGGAAGGTCCCAATATTCAAATTTTAGGCTTGGCACCCATCCGAGGTGCGTGCCCTGAAAAATAATGTTGTCTGGGAGGAGTGGGGTCTGGAGGGAGCTCTTGGACTTGACCAAGTCTTTGGGCACTTTAGCCTTCCCTTTTCATGGGGGGACACAGGCAGCCAACTTTGGGGGTGGTGCGCAGGCTGTGTTTCCTCCTCCATGCCTTCATCCTCATCTTTTGCAATGATTAGGTCCTCTAGATCTTCCTCTTCTTCATTGGTCTCTATGGTGCTGACTTTCCCCTTCTCCTCCATTGAAAACTTTGTGTGGCATCGGGTTCCGCAGGGACACACGTACGGGAACCATCGCTTATTTGTCCTTCTTGGGTCTTGGAATGCATGGTGATTTCAAGATTTCTGCCACAATCCCGGCACCTTCCAGAGAATCCCCCATAGCCAGCGCCTACGTGGCCTCCTTGGCAGTCATTTCGGTTATCTCCATAACATCCTCAACTTTTTCCATCGTATCTATCTAGAAATATAGCACTCACAAACTTAGGGGCGCAATCAATGACTGGCACACAACAATCAAGGCTTTTCTCAATAACTCAATTCGCAAATTGCCAAGTGTTGTTTGCTAGGAAACCCTTTTTAATTTCCAGTGCTTTTTGAATCTAAATTCGACCATTCCCCCCAAATATGGTTCATTAGTGCTCCCTTGGTGGTATATTTTTCCCAATCTTGCCCATAAATCGCATCTTAAATGCCTGCCACCTGCTCCATTTAGCTTCAAGTCAAGAATCCTATCATGAATAGTGATTTCAATGGTCACTTTCTGATCAACCTGTGCAGCAGTGTAGCCCTCTGTGCACAGTCGAAGACCTTGTGACTCTTTACTTTTGTGTGCAACTTTAACATCACATAGCTCCTGGGAAAAATAGTTTATAGTCCCGTGCTCCCTTTCAACTTCCTGGAACGCTAAGACTATTCTTCCTTTGGCCAGTCAGGTGGTCGCACCACTGGTGAAATGTTTCATCCTGTCAACCATCATGTTTCCTTGAGAATACCCACCTTTTATTGTTACAATTGACATCATGCACTATACAATTTGCAACGCACTACCCTGGTCAATTCACTTAGTAATGTGCAGTCCAAGTGAAGGCATCAGACTGATCAATTCGCAACAATAGGTCTTAAACCTGTCATTGTGATCTTACACATCTTGCCTTATCACCCTAGTCTTTTTGCTGAGAAAATCTTCCTTTATCTCGTCCTCTAGCTTCTTGACTTCTGCATCCACCACAACACTTTTCTTCCTTAATCGTACCTTTTCTTCTTCAAGTTCTTGGAGTTTAAAATTTCCCTGTTGGATTTCTGCTTCTAAGGTTATGTGAACCATTGTATCTACCAGTGCTATCATTCGTGGTCTAAGCTCTCCATGTACTATAGGGCTTACAACGTTTGCTTCATGCTCTAGCCTTGGCGGTGCCTGTGTGGTCAGGTTCTTGCATGCGGTCCTATAAGCCCATAGAACCGCTGGTATGTGCGGGTCCCAGTTAGTCTGCTTCACCTTGTGTACCTTATTCAACACTTTCCGTACATTGTTGAAAGCTTCTACGTGGATATTCTTCTACGCACTTGATCTTTCTATACTTCGTTGTCCCAACTGGAGGGGTTGTTCACGCCATTGCCTTACCCACACTTGCTTACTGATGGTGTCTCCTACAGTGAGGACAGTGTGCATTCATGCAAGTTTTGCATCATATTCCTGTATCCACTTGGATAGGTGGGTGCGCGGGCCGGGGTGTCCGACAATTTTGTCTGTTAATCATATCGGAGCCTTTCCAAACCGCTGTCCTCAAAAATTCATTGGTGCGTACCCCACCATCTTGTGAGCATAGCTCGCAATACCCATTTTAGAGTGTTGAAACACTACTGTTATGGTACTCTCTTTCAAATTCGTTCAGGAAGTCATCCACCTCACTCAACCTATCATACGTAGGGAGATCTCTTACCTCTGTTGCTACGCAAGACAACTACCTTGTCATCATTTACAGTTGAGCATGGTTACCTCGTGTAACTAGTTCTACCACCATTCTATCTCCTTATCAGAATCTGATGTGAAGGAGCTTTCGAGCTCCCATGAGATTCGTCCATCCAAGGTTGGATTTACCCAATCCTGCTCCCACGTGGTTATTTTGGAGATACAATCCAAGTCATCGTCGCTATCATAGTCGTGCACTGGCTATGCGTAGCAAGATCCTTCTGCAGGGTCTAAAGGTACCACTACGCATAGTGACTTTTTCTCAAAGATTATCCTCCGCTTTTTTAGATTTATTACTCCATTCATGTCAGTTTCCCAATCTATTCCTAATAGTGCGAGGTAAGGATTGTTGTCATCAACAATCTCTATCACTTTGAAATCTGCTAGCGCACTTGCTCCTTCAATGTCTACTGTGATTCCCTAAAACCTCCCCATAGATAGGATCTTTTGCTGGTTCACCATTTGTAGTTGGATAGGAGACCATTGTAGCGTAGGCCTTCCCATGTGCTTCCATATCTGCTTTGGTAGGATGCTCATGTCCGATCCTAGATCTAGAATCACTTGGTCCATCTCATATTCCCCAATCTGCACAATGAATTTCATCTCCCTTCCTATTCTCGTCGTATTATTCGCAATCTTCCAGACTACTTGTGGTTCTCTTGGATCAGTCCCAACACATCTAGTTATGAGTTCTTGTAGCCCCTTTACAGCCTTTCTGTCACATAACAGCTTCATGCATGTCTCCAAGAACATAGTGAGCATCGATGGGTCCATTTCCAGCTCCAATCTGTCTTTACTTCCTGAAGTGGAGGCATTAGTGAAGCTCCTCTTAGCTTCCATGAAGGTCTCCTTAGCATGCTCCAAATCAAATTCTGGTTCCTTCGTTGGGGCCTTGCAGATCCTAGTACATTCTTCAGGCTTCTTGCCTTTGTCATCCCCTATTGTAATACCACTCCGGACCACGATATTTACATTAAGGTTTTCCTCACACAACCCAGACCTCATTATTTGCAGGTTCTGAGTCAAGGGAGGTTGGAGTGCTTATTTATCACAAAACCTCACTATCAGTGTTGGATAGTCCTCTATCTCATGATCAAGAAATGTACAATATAAGCATGATGGGTGTGTTGGATTCATAAAATCACGGGCATAACGTCCTGGCCCTTCGTAATTGTAACATATCATCTATCTGCGACCTCTTCGTGGTCCCCCTCCACCTCGGCCTCGTCTACGCCCCTAAAATTCATTATGCCATCCCTGTGTTTTGATCGAGGGCCTATGTTTCAGCGTGAGCTCTATAGGTAGGAGTTTGATCCATCATTAGTTCATAAATTCTATAGGTGCACTTTCATGTCATACTGACCTGCAGAAATTATAGAACAACTATTGTAATTTTGCATATACTTCTATAATAGGTGGTAGTTATCTGTAGCATGCTTTCCTCATATTTGACAAATCATGCACCATAATGCAGGTGCTGCACTTGGTCCTGCTTGTGCCTCCAGTCTTAGTGGCATTGGTGTTATAGACATTTTTAGGCACTACAACCCCAATCATATATGTCCATAAACCAAGGGCTTCTGAGTCCTTAAAAGTGTTGTTTCATGCCCTAAAGGAACAAGGTCATCTAATTACATCATCTCCGAGAAGTTCTCCACAGAAAACTACTCAGAACTGGTCAAAACTGGACCATACAGGTTGCTCAGTGCTAAGGGTGCAATACATCTCACCCGCCCAGTGTAAAAGGTGCGATGCATACTGGAAAGCCCTTTTGTAGGGTGCGATGGGCAAGAATGGACAAATGGCAGAGACAGTTTGCGAGGTGGATGATCATGGAATCTTCTAGAAACTTCTCCTGTGACACTTGCCTCTCTAAATTCACCCAGGGATGAGTAAGAGATCATCAATCTCCAAGTGGAATCAAGAACTATCAGAGAGAAGACACAAATCAAAATCCCAGAAGCTGACTCACCTCCCTGTAATCATCTATATATGGATCCCTCATCCCAAAGTTCCAGAGGCTGGAATTTTGTATCTTGTAAGGAAGTGTTGTTGGTTTCCTGGTGGAATATCATAGTGTTGGGTGATCTAAGCTTTTCATGAGGTGAAGAAGGGCTTTCATGTTGGGAGGATGATGTTGGGTCAGATCAATGGGTTGTAATCCTCTCTTCTAATATTTACATCAATAAAGCTATTCAAGTTTTCCTTCACATTCTTGTATTTCTGATAGTATATGCATTTGTGTCGTCAATATATATCTGGTGCTATATTGCTTATGATTGCAGATCTCTGCACTTTGAAGGTATTGTGCTGCTTTGACTTTACAGGTACTCTTTGAAGTGGAGTGGTCAAGGGAGAAGTGGCAAAGACCTTTCCGTGAGGAGAAGGAACAAGCAAAGAACCGAGAAAAAGATTGAGGTTGGTATTCTTTGATCCTCTCCTATCTACTTCTCATAAAGGAAAAGGAAAGTAACTTTAATCTATTTGTTTCTAAGATAGCTACCCATCTTAGTGGCACTAGCAGCTCTGCATAGACACTAGATTCCCAATAACAAAATGGCGACTCCACTAGGGAGCGAATAGCTTGTTTGCTTGTTTATACTTGTTTGCTTTATAAACTTACAGATGGAGCCTGAAGTTAAGCTAACTAGCCTTCGAACTGCATTTGTTATGCAAGTGCAATGTAGATCAATGCTGCTTCAGTCTATCTCTGGGTTTTGTTTATAAACTGAACAATCGATTTGCAAGCATCCTAATTGCCCTAGTGGTGGCTCTAGTAACCTCATTAGATCAGCCCCTGTGATTTCTATTTACTGACTATCATTAGCTCGGCCTAAATCCTTGAACTAGGCTACAAGCTGTGACCAAGAACCAAGTTGAAGTCTCGTCCCTGGACCATCGCACTTTCTCCTCTTGGGAATCTAGATGCATCGCACCTCCCGTGTGTTGTAGGTGCACTGCATCGCACTTTCCCTGTGTTGCAAATGCACTGATCAGACAAGACCTCTTCTGCTTCCAGATTTTGGTTTCTTTGTTCACTCTCTTCAACTTTATTCAGGAGTTTTCCTGTTTGTGATTAGTGTACCACTGTGGAAACTCCCTTCCTTTGCATGATTCTGCCTCCATAGTACAAAGAATTGTGAATGTTTTTATGTATTGTGCGCCATTTACAGTTCTCTTTTAAAAAAAGTAGCGTAATCAAACTGTCGTCTTTTGATTTGGAAGTCTCGCAAGTGTCATTTTCAGTCAAAGAAAAGAATCCTATAATTCTTGATGGTTGATTATACAGTTACTCTTGTATTTGATTTGAATTAGTAGTTTTTCAAGTGTCGAAAGCAGTTTTCAATTCAAAGTCACAAAGTGTCGTCATTATCTTCCTTTCGTTTTTGAAGAGAAATTTGTAAGTACTATCGCTTTGAAAAGATAATTCAAATTTGTACTTGGCATTCTTTATGTCATTCACACATTAAGAAAGCGGAAAACAAATACATGCATGTGCATTTGCATTTAGAATACTTGTTGTTTTGATTTAGGACAGTGCATCTAGTGTGTGCTCTCTGCTCTATGTTAAAAGAATGTCATCTCTCTTTCTTTAGTAGCTAGGATTTTCATTGCAAATAGAAGATTAAATGATTGTTTATCATCTTAGATTGCATTTTAGGAATTATATATCTACATCACACGGTGAACCTGAAAGGAAAACTTCTTAATAAATATCAACTGTAAAATAAATTCAATGAACATAAAAACGCTTTGGAACCTAACGCACAACATTTAGAAGTCTAGGCTAGAGACGTATTCCGGCGTCGTAAAGCTTGGTAACTATCGCTTTCATTGTTGGTTGGGTTATTCCTCCTCTTTGAGACGACAAGTGCTGGTACAGACTTGTGCTCCCACGTACCGTCGAGTATATATTGGGAGACCACAATAGGCTATATCCTTTATCCATAGGAAGCCGTGTCTGCCGCCCTATCGATCGCAATTCACTGGACATAGCATTCGGGAAGATTGACTATTGTACCGTAAAAAGTATTCTGCAGTTTTACGATTGGTTTGGTAATCCCTCTGTCTAGATTTCCAGAGTAGTCTCTTTCATTCCTTTTCAGACTCCTTAAAGGAAAAGGTCCATCTGAGCACTTGTCACTTCAGGCTCATTAAAAATCGAAGGCGACTAGAGTCATCTTTTGTTTTTTCTCGACTCTTAAAAATTGAAAAAGCAGGTTGTGTCAAAGCATCTAAAATTTATTTTAATCGGAATAACATCACTGTTCCCTTGTTGGTCTCAGGTTGAGAAAATGGAGTCCACCAACCAAAGATTTCCCCTTGGAGGAAATCCTAGTCCTTTCTCCTCTTGGGGAGATGTTGGTGCACCTCATATGGCCACATTGTCACTTCCAGGATTGATGATTGGCTTACTAATATGGCTCTTCTCGACCTCCATCATTCAGAATACCGTGATTCCTGAACAATCAAGTTAGGAACTAGATGATACTAGAGTTACCCCCCAACCTTCTACTTCGTTCGTTTCTCGCTCTCCTCCTTCCTCTCCGCTTGATGAAGCTGGTAAAGCAAAAAATCAAGTAACTAAGAAGGAGAAGAAGGGGAAGGAGAAGAAGGAAATGAAGAAGAAGGAGCCAAAGGCAAAAAGGGGTAACCATGCATCATCTAGCGAGAATCCACACACAGCACCATCCATACCTAAATCTCCATGTGTCATTTGCAAAGGGGACCACTATCATCGAGATTGTCCTTGTATCCCCCATATCTTAAGGGATTGGTCTCCTCGTTTGCACAATCCGGTGTCATCAACCTCTGACGATCATGTTGAAAGCACACCATCAACTAGTGAAAACGAAGACTCTAGACAGAAAGGAAGATGTAAATTTCCTTGCAAACTGTGCAAAGGCAATCATGCCATCCACCATTGTCCCTTCTTGGACGAAGCTAAAAGAGTCTTGGATAACTGTCCCACTTCACCGCTGCAGCTTCCTCCTGGATACAAGAAACTCTTGCCGAGTCCATCACTAGTTGAAAATCTGACTGACACAACTTTGTGGTCGATCAAAGCATCTACCATTGAAGAAAAACCCGGTGAATCCATACCAGACGAAAGTCAAAAGGTTGAGGCGGCAGTCGACCCGGTCTTGTCCTCAGAAGGTCCATCTTTAGATGATACAATCACCAAAGGGAATTAGAACAACACCGTTCAAATTATTTTCGTAAACATAGACTTCGATGAATATGGGGGCAATCTACTCGTTCCTTTACTACAGGAAGGAAGTTCGTCAGAGTCATACCCAGCCGTTTATTCGGTCCCACCTCCGAGCAACCTAGTCATTTCCTTCCATTAGTTTCTACTAGGTAGACCCCGTTCACTGGCTAGTGTACCATTTCGAATCATTGTTCAAACATACAAAATGGTCGTGGTTGGTACCATCATAGATGAGGAGGCTTCAGGGAAAATTTTAAGAACCCCCCCTAAATTTATAAATATAATAAATGGGCGAATCTCCATGGTATATAGGAAAAATGGAAGGCGATTTTATCAATAATATAATATGTATATATAATTTTTTGGTGAATCTCTCACCAGGCATGGCGAATATTTTACTCAATTATAAAATCTTGTAAGATCTTGGCGAGTCTTTCACTAAATAATAAAGCTTTGTAAAGTCCTAGTGAATCTTAGCATAGGCTACATGCTTGTTTAATTCCCCCATTTAAATAGGCTACATTCCAAGTGAATACCATGTGCCATTTTGGTGAATACCATGGGTCAATACCATGTGCCATTTTTATTTTTATTAATTCTAATATTAGGGTTAATAATGGTTTTTTTGCATGGTATTAATAACAATCTAGTCCATGGTATTTGTCCCATAGTATTTTGGCCATAGGTTTAACCTAAATATAACCCATTTTTTGAGTGTTCTTAAATATAAGGTGACTTATGGAGTAAATGTAAAAAAATGTTTTATTTGTTTACCATACCTCTCGTTTATTTATATTTTTATTAATTTACCATACCTCTTTTACAAATATGGTATTTGGCCCATAGGATTCACTTAAATAAAACCTCTTTCTTGAGCCTTCATAAATAGAACGAGGGTTATGGACTAAATATAACAAGAGGTTTTATTTATTTATGATACGTCTAGTTTATTTATATTTTTATTTATTTACCATACCTTTTGAGTAAGTATAAAAAGACGTTTTATTTATTTACCATACCTCCACTTTACTTATATTTTTATTTGTTTACACCCTTACATGTATATAAGGTGACTTATGGAGTAAATATAAAAAATGTTTTATTTATTTAACATACCTCTCATTTATTTATATTTTTATTAATTTACCATGCCTCTTTTATAAATATGGTATTTGGCCCATAGGATTCACTTAAATAAAACCTATTCTTGAAAATGGGCGAATGGATTCACTTAAATAAAACCTATTCTTGAAAATGGGCGAATGGAAGGTTGTAAGTCATAATTTCAAGGGCTAAATTTACCTTTTTTACCCTCTCCCTTAAAATAAGGTGGGCTATTTGAGGTGATTTGTAAAAATGTACTATGATACAAAATATTCGCCCACTAAAAATTTAAAACCCCTTAATTTCGCCAAAGGGCAAACATTCGCCCCTAAAATCATCCTTGGGAGGCTTCTGTGAGTATCCTTTCCTCAACTACTTGGAAAGTGCTTGGTTCGCCATCGCTTTTGCCTGAGATGCGGAATCTAATAGGCTTTGATAAAGTAACCAGTCGACCATTAGGGATCCTTCCAAGTTTTCCTATAACCTTGAGAGGGAAAACCGTGTATCTGAACGTAATGGTAGCCCAAGGACCTTTAGATTATAATCTGCTCCTTGGGCGTGACTATATTTATAGCATGGGAGCCATTATCTCCTCACTCTTTCGAGTAATGTGTTTTCCGCATGAAGGCCGAGTGCTCCAGCTCATAGACCAGCTTTCATTCCTCGGCTCACGCATAGCTAATAGTCAAATACCATCCCTAAATGATATTTTTATGCAAGGAATGTATCATCAATCTCCTGTCCGTCCACCTGAAGAATGCGAGTAATTCGGTGGCCATGACTGAAACCCACGGGGCATGCACCCTGGTCTGCTTCGGCAGAAAAGCTTCAGGTATAGGGTAGGTTTCCGCAGAGGACATATGACTAGTCTGACACACCCGTCCATATAGGAAAATGGGATTAGACCAGAATAAGGTACCTCTGTTAGAAGGTAGGCCTTTCCCGATAGAACCAATTGTTTGTCTGCAAATTGAAGGATAACCTAGAAAAGGTAGTCCTTTCCCGTAGAACAATTGTTTTGTTTGCAAATTGAGGGGTAACCTAGGAATCTCTACTTCGCTATACATGGGGGCATGCAAACCTTTTGTGCGCAAGTGAAAAGTGACCATCGTAACGCTAACTCCATAATTTTGCTAACTTCAACTGCTTAAGTTGGGTGAGTGGTCGAATCGACCGTTCACCTTCGTAGGGGCCAAATGACACCGGCGAAATAAAGGAAAAAATTTCCTACCTGACCTTAGTAGTTAACTAACCCCTAGGACAGCAGTTGGTCGTTCCTAGCTTGCATGCAAGAGGCAGCGGAGAAAAGTTTCAAATGGTGCAAGCTCCCTAAAAATTCAACCTATCGATGAGATATCATTATTATATGACTGGCATGAGTAGTTTGTATGTGAATTTCAAGCTTGTTAAAAATTAAACCTAAGCAATGAGCAAACATTCCCCCCAGAGTTTAAGCTCATTAAAAAATGAACCAACCTCCAGTAAATAACCATTGCGAATGCATTATCATCATCTTTTTGAGCCCTAGTCGTGTTCTTACCATCACCTCCACTCTGTTTTAGCCGATTATTCGCCTCCATTTGATTGTTTACCCCTTTTGAGGAACAACTGTGAAGAGTGATTCTGTTAGCCATCTTTGTGACACTGTCATGATTGGAAAATTCCAAACCTTACCTGGAATCAGCTGCTACTTGGAAATATCACTCGTTCCTCAAGAGGCGAGTCTCCTTTAAGCTATTTTCGTCTAGCTCGTAAAATATGAAAAGATTTCCGAGCAATTGGCCTCTCCAGCTCGTTAAAGCTACCGGGAGTGCTATCCCTCCTCTAAATTTTAATCTTTTTGGACCTAAGGGATTATTACACAAAAAGATTGAGCGCTTGTCTTGTTCAGCTCGTTAAAACTATTGAAAATTCATCCCTTTCATACTATTTTATACTTTTTTGGACTTAAGGGATTACATGACGAAAAAGGACCACTGGAGTTTCCTTTCCATCCCTTTTCAGACTCTCTAAAATTGAAAAACGATCGAGTTGTCTTTGTCGTTAAACTCGTTAAAACCAATAGCGACAAACTTGTCCATGCAGACAAGAACGAGTTTCACTGTCGCTAGGCTCGTTAAAACATAGCGACGGGTTTGCCCGAACGGAAAATTATAAAACAAGCATATGTTATCATCCTCAAGCTTGATAAAAATAAAGAGGTACTGGTCAGCAGTGACTGGGAAAAAATTGGGAAGAAAAATTGAAGAAACTTTATTGGTAGTGAGTTGCCCTTGAACATGACACTTTCACTCCATCACCATGATTGAGTCGGGTTGGGTTATTCCGTTCACCAGTCTTATTACCATTGGTCCACCATACCATCCATCTTTGGGGTTAACGGTACCAATCCATTTCAGTGTCGCCGATATGTTCAAGAGAATTTGATCAGAGAATTCACCAACCCATCTTGTGTCTCATCCGCTGCAATACCTTTACGCTTCATTCTTTCATGACCGCCACCCTGAACTCTATATCATCAGATTGTTTTCACCTCCAAAAGTCATTTGCTCCTTTCCGTGTCATAGATGTGGGATTCATTAAGGCCCTCCTACAATGGGTCACTTCTTGTCGACATCAGCTCATTATCCAAGAATTTGACGTAGGAACAACCCTTTCAGTACTTTGAAGCTTGCATGCCGCAATGGCAAGTTTCTCACCTTCGGCAATAGGTTTACATCAATGACCTTCAACCGAGAGATTTTGCGTGGTGTTTGAGGCCAAGTCCCATTTTCACACCATCTGAATTGTACTATCATACCTTGAGGGTCATCATCATTATCGGTGATTCCTCTCGTGCCTATTAACAGCTTACATCATTGGCTGGTAATCAGGTGATGTCTTTCCATGTTCGAATCCAGAACATTTTTCACATGGATCGACTTGTACTTCGGGCGAAGATTGCATGAGTTTGAAGACCCTAGATCTAGTTTCATCCATCCGGGTTGTGATATATTTAGGAAAATAAAGACATCAAATGTACATCATTGCTGCACAGATGATCATCCGAATCAAAGGATGATGGCTCTATCAGAATCATCAGACTGCCACACAAACGGTTGTCTGTCCTATGTACATGAAAATGAATTTATAAAGTTGAGCATGGGAATGCCCACCTCAACTAGATCATGAAAATGTTATGAAGATAATGTATTGTATTGTATCTTATTACAGGTCACCTTCCAATTCGAAAATCCTCGGATCCTCATGATAAAGCATTTCACTCGACATCAAAAGATTAATGACCTCATGCTTTAGGGGGAAATTGTTATAGACACTTTTGGGCACTGCAACCCCAATCATATATGTCCATAAGCTAAGGGCTTCTGAGTCTTGAAAAGTGTTGTTTCATGCCCTAAAGGAACAAGGCCAGCTGATTACATCATCTCCCAGAAGTTCTCCACAGAAAACTGCTCAGAACAGGTCAAAACTGCACCATACAGATTGCTCAGTGCTAAGGGTGCAATGCATCTCACCTGCCCAGTGTAAAAGGTGCGATGCATACTAGAAAGCCCTTATGTAGGGTGTGATGGGTGAGAATGGACAAATGACAGAGATAGTTTGTGAGGTGGATGATCATGGAATCTTCCAGAAACTTCTCCTGTGACACTTGCATCTCTAAATTCGCTCAGGGATGAGTAAGAGATCATCAATCTCCAAGTGGAATCAAGAACTATCAGATAGAAGAAACTAATCAAAATCCTAGAACCTGACTCACCTCCCTACAATCATCTATATATGGATCCCTCATCCCAGAGATCCAGAGGCTGGAATTTTGTATCTTGTAAGGAAGTGCTGTTGGTTTCCTGGTGGAATATCATAGTGTTGGGTGATCTAGGCTTTTCATGAGGTGAAGAAAGGCTTTCATGCTGGGAGGATGACGTTGGGTCAGATCAATGGGTTGTAATCCTCTCTTCTAATCTTTACATCAATAAAGATATTCAAGTTTTCCTCCACATTCTTGTATGTCTGATAGTATATGCATTTGTGTGGTTAATATATATCTGGTCCTATATTGCTTATGATTGTAGATTTCTGCACTTTGAAGGTATTGTGTTGCTTTGACTTTACAGGTACTCTATGAAGCGAAGTGGTCAAGGGAGAAGTGGCAAAGACCTGTCGGTGAGGGGAAGGAACAAGCAAAGAACTGAGCGAAAGATCGAGGTTGGTATTCTTTGATCCTCTCCTATCTACTTCTCATAAAGGAAAACGAATGTAACTTTAATCTATTTGTTTCTAAGATAGCTACCCATCTTAGTGGGACTAGCAGCTCTGCATAGACACTAGATTTCCTAATAACAATTGGCCCTCCCCCCACAAGGTAATTCGCGAACACAGGGAAGTGGTCCTTGTCGTGCCCTTGGCCCCTACATTTTACACACCATACGTCATCGCGTGCTTCTGGGTGAGCCGTTATGTCTTGTTTCAAACTTTGCATCTCAAGGCATAGATTTTTCAATTGTGCGTTAATCTACTGAACTCCCAGGTTAGGATCTTGTATCGAAGTCTCATGCAATCTCATCGCGACCTCCAAAGCCTTAGCCTGAGTAGTTAGCCTTTGTTGTCAGAACTCGTTTCATAGATGCGATGTTAATGATGCTACAAACCATTCACAGTGTTGCCCATGTGTTAATGTCATGTTTGCTTCATGAATTGTGCACTTCAGTATTTCATCCAACTACCATGGGGTTTCGCCTAGAAGCATTGTGATTTCTTTGAATCCAATGATCGATTGTGCCTCTGATTTTGGCCTACTAAATTTTTTGTTTAGCACAGCTTGGATATCCTCTATCCCCACATTCTGATTGTCATTGGAATGCTTAATGTAACACGTCAGCGTGAGATCCTATAGAGTGTTGACCAATGTTGCCTTTTTTATATTGTTATCCATGACATCTTGTGCTTCCTATACAACTTTTATCACAAACAAAAACTGGTCTAAATCTTCATTCCCTACTCCCTTTAACACTTGTAGCTTTATCGCACTAGCCATACTGCTTCACACTGGTGGCGGAGGTGGTATGGGCGAAGTAGGGGGTGAAGACAGTGAAACTAGTGGTGGTGTGGGTGGAGGTGGTATGTGTGGAATTCTCTGCCTTATCAGATTGATCACACTTCTTGGTGAAACCTTCATGAGCTCTTCTTCTCCCCCTTGTGGAGGTGAAATCAAGGGGCTAGTTTCTAGTTCTCTGTTATCTTCGTTTATGTAGATTCTCCCACTCTGTGTAGCCCCAAACATCAATTTATTCGCATAGGACATTTTTCGCATAGTACCATTATAATCCAAGTGTTCAAAAATTTAACGTACTTACCTCACGGCATGTTGAGGAAATGTCGTTCTACCTCGCTATAGCTGATTGAAGTATCTACCATGAATTTGGTGATGAATCCTCCCATGATTCAATTGAGCCAGTGATCGACGGCGTGTACAATCTTATCTTCCGATGCTTCAAGTCTGCTCACCACTTCTGGAGTCCACACATTAGGTTTGGTGAGTTTACACCTTCCTTAGCTATCTGCTAGCTTTGTGATCCACTCGTAAAACTTAGTAGGGAACGATAGAAAGAAAATTTCATGGATCTCCATATACAAGTAGAAATCTAACCACTCTTCCTTTGGTAGTCGCAAATTCCTATTATCTTGCGCCGCAAACTCGTGAATCTTTCTGTCTAACCACTCTTCAATTCCTTTCTTTGTCAGATTCTAGTGATATGACACTAGACATATCTATGCAGATCCCGGTCCCAGCAATGGAACCATTTGTTGGCTTGTTGGGGCCTAACCCAAGTTCAGAGTTAATTAGCCAAACAAATCCCTGTACTACTGGCCCTTTCGGCAACAACTCATAGAGTGTGGACTGAGGTCTCACCCGATGTAGTATGGGAGGGTGCTAGAACTAGGTTTCCACACCCTTGAGATGTCTGAGAGGCTCGACTAGTCCTTTGTTTATTCCTACACGCAGGTGGCTTCGCACACCTTTCATTCTTCACAGCTCGATACCTTGCCTTCGTGCAGCCCTAACCAGGGGCCATGCCTTCCTCTACGATATTACCTGAGATCCTATTTATCTTTCAGTATTAATTAATCACCTTTGCCTAATTAAATGTCTTAAGTTATACTTAACCCCACCACCAGTGTCACCTACCTTAACCCCATCCACACGAACATGACCCCCACCCCACCACCACCAAAAGTTAGAATGGTGAGTGCAGTACAGTTGTTGATATTCAAAGGTGCAGGAAGTGAGGATCTTAGCTAGTTCTAGTTTGTGATAAGATCTGTATGGCACACTCAGGGCATCACAGATGATAACATCAAGAAGGCTACCTTAGTTAGTGTGTTTCAGGACCACATGTTGACCTAGTACATGAAGTACAAAAGTGATCATCCAAATCAGGGAATAACAGTGATCCAGGACACACTAAATAAGGAATTTGGGCAGCCAAAATCAGAAGCACAGTCGGTCATTGGGTTCAAAGAAATAACAATGTTTCCTGGAGAAACTCTGTGGAACCTGGATCAGAGATTGAAGAGTACCATCTGCGGGGCCAACATGACACTAATGGATGAGCATCATTGCACTTGGTTTATCGCATCATTAATGCCATATCTAAGATCAGCTCTGTCACAACAAAAGATCTCAACCCAAGCTAAAGCACTAGAGGCAGCAATGTGACTACATGAAACGCCAATATAGGACCCTGGGTTGGGAGTACAACAAATCCAAGTGCAAATACAAAACTTATGTCTAGAGATGCACAGCCTAAAACAAGGACATGCGCCTAAGACCGAGGTACGGGAAGAAGTATGATGTATCAAATGCAAGGGACCAGGCCACAACAAAGACCATTTTCCAATCTTTACCAACCTTGTGATATGAGGGGGGCCCATCGCATTATGACTAGAGGTACAGGTTGGGCCAAGAATAGCACCTGCACTCTAGTGCGCAATCTATGAAGTAGGAGGAAAGCATGCCACAGAAAATTTTCACGTATTTCCAAGCTTATGAAAACCTCCTCCACAACACTTATTTGGTAACTTCTCCAGAACAGTGGGCAATGAGGAAAAAAATTGTCGCAGTTACTAAATATTGATGGATCGAACACCTGCATATATGATGCAAACAGAGGTGCAAGGGTAGGATTCCACAGCACCATTCATACGGGGAGGGTACTAGGGCCACGAACGGGGCCGTGGAGGCATGGGACATGGACGGGACGAGGGAAGTTAATTTTACTACAATTGTGGAGGACCAGGGCATTACACGCTGTAGTGCATGAACCTGACCAGAGACTGTTGTCCTTATTGCTACCAATTTTACCACGAAGTAGTCGATTGCCCCATGCTAATCACTCAGATGCATGAAAAAGGGTGCTCCTAACCAACCCCACTCAGAACGTCCAAATGATGAAGGTTGAACCCTATGCAGAGGAGTCGAACATAAATATGATACTCTGGAGTGGCACAACCATGGGAGATGACAAGGGGAAATAACCAGAAATGGATGCATGGGTCTGTAAGGCCCCCCCAAAACAACCAGACTTTGATTTAGAGCATGCGAAGGAAACCTTTATGGAAGCCAATAAGAGCTTAGCAGAAGCTTCTACGTCAGGGAGTAAGGATCAATCAGATCAAAGAAGGATATATTTGTGCTCACTACCTTCTTGGAAACATGCATGAACTTACTAAGGGATGTGAAAGCGGTAAGGGGGCTGCAGGAATTAATCACTCGGTGCACGGGAGCGGATGAACCGCGAATAATCCAAAAATTAGGAAAACATTCTTTACTCACGGGGCGGGAAATGCGACTAACAGTCCAGATTGGGATTATGAGATGGATCGAGTCATTTTAGATTTGGGGTCCGATTCAAATATCTTACTGAAGTAGACTTGGGAACGCATGGGCATGCCTTCCCTAAAATGGTCACCAATTCAACTAAGGATAGCTAACCAGCAAAAGGGTCTTCCTATGGGATGCCTGCACAAAGTTAAAGTAGACATCGATGGCGCCCGCACCGAAACCGATTTTGAGGTTATCAAAATTGTGAATGATATCAACCCATATCCTGCACTGTTAGGGATATATTAGGTGACAAATGTGAATGAAGTCATCAATCTCAAGAAATTCAAAATGATCTTCGATAAGAATTCTCTCTGTGTGGTGGTTCCATTGGACCCAAGAGAAGGGGCGTGATATACTAATCCCATGCACGACGCAAACAACGATTGTGAGTTGGACTGTATCTACCAAATTACTGTGCTGGACCATGACAGGGTCAATCTGATAGTGGATGGTCAACTCTCATGGGATCACAATAGTTCTTGCACGTCGAACTCCGATGAAGAGGTTGAATAATGGCAGAACCGACTACATGAAGTAGCCACACTTAATTGTAATCGGATGGTGACAGTGGGAGTAGAGGAACCACAGAAGGTATTCGCAAAAATAGTCCACGTAGTTGCTGCTTCCGAATGGAAATTCACTCCAATGATATGACTATTAGGGTGTATATGTCGAAGGAAGGCGTGCGCATGGTCAGAAGCACGACACCAAGTATGCATTACTTGCCAACTGAGGCTACAAGTGTCTAAGGTGTGGACATCTACCCAGCCTGGAAGTAGTAGCCTAAAGCTCCCTCAACAGACCGACACCAGGGTTAGTAGAGGCTCAAGGAAGCTGTGGATACCATGGGTACACTGGGCTTGCAATCGACGAGAGAAGGTAGCTCAGAAAAGACTGAGTGGCCACGGATTTTCCAACACTGATAAAAGGGGGTTACAGTTGAAAAAGCAAAGTGCACTATGAAGAAGTGTAACCCAGGCACACGTTGCGATTGTGCTATTAGGGATACGCCCGCACTTATGGAAAAACGTAAACCTCAGACCGATGACCCAGATGCTTCAAAGGTGCTCGCCGCCCGGGCTAGCAGGGACGGTCTGAACTCGTACCAAAGGTGCAAACACTTGACTAGCAGTGGAAACTATAGTCTAAGTGCCTCACATAGTTGAAAGAAGGCGTGGGACTATAAGCCAATCTGCGGACAACTGGAGTAGCAAAAAGATTCTTTACCAAGTAAGACAGTCCCCAAGGTCGCAGCTGCACCCCAAGGATAACATTACCGGAGGGAAAAGTCAAAAGATAACCATTAGCCACATGTGCCCTGACAAGTTAGTCATATCACGTCAGACGGGAGTGGGCGTTAGGACAATAAGGCGGAAGTTTAGGATGGGATACACAGGGATTTCCAACTTGAAGTGTAAATGTGTGGAAGATATTTTTTCAAATTTCATAGTGTGTGGCCGGCATTGTACTTTTGGTGCTTTGAACTCGAAAAAAATAGAAAGTACGTGGTTATCAGGCACTCCATGAGCATTATGGCAAGAACCCGTGCATGAGCCACCAAAGAAATGCAGTTGAGTCAAGAAGAGCCCTCTCAAGTTCCTGAAGTTCCTAAATCTCCCCGCACCCCGTGACCCAAGAAGAACAGGCAGAAGATGGGTCTAGTCCAAGACTCCCAAAGATTCAACAGCCGCTTAGCAGTGGAAAAAGGTAAAACAATGCTCGACGATCCCACTGAGGAGGAGGATGACCTACAAGACCTAATTGACCAAATTGACGCACAGGTGGAGGAAGAAGCACCTACATTCTAGTTCTTGTCGTTACCCCTGTATCTTTCTCCTTGGACTGGGATGACCAAGCTAGCAAAAGACGTAGATGATGCAAAAGCTACACTCCAGAGCTCGCTTCTTCTAGATGATATAAGGTTCAAAGGATTGCCAATGGGGTGCGTTCCAAGCACCAAATGCGAAGATTGGGACTTGGAAGAGAGTGACAAGTTCCCTAAGCTAGCTGAAGGCACACTATTGCCGTAGAAGTGGTTACTAGGCGTGGAGAGGGCCGGAATACTCAATCTCAGGTGGATACCTCACTATCACCACATGACCATCACCATCTTTGTGATTCAACAGTTGCTAGGTCACATCCATGATGGATATCTCTAGTTGGAAGAACCAGTCCCAATCATGGCCGACTTGATCCACCGGATTACACACCTGCCATACAAAGGGAATAACCTTGTAGACATAACTAGAACCAATAGCGAGGGAGGCCTCACCAAAATAGTCAAGGCAAAGTACCATTTTGAAAAAGGGAAGTGGGCGTATGTCATAACAAGCATCAGCGACCATGCAGTACAAGTCGCCACTCAGATCGTAGCCAATAAACTTATGAGAAAATGTCGTGTAGATGAAGTGCCCACCACTGTCATCACATTGGCCAGACAGTGTGCCACAGGGGTTCAGTTTAATTGGGCATAGTTCTTATATGACTAATTTTATAACCAACTATCAAGAAGCACAGGACAAAGGTAAGACCTTTCATTATGCATGGTTTCTTTTATGAATCCTTCTTGTTACAGGTGACTTGCCACCGGAGAGCCAGCTCCACAGTATTGAGGACGGCCTACCCGAGGCAGTACGGTATATGTCACTTGTGGCTAAAAAGGATGCAGCTAGGGTTTCCACGATCCAGGCATTTTAGAATTCCATGGAAGGAAAGATACAGACACAGATTGCTTGAAGACCGTGCATGTCCCCCACAATTTACAACAATTTTCAAAGCACAGCTGAGTTCAAGGTAGATATGCATCACGTGTATATCCATGCACAGAAGGATCCAGATCGATATTGGGTCACACTTCCGTTCCTTGCAATGGATTATGCCATTTACGTAGTATTAGCAGCATGGCCCTTGGAATGGTGTGTGCCAAACAAGACCATTCTTGACAAGTTAGAAGCACAATAGCAGAAGAAGGAATGCCAACAGAAACTAGTAGAGAAGGCACGCTAGGAACAACAAGCCATTGGACAGCAAGAAGTTACCACGAGCTTGACAACAGAAGGGAACCAAGTAGATTAGGGAATAGACTTGGAATAGGACCCACAACAGGAATTGGAGATGCAGGAGCACCTCAAGCGGTCTTGTGCCAAAGAATCACTAACCGCCCAAAAAATTCCAAAACAATGAAGGCTCTGGAAAACGAATTCATGGATAGTAGCTAGCCAACAAGCAATGTTACCACCAGTACGTTGCCCGAACTAATCACCGAACAAACAAATGTGTTGGGGGAGATCAGAGCACAGTTGCAGGCATTACAAGAGAGACCCCTAGGCTGGACCACCCGACTGATAACAAAGGATACAGCCACAACCAAACAGCTAGTTAGCATGCACACACCACACACCCTACCATTGCTAGTAGGTGTTGTCTGAGCCGCAGCCGCAGGAGAAGAACGTAGATGGGAATTAAATCTAGTCGCCCTATCTAGAGAAGTACTATACCTACTCCATGAGGGAGTAACTCAGGAGTTTCGAGCATGGGAAGGTCGCACTTTCCACATATTGACCGAGCAAAAGGAAAAATTAGAACAAGTCACTCTCCAGAACGAGGACCTCGCCGCACAATACCAGGAAGTAGAACAAGCTATGATGGAGGTGTGTAGCATGGTACTAGAGTTAGCTATCCCTAGGGACCTCCCACCAGCTACCAAGATTCAGCACATCGCAGCCAGCTTTTGCACAGCCTAAGCAGAGGCCACAAGGAACCATGAGCAACTAACGCTACAGGTTCCTGAGCTCCGTCTCAAGGCCTAGCCTCCCACACCTCCAGCTGGATGAGAACTCCGCCACCGTGTAGTTGTGGCTGGACTAGAAATGATGAATAGTGTTGTTCACGAATGCTTGGGACTTGGTCAGTCGCTTGGGATACCCACCTCACTCCAAAAGGACCCCACCACTAAGCAAGTTGAAACCAAGGCACGCGAGTTACATCAGGCCTATGACACTACCCATGGGGCTGCACAAACAGTAACTATCACACAGTGGTTGGCCAAAATGTGGGAGGCCTACGCTCTCAAAGCTCAAGTTGACTCAGTGCAGCAACAAGAGGTAGTATTGAGAGAATGTATACAGCCCTGGCTTGTTTAAGCGTTTAGCATATCTACAACCATTGAAGGTATGGCGACGCAAATGCAGGTAGTATGTGTGATGGAGCAAGTAGCTGCAAGTGATAGGGATATCTCAGAGGTGTACTTGGACAAGGTACAGAGGCTCGTGGCCAAATTTGTTGCAAAAACTAGCGAGATGCAAAAGTTGTTGACCGACCTCTGCACAAAGATCCCTGCTCCAGCTGAGTGACTCGGGATGAGTCATGATGATTGTGTTGGGGGACTGTTGGGTAGCAGAAGCCCCACTCAACAGTTAGGGGGCTCAGAGCCCACAGTTTTGGGTAAAAGTGAGGTAAAGACTCCACGAGATGCACAGAGCGTGATTTGTAATGAGTCAAAATCAAAAGGGTCGTCCGCCCAGATATAATGTAAAGAAATGTAAGTAGAGTTGGCACGCCCTTGGATCGCGGGCCAAAGAAATGTATAAATAGAGTGAGGCTCTATGGGTAGAGTAGCGAAGTTCTTTTTGGGATATGATTTTGGATCTGAAATGTAATGGGTCATTGAGGAGAATAGTGAGAAAGTGTCTGTAAGTCCAAGTCGAGGGTTTCGGTAGGGGATAGAGGCTCTGCAGTTGTGTGCACAGAGGCCTAGAAGAGTCCAACTATGTGCACGGACCCTTACAGCTGAGTGTGCAGGGTGGATCTGGATGTATTGGTGATAATTGCAAATAAAGATAAGTTTCTTTTGCAAATTTTGTGTTACATTGTGAGTTATCGCGAATCTGACTATATGAATGATTAATATAACTGTTTAATCTATGTGCATATGCTTATGTTGAAGATGCCCGTGGATTTAAGATTATTTTAAGTGTGCGAACTAGTTAGATCTGTTAAATATTTGCTTAAAGACCCTTCTAAGTAGATTTGAGTTACGTAGATTAGATCTGTAGACCCCATGATCATAGAAGGTTAACATCTTTCTGGGTCCGGATCTACATGAATATAGAGCAGCATGAAGTTGCAGAACGACACGCGATACCTACAGACCACATCCAAACATCCCAAGGGTGTAGAAACCTGGTTCCAACACCCTCCCATCCTACCTTGGATGAGAGCTCAGTCCATGCTCCACGTACTATTCCTGAAAGGGTTGGTAGCTGTGGGATTTTCTTGGCTAAATAATTCTTCCAAACTTGGGTCAGGTCCATATAAGCCAACATACATTACAAAAACTAGGGTGGACAACCTTGTGACTGTATTATACTTTTGCACCCCGCGCCCGCAATTCGCAGAGCTTTTACAACAAGATTCGGTCAAAACTTGGGATTTAAGCCCCAAAACATGCCTTAGGGAGATTCCATTCCGAACACATTCTATCTTTTATCTCTAGAATTCCCAAGGTTATTAAGGAGCCTTTGGTGGAGTTTGTGGCACGTTTCAGTGTGAGTTTCTCTATTGTCATCTTTTGTCACCTTTTCTGTCGCTTTTGGTAATTTCATTTCTATGAGTGTTGTTTTGCATGTTTATTTTCATGGTTGCTATATTTTTAACTTATACCAGCTGGCATAAGTGTTGGTTTAGTCTGTCATTTCAATTTTACAACTATCGCGCCAGTTTTCCTGTTTTTTCCCATGATTGGTTGTTGTTTTGACGACTCTCCATGCATGTTTGTTTTTCCTTCTGCATGTTGATCCTTTGCACTTGATTTGAATTGATCTATCTATCCTTAGTCAGATATGCACTCTAAATTGAAACATCAATCAGATCTTCTAGTTTCCCATACTCATTCCAAGTAGATCTATCCTTCCTTTGTCCAGTGGTTACCTTATCTATCTTGGCATTACACAAGTCCAAGGCTTAGACCAGATGCTTGGCATCTCGGAGTGTACAATGCAAAATACGTAGCTAGCCCAAATATGAATTGTACAGTTCTAGGACTCAATCCTACCCCTTGGCCATTGGGACCGTCTGATTCATAGTCTTTCCCTCAATATTCCTAGGCTCAGACTACGGATTATGGAGTTTATAGCCTTAAGTTTCTCCCCTAGATGTTGAGACTTCCCAATGAGAATTTCATGCAGCCAATCCCTCTCCCTTCACCTCAATAATTGTGTAATACTTCACTTTAGTATTATGGTTGCTACTGTGATCTTCCTTTGTGAGTCATTTTGCTGAAGCTAAGTGATATTTGCTCTCAGTACATTTTCCTCTTATAGGTATTCTAGTTGTTGAGAACATATCCTCATTAGTTACTGTCATCATGGCACCAAATGGATCTTATTCAAAGGATACTAATGAAATCAAAACTAAGGAGGCAGTTGAGAGTACACCAATCAAATTTCTAGTTTACTAAGACACTCAATTATTCATACATAAATAATCATATATCACATGGCAGAAAGTGAATGAAGCATTCTCAGCAAAAAGCTTCAAAGAAGACCTTGAAGACCAGTAGGTGAATATCAATGTCCAAAGGTCAGGGTTACATAAGGTTACATGCAAGTACCTAGATCTCCCATGTACAAACATTGTCAGTTGGATATTATCTCATACATATCCAAAGACTATGACTGTAAATAATGTCAACAAACAAAGGCTTGCTTCTTTTCTGGCACTAGATTACCATCTCATGTACCATTTACTGGAGTCAAAATCGCTTGTAGATTCTTACTTTTATGAGACCACCAACAACTCAAGAAGAAAGGATATTGTCAAAAGTTGGGTGAAGGAGACAACAAGGTTCTGTCAGACACCCACTAAAACCTACAAGATAAAATCTCTTAGGAAGGCCTATAAATTCATGATACTTTTATGTTGCAAAATCTATGGTGAAAAAATCACTAAGACCTTCCCTGAAGGGTGGAAATTCTTCTCGAACAGGATTGTGAATGAAAGAAGACCATTCAACTGGTCAGACTTGTTGGATCAAGAACTGAAGATCCATGTAGCTAATTCCCAGAATCCTCCCAAGGGGAATGAAGCCAGATTCTACATGTATTCCTAATTGTTGGATCCAATTTGTTCTCAAAAATCATTTCTTGGATGAATTAGATCTTTACACTAAGAATGTTTGCCGTGCATATTTATTGCAATTTGATTTTGGAGTGTAGCCACAGAGTAATGGAAAGGATGACTAATAACTTCCTCATTTTTTTATACAAGTTAATCCTTGAGGAAGAGCCACCTTACATGTCACATGAGGAAATGGAAGTAGTGTAAGAGACAATAGATTTTTTTTCCTCACCGAATGGCACTTTCCACAATTGTTTTGGTGGAAATAAGTCTCTACATATTTTACCAAGGTATGCAACTCATAGGTTAGCCATGCAAGAATTTTCATACCATCTTTCCATAGGTTTGTTAGCATTTTTATACCAGAAGAATAATATGCCTTGGCCTATTGTTCCTATGTAAATGAGATTGTAAGAAATCAAGAATAAGAAAGTTAGAGACACCAAAGGAAAGGATATAGAAAAATTCACATTCGGTCATTTGGAATTAAATCCTTATCATCCAAGTAATGTTTCAAAAAAGCATTGTCAAAGGATTCATTATCAGTGGCCAAGCAATACCTTTCCCAAACCTCAAGAGGAAGCATGGAAAAAATATTATAATGCCTCAAAGTCCCACGAACCAGTCATCTATAGTAGAACATCACAAGTTACTCTGTAGAAAGAAATCACTCTAGAGGAAGTACTAGCGGAAAGGTGCAACCTAGTGCATGAGAAGGGAAAGAGAAAATTTGTGCATGGCCTAGGGTGAGAGCAAAGCCACTCTTAGAGTCCATATTTTCATACTTCCATCAGTGATCAAAATTCCTCTTTTATACCATATTAGTGTCCCATTTGAAATTTTAATCATTCTAGCTAGGTCATCATGTAAAAATTTACTCACTCATGGTAGCCTAAAATCAAAAATCATGATCCTCTCTCAAAATAAATATATTTTCTAGCCCACCTTCATGTGTCTTGATGAGCATACATTGACTATAACATCTCATTTCATCATGTTTTATGTCAGTCAATGTTATGAAACCATCTCAAGAATAAGATAGAAAAGATAGATCAACTCCTTAAAATTCAGCCTCTTCGAGGGGGCAACCTCCTTTACATTACATAAATGAACAATTCTTAGATGATTCAAATGACACAACCTCCTTTCTATATATAGGAGTCTAAGGAGTCAAAATATAACCCATCCGACCTAATAATAATAATAAAAAGCCACAAAAATAACAATAGAGGGATTCTATGGGGCACAGTAATAACAATATGGGGACAATAGGGGCACAACAATATTAATAAGGGGTACAACTACAATAGTAATGGGGTAATCACTAGTATTAGAGGGACCCAACATGCCCCTCCCTTTCAAAAAAGTGTTGTCCCCAACGCTTGAGTAGTTCTGAATGCTTCTGTATAAAATTCTCATCCTCCCATGTGGAATATTCAGCAGATAAATTCTTCCACTTGATAAGATACTCTGAAATTGATCGATTTCATAGCTGTCGAGTTCTTATTTCTGCGATTGCTTCTGGCTCCAATATAATTTTTCCTTCCTCGTCAAGTTCTGGAAATATTGTTTGAACTGGGAGCTTATCACCTATAACCTTATTTAAACATGAAACATGGAAAACTCGATGCAATCGAGAAGCTGAGGAAGCTCCAATTTGTATGCCATAGTACCAATCTTTTGCAACACCCTGTATGGACCATAATACTTTGGTGATAATTTATTATCCTTCTTAGCTTGCTTGAGGGAAATTTGCTTATATGGTTGTAGCCGTAGGAATACCCAATCACCTACATCAAAACTTCTTTCGCTGTGATGTTGATCTGCTTGTTGTTTCATTCTATTCTGTGCCAACACGAGGTTATCCTTTAAGAGTTGGAGGACTAGCTGTTGATGTTCGATGTGATGTTCCACTGCTTGAACCTTAGAATTTTCTCTTAAATATGATGTGATGGATGGTGGCTGATACCCATAAAGTGCCATAAATGGGGTCATTTTTGTTATTGTATGGAAGGAAGTGTTATACCACCATTCATCCAGAGGCAACCATTTGACCCATTGTGTCTGTTTATCAGATACAAAGCAACGAAGATATCCTTCCAAACATTTGTTTACTATCTTAGTTTGCCCATCAGATTGAGGATGATAAGATGAGCTATGAGCTAACTGGCTACCAAGACAAGAAAATAATTCTGTCCAAAAATTTCCAGTGAAAATAGGATCTCTGTCACTTACATTAATCTTTGGGTTTCCATGTAGCTTTTGAATTGTTTCCATAAATGCAGTAGAAACTGCACTGGATTTAAATGGATGTGATAATGCACAAAAGTGTGCATACTTGGTAAGCCTATCAACTACCACCATGATGACACTCTTTCCCTCAGAATTGGGTAAACCTGTGATAAAATCCATTGAAACCTCCTCCCAACGTTGGCTTGGAATGGATAAAGGTTGTAATAGACTCGGTGTCTTAATTGTTTCAACTTTATTTTGTTGGAAAACCAAACATTCCGCCACAAACGTTTGAATATCTGATTTAAGGCCATCCCAAAAAAATTGCTTCTTAACCCTATGGTAAGTTTTTTAAAACCCCGAGTGCCCTCCTAAGGGAGAAGTGTGCAATTCCATAAGAATATTTTGTTTTAGCTGGAATTCTTACAGAGGTATAAGCGATCTTTCTACCATAATGAATCATTTTACCAGCTAAATGTATCTGACGTACTAGAATCTTGTTGTAACTTTCGAATAAGTGCCCACACTTCTTTGTCATTCTTCCATTCCTCCCTTGCTTCGTTTATCCAATTTGGTTGGATAATAGAAATGGCGCACAACAATGCTTCCACATCCTCATCCTTTCTTGAGAGTGCATCTGCCACCAGATTTTGCTTCCCTTTTTTGTAGATGATTTCAAAGTCATAACCCAACATCTTTGTGACCCACTTTTGTTGCTCTTTAGAGGATAATATTTGTTCTAAAAATTATTTAAGGCTATCATGATCTGTTTTTACCTTGAAGTGTCTTCCCATTAGGTAGGGTCGCCATTTCTTAAGTGCATGGAGTATTGCCAACATTTCCTTCTCATAAGTAGCTTTGTGTAAAAAATTTCCCTTGATTGGATGACTTTCAAAAGCAATGGGTCTTTCATCTTACATTAAAACAACACCAATTCCATTTCTTGAAGCACCACATTCCACAATAAAGGTTTTTGTGAAGTCCGTTGTAGCTAAGACAGGTGCTTGGCACATTGCCTTTTTAAGATGTTTGAAGGCCTTTGTTGCTTCTGGAGTACATGAAAATGCATCTTTCTTCAGTAGTGTTGTTAGAGGTGCTACTATTCTCCCATAATTCTTAACAAACTTGCGATAATACCATGTCAACCCAAGAAATCCTCACAGATGCTTTATGGATGTGGGGATTTTCCATTCCTTAATGGCTTTAATTTTGCTAGGGTCTACCTTAACTCCTTCATGAGATACAATATCACCCAAATATTCCACCTCTTGTACTCCAAATAAACATTTGGATCTTTTTGCATATAATTGTTTCTCCTCCAATAGTTGTAGTACCCTATCAACATGTTCAACATGATCCTTCCAAGACTTGTTGTAGATTAGTATATCATCAAAAAATACTAACACAAATTTTCTAAGGAATGGTTTGAAAATTGAATTCATCAAACCTTGAAATGTTGAGGGTGCATTGGTAAGGCCAAAAGGCATGACCAAAAATTATAATGACCCTCATGAGTTCTAAATGCTGTTTTCAGAATGTCTTCAGTCTTCATTCTGATTTGATGATATCCTGAATGAAGATCCAACTTGGTGAAGTAAATTGATCCATGAAATTCATATAGTAATTCATCAATGATAGGAATGGGAAACTTATCTTTAATAGTGAGCTTGTTGAGCTCCCTATAATCTAGACACATGCGCCATGATCCATCCTTCTTGTGCACCAATACTACTGGAGCAGAGAAGGAACTTTGACTCGGTTGAATTATACCAGCCTCTAGCATTTCTGCAACCATACGTTCAATTTCACTCTTTTGGGCATAGGGATATCTGTACGGCCTGATGTTTGGAGGAACACTTCCTGGAATCAGATGAATAGCATGATCATGATCACAAATAGGTTGGAGACCTTTGGGAGTCTCAAATACCTTGGAATGATTGTCCAAGACTTTTTGGAGATCTGGAGAAATAGATGATTCCAATGTGGAAACATCTAGCGAACATAATTGTGCAATTACACCTTTTCGTTCCTTTTTTAGAAGCTTTGTCATACTGTTAGAGCTGATTATCTTTCCTGGTTTCCCTGCAATACCCCTTAATTCAACTTCCTTTCCTTCCACATAAATTTTCATGAAAATTTCTTTAAAATTAAGATCTATTGTACCCAAGGATTGTAGCCATTGGACTCCTAATACAACATCAGCACCTCCCATTGGAATGGAAAGCATTGGGCTAGTCAATACATATTCTCCCATGGATAGCTTGATATTATGGCACTTTCCAGAGCAATTTATTGTTCCTCCATTTGCAACCATCACTTGACACTCTGGTGCTAGATATAAGAACCAATTCAATTCTTTTGCTACATTACAATGAATAAAATTGTGGGTACTTCCTGAATCAATCAACACAATTACCTTTTTCTTCTTGATTTGTCCTTCTATCTTGATGGTTTGAGGGGTGGTAATTCCCACCAATGCATTACAAGATATGGTCAGATTCATTTGTTCTTCATCTAGGCTTTGTTCCTGGAGTATATCCTCATCTTTTGACCTTTCTTTCTCCTTTTCTTCTTCCTCTTCACAATCTATGTAGAATAATTTCTTCTCAGCACACTTATGACCTTTAGTGTATTTACTATCACAACTGTAACAAAGCCCTTTTTCTCTTTTTTCTTCCAATTGTTGTGGTGTCAACCTTATAGGTTGTGGAAAACTAGTGGCAACAACACTTCTATCTTTATAGTTGTGAGTGGTATGCTTCCTGGTTGCCATAATTTTTCTTTCCATTTTTCTTGCTAACCTGAATGCCTTCTCTAATGAATCAGGTTCCTAAAGGTGAACATCATGTTGGATATTATCCTTTAAAGACCCTATGAACACATCAATCCTATGCTCCTATGGCATATTTTTTACCCTTATGTTCAATTTTTGGAACTCCTCAATGTGCTCCATTATTGAACCCTTTTGTTTGAGACTTATCAATTGGCTAAAAAAAGTGTTGCTTTTTGTATCCTCATAATGTGCTATCAATTCTTCTGTAAAAATTGGCCATGTGATAAATTGTTTACGAGAGCCAAGCCATTGATACCATACAAACTGATTTGGTTCCAAATATAAAGTTGCAATACGTACCTTTTGTGTGTTTTGCACATTATTGAGATCAAAAAATTGGTCCATCTATAATATCCATGTTGTGGGATCCTTGCCATCAAACTTCCTCATATCGATTTTTGGAATATGGTGGGTCTTCGATCCAACACTAGAGTCTATGAAATCATGATTAACATTTCTTTTGTTCTCATCATGAGTTTCCTTTACTACCCTTTCACCATTAGTAAGCATTTCTTGTAGAAACTTTGTTAAATCTGTCTTCAAATCTTCCATGCCTATCTTCAAATCTTCCATGTTTGTCTTCAAATCTATCTTCAAATCATCCATCTTAGCTTCCACGTCAATCATCTTAGCTTCTACTCCTTTCTTTAAACAATACATCTTAGCTTCTACACCTTTCTTTAAACCATCCATCTTAGCTTCTACATATTTCTTTAAACCATCAATCTTAGATTCTGTTCCTTTTTGTGCAAGGGACAGTTGTTGCACTTGGTCTTGTAATTTTGATATATCATGTTGCATTTCTTCCTCTTCTTCATGAGTCATGCTAGAGCTTTCAGGTTCCTTACTAGGTGTTTGCATTTTCTTTCCTCATGGCATCAGTTACCGATAATAATGCTCTAATATGCCCTTTGAATTCCTTCAAAATAAATTTCAAACCAATCTTAAGAAAAAATTTAAAAGAATCTACACACCTTTTTTCACTTTGTAGGAGATCAATATTGCCTCTGATGTATCTCTGTACATTCAAATCATCCAGTTCTAAAATTGTGATCTGCAGTATCCCTCTATGTCCTCTTTCCAATGCCACCAGTATGATCCAAATTGGATTCTTCAAGGAAGAGTTATGGGAAATCTCCCACAGTGACCTGATTATAGACTAGTTCAGTAGAGTGAACTTGTACGACGTGCCACGAGTCACTGTTTCGACCTTTGGCTCTGAAAGGTATATAGAAGAAACTAAAGTCTGTTCTCTTTCTATTCCTTCTTACGAAATTTCAATCCGATGCTTAGAGAGAAAGTTATGACAATTTTCCCCAGGTCACCTGTTTGGAATGTAATTCAGGAGTTTGTAAAAAGACCAACTTCCTCAGATCATATCTCCGCAAATATAGTGCGAAAAGCTCTAAAATTTGGAGCCGAGCTTCAGCGCGATGTCTTATCAAATGGGTTTTTTTTTAGCTTCTGAAACATCGAAGAACAAAAGTTATAGTGAAACTTCCACGATGACCTATTTGGAGTAGCGAAACCCTAGAATCCAAAGCTTTGATACCAAATGTTATGAAACCAGCTCAAGAATAAGATACAAAAGATAGATCAACGCCTTAAAATTCAGCCTCTTTGAGGGGGAAACCTCCTTTACATTACATAAATGAACAATTCTTGCATGATTCAAATGACAAAACCTCCTTTCTATATATTGGAGACTAAGGAGTCACAATATAACCCAACCAACCTAACAATAATAATATAAAGCCACAAAAATAACAATAGAGGGATTCTATGGGGCACAGTAATAACAATATGGGGACAATAGGGCACAACAATATTAATAAGGGGTACAACCACAATAGTAATGGGGTAATCACTAGTATTATAGGGACCCAACAGTCAAGTCCACTAGGAGTTCATTCATTCAAAGTCCCATTAGATCACTTTGTTTTCATTTTCCAAGGTCCAATAAAACATCATATCACTGCATAAGGCCAGAAAAGTATGAGAGAGGAGCAAATAATATCCATTTTTAGTAAAATAAGGGTTTACAAGCATGTAACCATGTTTTCTGAAGTTTAAAATTTGATTTTAAGAAAGAATTTCATTCTAGTTTGTAATTTTATTTCAAAAGAGATATGTAATAATTTTTATTTTATTTATGTAATTTTATTTTTATCACACGTAATAAGTTACTATTCTTAGCTGTTTACTCAAAGTCCATTGCCAAATATCATCCAAATAGCAGTCAAAAGTGAATATTGCGAAAGCTTCAGCATCATCCACCCACAAAGAAAAATTCAGAAAACAAATTAGCAAAGAGGTCAAAAAGGGGTCAAAAGAAACATTATAAAGTGGGTTTGAAAAGAAAAATATCAAACTCACTGACCTATAAGAGACTTCTTGCCTTCAAAATTACCTTCATTTGCCTCCTAGCACTCATTGAGCAAATCCCAAGAGAGTTTTTTCACACATCTGAGCAAAATTAGTAGAAACAGAGAAGGCGATGCGCATTTCCTTCTCGCGCTACACATTTCCTTCTGGTGCTGTGTGTTTCCTTCTAGCACTACGCATTTGGCTGGAAATTCATGTCTCCTTAAGGAGATACGCACTCCCTTAAGTCATTACACATTTGGTTGAGATGCTGCACACTCTGTGTTGGTGTTGCGCACTCTATATTGGCATTGCGCATTTGTCCAACAATTCTCCAGTCACCTCTTCAGCTACTCCAAAGCACTATCAAACTCAAATCAAGTAAGTAACAGCTAAGGGATGTCCTTTTCCTCCTCCTAAAGTCAATTCCTAAGTGTTTTAAAGGTTTATTGAATATTTGGTTTAATTGTTATATCTAAACCATAGATTTCCCCCAAAAACTACCTTCTACTCTCATTCCATTTTGCACACTTCCCTCCACCCTCCTTCCCTTTCCATAAATCATTATATCCCAAATAATCTCTAATCCTTTGTCCCAAAACCCTAAGTCCTAGCTGATACAACACTACCTAGGCTCCCACACCCCTATATTGCAAACAAATTTTCTGATTCCCAAACTATCATACCACTACCCTATATCCCTCTTGTTATCGGGAAATCTAGTGTCTATGCAGAGCTGTTAGTCCCACTAAGGCTGGTAGCTACCTTAGAAACAAACAAACTAAAACCACTTTCGTTTTCCTTTATTAGAAGTAGATAGGAGGGGAAAAAAGGAGACCAACCTTTGTCTTGCGCTTGGTTCCTTGCTTGATTCCTCTCCCTTCTGATAGGTCTTTGCCACTCGCTTCCTCGTCTACCCAGCTTCAAAGAGCACCTGTGGAATCAAAGCAGCATAACATTATACAAGAACAAAGATCTACTATCATAAACAATATAGGACCAGATATATATTGACCACACAAATGCATATATCATCAATCATACAAGAATGTGGAGGAAAACTTGAATAGCTTTATTAATAATCAAGAATAGCAAAGAGGATTACAACCAATGGTTCTGACCAAGCGTCATCCTCTCAGCAAGAAAGCCCTTCTTCACCTCATGAAAAGCTTAGATCACCCAACACTATGATGTCGCACCAAGAAACCAACAACACTTCCTTACAAGATACAAAATTCCACCCTCTGGATCTCTGGGATGAGGGATCCATATATAGATGTTTGCAAGAAGGGTGAGTCAGCTTCTGAGATTTGATTAGTGTCCTCTCTCTGATAGTTCTTGATTCCACTTGGAGATTGATGATCTCTTACTCATCCATGGGCGAATGCAGAGAGGCAAGTGTCATAGGAGAAGTTTCTGGAAGATTCCATGATCTTCCACCTCGCAAATTGACCCTGCTGTTTGTCCACTCTCACCCATCGCACCCCATAGAAGGGCTTTTCAGTATGCATCACACCTCCCGTGTGCATTTAGGTGGGATGCAGCACACTTTGACCATGGAGCACGTGAGATGGTCCAGTTCTGACCAGTTCTGAGTAGTTTTTCATGGAGAACTTCTGGGAGATGATGTAATCAGCTGACCTTGTTCTTTTAGGGGTTGGAACAACACTTTTAGGGACTTAGGATCCCTTGGTTTATGGAAATTTATGATTGGGGTTGCAATGCCCAAAAATGTCTATAAGAGTTGCCCCCTAAAGCATGAGGTCATTAATCTTTTGATGTCAGGTGAAATGCTTTATCATGAGGATCCGAAGTTTTTTCAAGTTGGAAGGTGACCTGTAATAAGATACAATACAATATATTATCTTCATAATATTTTCATGATCTAGCTGAGGCGGGCATTCCCATGCTCAGCTTTATAAATCCATTCTCATGTACATAAGACAGACAATCGTCTGTGTGCAGACTGATGATTCTGGTAGATCCATCATCCCTTAGGTTGGATGATTATCTGTGTAGTAATGATGTACATTTGATGTCTTTATTTTCCTAAATATATATCGCAGCCCGGATGGATGAAACTAGATCCGGGGTCTTCAATCTCATTCGATATTCACTCAAAGTACAAGTCGATCCATGTGAGAGATGTTTTGGAGTTTAACATGGAAAGACATCACCTGATTACCAGCCAATGATGTAAGTTGTTAACAGGCGCGAGAGGAATCACCGATAATGATGATGACCCTCAAGGTACTACAGTACAATTCACATGGTGTGAATAAGGGACTTGGCGTTGAACACCACGCAAAATCTTTCGGTCGAAGGCCATTGATGTAAACCTGTCGCCGAAAGTGAGAAACTTGCCATTGAGGAATGCAAGCTTCAAAGTATCGAAAGGGTTGTTCCTAGATCGACTTCCTGGATAATGAGCTGATGTCGACAAGAAGAGAGCTATCATAGGAGGGCCTTAGTGAATCCCACATCAATGACATGGAACAATGAAAATGATTTTAATGGAGGTGAAAACGATCTGATGACATAAGTTTCATGGTGGCGGTCATGAAAGAATGGAGCGTAAATGTATTGCAGTGGATGAGACACACGTGAATTCTCTAAACGACTTCTCTTGAACATATCAGCGACACTGACATGATGGAATGGTAGCGTTAACCCCAAATATGGATGGTGTGATGGACCAATGACCAGTGAATGGAACAACCCAACCCAACTCAGATGCGGAGTGAAAGTGTCATGTTCAAGAGCGACTTGCTACCAATAAAGTTTCTTCAAGTTTTCTTCCCAATTTTTCCCCAGTCATTGCTGACCAGTACCTCTTTATTTTTGTCAATCTTGAGGAGGATAACATATGCTTGTTCTATAATTTTCCCTTCAGGCAAACCCATCGCTATGTTTTAACGAGCCTAGCGATAGTGAAACTCGTTCTTGTCTGTATGGACAAGTTTGTCGCTATTCATTTTTAACGAGTTTAACAACAAAGATAACTTGGTCCTTTTAAATTTTAGAGAGTCTGAAAAGGGAAGTAAATAAAACTCCAACAATCCTTTTTCATCATATAATCCCTTAAGTCTGAAAATGTATAAAATAATACAAAAGCGATGGATTTTCGGTAATTTTAATGAGCTGAATAAAAAAAGCTCTCGATCTTTTTGTGTTAATCCCTCAGGTCCAAAAAGATTAAAATCTAAAGGAGGGATAGCACTTCCGGTCACTTTAACGAGCTGGAGAGGCCAACTGCTTGGCAATCTTTTCATATTTTATTAGTCAGATGAAAAGAGCTTAAGGGAGACTCATTTTTTGAGGAACGAGTGATAAATTCGGGTAGCAGCTAATTCTAGGTAAGGTTTGGAATTTTCCAATCACGGCAGTGTCACAAGGATGGCTAACAGGATCACTCTTCGCAACTGTTCCTCAAAAAGGGTAAACAATCAAATGGAGGTGAATGATCAGCCAATACAGAGTGGAGGTGATGGTGAGAACATGACCAAGGCTTCAAAGGCTGATGATAATGCATTCACGATGGTTATTTACTGGAAATTGGTTCATTTTTTAATGAGCTTAAACTCTGGGGGAATGTTTGCTCATTGTTTATGTTTATTTTTTAACGAGCTTGAATTCCACGTTGAAACTGCTTGATCCAGTTGTATAATAAGGATGTCTCATTTAAAATGGCATTTTTTCAAAGCTTTGCCCCGCATCCTTTCTTTATGCAAGTTAGGAAACGACCAATCCTATGAGTTTAAAGGGTTAGAGGACCTACAAATTTAAAAAATAAATGGTCGCTCTTCGCTTGCACGCCAAAAGGTTTGCATGCCCTCGGGTATAGCGAAAAATTTCCAAGTTACCAAAGATTGTTCTGTCCATACTGCGGACAAAACACTTCCTCGGCGATGTCTACCGAAATAAAAAATGGTGAGTGGCACAACTGGCTCCACTCACATAACTTTGATGAAGGAATCTTATTCCAGTCTAATGTCATAAATCAGTCATATATCCTTCATGGAAACCTACCCTATACCCAAGGTTTTCCTGTCGAAACAGACCAAGGTGCATGCCCCCTGGGCTTCAGTCATGTCCTCTGAATCACTCGCGCTCATCAGGTGGACGGACTGGGGATTTATGAGACATTCCTTGCATGAAAAGACCGTTCAGGGGTGGTATTTGACTAACTGCTATGTGTGAACTGGGGAATGAAAGCTGGTCTACGAGCTTGACCACTCTTCCTTCATGCAGAAAACACATTACTCTAAAGAGTGAGGAGACAATGGCTCCCATGCAATAAATATAGTCGTGTCCAAGGAGTAGATTATAATTCAAGGGTCCTTGGACTACCATTACATTCATGTGAACGGTTTTCCTTCTCAATGTTATCGGCACATTGGAAAGGATCCCTAACCGTCGACTGGTTCCTTTGTCAAAGCCTATTAGATTTCTCATTTCAGGCAAAAGCGATGGCAAACCAAGTGCTTTCCAAGCAGTTGAGGAAAGGATACTCACAGAAGCCCCTTCATCTATGATGGTACCGGCCATGACCATTCTATATATTTGAGCAATGATTTGAAATGGTACACTGGCTGGTAAACGGGGTCTGCCTAGTAGATTCCAATCGAAGGAAACAACTAGGTTTCTTGGAGGTGGGTCCAAATAGACGGCCAGATATGACTCTGACGAGCTTCCTTCCTGCGGTAAAGGAATGGGTAGACTACCCCCATGTTCATCGGAGTCTGTGCTTACGAAAAGAATTTGAACATTGTCGTTCTTGTTCTCTCCGGTGACTGTATCATCTGAAGATGGGCCTTCTGAAGGAAAGACCGGGTCAACTGCCGCCTCGACCTTTTGACTTTCATCTGGTGTGGATTCAGAGGGTTCCTCTTCAATAATAGACGCTTCAGCTGACCACAATGGCGTGTCAGCCATATTTTCAACTAGTGACGAACTCGGCAAGAGTTTCTTATATCCAGGAGGAAGCCGTAACGGTGAAACCAGACTGTCGCCAAAAATCTTTTAGCCTCGTCTAAGAAGGGACAACGGTGGACGGCGTGATCGCCTTCACACAGTTTACAAGGAAATTTACATTTTCCTTTTTTTCCAGGGGCTTCACTTTCACTAGTTGACAGTGTATTCTCAACATGATCATCATAGGTTGATGACACGGGATTTTGCAAACGAGAAGACCAGACCCTTAAGATCCGAGGGTTACAAGGACAATCTCGATGATAGTGGTCTCCTTTGCAAATAATACATGGTGATTTAGGCCTGGACGGTGCAGTGTGTGGATTTTCGCTAGACGATGCCTAGTTGCCCCTTTTCACCTTTGGCTCCTTCTTCTTCCCAGTTACTTGATTTTTGGCTTTACCAGCTTCATCAAGTGAAGAGAAAGGAGGAGAGAGAGAATTGGACGAGGTAGAAGGTTGGGGGGTAGCCTTGGTATCATTTAGTTTCTAACTTGATTGTTCAAGAATCACGGTGTTCTGAACGACAGAGGTCGAGAAGAGCCATACGGGCAAGCCGGTTGTCAATCCTGGAAGCGACAATGTGGCCATACGGGGTGCACCAACATCTCCCCAAGAGGAGAAAGGACTAGGATTTCCTCCAAGGGGAAATCCTTGGTTGGTGGACTCCATTTTTCTCAACCTAAGACCAACGTAGGAAAGGTGATGTTTATTCCAATTAAAATAAATTTTAGACGCTTTGACACAACTTGTTTTCTCAATTTTTAAGAGTCGAGAAAAAACAAAAGATGACTCTAGTCGCCTTTGATTTTTAATGAGCTTGAAGTGACAAGGGCTCAGATGGACCTTTTCCTTTAAGGAGTCTGAAAAGGAACGAAAGAGACTACTCTGGAAATCTAGACAGAGGGATTACCAAGCCAATCGCAAAACTGCAGAATATTTTTACAGTATGGTAGTCAATCTTCCCGAATGCTGTGTTCAGTGCATTGCGATCGATAGGGCAGCAGACACGGCTTCCTATGGATAAAGGATAAAGCCTATTGTGGTCTCCCAATATATACTCGATGGTATGTGGGAAAACAAGTCCGTACTGGCACTTATCGTCTCAAAATGGAGGAATCACCCAACTAGCAATGAAAACAACAGTTACCAGGCTTTACGATGCTGGAATACGTCTCTAGCCTAGACTTCTAAATTTGTGCGTTAGGTTCCAAAGGGTTTTTAGATTCATTAAATTTATTTTACAGTTGATCTTGCTTAAGAAATTTTCCTTTCAGGTTCACCGCGTGATGTAGATATACAATTCCTAAAATTCAATCTAAGATAATAAACAATCGTTCAATCTTCTTTTTGCAATGAAAATCTTAGCTACTAAGGAAAGAGAGACAATATTCTTTCAACATAGAGCAGAGAGCACACACTATATGCACTATCCTAAATCAAACCAACAAACAGTCTAAATGCAAATGCATATGAATCTATTTGTTTTCAGCCTTCTTAATGTGTGAATGATAAAAAGAAAGCTAAGCGAAAATCTGAATTATTTTTCAAAGTGACATTAATAACAAGTTTCTTTTCAAGGCAAAATGAAGACAATGATGACACTTTGCGATTTGGAATTGAAAACTTGCTTTCGACACTTGAAAAACTATTAATTTAAATCAAATACAAGAGTAACAGTGTAATCGACTATGAAGAACAATTGGATTCTCTTCTATGACTGAAAACAACACTTGCGACAATTCCAAATCAAGAAACGACAGTTCAATTACGCTACTTCTTTGTAAAAGAGAACTGAAAATGGCTCACAATACATAAAAACATTTACAGTTCTTTGCACAATGGAGGCAGAATAATGGAAAGGAAGAGGGTTTCCAATAGAGGTATACTGACTACAGACAACAAAACTCCTGAATAGAGCTGAAAAGAGTGAAAAAACCAAAGTCTGAAGGCAAAAATAGCCCTTTCTGATCAGCGCACTTGTTACACATGTATTCTAGTATGCATCTCACCTACAGCACATGGGAAGTGTGATGCATACTGATATCCTTGAAGTGAGGGTGAGATGGTATAGTGTGAGACTTTTGATCCAGTTCTTGATCATATTTTGCAACACAGTTTAGGGATTTAGGCCGAGCAAGTGATAATCAATAATTAAATCACAGGGGTAGATCTAAAGAGGTTACTAGAGCCACCACAAGGGCAATTAGAGAGTTTGTAAATCGATTTCTCAGTTCATAAACAAAACCTGGAGATAGAATGAAGTAGCATTGATCTACTTTGCACTTGCATAGCAAATGCAGTTCGAAGGCTAGCTGGCTTGACTTCAGGCTTTGTCTGTAAGTTTATAAAGCAAACGAATATAGACAAGCAAACAATCTATTCACTCCCCAACGGAGTCACCATTTTGTTATCGGGAAATCTAGTGTCTATGCAGAGCTTCTAGTCCCACTAAGGCTGGTAGCTACCTTAGAAACAAACAAACTAAAACCACTTTCGTTTTCCTTTATGAGAAGTAGATAGGAGGGGAAAAAAGGAGACCAACCTCCGCCTTGCACTTGGTTCCTTGCTTGATTCCTCTCCCTTCTGATAGGTCTTTTCCATGCACTTCCTCGTCTACCTAGCTTCAAAGAGCACCTGTGGAATCAAAGCAGCATAACACTATACAAGAACAGAGATCTATTATCATAAACAATATAGGACTAGATATATATTCACAACACAAATGCATATATCATCAATCATACAAGAATGTGGAGGAAAACTTGAATAGCTTTATTAATAATCAAGAATAGCAAAGAGGATTACAACCAATTTTTCTGACCCAACGTCATCCTCTCAGCAAGAAAGCCCTTCTTCACCTCATGAAAAGCTTAGATCACCCAACACTATGATGTTGCACCAAGAAACCAGCAGCACTTCCTTACAAGATACAAAATTCCAGCCTCTGGATCTCTGGGATGAGGGATCCATATATAGATGTTTGCAAGGAGGGTGAGTCAGCTTCTGAGATTTGATTAGTTTCCTCTCTCTGATAGTTCTTGATTCCACTTGGAGATTGATGATCTCTTACTCATCCCTAGGCGAATGCAGAGAGGCAAGTGTCACAGGAGAAGTTTCTGGAAGATTCCATGATCTTCCACCTCGCAAATTGACCCTGCCATTTGTCCACTCTTGCCCATCGCACCCCATAGAAGGGCTTTTCAGTATGCATCACACCTCCCATGTGCATTTAGGTGGGATGCAGCACACTTTGACCATGGAGCAGGTGAGATGGTCCAGTTCTGACCAGTTCTGAGTAGTTGTTCATGGAGAACTTCTGGGAGATGATGTAATCAGCTAACCTTGTTCTTTTAGGGGTTGGAACAACACTTTTAAGGACTTAGGAGCCCTTGGTTTATGGACATTTATGATTGGGGTTGCAGTGCCCAAAAATGTCTATAACACCTCTTCAAATACATATACCCCTACACTCGTCATATTCCTATTTACTCTTCCCCATTTACTATTCCCTAAGAAATACATTCCCCCTACCTTACACCTACCTAGTAGGGTTTGATACTAAACAACATGGAAGAGTAGGCATATAGACCACATAGTGAGGAAGAGGAAACAAATATAGAAGAAGATAGGGAACAGAGGAGGCCGCACAAAGGAGGACATATACACAGGTTTGAGCCCACAAATATCAGGGAACTTCTAGCATCCCCTATGATTGTGACATCCTTGAAATGACTAGGCTATTATGACTTTCGTGAACAAGTGTAGGTAGTCCAACATCATCCTAAGTTGACTAGGCTCTTTATTACTAAACTTCAAGACAACTAGGTCGCTCTTACAGGCATAACTTTCATTTTGTCTACTACCAATATATCAGCTACCACCAGGAATCTAGATGTTGGGGAAAAGTGGTTTAAACAAGGTGATTTGGAGAGGAATTATTATGATCCTTACATGAAATGAAGATACAGAAATTATAGAAGGAGCTATTTTTCTTTTTCATGCCTCCTTGATAGATATGCCCCAATGATGAAGATTATTATGAAGTATTTCTCATGTGAAGGTAGATTCTCTAGGATCTATTCTTATCATATCTCGATTTTAATGCATTTCACTAGGATAAAAATGGTCAATATAACCTACTCTCTTTTTAGGAGTGTTGAGAACATGGCCTACATTTCCCAAAAGAGGGAGTACAAAGATCAAATAAATATCCTATTTCATCATTCCCTCATCAAAATTATAGTCCTTTACCATCTCAAGGAACTCAATATTGCATAGAGCATTTTCATAGCTAATCCCACATTCACTCATGTACCCACTCAAAATTTCCAAAGAATCCCTTCATCATCTCATCCATCCACCTCCATTCCTCCATATCAGCCTATACATCACTCATCTTCATCTGATGAGTCAGCCACACCATCACCTCAATCATCACCATTTCATGAGCCTATTCATTCACATAGCAGAGATGAAGGAAGAGAGAAAGAGCACATTGAGCATGGTGAGATCAGAAAGCCTAAAAGGGTTGGTTTGGGTACCTTGACACATATCTTTCAGAGAGGGAATAGGCAAGTGTTTGTTGCACAGATTATAGGAGGGGCCTTTCCTTGTTCATCAGCAAAGCAAGTACAAAAGGGTAAGGAAAAGGTGACAGAGGCAAAGATCCAGCTACAAGAGGAGGACCTCCATGAGTCAGAGCAAGATTTTCACTTAGTTGACCTAAGTGAAAATTATGACAATGAAAACATAGCCATTTTCATCAAGGAGAAGAAAGCATTCATAGGACAGCTCTAGGTCAACCTGCAAAGGGCCAAATACATTATTTCATACTATCAGTAAGAAAACAAACAATTTTAGGTCAAACGCGAGCTTATGGAGATTCAACTCATCAAGGTAAAGAGAGAGGCTGAAAAGGCTAAGGCCTTAGTTAATGAGGCATATGGAGAATATAGTGACCAGCAGGAAGAACAGGTGCAAATAAGAAGGCCAAGGACTAGAGGCCTAAAGAGAGATTTGGAGCTAGAAAAGAAAAAGGAGTTTGAACTAGCTATTGACCTCACCCTAAATGAGAAATTTTCCAAAATGGTAAATGAGAATAGGGAGCATTGGCTTGAAAAGGTGAACACTCGTATTGAAATCCTCTTAAACAAAGCCAAAAGAGACATTGGCAATCAAAGAAGGATGGAAAAGTACTATTGCCAAAGAAACCAAATAGCAAGGGCAAAGCTCAAAACTGTTAGAGCAAGAATTGAAGCCCTAACTCACCATGAGGAGAAAAAGAAGCTTGACATGTTTGGTGAGGCCTCGCTCGATGCCTAGCTACCTTAGACATCAACTTCTCAAATGATTTTGAAGACCCTTGGCTCAATTTTTTTCATCAAGTATATTTTTTCTTTTTAAGGCAATTTCTATATCAGCACTTTAGTCAAACACACAGTGCCTTAGGCGCTACACACATTTTGGAGGCACTTTTTGGAGGAATAGCAACCACCATTGGATTCAGAAGGACCAAGAAAGACATGAAAACCATGTTTCCAGCCCTAGAAGGCAGAAATGGTGGGTGAAAAAGGCAACAAACCACCTAAAAATCATGTTTTTTCCTCTTTTCTAGCCCAGGCGCTCTGCATTTGAGTAGTCTTCAGATATTCCAATTTGGAGGGGAAAATCAAGCCCATTTTTAAAACCAAGGGTAGTTTTGGAAACTAGACATGATAAGCTTTCCAAGAGCTATCTTGGGCTATATTTGGACATCATGAAGGAAGGTAAAATTCATATTTAATATGGTGTTGCGCATTTCACACTGGCACTGCACGTTTGGTAGAGGTGTTGTGCGTTTGACAGTTAGCCCAATTTTTCACTATTTCTCTGCAAATTGATTTTCACCTATGGTAATTTACCATTTTCCTGATGTAATTGATAAGGATGATGCAATTATTATGTTTCTACTGTTACCTAGGTTAAATACATTAGGTAAATGGCCTCCATGACTTGTAATGAATGAGTTTGCTTAAGTTAGGGATGAGTCACTTTGACCACCCTACACTCTATCTATCAGTTCAGGTTTGATTGCAACTACTCCTCCTCTCATGGATTTGACTCCTGAGGCTAGGATGAGTTGGTTTGAGGCCTATATTATGTATTTTCTCAGTCATTCTATAGTTTGGACTCCATTGGATGTTGTACTAGTGTTTCAGACTTTGGCATGGAATATATTGGATGAGTTGCAGCTATTTTGGTGGCATTCTTGTGGCATGGTATTTTGACATTGTTTCTTCTTCAGTTTCATATGTATGAATGTTTTGTACCTCATATGATCCATTCCACTTTAAATATGTTTTATTTTCAAGGTGTGATAAGCCGAATTCATCTTCTATGCTCTATTTTGGGAAAATCATCATAATTTTCTTTATTTCTTCAGTTTAAAAAGAATTCATGGTTTTCATGCTCTTTTTAGCACTTCACTAGTCTAAACCATTTCATCACTATACTACAAAGTGTTAAATTACCTTGCCTAACTTTCCCCATCAGATGTCTACAATTTTGATTCTCTTTTTCCCTGAACTAGTTCACTTTCTAACCTAATTCATTGATCCGGTGACTACCCCAACCAAATCAAATCAAAAAACCCTGAGCTACTATATCTAGCTTAAAACCATAATTCATCCAGCCCTCTTGGTTGTGGTCGATTGGAGAGAGCCCTCTCTGGCCTAGTAGGGCTAGCTACCAAGTCAAAATATTGGTCTGTAGTTACCTCCGCTTAACTCTTCCTCAGCCTTGGAGATCCGAAGGAGTGATAACAGCCACAAGATGAAAGCAGCCATAACAGTAGAGAAGAAGAATAGTCAGAGGATGTAGGATGAAAAATAGAAGCAGAGGAAAAAACAATAGAAGAGGAGACTGGAGGAAGAAAGGAAGAAGTGGGAAGAAGAATAAAGGAGAAGAATAGGTGAAGAACAAGTCGCACAAATACAAGCCGAAAAGGAGTAGAAGAAATAACTAGAGGAGAAGAGAAACCAAATTCTAGACAAGGAGCTCCCTTAGGAGATTGAGCAATTGATTTTGATCCAAGACATAGAGGTGGAACCAGAGTCATAGAACTAAGATTTCAACTTGATTCCAGGCACACAACAAGTCACCATTTCGTCTCCCCCTCCTGGAAGCAAAGCAAGTTCCAAGCGAGGAAGAGGAAATTGTTCCTCTTAATGAGCGTACGGTGATGGACACACACAATCTATATTACGATGAGATTCATAACAAGATTTTAAAAGCAAGGAACAAACATTTTCGAGATGATCTCACATCTCTTGCATTCATTAGAGAAAGGGTGATTGTGATAAACACTAAAAGGAATCCAAATTCCGTTGACGCAACCAACTTGGAATTTCTAAGTGCTACAAATTCAAACACTAAGTATCTGATGGCCGAGAAAAAATAGTTGGGAAAGATTTATAGGCTATAGGGAAAGAAGTTGAATAGCTCAGGCCAGAGGTTCAGAATGCAACTCCCACACAAATTTATCTAGAATTACTCAAGGCAACCATACTTGGTGAAGTATTGGCATTGGTTGAAATTATGCGTAGATTTTATGAAGAGATGTTCAATGTGCATAAATCAGTTGTCCACTTGCATAAAATGCAACAAAAGTGTAAGGATAATACCAATTATCTCAAGGTTGTCCATATAACCATTGTTGGGTAGTGGATCCCCCCATAGCGGGTTTTTGGGGCTTGTAGCCCAAATTTTGGTCAATGTAATATAAAGAGCCCGCAAAATTTGGGTGCGGAGCGCGAGAGTCTAGGGTTGTCCACCCTAAAATAATGTAATTTAATATAGAATGTGTCAGCCTACCCTAGGTCCACGGACCAAGGGAATGTATAAATAGAGCGAGGCCCTAACTGTAAAATTTAGTCTTAGTCTTAGCTGAGAGGAGTAATATGGGTTTTTGAATGAGGAATTCACTCTAAGTCTATAAGTCAGAGTCTTGGGTGGTAGTAGTGAGAGGCTCTGTAGCTGTGTGCACAGAGGCCTGGTAGAGTCTACAGTTGTGTGCATGGACCCCTGCAGCTGAGTGCATGGGGCAGAGTTGGGATTGTATCTAAACAAAGGATTAATAAAAGACAAGTTAATTATGGAATATTCTATGTCTATGCTTCTGATATCTTTATGCATCTATTTGTTGTTTATAATTATGTGCACTTGTTATGAATGTTGAGTGAGTAATGAGAATATTGGGCCCACATAATTAAGTTAAGGTCTCTAATAAAAGCACAGTCATGATTAGGGATCTAGACAATGCCCCTTCGCACTCTGTATAGAGCTATGCGGGAGCAGTTTCACAAGTTGTGAAGGACAGATAGCTGCGCAGAGCAGCGCAAGTGAGCAGGTTCAGTTTGTGAACTTCCCAAACATCATCAAAACATCCCTAGGGTGAAGAATCCTAGTTCTAGCAGGCTCCCATACTACCTCAGGTGAGACATCAATCTGTGCATCGCGGAGTATTGTTCAAAGGGCCAGTAGTTTTGGGATTTGTTTGGCTAAATCACTTTTGAACCTGGGTGAAGCCCCAACAAGCCAGCAAATGGTTCTGTTGCTGGGATCGGGATCTTCCTAAGAGATGTATGATGTCGTGACACTAGAACCCAAAAAACAAGGAAATTGAAGAGTGGTTGGACAATAAGATTCACGAGTTCGTGACATAGGGAAACAAAACCCTTTAGATATCTGAGAAGAGGTGGTTCGATCGCTACGTATATATAGAAATCCAGGAGATCTTCTTCATGTCCTTCCCTTCTGAATTGTATGAGTGGATCGTGAGGTTAGCCAACAACCAGGGAAGGTACAAGCTTGATCAACCAATAGTGTGGACTCCAGAGTTAGTGCGCAGACTAGAGGCATCAGAAGATAAGATCATGGGAGTTGTGGACCATTGGCTCAACTAGATAATAGGGGGATTTATTAACGAGTTTGTGGTAAACACAATCGTGAACTACAGTGGAGTAGAGTAATGTTTTCTCAAAGGACCACGAGGTAGGTACATTAAATCCTTAAATACCTGGATTAAGATGTTTCTATGTGAAAAATGAGTGATGCAAATACATTAATGTTTGGAATGACACAGAGTGGAAAGATCTACAAAGGTACTGAAGGATTAGGAAATAGTCCCTTAGTTTCACCTTCGTGAGAGAGCGAGGAAGAGCTCACTCGAGTTTCTCTAAGAAGTGCAGTCAGTTTGATAAAGCAACGCATTTCGTAGTTACCACCTCCACTTATGTCACCACTTCACCTCCTTCACCTCCATCTTCAACCACCCCACCTCCACCACCCCCACGGCTTAGCATGGTGAGCATGATCAAGCTACCTATATTCAGAGCAGTAGGGAATGAGGATCCAAACTAGTTTTGGCTCATGGTAAGAGCAGTGTGGGAAGCACAAGGGGTCACGGATGACAACATTAAGAAGGCCACATTGGTGAGCATGCTGCAGGATCACGTGCTAACATGGTATATCAATCACTCTAATGATCACCCAAATGCAGAAATAGCGAAGATCTAGAATGCGCTGAATAGAGACTTTAGTTGGTGGAAATTAGAGATAGTCAATCATCAGATTTAAAGAAAATTGCGATGCTTCCAGGTGAGACCCCCTACGATCTAGATTAGAGGCTGAAGAGTATGATTCGCGAGGCTAATATGACGCTAACGGATGCACATTACCACGCATGGTTTATGGCATCTTCGACACCACACCTGAGGATGCCGCTATCATAGCAGAAGCTTTCAACCCAAGCCAAAGCATTGGAAAGGGTGATGAGTTTTCATGAAACACCGATACAGGATCCGGGATTGGGAGTCCAACAAATCCATAAGCAACTACAAAATCTATGCTTGGAGATGTAGAGTTTGAAGTAGGATAGGGCGCCATGGCCAGAGGCACACGAAGAAGTTTGGTGCATAAAATGCAAAGGCCAGGGCCATGATAAGGATCATTGTCTAGTATTTGTGAACTACTTGGAAGGAGGGGGGCCGATGCTGTTAAGACTAGAAACACATGCAGAGCAGAGTACGACCTCCGTGTTTTGCTGCACGATCTGCTAGATAGGAGGAAAATACATGACAGATAATTGTCAGCTGTTGCAAAAGTATACACAGACTCCACAATAGTTGTTCTGTAATTTCTGTAGGTCAGTGGGCCATTACGAGTTACTTTTCGTAGCTATGAGTTAATGATGGAGCATACCATAGCATATAGAATGCATATAGAAATGCGAGGCCTCGACCCAGCCACACAGATGGCGTGTGCTAGATTTTAGGGCCGAGGTCAAGAATGTGGAGGAATGGGGCCAAGAAGGGGCCACAAAAAGTTAATTTGTTACAATTTCAGATGACTAGGGCACTACGCTCACAACTATACCAACCGAACAAGAATATCTTGTTCGTACTGTGCTCAGTTTGATCATGAAATGGTGCATTGTCCTACGCTGATTGCGCATATGTGTGAGAAAGGGGTACTACAACTTACTCTCACTTAGAATATCCAAATGATGAGGTTTGAACCAAGCAAAGAAAACCCCAACGTGAACATGATGCTTAGAAGTGGCGCAACCAGAGGGGAAGATAAGGGGAGGCAACATGAGAAAGGTACATGGGTTCGTAAGGCTCCTACAAAGGAACCTGAGTTTGACATGGAACGCGCAAAGGAGACATTTATGGAAGCCAAGAAGAGCTTTGCAGAGGCCTCTACTTCAGGTAGTAAGGATCAACCAGAGCCAGGAATGTATCCTTCTATGCTTACTACCTTTTCAGAGACATGCATGAAACTGTTTCACGACAATAAGGAAGTTAAAGGACTACAGGAGTTGATCACTAGGTGCACAGGATCATGGGAATCGCGCGTAGTCCAGAAACTAAGAAAGCATAAATTGTGCACCAGTATGGAAATGAGATTAACGACACAGATTGGTGAATATGAAATGGATGAGGTAATCCTAGACCTGAGTTTGGACGTGAATGTGTTACCAAAGCAAACATGGGAACATATGGGCAGGCCCACATTGTAGTGGTCCCCTATTCAATTATGAATGGTGAACCAATAGAAAATTTTTCCCATGGGGAGGTTGCAAGGGGTAACCTGGATATCGAAGGCACGAGCACACAGAGAGACTTTGAAGTAATAGAGATTGTTGATGATAGAAATCCTTATCCCGTGTTGCTAGGAATAGACTGGGCCACCGATATGAATGGAGTCATCAATATGAAGAAGCGAAATATGATATTCGAGAAAATGTCCCTACGTGTAGTAGTTCTTCTAGAACTAGCTGAAGGAGCACGCTACACTAAACCAATGTGTGACGATGAAAGCGACGATGAGCTGGATTGTATTTACCAAATAATGTCACAAGACCAGGATTGGGTGAACCTGACTGCAGATGGGAGAATCTCATGGGAACATGATAGTTCCTCTACCTCGGATTCATATGAATAAGTAGAATGCTGGCAGAACCGATTGCGGGAAGTAACAACGCTGAATTGTAACATGATTATTAGATCACTATGGTGCATGACGATAGAAGCAAGGGAACTGCCAACATATGATGGGGTAACAATGATGGATGAATTCTTAGACAAATAGGAAATTGTAGTACCGAAATAGCAGTGGTATGGTGCGCTCGAATGGGCGTTGCGCACAACACCCACACGATGGTGGAGTACACATCAGAAGACTATTGGGAACTAGCACAAATGTAGAATATGAATGCACTTATGGTTTGGAAGTCCCCAACGTTGAACAAGAGCTAGGTAGCCAGGACAAAGAAACGTCCATGCCCACTTGTGTTGATGGGTGCAAATGCCTGCCGTGCAAGCACATCCCAGACTAAGTATCTAAAATTAGAATGAGACATGGTAGCAGGAAAGGAAACAACAATTCGACTTTAGAAACCTCTATGGAATCATGAACAATGGTCACCAGGCAAGACAAACTAATTGGGACTTGCGTGTAACAGTGGTTCGATGGGCCAATAGGTCCATGACCAAAAACTAGAGCACATAAGTGATCCCAACACTAATGAGAGGAGATGAAACCATAAGAGCTGAGAAGAATCCCCATACTAGAGCTCATATAGTTAGGACAATAAGCGAGGACTCGGGGAAAGGAATTATGTAGTTACATGAAGTCATTTGACGAGGGAACTTGAACCTTCATGAACTCGAAGAAGATTGGGTATGAATGAAGCAGAAAAGCAGGGCAATAGATGCAGAAATCAGAAAACTGGAGACCGAAATCATGCAAACATGCCATGTTGATGGAAGGGTAGGATAGGATGTGAGCAGCCATACCACGACATTAGAAGATTGTCACCGAGAATTTCTAGCTCTACTACCATGGCTGCGACCGCACCTTATCAAACAAAGTAACTAGGAGAGTGCACAATATAAGGAAGAACGCGAGGTGTTGAGTGGCGCGAGGGTAACTAAGGGAGGCCCATGGCATGGGTTGAAAGGTGACTTGAAGCCTCGCACCATGGGTGCGACCACCTGACTATCTGTAGGAAGCACAGTCTTAGCACTGCAGGTAGTTGAAAGAGAGAGTGGGACTATAAAAGAGTTTGTATGAGAGCTACACGATAAGGAGGTTGCGCACAGGATCAATATATCACAGGGGTTGCGACTGCCCATAGGGAGCTATGCTGTTGCACGAGTAGGCTAGTAGGTTGCTATTGGTATCACTGTTCATGCCAAGAGGTCCAATTTAAGGCAAAAAGGAGGGAATGGCGAACAATTAAGACACGAATTAAGAGCTAGATTTGGGATAATATGCTGCCAAAAAGACATTAATGACTTAGGAGTGGGGGGAAGGGTCAAATTCAAATTTATAAGATGCTATAAAACCACCAGGGCTAGCCACAGGGAAACACTTGGTTGTTTGAGAATTTAGCAAGTACAGTGTGTTATCACTAGAATCTATAGTTCATGTATATGTTAATTGTCCATAAGTTTTTATAAAGTCTTGAGGTCTTGTAAATAGGTTTGTTAACTTATGTCAATTTCAAATTTTGAAATTCAAGAGTTATGAATGAAATTCATGTAAAGGCAAGGGCATTAGTCATCTTCCATCATGGTTAGTTATGTCATGTCATGTCATTGGTACTTGCGCAGTTTCGCAGCGCGGGTATGATCTCTTAGGTACTTGCGCAGTTTCGTAGCGCGAGTGTGATTGGTCAGTTCTGCTGCTAAATAATGTTTGCGTGTTTTCGTAGCGGCCCGTTTGTCAGCGATTTCGTAGCGCATTCCTTTAAATTTGAACTGCCCGCGCTACGAAATCGGGGTTTCGGGCCGTTGTGCAGCATTTTTCCTTGAATGTCTAATCCGAGAAGTAGTGAGTCACGAGTCTGGTTATGATTGTTTCCTCACACCATTTATGTGTCATGATTAGCCATTACTTTGCCATCAGGTCTGATTTCATTGAGTTAGGTGTCAGTTTGGAGGACGTTATAGGAAGTGGTCATTCCATAATGTGTTTTTCATAACATATGAATGTCTTCTGCTCTATGAAAAGCGTGAGCTTTATTCTAAACAGACTACTGCAAGCGAGCCTGATCGCTACAGCCAAAGAGTGTTTTCGTGCTGCAAACCACCGTCATTTCCTTGTGTAGAATTGTGCAAAGAAACATGGAAAGAAAGGAGCACTGTTCGGGTAGATGTGTGAGAACAGAGCCGGAGGGATTAGATGTAACCCTCAGGGATGAGGAAGTAGCAAAGGCGTTCAGAGGTGCTGGTTGTTGGCGGTTTTGTGAAAAACTCAAAGGTGGACATGCAGAAGTGACCAAGGCATTTGCAGTGAACTTCACGGGATTAAATTCAAAAGTGGCCATGCTGGAGTTTCCGGTTTCCCCTGAAGTCATTTCTACAGTCACAGAAATCCCAAGAGGTGGCCAAGAATGGTTCAAGAATTTCAAGTTTGATATGGGTCCGTGTAAGGAGTTCTTAAAGGCACCATATGTAGACAAAGATCTTACTAAAGCTGTCCCAAGGAGCTATCTTAAGGAGAATTATGCTACATTATTGACATGCATCCAGAAGTACTTGACATGTGAAGGTCGGTACAACAAAGTCTACTCATATCATTTCAAGCTGCTACTACACTTCACTGGTAAGAGCTCAATAGACATCCCTTTTTACTTATTCAGGAGTATTACTAAGATGTGTGACAAGATTCAGTTGAAGAAGGAAGCTTATGAAACATCTCTTTTTCATCATGGTCTGGTTAAATTATTGGTGTTGGATAGCCTACATAAAATTGGTAAGGACTGGGATTCGTTTGTATTCATGGCCGGTTTCCCTAGTAAAACGGGCCTCACTCCATTACCTGTAAGAGAAAGAGAGGATAGGAGTGAGGATACTACTTTGGCTGAGATTAGGAAAGAAATAACAGACCATAAGAAGCCCAAAGCTAAAACAAAGAAGCCAGAGAGGTCTGTAACAGTCAAAGAAACACCTGAAGCATCAACAAAGAAGACTCCTAAGTTAGCAGTTAAAGAAACTCCTGAAGCATCAGTAGTCAAAACTTCAAAATCATCTAAAGTATCTGAAAAAGAAGCTTCTAAGTTGCCTCTTAAAGAAACACCAGAATCATCTAAACAGAAGACTCACAAAAGAAAAGATGAAATTAAGTCTAGTGAAGTTGAAAGAGTTTCAAGAGTAAGAACTAGAGGCCAGCTGAACAAAGAAAAAGGAAAATCAGCTCATGTGGAAGAGAGTCCTGTTTCTAAGGGTAGTCTAAATGATTTGTTGGAAGCCATTGAATTAGAACAAGAACATCCAATTCAAGTTGAACCACTTGAAATAGAACAAGATCAATTGGTATCACCTATACATATTGATCTAACACAATCCTCACCTGAGAGTTCTAAGAAGTCAAAGGCTTCCAAAAGGTTAAAGTTTGAAGAACCAGGTGAAGAGTATGCCTTTAAACCTCGCAGACCAATGACTAGGAGGCAAATGAAGGAAGCAGAAAAGGCTCAAAAAGAGAAAGTCCCTTCAGACATGCCTAGGACAGAGGCACTTGAAATCTTCTCTGAAATAGTCCAAGCAGCTAAAAACAAGAATAAGGACAATAAGGTGGTTATTAGTCAAAGTGGAAATGTGATTGCCATTAAAAAACAAGCTGGAGCAAGTAAGGAGATACCTCAGGTTCATAATATTTTTAAAGAGAAGGCAGTGAGATATACTAGTTATAAGAAAGCTGTGATGAAAGGTAAAACAAGTTTGATCAGTCAAGCTAGTTCGGTATCTGACGCCTATGTATGGACAGTACCAGCTCTAAAACAGGCAAAAACTATGAAACAAATGAATGCAAGTCTAAGAGCAGAGAACAAGAAGTTGAAGAAGGAAGTCATCAGCCTGAAAGAAAAGCTAGACAAGCTAGCTAAATGATTCAAGGAGGAATGTGTTTTCTCAAATTTTGATATATTTTGGGCCATTGTCTTTTTAAAAAAAGTTTGTGAGACTTTTTTGTGTCTTCACACCTGTATGGAAAGACTAAAGGAATCACAGATTTGAAATATTGCTGTTTTGAGGTTCATATATTTAATTTTGATGACCTACAGCAGTTTCGTAGCGCGCTACGAAACTGCTGTAGATGACTGGTTAGGTTTAAAGCTTGAGTTGGAATGCTGAGGTCAGCATATATTTAAAGAGATGGTTTAATATCAGCATGGAGATTATAGAAGATCAGTCAGATATTTTGAAAAGGAGGCCAGGTGTAAATATTCAAAGAAAAAGCCGAAGTTTTGTCTTTTGCCTAAAAGTCACTTTATCTCCGAAATTTTAGGGTTTGGATAGAGCTGCTGAGGTGTTAAATGATACACTTGTCCAGTTGTGGGATGGCTGGGTTATGAGTTCTCTTCAGTCACACGGGACTATCCAAGGTTTAAATGGCTTAAAGATGGATCATTAATATATGAACACCGAGGGGAGGCAGCAACCAAGAATATAGGCTTCATTTTCTTTTCGGTTGTTGAATCATCTATGCATCAAGTATCCGGAGCTGTATATACATTGAATCTGTTTTAAGTTTGGATATGGTTATTATTGCAATACTACAGGTGGCAAGCTCCAAGGACACAGCAGGGTATACAAGGAAGAAGACTTAAAGTGCCAATATGATGGAATCCTCTGTTTTCGTAGCATCATATCTCTTGTAATCAATTAGTTTGTTTATGTTATTGTTAAGGTCATTTATGTCAAAAGCCCGAGCTCCCTTCATGCTTGATGAGGAGTCTCGTACAGCAGTGTTTTGATAGGCTATATATAGGAATAACTTAGATGTAAAAAAGGTTGGATACTTAATAGAAAAAGTGTGTTGTTTTGGGCCACTGTAAGACCTTTTTTGACAGTAATAGTAAAACAGAGTTATTCTCTTCTCAAGATTCTCGAAGGATTGTCATGGTCAAATGAAGTGATGATGTGTTATACCTTATGTTATTTTATGGTTTTGTTGTATGCAATCACTCAGAATTCATAATTATATGCTCTGACTTCCTGTGTATACAGCAAGCTATGTGTGGTGGAATATGTTTGACTTGTAATGCTAAGAGCCTTGATTTCTATGAGATCACTGTGTTTTTCTTGTCTACTTGATATTATAGACTCCATAGCCCAATGAGATATCTTTTGGTGTGTTTCCAACCAGTTATGTTTTCATAAGTAAATAAAGAGTTAGCCATCTAGTGTGTGAAGGATTTTATCAAGAGTTTTGAGAGAGCCCTCTCTGATCAAAGAGGCTAATCTTTGGTCTAAAGATAGGTTGAAATAGTTACATGAGACCATGCTTAGTTGCAGCCCCCTAGTACTGGTTTTGTGATAACACAGTGCACTACGCGCTGCGTACGCTTACCACCCTCAACGGAAGACATGATGATGATTGCGAGAACAAGAGTGCGATTCTCGGAAGTTACCCCAGAGCCCCGTATGATCCAGGAGGAGCTTGGAGAGGCACCAGCTACACCAGAGCTTCCAAAGTCCCCACGCATGCCATGACCATAGAAGGACAGGCAGACAATGGTGCCAATTCGAGTATCACCACAGAACCCATGGTTTAGTAAATTTTCAATGGCAGAGAAGGGCAAAGCCGTCACCTTTGAAACAAAGGAGGAGTAGGAAGATTTTCAAGCCCTAATTGCTCAAATTGAAGCACAGGACGATGAGGCAGAGAATATGGCCCAAGTGCCTTCGGCAATAAAGTTACCCCCTACATCCCCCTGTGGAAGGGGAAATCCAAGATACCGAAGGACCTAGAGGCCATGAAGAGTGAGCTGTATACCCCACTCCTTCCAGATGAAATAAGGTTTGAAGGTCTACTAATGGGATGGGTACCTAATATCAAGTTCAAATACTGGGACCTATCGGACATCAAGAAGTTCCTAGAGTTGGCCGCGGAGAAATTACTGCAGCAGAAATGGTTACGCAGTGTGGAGAAGGTTGGGTTACTCCATCTGTGATGGATACCCCATTACCACCATGTGCCCATCACAATTTTTGTCATCCAAAAGCTAATGTGCCTAGTACATGATAGGTATCTCTAGCTGGAGGATCTGATTCCCATCACAACTAATTTAATTCACTAGATTTCTCGGCTGCCTATCAAACGAAATGACCCCACACCTATAGCAGGAAAGAGCAGTGACTTGGCCCTTCGAAAAGCTATGAAGGAAAAATATAAGCTGGAGAAGAGGAAGAGAGAGTACATAATCACAAGTATCAAGGACTAAGGGATGTGTGTAGCCACCTAGCTACTGGTTGGCAAGCTAATGAGGAAATGTCGAGCTGACGAAGTGTCAGCATCTGTAGTTGTTTTTCCAGAGGAGTGCGCAGAGGGGGTCTAGTTCAACTAGGCAGAGTTCCTCTCTAACAAGTTTTTGATAAACTGTAGAGAGGCCCAGGAGCAGGGTAAGACCTTCCACTATGCGTGGTTTCTCTTATCCATCCTGTTGGTTGCAGGAGAGCTATCGGAAGATAGCCATTTTCCCACGATTGAGGGTGACCTACCCGAAGTTGCGAGGTACACCTCACTCTGGGCAATAAAAGACGCGATGAGGATTTGTGAGATAAAGGTGTTTTAGGTGCTCGTAGAGATGAACATATGAACATGGATCAACAACATGCCATGCTTCTCCCCTAAAGTATATAACAGCTTGTAAAGCACGACAGAGTTCAAGGTAGATATCCATAACCTGTATATCTGGGCACACAAGGATCCAAAAAAAATGTGGGTGACGGTTTCATTCATTGCAAAGGATGATGCAATCTTTGATGTGATGGAATCATGGTCTCCAGAATGGCATGCTCTGGACTTTGAAGAAATGAAAAAGATCAGAGCACAACAACAAAAGAAGAAAACGAAGTTACGCATCGCGTAGCTAGCAGAGAAAAAGCGCCAGGAACAAGAAGCGGCCACGTAGTGGAAGGCGACTGAGGCAACAACGGAGACCACAACCCCTCCCACCAAAGACACATAGGAAGGCCAGGAAATGTCCATGGAGTAGGACATACAGGGGGAGGATGAGATAGAGGATCGCACAGACCCTCCACCAAAATTGACCTACTCAAGAGGCCGCGTGTCCATGAGAAGCCAGCTTCACGGAAAAAGAAAAAGGAAACAAAGACCTCTGAGGGACTCCTTGTTAACATTGGCAAACTAGTTCACAATGCCAGCAAGGATGCTTTTGAAGAATTAATGACAGAGCAAACAACTATATTAGGGGTGCTTAGAGCACAGTTACAGGCATTACAGGCGCGACCCCCAGGAATGATGATGCCACACCTTGCGGAAGGTACATCCGAGGCCGAGCAGATGCTGTGCGCCTATACAACGAACAATTTTGTGTTACTAGAAGGCACAATCTTAGCAACAACTGAGGGTGACATGGCCACGGCAAGCAAAATGAGGGGCTGGGGGTTGAATTTGGCCACCCTCCCCAGGAAAACCCTATACAAGCTGCAAGATGGGGTAACTGTTGTGTTTCGTGCCAGTGAGGGTCGTGCCCTTCAAGTCTTGAGTGAATAAAAGTTAAATTTAGAACAACTCAACATGCAGTGTGACAACCTGGTCACACAAACCTAGAGATTGGAACAGGCTGTAGAGGATGCCTGTAGTAGCATATCGAAGTTGGCCATGCCGGTAGTACTCCTAATGGCAGAAAAGATTCACCAGCTAGTGCTTGGAGTCTACAAAGCCCAAGAGGAGGCCATGAAGGTTTAGTTGGAGATGAATCTACAGATCACTGAGCTACGACTGAAGGCACAACCCTCTACAACCCCGGAAGTCAGAGAGAAATGCAACTGTGCCATTCAATCAGGGTTGGAAGAAATAGAGCACATTGTACAGGATTGCATAGGATTGTTGGATCAGTTCCTCTTCACGCTTACCTCACTGCAAGAAGATCCAACCATACAGTGCCTGGAGACAGAATCATGGTAGTTACAATAGGCCTATGACAATATCAGGGGGACCGCACAGATGATCTCCCTTACTCAGCGACTTGCCAAGATGAAGGAGGCCTAGGCTCTAAAGGAACGGTTGGATGCCGCGAGTCAGAAAGAAGTAGTACTTAAAGGCTGCATCCAACCTTGGCTCGAGGAAGCCTTCATGGTCATTTCCATGATCAAGGGAAAGCTGGCCCAGATGTAGTGTACATATGCGCTAAGACAAGAAGGTGCCTCTGACAATGATGCATCGGAAAGTCACACACAACTGATACAGTGAACAATGGAAGAATGCGTGGCAGATGTAAGCGAAGTGCAGAAGTTGCTAGATGGACTCTACCTGAAGATCACTGCACCAGCCGAGTGACTCGGGACGAGTCACAATGATTATGTTGGGAGCCTTATGGGCAGGGGATCCCCCAATAGCGGGTTTTTGTCGCTTGTAGCCTGAATTTTGGTTAATGTAATGTAAAGACCCCACAAAATGTGGGCACAGAGCATAAGAGTCTAGGGTTGTCTACCCTAAAATAATATAATTTAATATAGAATGTGTCAGCCTACCCAGGGTCCGTGGACCATGGGAATGTATAAATAGAGAGAGGCTCTAAGTCTAAAAGTGTTAAAATTGGCAACTAGAGCCAAACTTCATGTGGGTCATCCTATTCATGGCTAATAATATTTTTATTAGATTCCTCTCATCGAGAGGTGTAGTATTCATCTAAATATCATCAAATTCTGATATTTATGGAGATATGAATTTATTTTGATTATGGAATTATTATCAAGCCAACCTACAACTCATGTAGGCTCAGAAGCCTAGCAGTCACATCTATTCAAACATCAACAGTTGTGTATAAATACAGGAGGACTTTTCCTCATTTGCACTCACTCATCTCATCACATCTCTCTCTCTCTCCTACACAGAAAAGAGACTCTCTCTCACACATCTGGAAGGAAGTTGTTGAACCTGAAGCTACAACTGCAGATCCAAAGTTTGACCACCGTTGACCGTCACATATCCTCCTCTAAACTCTGCTATAATTCCATCTGGACCTCCTCTAACGGCCACATTTAATGGTGGTAGAATCAAGATGATCCGATAGTTGGTTTGCAAGATATCGACTGCCCTAGTTTTCATGATGAAGCCGCTAATGCTGATGTTGATGATCTATGGTTTGCTACTGCTAATATAAATTATATTTATTGTACTATTTATCTCTATTGAATTATTGAAGATGAAACAAGATTTGATCAAAGGGTTTCCCCACACATTGTGGGGTTTGTCCCTGGCTAGCCACCACATCATGTGTCTCTTGTCTTGGCTTGTTTTCTGTTGATTATTTAATGTTCTATCTGCACTTACTTATGCACATGTGATTGCTAATCTATGAATAATAATATGAAAGAAAAGTAAATTGATCTAGGCATAGAACATACCATAAATTAACATGGTATTAGAGTTGAGGTGAAGACAAAGCCCGAGCAAGAGCAAGAGAAAGAACCGAAGAGAATACTGGCAAGGCTATCCTAAAAGAACTATGGGGTCCTCATCACTCTTTCCTGCTGAGGACAAGCTCCGTGAGAAAGATCACTATCACGGATGGAAGATGTCTATTGATCTAAACTTAGAAGATCAATGAGGATTGGACCATGTGAGAGGCAATATTGTTGAGCCCCCATCAAATTCATCCACTACTACCAGGAACAAATGGAAAACTGGAGAAGTCAAAGCAAAGAATATCATTTAGGACTCGATTGACAAGAACTTGGTGGCCTACATCTCGGACCTGAGCACCTCCAAGGAAATATACGATAGACTGGTGATTTTATTTAAAGTTAATGACACAAATCAAGTTTTGTTTCTTAGAAATAAGCTGAAGGAAATTGAGAAGGGTAAAGATGAGAGTATGCAAGCATACTTCTTAAGGATCATCGAAATCAAGAACGATCTCCTATCTATTGGGGAGACTATTACTGATAGGGAAATGGCACTCACGACTCTTGGAGGATTACCATCTGAATGGTACGTGTTCAAGACTACTCTTATGAACAATAATGTAATTCCTGGCTTCGAGAAATTAATGGCTATATGCATTCAAGAAGAAACAAGGGTATAAGAGCAAGAAATGCCCATGCCTAAAGGTCCTCCTGTTGCCTTTTCTTCTGATGCTATGAAAAGAAATAATTCCGAGACTAAATCAAAAAGAAAGGTTGTACCTAAGGGTGGAAGAAAGGGATGATGTTATATTTGCAAGAAGGCAGGTCACTATACAAGGGAGTGCCCTGATAGAAAGGACTCACACTGGGACAATGATCAAAATCCCTCTCATGGCAATCAAAGGAATGGAAAATTCAATAGAAAATGTAAAATGAATGTTGGAAATCAAGGAAGAGGACAACCATTCAAGAAGGCTAGAAATTCCAGGTATGAATACAACACTTTTGAAAATAAGTAGGATGAATATTATCTACCAGCTGTTCTATCTACCTCTGCTCCTTCAGACTCAATGGGAATTTGGCTCATTGATAGTGGTACCTCAAGGCACTTCACTAGTTACGAAGAAGTTATCCATAATCTGATAGAGAAAGAAACTAACCTCGAAATTATCCTTGGAGATAATATGAAATATCCTGTGAAAGATGTAGGCAATGTCTCTCTCAAATTAAATCAAGGTAATACGATCCACTTATAGGATGTAGTATATGTACCTGACCTCAAAAAGAATCTGGTGTCCATCTTCGCAATGGACGACAAAGGCTACAAGGTGACCTTTAACAATGGTAAGGTACGTGTATGGAAAAATAATGTTGAAGATGACTTTACTCTTGGGTTCCGTGTTGATTCATTATATCAGGTCGGTGGAAGTCTGCTAGGTGTCATGTCTTATGACACATCTCTTTAGTCCGAACTTTGACATAGGAGGTTTTCTGACCTTCATTATAAGGCTCTACCTGATGTAAGATAAATGGTGACAGGGATGCCCAAATTGCAAGTAAAGGAAGATGGTGTATGTCCAGGATGTGCTGAAGGAAAGCTCAAAAGGGGACCACTCCCCTCAAGCCAAAGCAACAGCTTCGATATATTATAGTTGGTTCAGTTAGGCATATCTAAGGATGGCATTAAGAGGGAGACTACTACACCACATACTCCTGAGCAGAATGGTGTGGTGGAAAGGAAGAACCATATGATTGTGGAAGCTATTTGTGCCATGGTCCATGATCAAAGACTTCTGAAGTTTCTATGGGTGGATGATGTAACAATGCCTGATGTGGAGGAACCCATGGATCCTATTTATCCACCTGATTCTTCCTCTTCTAGGAAGAGGCCTTCATGGCTTAAGGAGCTACTTGATGATGCTGAAGGACATGCTACACCTTGAGGAAGCTTTTGTGAAAGTAAGAAACCTAACATGTATCAAGGATACCTGACCATCATGAGCACAATCATACAAAATGAGCCTACATCATTATCAAATGCCTGTCAAGAATCAAGTATGGAAGGATGTTATGACCCAAGAATATGAGTCTATTATGAAGAATGATGTCTGGGAAGTAGTTCCCAGACCCCAGGGCAAGACAATTGTCACTTCTAAATGGCTTTACAAGATAAATCATGCAGCAGATGGAAGTACGGAAAAGTATAAGGCCCATTCTATTGCTCATGGATTCTCCCAGAAAGAAGGTATAGAGTATGATGAGATATTTCCACCTATTGCCAGATATACAACCATCCACTCGATCATAGCCCTTGCGTCTTCACATGGATGGAACCTACATCATATGGATGTCAAGACCATGTTATTGCAAATCAAAGAAGAGGTCTACGTGGAGAAACCTAAAAGATTTGAGATTTATGATCAAAAATCTCATGTATGTAGGTTGAAGAAGGCTCTCTAAGCACTGAAGCAAGCACCCTGAGCATGGTATGAGAGGATCGATAGCTACTTGATGAAGCTAGGATTCACTAGGACTAAAGCTGATCCTAACCTTTACTTTAAGGTTGAATATGACAAGCCTCTCATATTGGTGCTATATGTGGATGACCTCTTTCTAACAGGTGCAGACCGTCTCATTCACAAATTTAAGAGGGAGGTTGCTTCTGAATTTGAAATGAAGGACCTAGGACTTGAAGTGTGGTAGAAGCCAAGGGAAATATTCATATCTCAAGGAAAATATGTGGTGAAGATTTTGGAAAGATTTGACTAGAAGCCTATAACTACCCCAATGGAGCTTGACTTCAAGAAGTTAAGCAGTAGTGCTGCTGGACCTGTTTTGCGAAATGCCACCGAATATCGACAACTCGTCAGAGAATTAATGTTCTTAGTGAACTCCCATCTAGATATATGCTTCACGGTGAACATGTTGAGTCAACATATGGTTGGACCTCACCACATACATTGGATTGGTCCCAAGAATATGTTAATATATCTTTATGGCAAAATTACATATGGGTTAAGATACACTGCCAGAGATGTGAGACTACTTGGATACATTGATGTTGATTGGGCAGGCTACTATTTCTCCTTGGTATCTTCTTTGATATCTTGGATGAGCAAGCAACAGAATTCGGTGGCTTTGAGTGCCGCCAGAGTATACTGCTGCTAGCATGGCCTCCTATGAGGCAGTTTGGTTGCGAAAGCTCTTTAGTGAGCTGTTTGGATTTACATTGTATACCACTGTGATCCTATGTGACAACTAGAGTTGGATTCATTTGTCAAAGAATCATGTATTTCATGATCACTCCAAGCATATCAATATTAGGTACCACTATATTCGAGATATGGTGCATCGAGGAGCTATCAAGCTCCAACATATCAGTACAGATGAATAGGTTGCTGACATTCTGGCAAAGCCTCTAGGAAAAGTAAAATTCCTAACTTTCCGAGAACAACTTGGTGTTGTTCAAATACCCTTTGATGATTTTCATGTATGATGCATTGAGCTCTCGGAGCTCCCAGGGGGTGCGGGGTACTTCTTGGAGTGACATATGACCATAGGGTGATTCACTATCCCCTGGATTGGTTCTCCTGTGAGGTCTGGATGATGTGTTCTCCATGAAAACTATGTAGCAGGATGATTAGTTCTCCTGTGAGGTCTGAATGATGTGTTCTCCATGAAGATTATCTAGCAAGATGATTAGTTTTCTTGTGAGGCCTACATGATGTGTTCTCCATGGTGATTGTGTAGTAGGATGATTAGTTCTCCTATGAGGACGGGATTGATTAAGTTCTCCTATCAAGGCATCCTACCCATGCAGTTAGGGACTCATGGGAAGTACCTCTCATCTAATCAATGAGCATGGAAATGAAGTTAGGGACCCTAGTAGTACTAATGGATGTATTGTTGTATCTACCATACTCCCTATGCTAGGATGACCTTCATTGATCTGGGATCAATGATACTAGTCTAGGACTAGTGGTATGAGTTTTACCCATTATGACACTAACTTTGGGTTGGTTAAGACTAGTCTGGGACCAGTGGTACATACTATGAGATTGACCTCGGGTCAGTGCAGTACTGGTCTGGGACTAGTGATAGTGGTACATACTATGACGCTGACTTCGGGTTGGTTGAGACTAGTCTCGGACCAATGCTACACTCTTTGAGATTGTGATACTAGTTTGGGACCAGTGGTAGGAGTGGTACCTACTATAAGGCTGACTTCGAGTCGGTTGAGACTGGTCTAGGACTAGTGGTATGCACTTTGAGACTGACTTTGAGTCACTGGAGGATGATACTTGGCTAGGACCAGTGGTAGGAGTTGTACTCACAACAACGCTGACTTCGGGTTGGTTGATCCTGGTCTAGGACCAGTGGTACATTCTTTGAGACTAACTTTCAGTCAGTATGATACATCCTCGATCATCTCTTCCTCTTCATAATTAGAACAAAAGAAAAGCATAACAGAACAAAGCAGAGTAGAGAAGAACAGAGCAGAGCAGTACAGATTAGTACAGGGCACAACATTAGAGTCCACAATTATTTTTCATACCCTTCACACAAAGTTAGGTATCGAGGATTCTGAGTGGAATTTGGTACTCAAGTACCGTGATTTTCTACATAAGTCCATCTAGGACAAGGAGGATTTCCTGAACATCTCCTTGCTTGTCGCCGCCTATCGATACATTATCAAGATTTATCAGAAGCTTAAACAGAAGAAGTGAGAATTTGGATCTGCGAATATGAAGAAGGTAAAGGCAACCCAAACTACAAAACAAAGGACAAAGCCAAGGTGGGGAAACCCAGTGCAACCTGCCAAAGTCACTAGCAAAGAACAACACCTCGATGACAAAGAAGGACATAGGGAAATGGTGTGAGTTACATAAGAGCCCCACTCACAACATAAGTGATTGTTAAGCCAAGAATTTGTTGGTGGTCGAGATTAAGGATTGTCAATAAGATGCATGCCCCGACTCGGACTCAGAACCTCACAAGGGGAATGATAAAGGGAAGCATAGTATTGATGTGGAGTTGAGTGCCACTGTTTCCATTGCCAAGATAAAAAGGATTGTGCCTACAGATCCAAAGGAGGGGGAGAGGCTATTCAACTTTGTTACGTCCCTATAATACTAGTGTATCACCCTAATTATTATTTTTGTGCCCATTTATCCCCCATATTGTTTTTGTTTTGCCCCATATAAGCCCATTATTGTTATTGTTGTGCCCTTACATTATTATTGTTATGTAGGCTATGATTATATTGTGACCCATTAGACTCCTATAAATACAAAGGAGGCCTTGTCATTTGTATCATCCAAGAATTATTCATTTATGTATTGTAGAAGAGGTTTGTCCCTCAAAGAGGGTAATTTTTATGTCATTGATCTATCTATTTTTTAGCTAGTTGAATAACATTTGGTGTTACAGCTTTGCATTATAGGGTTTCGTTGCTTCAAACAGGTCATCGTGGAATTTTTACTATAACATTTTTTCTATGAAGCTTTAGGTGCTGAAATGTCAACCACGTGGAGCCAAAATATTTCTCAACATCTTTTATGAGTTTCAGATCCCATCTCACTATATTTTCGGAGATATGATTTGAGGAACTTAGGGTTGTTGCAAGCTCCATAGTTCCATCTCCAACAAGTAACCTAGAGAAAGTCATCATAACTTTCTTTCTGAGCATTAGATTTGAAATTTATCAAATGTGATATAAAGAGGACAAAATGTAATTTTTTGGGTATCATTTTCAGGGCCGAAGGTCAAAAAAGTGACACGTCACACTTCATACAAGTATGTTCTACTGAAACAATATATAATCATGTCATCGTGGGAGATTTGGCATAACGCTTTCTTTAGGAATCCAATATTTTTCTAAATTGTTGAGTTGGAAATAAGACTCAGAGGTATACTAAAGGACATAATTTCAGATCTTGGAGATTTTTAGCTATAGGGATATGAAAGATTCAATATATAGCTCCTAAAAAGCAAGAAAAATGTGTGTGTTTTTTTAATTTTGCATAACTTTCAATCAGTTTGAAGTGTTTCAAAGGAAATAGTGAAGCATACATATCATTGTTTGATTTCAAAATATCTCGAAAAAAAAATGGGCACACCTAGTAAGAAACTAGAAATCTCTTCTATCACACATGACGAAGAGGAATAAATGCAACATGATATAACAAAATTACAAGACCAAGTGGAACAAATTTCGCTCTCACAAAAGGTAACCAAAAATGAAATGAAAGCTAAGATATATGGTTTGAAGGATGGTATGGAAGCTAAAATGGATGGGATAGAAGTAAAAATGAAAGGAAACATGGAACATTTGTAGAATAGTTTAAAAAGATACATGGAAGGTTCAAAGGAAGGTTTGACAAAGTTGCTACAAGAAATGTTTCCTAATGGCAAAAAGGTGTTAGATTAAACTAATGATGAGAATAAAAGGAATATTAGTAATGATTCCATAGACTCGTTTTGATTGAAGACCCACAATATTCTAAATATCAATATGATGAAGTTTGATGGCAAGGATCTGGTAACATGGATACTACATATGGAGAAATATTGTGATCTCCCTAATGTGCAACACACACAAAAGGTACACATTGTAAATTTACATTTAGAACCCAATAAGTTTGTATGGTATCGATGGTTTTGTTCTCAGAAACCACTTGTCACTTGGTCAATTTTTACAGAGGAAATGATAGCACGTTATGAGGATAGAAAGAGAAACACCTTATCTAGCTAGCTGATCCATCTCAAACAAAAGGGTTCAACGGCATATCACATTGTGGAATTCTAAAAATTGAACATCAGGGTAAATGATATTGAATAGCAGAATATGATTGATGTCTATATAGGCACCTTAAATGATAAAATCCAACATGAAGTTCACCTTCGGGAACTTGATTCATTGAAGAAGGCATTCAGGGTGGTAAGAAAAATTGAAAGCAAAATTATGGTGAGAAGGAAGTCTGCCACTTATAACTATAAAGATGGAATTGTTACTACTCCTAGTCTTCCACAACCTACAAGGTTGACACCACAAAAATTAGAGGAAGAAAGAGAAAAATGGCTTTTCTATAGTTGTGATAGAAAATACACTAAAGGTGGTAAGTGCATGGAGAAGAAATTATTCTACATAGATTGTGAAGAGGAGGAAGAAAGGGAAAATGAAACATCAAAAGAGCAGGATATACACCAAGAACCAACACCATAGAAAAAAGAAATGAATGCAACCATGGGTTGTAATGCATTGGCACGAATTACCACTCCTAAGACTCTCAAGATAGAATATATATCAAGAAGAAAAAGATAATAGTGTGGATTGATTCGGGCAGTACGCATAACTTTATTCATTGTAAGATAGCCAAGGAAGTGAAGTGTTTCCTATATCCAGCACCAGAGTATCATGTGATGGTTACAAATAGAGGAACTATAAATTACTCTATAAAGTCACATAATATCAAGCTAACCATGGGGGAATAGGTATTGAATAGTCCAATTCTTTCCATTCCAATGGGTGGTGTTGATGTTGTACTAGGAGTCGAATGGTTACAATCTTTGTGGATGATAGATTTCCATTTTCAAGAACTTTTGTTAAATTTATTTTGGGAAGGAAAGGAATTTCAATTAAGGGGTATCACACGGAAGCAATGAAGGATAATCAACTCTAATGGCATGAAAAATCTTCTGAAGAAAGAACAATGTGGTATAATTGCACAATGATGGTCATTAGGGATTCAAACATAGAAATCATCTATTTCTCCATATCTCCAAAAAGTCTTGGACACCCATTCCAAGGTGAATGAAACTCCCAAAGGCCTCTCACCTATTCATGATCATGATCATGTGATTTAGTTGATTCCAAGAAGTGTTCGTCCAAACATTGGGCCTTAGAGATATCCTTATGCACAAAATCGTGAAATTGAATGTATGGTTGCAGAAATGTTAGAGGCTTCTATAATTCAACTTAGTCAATGTTCTTTCTCTACTCCAGTAGTATTGGTGCACAATAAGGATTGATCATGGAGTATGTGTCCAAATTATAGGGAGATTGTATAATTCAACCTAGTCAATAAGGGTGGATCATGGAGTATGTGTCAATATTATAGGGAGCTCACCAAGCTCACTATTAAATATAAATTTCCCATTCATGTCATTGATGAATTTTTGGATGAATTACATGGAGAAATTTACTTCACCAAGTTGGATCTTCATTTAGGATATCATCAAATTAGAATGAATACTGAAGACATTCCAAAAAAAAGCATTCAGAAATCACGAGGGTGTTGGGCACAGCCCAACTTGGTCTAAGTTTTAGTTAAAAGACTCCACATTTTAAGGAGCAGAGCACAGAGAGCTGGTGAACTTCTATTCATCACGTAGTGTTTAGGGGATTTGGGGTGGGTTAAAAGTCACATATTTTATAACGGGTTTTGGGTATTAGTCCATTGTTTTATTGGGTCCATGGTATGTGGACCGTGGTATTTTAGTAAGTAAGTATATATAAATAAGATGTAATACATTGTCGAATATAGAATAGAATAACTAGCTAAGCATGAATTGTTCGTATTCTCTATCTTGAGTCTGGGGAAAGGCTTTCCATCTGAGTGGGCGATGACCTTGAAGAGTCTATAGTTGAGTGTGTAGACCACCTATAGCTCAGTGTGGAGGTTAGGGAAGAGAATCTATTGAAGATCCTTATTAATAAAGAATAAGTTTTGGCAAAGTATTGTGTATATTTCTTTGTTCATTATTTGTTGTTATTGATATCATCATGCATGCTTATTAATTAATTATGAAGAAGAATACATGTTATACTATTTTCTGTTATGTCTATACATTAAGTACCAATTTGTATAGTTAATAATCAGTGTGAAGTTATTCATGTACACAAAGTTGTAGGTAGATATAATTCATAAGTAAACATGCAAATGCCACAATGCATATACCCCTCCGCCTACAAAAGCCTGGTTCTACAACCTCCCATAACTACGATCTGCTTGCAGGTAGTTGCCAAAAGGGCTAGTGGTCGAGGCTTTATTTTGTGTGCATCACACTCTGAACCTAGGTCAAGCCCCCTTAAACCAACAAATGGTTTTGTTGTGAGGACCGGGGTCTACTTGAGGGATATGTTTTGGCTTCTTTCGAAGAAAGAAATCCAAGAGTAGGTTGAATAGAAAGAAAGGGAATTTGCAGAATAAGAAAACATAAACCCTCAATTATTAGCTGAAGACTAGTTGCATAAGTATATCTTCGAAGAGAAATATAAAATATTCTTTAGTTCATTCCACATTGAATTGTACAAGTGGGTATCTAAGTTGACTGGGCATAAGACTTTTTTCAAGAATGACGAACTTAAGGAGTGCAATCGTAAATTTATACGACAACTCAAGAACATCAATAATAATATCTCAAGGGTTGTTGATTTCTAGATCGATAGCATTTTGGGAGGATTTACCAATGATTTCACGATGGATGCGATCGTATCCTATAGTGAAGCTGAATGAAGATTTTTTAAGGACAACGAGGTAAGTTATTAAGATATCTTAATCTTTGGATTAAGATGTTATTATATGAAAAGGGGATTTTGCGAATGTAGTCAAATTAATGTCTGGACGAAAAGGGAATAAGCCTAAGCCAGGGTCTACGTGAAGTGGGAAATGATACAGAACATATCCAAAGAATTTTATTGAGACTAACTATAACCCCTTATTGGGAGGATCTGAGAGTGAAGAATAAAAGAGTAACCCTACAACCCCACGACATTCCCCTTCCCATCCTTAATGCACATCTAAGTTAGGAGTTGAGAAGAATTAGGGTGTCTTTGGGATTCCCCAGCCATCTGCCCCCCTTACACCCTATCCCCCTCCCAATAATTCCTCTATAACCCTAGCACCTCCCCCTCCATCTAGTCCCCCGAGAAGGAAAATGGTTGATGACATTAAGTTGCCCATTTTTAAAGCACTCGGATCAAAGGATCTTGACCAGTTCTAGTTTGTAGCTGATATAGTATGGATAGCAAGACAAATCACTAGTGATGATGTAAAGAAGGTGTAGCTCATCACGTTGTTTCAAGAAAGAGTGCTAACTTGGTATATGAAATACTTTGTGAAGAATCTGACTGCTTCAGTGGATGAAATTAAGAAAGCATTGCTATTATAATTTATGAGCCGAAATCAGAATCATAGTGCATCACGGAGCTAAACGAAATAAGACAGACAATGATTGAATTTTTGTGGGAGTTTGAAGAGCGATTCAAGATGCTGATGGGTCAAGTAAGCTTTAATATACTCCCAGAACAACTTAAAGAATGGTTCATAGTCATGCCATAAATGGCGATAATGAATGCCCTCCCAAACTTAGGATTTAGTTCCATGGAGCAAGGGATAACCTTAACTCCCTACCTTATCCAAATATGAGCTCAAAGGAGTAGATAAACTTTGAAAACTTCTAGATGCATACAATGGATAAGAATATTCCCAAACCCCAATCCAATTTCACTCAAATTCGCCCAGCGTAGGCCAAAGAGGGCTCAAGTGCGCTGCATAGCACTCTATCAGTGTATGGACTGCATTACAGCGCACCCTAATGAAGGCCTGCCTGTACTGATCTTCTTAGAGGCAGCTTTTGGATGATTTCAGTCATGAAACTTCTTGGGAATCTAGGCATTCTAATGGTTGACTTCTTTAGGGAATGTAACAACTGAATTAGGGTTTGATGGGCCCTAATAGTATTGATCTGTAATTTGGGTTGATGTACCCAAATGGATCGGTAACAGTTTCCCCCTAAAGCATGAAGTTGTAAATATGTATGTCGAGTGAAATGCTTTATCATGTGTAGAGGAGGTTTCGATGTAGAAGGTGACCTGCATCAATTACAATACATATATCATGATAATTTGATTTTTTCTCATGAACTTGTTGAGGGAAGGAATACCCACGCCCAACTTATAAAATTTCATTACATGTACAACTATAGTCATCTATAGATATAGACCCATGAATGGATGACCCTGAATATAAGGCCATTGTACATCTGATTTAGTACTCCTGAAAATATAGCAACCCGGAGGGATGAAACTAGATTTGGGGTCTTCAATCTCATTGAATCTTTCGCTCAAGTACAAGTCTAGCCATGTGAATAGATGATCTAATGTCGAACATGGGAAGACATCGTCTAATTACCAGCCAATGATGTAAGTCATTAATAGATGCGAGAGGAATCACCGATAATGATGATGTCCCTCAAGGTACTACAGTACATTTCACATGGTGTGAATAAATTATTTGATGTTGAACACCATAAAAAGTATTTCGGTCGAAGGCCAACGATGTCAACCTATCACTAGAAGCGAGAAACCTGCCATTGATGTATGCAAGCCTCAAGGTACTGAAGGAGTGTTTCGAACTAAACTTCCTAGATGATGTGTTGATGTTAAAAAGAAGCGACTCATCGCAGGAGGGCCTTGATGTATCCCACATCAACGACATGAAACGAGGTAAATGATTTTGGAGATGAAAAATTGAATGACAATAGAAGGTTCAGGAATGGAAATCATGAAAATGAAGCTTTACGGTATTGCAAAGGATGAAGTTTGAACTGAATGACTTCTCTTGAACATGTTGTGACACTAAGATGAATTGGTAGCATTGACCAAAACAAACTAATGGATGGTATGATAGACCAATAGTGTGATATCGATCAAGCTGAATGACCCAACCCACATAGTGACAGCGATGAGGTGAAAGTGTCATGTTCAACATCGACTTGCTACCATAAAGCGTTTTCCACTTTTTCCAATTTTCCCCAGTCATTTCTGACCAGTACCTCTTTATTTTTAATCAATCTTGAGGAGGATAACATATGCTTGTTGTATAATTTCACCCTTCTGGTGAATCCATTGCTATTTGATGCTTTAATGAGTCTAGTGAAGGTGAAACTCGGTCTTGTCTAGATGGACAAGTTTGTTGCTATTTGATGTTTTTAACAAGTTTAACGACAAAGATAACTTGGTCCTTTCATGTTTAGGGAGTTTGAAAAGGGGAAAAATAAAACCCCACAAGTTCTTTTTCATAAATTAATCTCTCAATCCCGAAAAAGCGTAAAATAATACAAGAGAGATATCATTTCCAATCTGTTAACGAGCTAGAAAGGACAAGTGCTCAACAATCTTTTCATATTTAAAGAGTCTGAAAAAAGCTTAAAGAGGACTCCAATTTTGAGGAACGAGTGGTGTCTAGGGTAGCAACTAGTTCCAGTGATGTTGAAACTTCTCAAAACATGTTGATTTATGTGAAGAGGCTGGCTAATAAGACCATTCATTGCAATTGTTCCTCAAAAAGGGTAAAACAACCAAGTGAAAGCGTATGATTGGCCAAAGTGATGGTGGCGATGGGATGAAAACAACTGAGGTTCATTTGATGAAAGAGGCTAATAGAATGGAAATCAATAGGGTTAAACTGGAAATGGGTTCATTTTTAGACAAGCTTGAACCATATGGAACTATGCTTGGGTTCAGTTTCATGTTTACACAAGATTGAAACAAAAAACTATGCTTGGATTCAATTTCATTTTTACGCAAGCTTAAAACAAAAAACTATTCTTGACATTGGTTTACATGCCCCCAACATGATGAAAGGTAGAGTCTCCTGTAACCAGATGGAAGATGCTATAATGAAGCAAGATGGTTATCCAACAGCTTTTTGGCTTCGTCTAGATAGGGACAAAGGTGAATGGGGTGATTCCCTTCACATAACCTACAGGGAAACTTAACTTTACCATTAGGTCCATGCCCCCTAACCTTCATTACATTCACCTATGTAGACTACTTGCGGCTATTAGGTGGATGGAATGAAGGTTGATATACGAGATCAAGTGAAAGCCTCAACTGCGATTTTATGAGATCTACTCAAAGACTCAACTTGGAACTTTGCTCTAGGGGTTCTTGTTTCATTTTTTAATGAGCTTGACACAATACAAGGAGCTCTACTCAGATTCCTTGTTTCTTTTTTTAATGAGCTTGACACAAGATAAGGAACAACGCTCATAGGAGTTGTTTCATTTTTTAACGAGGTTGACACAGTAAATGAACTATCCTCATGGACCTGTTTCATATTTTAACAAGGTTGACACAGTAAAAGAACCATCCTCATATTCATTGTTTCATTTTTTAACGAGGTTGACACAAGACAAGGACCTATCCTCATATTCCTTTGTTTTGTTTTTTAATGAGGTTGACACAAGACCGGAAACTATCCTCGTAGGACCTGTTTCATTTTTTAACAATGTTGACACAGTAAAAGAAATATCCTCATATTCCTTATTTCATTTTTAAACGAGGTTGACACAAGACAAGGAACTATCCTCATATCCTTTTGATCACATCTCATAAGTGGTTCCAATACCCCCAGTACATGATGTAAAACATCACTAAATTTATTTTTAGTTGATGTAGGTATGGAACAAGTTGCCACAAAATTTACCCATGCCGGGGTTGATACCATTGGCACAAAAGGACCACTTAGGGAAGACATTTGACTAGAAACTATATTTGGATCGGGAAATTAAAGCTAGTCAGCGGTGAAACGTCTACCTTCATGTGGGAAACAAATCACTTGAAAGAGTGTTGAAGCAATAGATCCCATGTCATAAACATTGTCACGCCCAATAAGTAAACGATAATCTAAATGGCCTAGGACTACCATCACGTTCAGATAATCAGTTTTTCCTCCCAAAATAATGGGTAGCTGAGGGAGGATCCCTAATGGTCGACTGGTTCCTCTATTAAAACCCAAGAGATTCTGGGTAATAGGCACAAGTGACATGAACCAAGAGCTTGCCAAGCAGTTGAGGAAAGGATACTCGCTGATGCACCTTCATCTATAATAGTGCCAAATACAATCATATTACAAAATTGAACTATGATTTGGAAAGGCACATAAGAAGGAAGATGGAATCCTACAAGTAGATTCCAATCAAAGGAAGTGACTAAACAACTTGGAGGGGGTACCGTAGAAATGGAAGAATTAACCCCTTGAGTTACAAGAACTGGAATATTTTCCTCCAGTCTTGATGAAACAGGAGGACTTCCCCCAAGCTCATTAGAATCTGAAGAAACAAAAAGAACCAGAGTGGTATGATATTCACTCTCTTCAGGAAGGGTATGACTTAATGAAGGCGAAATCGGGTCAACTGTTACCTCGACCTGTTGGTTTGGGTCAGGTATAGACTCAGAGGATTCACTTTCAGAGAGAGTGGGTTTGATTGGTGGTTGATTTTAGTCAGTCAATTCATCAACTAGTGAAGGATTTAGGGAGAGTTTCCTGTAACCAGATGGAAGTCACTGCAGTGAAGTAGGACGGTTATCCGACACTTTTTTGGCTTCATCTAGATAGGGACAAAGGTGAATGGGGTGATTCCCTTCACATAACCTACAGGTAAACTTAACTCTACCCTTCTTTCCTTGAACTTTACTACCACTACCTGATGGTGTGTCACCAACATGATCTCCAGAAGTTGATGACACATGATGTGAACGGGAAGACAATTCCTCTAAGGTCTGAGGAATATCAGGACAATTTCGAAGAAGATGGTCTCCCACATAAGGTTTGCATGGATATCAAAATTTCTAAGGCTTGATGGACAATTTCTCATCATATGTTGCATTCAAAGCAATGGTTGCTTGGTTGGCCCTCTGCTGAATTTTCTTCTTCTTCTTCTTCTTCCCTTTCTTCTTTTTCTTATCCACCTGGTTACTAGTACCAATACTTTCACCAGGCGAAGAGGAAGAAGGCTAGGAAGAAACAATTGAGGAAGAAGGAAAAGGGTCAACTTTAGGATTAACTAGAGGATTAACTAGCTGGAGGTGTACTCGATTGTGGAGAAATCAAGAAATATTGAACCAAGGAGGTTGAAAACAACCATACTAGCAAGCCAATGGTAAATCTCGGAAGGGACAATGTAGCCATATATGGAGCACCAATGTTTCCAAAAGAAGGAAAAGGACTAGGATTCCCATCAAAAGGAATTGCTTGACTGGTGGACTCTGGATTTGTCACCATATGTTTAAACCTAAGATCAAATAAGAAGTGAGCATGGAGGATGTTATCCATGGTCAATTAATTTTATTTAAATCAAATTAAGATAACAAAAAAAAAGAGGGATGATCTAGGCAAAAGGATTACCAAGTAAATGTGAACTCTAGAATACCTCCTGGTGAACCAAGAAGTATGGGAAGGCAATCTCCCCGAATGTTGTGTTTGGTGTATCATAATGTGCAAGGTGGCTGACTCGGTTACTTAAGGATGGATAGCAACCTAGATTTATCCTCCCATATATACCCGAAGGTACATGGAGACCCAGTCCGTATATGCATTGTCTAATGCAAAATAGCACAGTGAGAGCATTCCCATATACTTTACATACTATAGCACTTCCCTATATACCCGAAGTTACATGGATGAGCTACGATATACTAATTTACATGGAATGAGGTATCACACTCGGGATGTGTTGCAGATAGGTTAGCAAGAGCTGCTTTGTTTTACGATGCCGAAACACATCTCTAGCCTAGACCTCTAAATGTTTTTCACTAGGTGATAGTGCTCCATTAGGTAAATTCAGATAAATTTTAATTTGATCTTCTTTAGAATATTCCTTTCAAGGTTCCCCATGTGATATATGTTTGCAATTCCTAAAATTCAACTAATATGATATGCATTCTTTCCATTCAATTTAACAATGAAATTCCTTATCTAGTAGGGATAGAGCAATCTGATTTTTGACAAAGAGAAAAGAGCACATCTAATGCAATTTCCCTAGCCATTCCTTTCAAGCATTCACAAGTTACAATATCTATAATTCAAAATGCATGTATTTCTTTTCGATTTCCCTTAATTTGAATGAAAAAAAATGAAAACTAATGCATAATTGATCAATAAACTCTTTTCATAAAAATGACGATTTTGCGACAATTTCTTTTCAAGGAAAGGAAGACTTTATGACACTTTCTTTTTCAAAGAAATAAGGAATTACGAAACTTTCAATGAAAAGACTAATCATATGCACACATCAATCAATCGATATTTCATGAATGAAGACTTTACAACAATTCAATTTTTGAAGGAAAAGATGATTTTACGACACTTTCTTTCGACAAATATCAATCAACCAAAACACTAACTTTCGACTATAGATTGAAAATGACAACGTAATTACATAAGAAACATTTATCAATCCTAGCCTAAGTAGGGCCAACTAAGGAGATGGAAAACTATTTTCAGAGACATGACATAATTAACAATCAGCAAACCATTCAAACAAGAGAAAATTGACAAAAAACTTCAGCTCCTAGATGGGAAACTGACCCTCAAGGAATCAACACAAGTAGCAGTGAGAGACAGCGCATTAAAGTGCACTGCAACACACTCTTTCCTTCATTGGACTACGCTGATGACAGTAAGCCATTTTGAAGGCAATTTGGCGAAGTTTTGGCTCAATCTTCAATGAATGAAGACTGAAATTCAATCAACAACAACAACTACAACATGTAGAAAAGCCTTAAGAGGTTGATAAGCTACTAATATGGATGATAACTCCCCAGCAGAGTCAGCAATTTGTTTTGGGAAGTTTTAGTGTCTACGGATAAATGCCTAGACCCCTAGACTAGTAGCTAAGTCTAGAACAATAGTGCAAAGCATTGTCTATTTTTTCTATGATCAACAAATTAAATAAGAGGTAACGAAGCCTACCTATAGCTTCTACTTACTCTTTATCTCCCTTGACCAATTATGTCACTCCTCTCTGTACTTAATATGCTTGAAGAGTACTTGTACACAGACAGAAGACAAAACCAATCAAAGCATATGATAATGATCTATTGATTAAACATAGCATGGAATCAAGTACATGATACATATATGAAAGCATCAACGAATAACAAAAGAATATGGAAAAAGGTTTGAATACTTTATTAGTAAAAGGAAGAGTTACAACCCAATTTTCTTGATTCAACATCACTCCTTCAGTTCAATCCCATCCCCTCCTCATAACAAGCAAGACATGTTGACATCATTACAATACTTGAAATCAACTCAAGTCTCATACTAACAACGCCTCCCTATAATTCAATGATTTCCTACCCCTGATCACTTAGATGAGTGGTCTTTTTATAGGTGAATGAAGGAATTTGTGCCATAAATGGTGATAATGAATGCCCTCCCAAACTTAGGATTTAGTTCCATGGAGGAAGGGATAAAGGGATTGATGTTCCTTAACTCCCTACCTCATCCAAATATGAGCTCAAAGGAGTATATAAACTTGGGAAACTTCTAGATGCATACAATGGATAATAATATTCCCAAACCCCAATCCAATTTCACTCAAATTCAACCAACGCACGTCAAAGAAGGCTCAAGTGCACTGCATAGCACCCTATCAGTGTATGGACTGCATTGCAGCGCACCCTAATGAAGGCTTGCCTACACTAATCTTCTTAGAGGTAGTTTTTGCATTATTTCAGTCATGAAACTTCTTGGGAAGCTAGGCATTCTGATGGTTGAATTCTTTAGGGCATGTAACAACTAAATTAGGGTTTGATGGGACCTAATAGTATTGATCTGTAAGTTGGGGTTGATGTGACCAAATGGATTTGTAACAGTGGTGTGATATCTATAAAATGAGATGGCAAGATCGCTCTGAAGATTTCTATGTATTACAGAAATATGTGGAGACCTCAAAGCAACTGTTCTGTAATTTTAGTAGATCAGTAGGGCATGATGAGAAAATTTTTGAAAGTTATGAATTGATGATGGAGCATAGTGCTGATACTTATAGACTGCAAGTTGAGGCACATACACACGAGGAGCCAACCCAACACATTGGTCAAGGGGGATTTCAAGGATGAGGACGAGGATATGGCCAGATTATCTGTTATAAATGTGGATAGGTAGGACACTTCGTAAGAGACTGTCATAACCCTACGACCACCTGCAATTATTATAAGTGTTGTTATCATGTTATAGAATAATGTCCCATCCTTATTTCCAAGATGCAGAGCAAACTAAACCAACAGCCTGTAAAAAATATCCAAATGATGATTATTGAACCAAGGGAGGATCAACCACGCATTGGAATTGTAACAAGAAGTGGAGCTATGACTAGAAATGATAAAGCCAATGGGAAAAAGGAAGTTGAAGCTACATGGGTAAGAAAAACTACTGAAAAATATCTTGCATTTGATATCCTGAAGGAAAATCAAGTATTCATGGAGGCGAGGTGAATTTTTATGGATGATGGTGACTCCACCTCTACTGCACAACCAACTTAGAAGGATAATTGTGAGATAGTATTGGTTGTGACACAAGAGGTGGATCCAAATATTTTGAAGTATTTTCTACAAAATTGCATGAAGTTGTTGAGAAATCAAAAGGCCGTATAGGGATTGCAGGTGTTGATAGACTCTTGTGATACTAAAGAGGTACCACAGAGTGAGATCTGTGTAGTGAATAATTTATATAGAAACAAGAAGCAGATTGGGAAGGAAATGAGGCTTACAACGAATATTGGGGAATACGACGTGGATCAGGTTATCCTAGATCTAGGACTTGATTCTAATGTATTTCCCAAGAAAAATTGGGAATTGGTGGGTAAGCTGAAACTACAATGGCCAACTATCCAATTGAAGATGGTAAATCAAAAGAATAGTTTCCCTCTAGGAAGATTGTACAGTATCACAGTAGACATTGATGGAGTGCACACTACCACTGACTTCAAAGTGATTGAGATTATGGATGAGAGTAATCCCTACCCCACATTGCTTGGATTGGATTGGGTATTTCATAACATGGCTATAATTAACTTGAAGAAAAGGAAAATGATATTTGAAATAAATAATATGTGAGTTATTGTGCGATTAGATCCATCGGAGGGAGCGAGATATATTGAATCTATCAGAGAAGAGTACAACGTGGAAGACATCGCCAACATTTATTAGATTACAGCAAAAGAAGAAGAATGGATTAACTGTACTACAAATGGAAAACTGACTTGGGAGCAAGATAGTTCCTACACTTCAGATTTAGAAGAGTAATTAGAAAACTAGTAGAACAAGTTGCATGAAGTGTCTACAAGGCAATGTGCAAGGATCACTAAAACAGTGTGTTGTATGATAGCTAAGGTACATGATTTACCTGTGTATAATGGTTTGGGTGACGCAAATACTTTCTTTAGATATTATGAAAGATGTTTACCTAAATGTCAGAGATTGTTAGCTATGGATCAAGCACTGAGGGCTACTCCTACTAGATGGTGAGGTACTCATAAGAAGAATATAGGAGATTGGCAAAAATGTAGAAGGTTGATGTGGGTGAGGTTTGGTCAAATAGAAATAGAGCTTGCAGACAATTATGATGGCCATAATGATCCTAGAGACCACATACATCTCTGTATGGTAGCTTGGGGAGAAATCTCATGAGAAGAATGGGTGCATGGCTTCATCCATACCATGGAGACAATTCATCAGAATTGGTATTTGGAAACTGAGCTTCGACATGGTACCGCAAGATGGAAAGAAATGTACAATGGATTTATAATGGCATTCACATTTGAAGATGATTGCCCACATATAGATGTAGCTCTAAATATATTTAAGAATAAGATATTTGAGAATGAATTTATAGTTATCTGGAAACCTGATTCAGCTGCGTAGATACGCAATGTAATGGAATGTTATAATCTCACGGAGGAAGAGGATGAAGATCCTCGTAATATTGAAATCAAGGAATCAGAAGGTCATTGCAAAGTAAATGGACCTAAGATAAAGATGCCAGATATAAGGAAACTATTAAAGACAAAGAAGGTGAACATAGGGTCGGAGGCTAAGCCAAAGTATGTGACAATAGGAGATTACTGGGATGAAGACATAGTCAGCAAGATAACAGATCTCTTTCATGAATATCAAGAGTTGTTCCCTAGTAAATTTTCAGATATGAAGGGTGTATTAGGATATTTAGGAGTTATGAGGATTCCTCTGAATCTTGATGAGAAGTTTGTCAACCAGATACCTTATAGACTAAATCTAAAATATAATGAGAAGGTGAAAGAAGAGTTAGACAAAATGTTAATAGTTGGGATAATCGAACTTGTCGAAGAGTTTTGATGAGTAAGTCCTATGCTGGTTCAGGAAAAGAATGCAAAAGGGGAAATCAGAATTTGTGTTAACTTAAGGGAATTGGATGATGCATGCATGCATGACCCCTTCCTTACACCATTTACAGATGAACTATTGGAAAATGTAGGAGGACAAGAGGCTTATTCATTCATAAATGGCTTTCCAGGATACCATCATATTAGAATTACACCAGAGGATATACATTAAATGAATTTTGCAATAGAGTGGGGCTCTTATTAGTACATGAGGATGCCCTTCGAATTAAAGAATGCACTTGTTATATTTTCTAGAGTTGTAACTGAATCCTTCAAAGAATATATACACAATGTTATAGAATTATACTTCGGCGATTGGACAGTATTTGGTCTACTAAATACGCATGTGGCATGCTTAAGTTTGATGTTAGATACATGTAGGTAGTACTAGATCTCATTGAGGTTGAATAAGCACACATTTTATGCACAATTTGGTATATTGTCGGGACATGTAGTTTGTCAGCAAGGATTAATGGTAGATCCCATGAATATCGCAGTTATTGTGAACCTCTCAACATAGAAAATAGTGAGACAGATGCACATGACACTAGGACACACTGACTACTATATAAATTTTATAAAGGGGTATGTGCAAATTACTATGCCAATGGAGAAATTTTGAAGAAAGATGTGAAGTTTTAATGGAGTTAAGAGTGCTAGAAGAGCTTGGATGTACTGAAAGAGAAGATGGTAACTACACCTAATCTAATTTCCTCTAACTGGAAGAGGGAGTTCCATGTACATGTGGATTCATCTTGCATAGCATTGGGTGTAGTATTAGTGCAACCAAGAGTAGGAGGAATTCATCAGCCTATAGCATTTGCAAGCAGGAAACTATCCAACATGGAAAATAACTATAGTACAACAGAAAGAATGGGATTAGCTATGGTGTATGCATTACAGAAGTTTAGGCACTACTTGTTGGGAGCACATTCCAAAATGTTCATTGATCACTTCGTGCTGAAATATTTGGTGAATAAGCTTGTTTTAGGAAGAAAGATCAGTGAATGGTTATTATTATTTCAGAAGTATGACTTCGAAGTTATAGTGAAGCCATGGAAATTGAATTTTGGACCTAATAATCTATCAAGAATAAAGACAGGAGAGGAACCCACAAATATTGATGATAACCTATCCGATGCAAAACCATTCACAATTAAACTTGCGTATGATCACTTCATGGATATTATTCAATTTCTGGCCACAGGAATGGCACTCAGAGAGTACACTATGAAGGAAATGGAATTAGTGGTTCAAGTAGTTGATTTCTCATTGATTGTTGGACGCTTGTACAAAATGGGACTCTATGAAGTATTGTGCAGATACATCCCTTAAAATTAATGACAGAGTATTTTGACAAAATTGCATGGAGGAGGCACGGTTTAGCACTATGCAGGAAAATCCACTGCAAAGCAAATATTGAGAGCTAGGCTATGGTGGCCCACAATACATAAGGATACAAAATAATTTTGTCAAGCATGTGATGTATGTCAAAGAACAAGAATGCCATCTAGAAGAGATGAGATGCTGCTAGTACCATAAGTAACTTTGCAGGATTTTGACAAATGGGCTATTGACTTTGTTGGACCTATCAACCCAACTAGAAAGAAGATTGTTGTGAGGTGTATAATCACTCCAACTGATTATTTGACAACATGGGTTGAGCAATAATAAGTCAATAATTGTAGCGCAAAAAGAACTGTGAAATTCATCTTTGAATAGATATTGTCCAGGTTTGGTCATCTGAAAGTCTTGATGAGTGACCAAGGCACACATTTCTTGAACAAGACCATTGAAGCACTACCTAAGGAATTTCAGGTTTACCACTGGAATAACACCCCTTATTATCCTCAGGAAAATGGAATAGTGGAAGATTTCAATAATATTGTGGAGAATGCATTGACCAAGGTATGAAATGTGAACAAAGATGACTGGGATTTAAGGTTTCCAGTAGTGTTATGGGCATATAGAATAACATAAAAGAAATTGAAATGGAAAACACCATTTAGATTGGTATATGGACAAGAGGTAGTTATGCCTATGGAATACATTGTGCCAAGTTTAAGAATTGTAGTAGTCACTGATATGACAGTTCCTGACATTATGAAGGAAGGAATATCGCAGATACTAGCTCTAGAAGAAGACATGTTTATAGAAGGGTTTCATTAGCAAGTGTAGAAAGAAAGGGAGAAAACTTGGCATGATAGGAATATCAAGAAGAATAGAAAAATCATGAAGATCCTAGGAAAATTTAAAACACATTTGTTAGGACCATATATCATCAAGCAAATCTTTGATGGTGTTGTAGTTCTACTTGAGAAGTTGAATGGTCAACTAATTCTGGGATTAGTGAAATATAGAAGATTGAAGATATATAGGGACGAATTTGTCCCTGGACCTAAGCACTAAAAATTGAGTGAAAGGAAGTGTTAGTGCCACATACAGTTGAAAGTGGGTGCTGGACTACAAACTACTATGCAGAAAGGGACTTCGTCAAAGGAAGATTACTACACGATACCTAGGAGTTTGATGAAGCCCAATGGAACTGCGACCAAGAAAAGGTGATTGCACCATGAGGAAAGTTTCATCGAAGTTGGCCAAAAATATGACCATTGGAAGGAAAAAGCTATTGTTAAAATGAAAATTCCATTAAGGGATACAGAGAAGAGAATCTATCAAGCACAGCTGGTTGTATCTAGCCCTGTACCTACATTAAATGAAAAAATATTGAACCGATCATGAGGATGGAATCCAAATTTGTTATAAAAACCATATCCAGTGCCACATTTGACACTTTGTTGTCTGGAGAAGTTGAGAAATTGCATAGAAAGATATTTTATGTCTGAGAGGAGTTTGAGGAACTTGTTGGAATATTTGCAAAGGATTAGCATGTATTATGGAGGCACAAGTAGTGAAGATACCCATGTCCCCAAGGCACTAGAGGTCCCAAAGAAATCAGGTACTAACAAAACCACAACCATAGAAAAAGAAGGAGAAGGGACTAGCTAAGGTCTCTCAGGTCGAACTCAGAACATCCTTGAGGAAGAAAACATAGAAAGAAGTATGCACGAAGAATAAAGAAGAGAATGGGAAGAAGCTTGTGCAAAAAGGAAATAAGTTGATGCAGTAGAAGGGGCCTTAGCAAATCAATGATAGAGAAGAGGAGGCTGAATTTGACTGTAGGGAGGCAAAAAACGAAGACATTCCTGCTATTCTCCCACCTTAAATTCCACCAAGAAAACCAAATGCCAAGCTAGTTAAGGAACCAAAGGAGGGTAATAATGTCATGTAACCTTCATTACTACCGCAAGAAGTACCGTTTGATGGAGAAGTGACGGGGAAGATCCATCAGCTAAAGACATAAGAATGGGACTTTAATGATCTGAGCAAATACCCTCAAATTGAACCGAATAGATGTTTGAAGAAGGTTCAGTACCTAGAAAGTGTAGTCATGAGGCTAGAGCCCTTCCACTAGGCTACATGATTGTAGAAAGTGGGCCTCTTGAATATGTTGAATGTGCCACCCTTTGGTTGAAGCACATCTAGTACAATCTTGTATTATCTCCTCGTACTGGTACATGATGGATATAATTGGATAGGAAAAAGGATCCTGATTAATGATATGTTAATCAGAAACATCACAGCGTTGCCTCATCATGGAAAAGACAAAAAAGAAAAATTTGTGGGTAATAATAAGGACATGGAAATGGCACAAGCAATGAAGGAAAAGTAGACTACTGAAGAAGTCACAGGGATATGAGATCAATTCCATCGATGATAAAGGAGTGTGTTTTTTCGTACACATATTGGAAGGAAAGATAATGAGGAAGTGCACGGTGAATGAGGTGCTTGAAACTATAGTATCCTTGACTACGTAGTGCAATGTACGGATCCAATTTAATTGGGGTGCCTATACGTGCGAGGAATTTTTTCAAATTGCAGAGAAGCACAGGAATAGGGGAAGATGTTCCACTACACTTGGTTGATAATGCTCATCGTACTAATTGCATAGAAAGAACCAAAAGAATCACAGTTTCCATCTAACGAGGTGGATGTTTATGACATAGCAAGGTATTCTTCCCTTTGGATTACTAAGGAGCTAACATGTGCAACGGGGAATAGGATTTTCTATTTGGTGATGGACATGATGCTACACATGGTGGTGAATCAACACCCAAGGATTTCACCTAGCGTATATACGCAATATTGTCACATTGAAAACTTCAAAGCAGATTTAAAGGGAGCCTATGTGAAGGTAATGAAGGACCCAACTAGGACATGGAATCCATTTCCATACTTAGTAACTGAGGATGATTCACTCACTATAGTATAGAAATGGTCGGAAGAGTGGATTAGTCCATCTCGTGGAGTGGTTGTAACAGAGAAGGGTACCCTGCATGATGCAAGTACAACTGGAAAGGATGCAGAGGTTGAAATAGAGGAAACAAAGTAGGAGCATTAGGAATTACCCCTTAGTGATGCAGGAGTATCAGAGGAGTCACCTTTAATTGTCATAAGAAGAGACACAACAACTGTGGCATGCAAGAGGAAAAAACAGAAAGCATATAAGTCCAATGGTGTAGAAGTTCTTGCGCTCACTGACGGGGACATGGACATGATCGGAGATAAGGTCTAGGAAGAGGAGACCTGGGAAATAATTGATGATCAATATAGAATGATCTTGGCTAAGCTACATCAGGGAATTGCGGAGCTGAAGGTGTTTCTACAAGTAGCAAGATAGCCAGAACAAATATCTAGGCCACTGTAGGTAGAGTAAAGAATAGAAATGCAATTCGACATTAGAATTTTCCAGGTTCCAGCTGGGGCACTTTAGTGGCATAGACTGGAGGATAAAGAACAGGAAAAATCATGGAAAACTATCAGCATAAACATTTCCACACTGCCCATTCAGCTACTACATGAATTCCATCAAAGTTTAACAGCTAAGTTGCAGGAGAGGGAACAACGAACCTCGACATTAACAATGCACGTGGAAAAGGAGAAGGTTGCACTGATGAAGGAGTTGGAGCAGCTGGATAGGAAAAGAGACGAATCATATTAGTGACAACAATTGTTGGAAAAACCCATCGAAGATAGTTGTAGCATAGTCCCGCATGTGAATTTCATTGAGGACGAACCAAGAGCAGAGAAGGTCATGAAGCTCACCCCTGCGTTCAAGGAATCAAAGAATAAATTGGTGAAGATAAAATTCAAGTATGAAGTACATATATTGGAACTAAAAATAAGGTTGCAGCTAACCACGCCACCAGAAGTACGTGAGCAGAGGTAGAAATACTTAAAGGTATAATGGAAAGGCATCTCTGATACAGTGGTAGACTCTGATAAATAATTAGGTGAAACGATCTAGATTTGGACCTCATTTCAGGAGGATCCAAACATCCAAATGACCGAGGAGGACTTAGATGGGAAGTAGAAGCATCATTATGAAATATTTGCAGTGGTAAAGACCCTATGAGTCTTACATAAACTCACCAATATTACTAAAGGGAAGAACCTCCAAAAATAGATAGATGAATTTTGGAGGAAGGAGAAAATCTTGCAAGCAAGGCCTCATCCGTGGAAGGATGATGGCCTCAAGCTATCTCAAGGAGTGGACAAAAGGCTCAAAGAGTCAAAGAAAAGGGAGGCAAAAATACTACAAAAGGCTATTAGCCCAATCACACAGGCATTGCTGGAGGAAGTGAGTGAACAGGAGAAACAAATGGCAGAGACAATGCAATATTACAATGCATTCTATAATGGAATTGCAACGAAAATCAAAGGAACTCAAGTTGAGTGACTCAGGACAAGTCACATGTGAGTGTTGGGGGCCTGTTGGGCACAACCCAGCTTGATCCATGTTTTGGGTCAAATACTCTGGATTTTGAGCAGTGGAGCGTGCGGATCTAGAGAAGTTCTATTCATCACGATGTGTTTAGGGGATTTGTGATGGGTCAAAAGTCCCTTATTTTGTAGTGGGTTTCGGGTATTAGTCCATTGTCTTTTCAGGTCCATGGTATGTGGACCGTAGTCTTGTAGTAAGGAATTCTATATAAAGAAGATGTAATAATTTGTCAAATATAGAATAGAATAAGTAACTAAGCATAGATTGTTCATATTCTTTGTCTTGAGTCTGGTGGAAGGCTCCATAGCTAAGTGAGCATAGGCCTTGAAGAGTCTAAAACTGAGTGTGCAAACCACCTGTAGCTGGGTGTGTAGGTCAAGGAAGAGCATGTATTGAAGATCCTTATTAATAAGTAATAACTTTTAGCAAAGTATTGTGTATCTTTCTGTGTTCATTCTTTGTTGTTATTGGTATCGTTATGCATGATTTTTAATGGATTATGTAGAGGAATACATGTTATATTGTTTTATATTATGTCTGTGCATTAAGTACCAATATGTATAGTTAATCATTAGTGCAAAGTTATTCATGCAGACAAAGTTGTAGGTAAATATCATACATAAGTAAACACACATATCCCTCTGGCTGTAGAAACTTGGTTCTACAAATTCCCATAACTACTTCAGGTGTGACTACGATCTTCTTGCAGGTCATTGTAGAAATGGCTAGTCATTGAGGGTTTTTCTGGTGCATGGTACACTTTAACCCTTGGTGAAGCCCCCTTAAACCAATGTAGGGTCATTATGAATTTTTAGTCATTCCTTTTCGACTTGCTAGTGAATCTTCAACATTTCAATGTTTGATGAATTCCCTTTTGAAATCATTCCTTAGAAAGCTTGTCTTAGTATTTTTTATAATATAGTATTCTACAACATGTCTTGGAAGGATCATGTTCAACATGTTGACAAGGTGCTCAAACTATTAGAGGAGAAACAATTATATGAAAAAACCTCCAAATGTTTCTTTGGACTATAGGAGGTGGAATATTTGTGTCATATGATATCTCATGAGGGTTTTAAGATAGACCCTAACCGAACTAAAGCCATTAAGGAATGGAATATCCCCATGACCATAGAGAATGTTCAAGGATTTCTCGGGTTGACACAAGTTTGTTAAGAGTTATGCGAGAATAATGGCACGTCTAAAATCATTACTAAAGAAAGATGCATTTTCTTGGACTATAGAAGAAAAAATGGCCTTTGAACATCTTAAAGAGGTAATGTGACAAGCACAGTCCGTAGCTACGAAAGGCTTCAAAAAAACTTTTATTATGGAATGTGATGCTTTAGGAAATGGAGTTGGTGTTGTTTTAATGCAAGAAGGAAGAACCATTGGTTTTGAAAACTGTCTAATCAAAGGAAAGTATTTACACAAACCTATTTATGATAAGGAAATGTCGGGAATACTACATGCATTAAAGCAATGGTGACCTTACCTATGGGAAGACACTTCAAGGTAAAAACAAATCATGATAGTCTTAAATAATTTTTGGAACAAATATTATCTTCAGAAGAGAAGCAAAGCAATGCTTCCACATCCTCATCCTTTCTTCAGAGTGCATTTGGGTTAAATGGTTGATGTAATTTTATTTGTAGGATCACAAGAATAATTTAATCCTTGGAAAATATTTGGAAGGTCATAGTAATCATTGAGCTACTTGGATTAGTTTCCTTATTTCCAAATCTAAATTTCTTGAACTCCTTTGTCGGAAATAAAAATAAATTTATGGTATTTTTTATAGCATGCTAATGAGATTCAATCAAGTTCATTCCACTTGAATTAGATCACAAAAAAAAATTCTAGGTAATAAAAAAAAACTACCTCATTTCATTTTCACTTGCTTGGGTTAGGCATTTGGTACATTTGCTAGCTCACTAGTTCTCAAATTTCTAGATTTTAGACTAGTAATTTTCTACCATTTTTTAGCATGGGTTAACAGAGGTATTTTTGAGTGATTCCACTTGGAATGGAGACCTAAGACACCCTAGTCAATAAAAAAATATGTCCCATCCAATTTGGATTTAATTTTCGTTGTCATTTTATGAATTATAACTTCCTGTAGTAAATCGGTAAGAACCTGTATTTTCCTATAGTACTCTTCCAATGTGTATATACTTGCCCATATTTGCTCAGAAAGATTGATTTTTGTCCCTTAGTGTTGAATCATGACCACTAGGTTCTAAATCAATGGTCGAGGAGGGATAAAAACCACTTAGGACTTTCCTTTTTGCACATGCAAAATATCTCAGTAATTTGGGCTAGTGGACAAATTTATGAATTGGATAATACAGTGATGATTTTCTTGATTACCACATCCAACGAACTTTGTTAATGAATATAAAGTATTTGAAATGTAGTGGTTGATGTTTAGCTCATGGTATTTACTTTATTCAATTAGAATAGGTTTCTTTCCTTGTACTTTCTTTCTTGCAATAGGTGGAGGTTTCCATTTCGAGCATTTCATTTTCTTCAATTCGTTTAGGATTTGACTTCAGTACATGCACTCCATTATATCATGAGAGTAAAGGAAGGAAACATTGTATGCTAGAAATAAAGTGTCGATACCTCTTAAGTTTGAACCAACCCGAGTTGATAATTAAAGTCAGTAGCCTTGTGATTTGCAGCATTCTTATTGCAATAACGAGGCTCATCACTTTTTGGCACTATTGCTAGTGAGGTGTCAAAGTATGCATTGTTTTCTTCCCTAGATGATTCATTTCTTTACTGTTTTCTAAAACAAAAATAGATTTCCATTAGGCATATTTCATTTCAAAAAAATAAAAGTGCATTTCATTAGTGTTTTCATTCAATCATAAAAACAAAAACCAATTCTCCAACACGAACCCATCCCCCCATTTGATCACATGGTGCAGTAAGAGCCACATCACCCATTCACTTTTGCAGGTAGAAGAAGAAGATATGGCCAAGAATGTAGAATAAAAGGATGTAGATGATGATAATGAGGAAGATCCTCTCATATTTCCCATTCAAGGCATTGATGGTAGTGTACACATGAAGAACATCCCTCCATCATTTCTTCCAAAATTTCATTATCTAAGGTCTGAGGATCCAGAAACATTTCTCTTTGAACTTGAAATTGTTTGTATATCTTATGGTTACTTGTTAAAAACTCAAAAATTGAGATTATTCTCGGAAACATTGAAGGATAGATCTCTTAAATGGTTCATGAGTTTAGGGACTAATTCAATAAGATCATGGAATGATATGAAAAATATATCTGTAGAAAAATAAAAGATCATGATCTTAAGGAAGAAATATCTAGAATGAATCAAAGAGAAAATGAGAGCCTTGAGGATCTAATAGAGAGGTTCATGTATAATATTAAGAGGGAAAAACTACATCATTTAGTATCTAACAAACTAAAACCCCTATTACTTGGAATAATTAGGGATGAGTTGATTGATATTCTTGATCTAATGAGTAGAGGTGATGTATATCAATTATCATTTGAAGATATTTGTGAAACATGCAAACACATATCAAGAGGAAGGGCAAGAATAAGTAAATCAGCATCAAGATCAGTATGTCAAACTAAACTTGGAAATTTGCTTGATGAATTTAAAATAGAAATTCTTAACAATCTAACCAAACAAGTAGAAATGTTAAGAATGCAAGATGAAGAAAAAGAAGATGTCGATATTTATGTTGTCCATGTAGATTCACATGATGTTAAATATTTCCCCTCATTACCAAGGTTGAAGCAATTTTATCAAGAGGATAATGGAGAAAGTAAATTTCCAATGAAACTATGTTATGTAGCTCCAAGATTACCATGGTAACCTAGTTAACCTAGTATGATGCAAGAGCCCAATTCACAATTTCAAGTTTTTGTATATCCACCTCAAATTAATTGGACCACGCCCTTTCCTTGGCAACATTGACCATCTCAACCCCAAAACCAATCTTGGAAACAAGGTTGGCAAGGAACTTATGGGAGCCATCAACAATATCCTCAATATTTTCCTCAATATCCTCCATACCCAACTCCATGTTATCCCTACCATCCACCTCCACCACAACCATAACCCCAACCACATCCATATCAAATATCCACTCCCACTCAACTACCTGTACTACCATTTCCAAACCCACACATTGAAGTAGCTCAACCCACTTATAATTTTGATGTACAACATTTCCAAACATCTCTTGTTGAGCTAAATGGTATTCACCATAGCTCAAGAAGAGTATTGCAAAAATGAGATTCTCTTGATATCTCTGAAGGAACACGTCCCAAAGAAGAATATTCAAATGAGAATACCATAATATGATGGGATTCATTTGATGAATAGAAGACATCAAAATCAAAGATTGAGAAAGCTCTCTCATGGTTACCGTCAAATCCTCCATGTGTTCAAGACAACAATGAGGAAAAAGAGGAAGATTTGAATTTCATGGAAGCAAAAGACATCCAAGATGATCCAAATTAGCAAGTGGACAAAGGGCATCACAACTATATTGAAATATGGTTCAAGATAGTCATTAAGTTGGATAAATACTCTCTTCTTCAATTATGCTTGATCTCATCAAAGTCAAAGAATTCGGTCTCTTACATCTAGGTACATGTAAAAGAATACATTTCAATCCTATATATCATTTTATCTACCATGCTTCATTGGAAGTATTCCTACACTTGAAAATGATTTTGTTTTTTCAATTGGAGTAGGATAGGAAAGGAAATAAAAAACAAAAAATAAGAAAAAAAATAAAAATCTCACGTGAAAAGCTCCTTTGAGGCACCTAATATTGGCTCATTGATTGAAAGCCTCCATGAGGCAATCAACGGGTTGGAAAAATGAGAAAAAATAAAAGAAAAAGAAAAGATCCTAGGTGAAAACCTCCTTTCAGGTGCCTAGGCATACCTACTAGTTGAAAACCTCATTCAGACAAGTAGTAGGCCTAGAAGGAAAAAAAGAGATAAAAGTAAAAGATGTTTGCTCCATGTATCTCTCTGATGAATGTAGATGCCATATAACATCTCCTTTTTTCAAATGCTCCAACGGGACCAAGGACATACCAATCCATCACTCTCATCTATTTCAACCATCCATTCATCATTTCCAAGCTTCTACCACTCATTTTCCTTGTTGTCCTGGAAAACTACTAGAAGGCTTTGTTTTACTACAGGAAACATGAATACATAGAGCAAAAATTTATTTAATGTCACATATTGAAAACCATGCATCCATTTTCGAAGTTGTTTTAGGTGGAGATCCATATGTAATATGGTAACATTCTCAAGCAAGTTCAACAAATTATAGTGCAAAGTATTCGAGAAGTAGGCCTCCATGACATACGAACATTTTTGAATTATCTCAACATTCATGCATCCATTGGCCAAGATTTTTTTACGAGCAGGTGCATAAGGATTATGGAAACATGCTAAGAAAATTTCAGGTCAATCCATTCTACCGTTTGGGAGATATGGACAAAACAATTCTGCTACAAGAGGTTGTCCTGAATTACTACAGGAAGATCCTGTAGTACTACAGGATGACTGAGAAGAATCTACAAGAGGAAATATAATTAGGGAAATGTGTCAAAATGTCATGTATTCTTTAGGGAAGGTTGATATAGGTCCTACAACACCACTTTCATCATTCTTCCACTCCATATAACCAAAATCCATCTTCAAATTCTACTTTGCCTTACATGAAAAAAAAAAAATCTTCATCAACTTTTCCACCTCCTACACCACCTCTTGATGACTTTAACCCTGTCCTTATACCTCTTATGACTTTACATCAATGCCACATGCATCAATGAGGTCCCGAAGACAATTTAAATGACTACTACAAGAAGAGGATTCCTCATGTAAGCAGCCTACATAATTAGATTTTAACATCAATTATTTTTTCACTCATACAACAGAAGATCTAGCCACATTGAGCAACATGAAGCCATTTGTCAAGATTGAAAATGGGGAACACCCTCCTTAGGAACCAGTTCATCCACTCCACCAGCAAAATATTGAACACTTGAAAGAAAATTGCACACAACAACCTTATCAGTGAAAGAATTAGCAAGATATGAAGACCTATGCAGAAGCAAGCAAAGACAATGATCACCTCCAGGGAAAAAAGGATCGATCATCAACTCAGCACCAGCATGCATACCTCTCCAACAACCATCGGGTAGGTACAAGTATGAAATATTCTTGACCTCTTATATTGAGCATATTATAGCTATAAATTTTTTGTCAAAGCATGAGATATGAAGTTTTATAAGCTAAGGATGTGTCAGCAATCTCAGCCACCTTCAACTTGTTAATTTCAACTCACTCATTCAATCATGCAATGTGGAAAAGTCAAATTAGGAAGGATGATGATTCTGAGGAATGGGGATGATAGTTAAAAGAAAAAAATTCTACAAAGTCACAACACTCCAAGCCCTTGATCCACTTCATATCCACTATATATCCATCATTCATCCATCCCACTTCATAAGAAAAAAATTGATATTTTTCAAGAACAAACCCTACACTCTATCTCACCCTGAAATTTTTTGAACAAAACACACAGAGCACATCCTCTCCATTTTCATAAACATACACTATTTCCTCTGAGCCCTAGCATTATCCTCAAAACCCTCTACATCATTTCTCATCACTCCCATATAGTTAGAAGACTGTGAAATTGAAGTAATGACTACTATAGGAAGACAAAATGTTTCTACATGAGGGAATATAAGAACAAATGATTCTAAAACCAAAAATGGTAGTGCCTGAGAGAGACCTAATCAAAATAGAGAACTCCAAGGCCATTAGGCAATCACCTAGGGAAAAAAAAGGCATTCACCATCAAAATAGAACTCAAACTGTAGTGATGAAAAGAGGTTTTCCAAGAGGTCTCTAATCTCTTTCCATATTGTTTCCAAGGTGTAAAAGATGTTATATAAATGGGAGAAAGGCATGGAAGTCAATTTGAGGGCCTACCATAGGCTCACAATATCATTTCTGCTCAAAACGGGTTTAGGCAGGGTTTCTTGTAGTTTTTATAGGAATTACTACAAGATGTCCTAGTTCTCATCTAAAGGCATTTTCAAGGTTTTAGAGGTGTCCAAATGGTGGAACAAGGTAGCAGAAGGTTGGAAAAGGATGTGGAAGACCTTGACAAATTGAAAAATATTCAAGAAACCATCTTGAATAATGGGAAGAAGGCAGGCTAATGGTCTCAAGAAACACTGTGATTTTTTCTACGTAGAACCAGTTTTGGAAAAAAAAAAGTGAAAATGGAATGAAGGTTTCAAGGGAGAGGATATGAATGAGATGGATCTACAAGCTAGCAGAGTTCACTTGCAAAGAGAAAAGTTATGTTTTTGCTTGATAGGCTATTAAACAATAATGAAAAGAACAAATACATTTTCGTGCTTGTCCTTGTAGAACTTATTGCCAAAATTACTAAGAGAAAGGACTGATGAATGCACAAGAAAGAGGCCACTAGGGCCATGAATGAGGCACAATGAGGTCACTAAGTTGCTCAGAGGATGAGCAACACTTTTAGTAGGGGGGTATGATGGGCATCTAAATTAAACATAAATTAAGGCCCATCTGACCATCCTTCAGCACATTAAACATCTCTTTTTGCATTAGATAATGTGTTTTTAACTTTTAAATGTTAATTATGAAGTTTTATGAATAAATGCATATTTGTGCGTAATGTTATTTAGTTTTGTGGAATATTGTGAGACTATTGGGCAGATTATGAAGATTTGGAGGAGGATATAATTTAAGGACTTGCTCCCTACTACATGAGGATCAATATTAAATAATAAATAAACAAGATATTCTGGAATTATGGCATAGATTGTGGAGCTCCAATGATTCAAAAAGTCTAGAAATGTGTTCCCTGCCATTTAATGCAGATTCCTAGTATTGGGAACGAGATCCACTAATTAAGGGATTTTGGTGGGGAAAGCTTCCTCCTTTCATGGGGAATGATTCCTAATCATTTTTCATAAGCACCAAGTCAACATTTCCTCTAGGGGATGGATTATTATTAATCTTCATGTGGAGTGAACTCGTATTTTTGCTGCTCCATTGTCATTTCTTGCAGAGATGTAATTGTATTGATGGAAATAATGAAGCTTGGTGTCATGTTCAGCTTCCAAACCTTGATGTCCTTTATAGGACTCTAATTTTCCTTGGGCTTGGCTATCCCAGGAGCCTTAGAGGCCTTTTGTATCATTTTTTCCTCTTCTTGTCACTTCGTATTCACATAGATCTCTTGTTCTTGTTTCTTTCTATTTCTGCATTTAGCATTAATGGTTTCTTGTTGAAGGATTTGGTTAAATGGTTGATGTATGTTCTTTTGAAGGAAAAAAAATATCATTTCATCTTTGGAAAAGCTTTGGAAGGTGATAGTAATCATTGAGCTACTTGGATTAGTTGGCTTCATCCCAAATCTATATTTGTGGAACTCCTTTGTGGCAAATAATAGTAAATTTCTATTATTTTTTAGAGCATGCTAATGAACTTCAATCGAGTTTGTGCCACTTGAATTATATCAAAAAAAAAAATATTTAATAACAAAACCTATCCCATTTCATTTGTACATGATTAGGTTAGGCATTTAATAGATTTACTAGCTCACTAGTTCTTAAATTTCTAGCTTTTAGACTAGTAATTTTATGCTATGTTTTAGCATGGGTTAACAAAGGTCTTTTTGAGTGATTCCATTTGCAATGGATATCTAAGTAATCCTAGTCAATAAAAAAATTTGTCCCATCCAATTTGGATTTGATTTTATTGGTCATTTCATGAACAATAACCTCCTGTAGTAAATCTGAAACATCCTATAGTTTCCTGTAGTACTCTTTTAGCATGTATATAGTACACACTTGCCCATATTTGCTCAAAAATATTGGTTTTGGTACCTTAGCATTGAATCATGAACCATAGTCTCTAAATCAATGGCTTAGGAGGGATAAACACCACTTAGAACTTGCCTTTTTACCCTTGCAAAACATCTCAATGATTTGGAAATGGACAAATTTATGAATTGGATAATACAATGATAGTTTTCTTGATTGCCACATCCAATGAACTTTGCTAATGAAACTAAAGTCTTTGAAATGTAATGGTTGACATTTAGTTTATGATATTTACTTTATGAAATTAGAATAGTTTTATTTCCTTTTACTTTATTTCTTGCAATAGGTTGAGGTTTCCATTTCGAGCATTTCATTTTCTACATTTAGTTTGGGATTTAACTTCAGTACATGCACTCCATTACATCATGATAGTAGAGGAAGGAGACATTGCATGTTGCACATATAGTTCTGCTACCTCTTAAGTTTGCATGAACCTTGGGTTGATAATTAAAGTCGATAGCCTTGGGAGTTGTGGCATTCTTGTTGCAATACCGAGGCTCATCAATATCATCCAAGAATTGTTCATTTATGTAATATAAAGGATTTTTTCCCCTTGAAGAGGATAATTTTAAGTTGTTGATCTATCTATTCATGAGTTGGTTACATAACATACTCACAAATGTGGGTGAAGGGTTCTCTACTGTAGTTCACTATCGATAGCAAAAGCCAAAAGAACCTCATTTACACAGAGGTGGTGAAGTGGTTGGGCCTATTGACCATACCAAACCCATATCCATACACCATTGGATGGCTTCACCAAGGAAGAGATCTTCGCCTCAACCAATAGTGTCACCTTCCCTACAACATCAAGCCCTTCATAGATGAGGTATTTTTTTATGTTTCTCCTCTTGAATTTTGTTATATATTATTAGGCCAGCCATCCTTGTGGAAGTGTCATGTTGTGTACAAGTCTAGGCCTCACACTATTATTATTTCTTTGGGAAATAATCTATACACGATACTGGAGGTGGCACATCCTACTACCATCTCTTTTATCTCTACAAAGAAATGTAGTAAGACAATTTCCCAGACTAGGAAATTTTTCTTCCTTATGTTTTGCCCTCAAGGAAAAAAGAAGATTGTGGTCACATCCATGGCCTCTAGATAGTGATCCTCCATACAAAAGTATTGGATGGACAAGGTCATGGAGGAGTATAGGAACATCTTCACCTCACCCATACAGGTACCCCTACACTATCAAATCAAGCAATCCATCAATATAACCCCCAACGCATCACTAGCCAACAGGTCGATATATAAATGCTTTGCTATGAAGAATGATGAAATTAAGAGGTGGATTCAGGAGCTATCACATAAATGGTACATCAGGAAAAATGTATCACCCTGTGGGATCCTGATCGTGTTGGTATAGAAGAAGCATGGTGTTATAGACATATTTGGGCACATTAACCCCAAACTTATATGTCGATAAACTAGGGCTTATCAACCCCTAATAGATTTGTTTCATACCCTAAAGAAACATAGTCATCTGAATACATGATTCCCCAAAAGTACCATTTGAGAAACCATCCGAAAATGGCCTAAATTAAACCATACTGACTGCTCCACTAGCAAAGTGTGATGCATACTGAGTGGTACACTGCCAGGGTGTGATGCATAATGATTAGGCCTTCTATAGGGTGTGATGGGTGAGGACGGAAAAATGTCTGAGACAGTTTGCTAGGTCGTTGCTCATGGAATCTTGTAGAAACTTCTCCTGTGCCACTTGCCTCTGTCAATTTACCCAAGGATGAATAAGGGATCTAAGAAATATCCAAATGGAACCAATTGTAACAAGTGGAATGACACTAATCTAACCCCATGGAAGACTCAAACCATTGCACATGTATAAATGGTTCTCCAATTCAAGAGATCTAGAGGCTGGAATATTGTCAATTGCAAGGAAGTGCTGATAGTTTGTAATTGAGGAAAGAGCATTGTATTTTTGGAGTGTTCTTACTATTTCATGAGGTGAAGAAGGATTGAAGCTGGGAGGATGATGTTGGATCAGACAACTGGGTTGTAATTCTCCCTTTAATTAATAAAGTTCTTCAAATTTTCTTCCATATGATTGTGCAATTGTGAATGTCATCATTTGTGAATGCTATCATTTGTTCATTATATATCTGATTTTGTAATGTTTATATTGTAATAGATGAGGATGCTTTGACGGTTCTTTGTTGATGTACTTGTGTAGGTACTCTCCAAGTGTGTCAAGTAAGGGGAGGAGTTGCAGGCTCTTTCAAAGGGGAGAGAGAGCAAGCAAGGGATTAAGCAGAAGTTCTAGGTTGGTTCCATTATCTTTCTCTTATCTGTTACAGATAGAAGAAATTGTTGAATTGCTTTAAACTGTTGTTCCTATGGTAGCTTTCAAACCTAGAGGGATAACATTCTTTAGGAATACTAGTTTTCCCAGAAACAAATTGGTGACTCGACTGGGGACCTATGCTTGGATTCAGTTTCATGTTTACACAAGCTTGAAATGAACAAACTATGCTTGGATTCAGTTTCATTTTTACACAAGCTAGAAATGAAAAACTATGCTTGGAAAATGGTTCGCATGCTCCCAGCATGATGAAAGGGAGAGTCTCCCATAACTAGATGGAAATCACTGTGGTGAAGCAGGATGGTTGTCCAACACCTTTTTGGCTTCATTCATTAGCATTAATGAATGTTTTTTGTGTGTTTGTTCACACCATTCACCTTTGTCTATTCTGGACGAAACCAAAGAGGTGTTGGATAACTGTTCTACCTCACCACAATGACTTCCATTTGGTTACAAGAGACTCTCCCTTTCATCATGCTGGGAGCATGCAAACCTATTCTCAAGCATAGTTTCTTCTTTTCGAGCTTGTGTAAAAATGAAACTGAATTCAAGCATAGTTTCTTCATTTCGAGCTTGCGTAAAAGTGAAACTAAAGTCAAGCATAGTTTTTTCACTTCGAGCTTGTCTAAAAATGAAACTCAATCCAAGCATAGTTCCCCATGGTTCAAGCTTGTCAAAAAATGAACCCATTTACAAGTAATTAACCTTTGCAATTGCCATTCTATCAGCCTTTTGAACCTTGGTCATGCACATCCCATCACCATCATCCCTTTGGCCTATCATATGCTTCCACTTGGTTCTTCTACCCCTTTTTGAGGAACAATCATAATGAGTGGTCTTATTAGCTAACCTCTTCACAGAAATAAACATGTTTTGAGAAGTTCCAAAATGACCGGAACCAGTTGCTACCCTAGACACAACTCTCTCCTCAAAATTGAGTCCTCTTTAAACCCTTTTAGACTGGTTAAATATGAAAAGATTGTCTAGTGTTTGGCCTTTCCAGCTTGTTAAAGTGATTGGAAATGTCATCCCTCCTGTATTATTTTATCCTTTTTCAGACCTGAGGGATTAATTTACGAAGAAGAACTTATTGAGTTTTCTTTTTGTCCCTTTTCAAACTCTCTAAACATGAAAAGGTCGATTTATCCATGTTGTTAAACTCGTTAAATAATAGTGACAAACTTGTCCATCTAAATGAGACTAATTTTCACTGTCGCTAGTCTCGTTAAAACATTAATAGCGACAGGTTTTCCCGAAGGGTGAATTATAGAACAAGAATATGTTATCCTCCTCAAGCTTGGCAAAAATAAAAAGGTATTGGTCAGCAATGACTAGGGAAAAAGTAGAATGAAACTTGAAGAATTGATGGTAGTAGGTTGCTCTTGAAAATGACACTTTCACTTCATCACCATTATTGAGTTGGGTTGGGTTATTCCGTTCACTGGTCATCTCACCATTGGTTTTTCATACCATCCATCTTTTGGGGTTAATGCTACCAATTCACCTCAGCGTCGCCGACATGTTCGAGAGAAGTCATTCAGTTGAGAAACCACCATCCAGTTAATGTCTCATACACTACAATACCTCCAACCTTCATTTTTCATGGCCGCCATTCCTGAACCTTTTGTTGTCAGCTCATTTTTCACCTCTAGAAAATCATTTTCTTAGTTTCATGTCGTAGATGTGGCATACATCAAGGCCCTTCTACGACGAGTCACTTCTTGTTGACATCAACTCATTATCCAAGAAGTTGACTTAGAAACAACACTTTCAGTGCTTTGGAGCTTGCATACATCAACGACAAGTTTCTCACTTCCAGCGACAGGTTGACATCAATGGCCTTCGACCAAAAGATTTTGTGTGGTGCTCGCCATCGGATCATGTATTCAAACCACGTGAATTGTACTATAGTACCTTGAGGGTGATTATCATTATCGGTGATTTCTCTCACGTCTGTTAACAGCTCACATCATTGGCTGGTAATCAGGCGATGTCTTTCCATGTTCGACTTCAGAATATCTCTTCACATGGATTGACTTGTACATCGAGCGAAGATTGGACAAGTTTGAGGACCTCAGATCTAGTTTCATCCATCTAGGCTGTGATATATTCAGGAATATAAAAATATCAAATGTGCAAAGGTTCTACACAGATGGTCACCCTAACCATGGATGATGACTCTATATTTGAAGATTCACCAGTCTGTATCTGTAGACGGCTATCTGATCTATGTACATGAAATGAATTTATAAAACTGAGCATGGGAATGCCTCCCTTAGCTAGATCATGAAAATTATATTATGATGATGTATTATATTGTAACTTAAGCAGGTCACCTTCCAGTTCGAAAATTCGGATCCTCATGATAGAGCATTTCACCCGCCATCATTATTTACGACTTCATGCTTTAGGGGGCAACTGTTTAAAGACATATTTGGGCACATCAACCCCAAACATATATGTTGATAAACTAGGGCTCATCAACCCCCTAAAGAGTTGTTTCGTACCTTAAAGAAACATAGTCATCTGAATACATCATTCCCCAAAAGTTCCATCTGAGAAACCATCCAGAAATGGCCTAAATTAAACCATACTGACTACTCCACTAGAAAAGTGTGATGCATACTGAGTGGAACACTGCCAGGGTGAAATGCATACTAATTAGGCCTTCTATAGGGTGTGATGGGTGAGGATGGACAAATTTCTGAGACAATTTGATAGGTGGTTTCTCATGGAATCTTCTAAAAACTTCTCCTGTTCCGCTTGCCTCTCTGAATTCGCCCAAGGATGAATAAGGGATATAAGAAATCTTCAAATGGAACCAATTGTAAAAAGTAGAATGACACTATTCAAACCCCATGGATGACTCACACCCTTGCACACATCTATAAATGGATGTCCAATTCAAGAGATCTAGAGGCTGGAATATCGTGAATTGCAAGGAAGTGCTGATAGTTTGTAATTGAGGAAAGAGCATTGTATTGTTGGAGTGATATTGCTATCTCATGAGGTGAAGAAGTATTGAAGTTGGGAGGATGATGCTGGATCAGACAACTAGGTTGTAATTCTCCCTTCTATTAATAAAATTCTTCAAGTTTTCTTCCATATGATTGTCCAATTGTGAATGTTATCATTTGTGAATGCTATCATTTGTTCATTATATATCTGATTCTGTAATGTTTATGTTGTAATAGATCACAATGCTTTGATGGTTATTTGTTGTTGTACTTGTGCAGGTACTCTCCAAGCGTGTTAAATACAGGGAGGAGTTGCAGGCTTTGTCAATGGGGAGAGAGAGAAAGCAAGGGATTAAGCTGAATTTCCAGGTTGGTTCCATTATCTTTCTCTTATCTGTTACACATAGAAGAAATCGTTGAATTGATTTAAATTGTTGTTCCTAGGGTAGCTGCCAAACCTAGAGGGCTAGAATTCTTTAGGAATACTAGATTTCATAGAAAGAAATTGGTGACTCCACTGGGGATAACATATGTTTTTTATTGTTATTGTTTGTTTTATAAACTATAGATAGAGTCTGAAGTTAGCCAGCTAGCCTTCAAACTGCTCTTGCTCTACAATTGCATAGTAGATGAATGGTGCTTCAGTTAATATCTGGTTTAGTTTATGAATTAAACATTTCACTTACAAGCACATCTAGATGTCCTTTTGGTAGCTCAGTAACCTCTCAAGACATTCCTCTATACTTTTCTCTTTATTGTTCATCAAAACTCAGCTTAACTCATTAAAAACAACTGCACATCTAAGCCAAAACCCATTTCAGTTGCACTCCCTGGACCATCGCACTCTCTTACATTGTAACTCAGTATGCATCGCACCTCCCAAGTGTAGTAAATGAGATGCATCTCTATTTTTGTGAATCCTAGGTGCGATGACTGACTGAAATCTTCTTTTTCCATTCTAGAAATTGAGGGTTTTTTGACCTTGTTTTCAGTTTTGTTTAATTGTTTTGTTGCACATGAACAATGCCCCCTTACTAAAGCCTACTTGCATCACATAGATCAGCCTCAATTATATTAGGATTAGTGAATGTTTTTTGTATGTTTGTTCATCATTTACAATCCTTTATCAAAAAATTGTTTAAATCGATTTGTCGCTTTGATACAAAAGTGTTGTATTTGTCGTTTTGTGTCGAAAAGAGAAGTTTTGTGAATTCTTCCTTCCCTTGATAATTGATTGAACTTTTCTTCATGTATTTGGTTTGATTTCTTTATATTCGAAGTGTCGAAAGCATTTTTTATTCAAAATTGAAAAGTGTTATTGAGTCTTCCTTTCTCGTTTGAAGAAGAAATTGTCCAAAATGTCATTCTGAATTAAATATTTCAAATCTTTGCTACATTTATTTTTCCTTTTTGCCATTTTTCACATTAAGGAGAATGAAAAAAATACATGCCTTTGCATTTAGTAGTTGTAGATTTGTGTTCGAAAATATGATTTAGGGAAATGCACTAGGGTGTGCTCTTTGCTCTTTGCTCTTTTCTCTTTGCACTGTTATTTTCTTTCCCTAGTAGCTAGGATTTTCATTGCTCAAAATAAACAAAAATTGTTTATCATTGTAGATTTCATTTTAGGTTTCAAATCATCATCACATGGTGAACCATTGAAAGGAAAAATCTAAACAAGATCAAATTTAAAATAAATTTCAATGAACGTAACAACACTTTGGAACTTAATGCAACATATCTAGAGGTCTAGGATAGAGACGTGTTCCGACATCGTTAAAACTAGTGGCTATCATTTTCATTGAAGGTTGGGTGATTCCTCCTCCTTGATATGAAAAGTGCTAGCACAGACTTCTGCTCCCCGTACCATTGTGTATATATTGGGAGACCACAATAGGTTTAAATTCTTTATCCATAGGAAGCCGAGTCTACTGCCTTATTGATCTCAATGCACTGAACACAACATTCAAGAAGATTGACTGATGTACATAAGTCCTTGGTGATTTCTTTTTAATTTATCACCAAGGTGTATATTTTAGTTTCGTGATTGATTTGGTAATCCCTCTATCTATATTTTTCAGAGTAGTCACTTTCGTTCCTTTTCGACTCTATAAAATAAAAGGTCCATCGAAGAACTTATCCTTTCAGGATCATTAAAAATTGAAGGAGACTAGAGTCATCTTTAGCTTTTTCTCTACTTTTAAAAACTGAAAAATCAAAGTTGTGTCAAAGCATCATTAAAATTAATTGAATTCGGAATAACATACATGTTCCTTAGTTGATCTTAGGTTGATACATATGGAGACAAATCCAGAGTCCACTGATCAAGGAATCCCTTCTGAAGGGAATCCTAATCCTTTTCCTTTCTTCAGAAATATTGGTGCTCCTTATATGGCTGCATTATCCCTTCTGGGACTTACCATTGGCCTGCGAGTATGGCTGTTTTCAACCTCTTTCGTTCAAAATGGGGGTACACCTTCAACTAAACAAAAACAACCTCCAGTTGATCTTCAAGTTGACCTTTCACCTTCTTCCTTGTTTGTTTCTCCCTCCCCTTCTTCCTCTTTGCTTGGTGAAAGTAGTGATACTAGTAACCAACTAGCCAAGAAGAAGAAGAAAGGGAAGGAGAAGAAAAAGAAGCCAATTCAGCAAAGGCGCAACCAAGAAACCATTTCTCAGAATTCAACATCTGATGAAAATCTGCCCATTAAGTTTCCCAAAGCCAAATATCCATGCATAGTTTGTGCAGAAGACCATTTTCACTGAGATTGTCCTTGCTTTCCTCAAATCTTGAAAGAATGATCTTCCTGTTCACACCATCCCATGTCATCAACCTCTAGAGATCATGTTGGTAACACACCATCAACTAGTGATAGTAAAGTTCATGGACACAAAGGAAAGTCAAGATTTCATGTAGGTTATGTGAAGGCAACCATTCCCTTCACCTTTGTCCTTTTTTGGATGAAGCCATAAGAGCATTGGATAATCATCCTGCTTCACTACAACAACTTCCATCTGGTTACAGGAAACTCTCCCTAAGTCCTTCACTAGTTGAAAAATCAACTGTCTTAAATCAACTATCGGTCAAAACCACTCTCTCTGAAAGTGAAGCAATTGAGTCTGTACCCAACCAAAATCAGTAGGTCAAGGTAACAATTGACCCAATTTCACCTTCAGCTAATCGTACCTTTACTGAAGAGAGTGAAAATGATACCGCTTGAGTTGTTTTTGTTACTTTGGATTCTAACAAGCTTGGGGAAAATCCACCTGTTCCATTAAGATAGGAGAAAAATCCTCCAGTTCTCGTAACTCAAGGGGTTAATTCTCCCCTTTCTACAGGACCCCCTCCAAGTAGTCTAGTCGCTTCCTTTGATTGGAATTGACTGGCAAGATCCTGCCTTCCTTCTTATGTGCCTTTCCAGATCATAATACAAGTTTGTAAAATGATTGTATCTGGAACTATTATAGATGAAGGTGCATCAGTGAGTATCCTTTCCTTAACTGCTTGGCAAGCACTCGGTTCACCACCGCTTATGCCTGTTACATAGAATCTGTTGGGCTTTAACAAAGGAACCAGTTGACTATTAGGGAACCTTCCTCGGTTCCTTATCACTTTGGGAGGAAAAATCATTTATCTGAATGTTATGGTAGTCCCAAGACCTTTAGATTACAATTTACTTCTTGGATGTGACTATGTTTATCACATGGGAGCTATTGTTTCAACACTCTTTTGAGTGATTTGTTTCTCGCATGAAGGTAGGATTGTCATTGTTGACCAGCTTTCATTTCCAGGCCCAAACATGGCTCCTAGTTAACCAGCTTCCCTAAATTGTCCTCTTGTACCAATGGTATCATCCCCGCCATAGGTTAATTATGTGGCAACCTGTTCCATACCTACATCAACTGACGATCATTTCAGTGATTTTGTACATCATGTACTGGGGGCATTGGAACTAGATCTCTCCTTCATGACCTCTTATGGGTTGTGATCGAAAGGTTTGAGGATAGTTCGTTGTCTTGTGTCCACCTCATTAAAAAATGAAACAAGCCAATGAGCATAGTTTCTTGTCTTGTGTCAAGCTCGTTAAAAAATGAAACAAGGAATCTGAGCAGAGTTCCTTGTCTTGTGTCAAGCTCGTTAAAAAATGAAACAAGGACCCTTGGAGCAAAGTTCCAAGTAGAGTCTTTGATTAGATCTTGTAAAATCCCAATAGATTCTTTCCCTTGATCTCGCAAAAGAACCTTCATTCCATCCATCCGATAGCCATGAGTAGTCTACTTAGGTGAATGTAATGAAGGTTCGGGGGCATGCACCTAATGGTAAAGATAAGCTTCCTTGTAGGTTATGTGATTAGTCTACCACACCATTCACCTTTGTCTATTCTGGACGAAACCAAAGAGGTGTTGGATAACCGCCCTACCTCACCACAGTGACTTCCATCTGGTTACAAGAGACTCTCCCTTTCATCATGCTGGGGGCATGCAAACCTATTTTCAAGCATATTTTCTTCGTTTTGAGCTTGTGTAAAAGTGAAACTGAATTCAAGCATAGTTTCTTCATTTCAATCTTGTGTAAAAATGAAACTGAAGTCAAGCATAGTTTTATCATTTCAAGCTTGTGTAAAAATGAAACTGAATCTAAGCATAGTACCCCATGGTTTAAGCTTGTCAAAAAATGAACCCATTTACAAGTAATTAACCTTTGTGATTGCCATTCTATCAGCCTTTTGAACCTTGGTCATGCACATCCCATCACCACTATCCCTTTGGCCAATCATATGCTTCCACTTGGTTGTTCTACCACTTTTAGAGGAACAATCGCAATGAGTGGCCTTATTAGCCATCCTCTTCACAGAAATCGACATGTTTTAAGAAGTTCCAAAATCACCGGAACCAATTGCTACCCTAGACACCACTCGTTCCTCAAAATTGAGTCCTCTTTAAACCCTTTTTAGACGCGTCAAATATGAAAAGATTTTCGAGCGCTTGGCCTTTCCAGCTTGTTAAAGTGATTGGCAATGTCATCCCTCCTATATTATTTTATCCTTTTTCGGACATGAGGGATTACTTTACAAAAAAGAACTTATGGAGTTTTCTTTTCATCCCTTTTCAAACTCTCTAAACATGAAAAGGACCGACTTATCCTTATTGTTAAACTCCTCAAAACAATAGCAACAAACTTTTCCATCTAAACGAGACTGAGCTTCACAGTCACTAGACTCGTTAAAAGATTAATAGGGACAGGTTTTCCTAAAGGGAAAATTATAGAAAAAGCATATGTTATCCTCCTAAAGCTGGAAAAAAATAAAGAGGTACTGGTCAGCAATGACTGGGGAAAAAGGGGAAGAAAACTTGAAGAATTTATGGTAGCAGGTCGCTCTTGAACATGACACTTTCACTTCATCACCATTATTGAGACAGGTTAGGTTATTCCCTTCACTGGTCATATCACCATTGGTCTTTCATACCATCCATCTTTTGGTGGTAACGCTACCAATTCATCTCAGTGTCACTGACATGTTCAAGAGAATTCATTTAGTTGAGAAACTACCATCCAGTTAATGTTTCATCCACTACAATACCTCCAACCTTCATTTTTCATGACCGCCATCCCTGAACCTTTTATCATCAGTTCATTTTTCACCTCCAAAAAATCATTTGCTTCATTTCGTGTCGTAGATGTGGCATACATAAAGTCCCTCCTATGATGAGTCACTTCTTGTTGACATCAGCTCATTATCCAAGAAGTTGACTTAGAAAAAACCCTTTCAGTGATTTGGAGCTTGCATACATCAATGGCAAGTTTCTCACTTCCGGCGATAGGCTGTCATCAATGGCCTTTGACCGAAATATTTTGCATGGTGTTCGACATCGGATGATGTATTCACACCATGTGAATTGCACTATAGTGCCTTGAGAGTCATTATCATTATCGATGATTCCTCTTGCATCTGTTAACAACTCACATTGTTGGCTGGTAATCCGGCGATGTCTTTCCATGTTCGACCCCAGAACATCTCTTCACGTGGATTGACTTGTACATCGAGCGAAGATTGGATAAATTTGAAGACCCTGAATATATTTTCATCCATCCAGGCTACAATATATTTAGGAATATAAAAACATCAAATGTACAAAGGCTCTACATAGATGGTCATCCTAACCATGGATGATGACTCTATATCTGAAAATTCACTAGTCTGTATTTGCAGATGGCTATCTGATATATGTGCATGAAATGAATTTATAAAGCTGAGCATGGGAATGCCACCCTCAGCTAGATCATGAAAATTATATTATGATGATGTATTGTATTCTAACTTATGCAGGTCACCTTCCTGTTTGAAACTTCAGATCCTCATGATAAAGCATTTCACTCAACATCAATATTTACGACTTCATGCTTTAGGGGGCAACTGTTATAGACATATTTGGGCACATCAACCCCAAACATATATGTCAATAAACTAGGGCTCATCAACCCTTAAAAGAGTTTTTTCATACCCTAAATAAACGTAGTCATCTGAATACATCATTCCCCAAATGTTCCATCTGAGAAACCATCCAAAAATGGCCTACATTAAACAATACTGACTGCTCCACCGGCAAAGTGCGATGCATACTAAGTGGTACACTACTAGGATGTGATGCATACTGATTAGGCCTTCTATAGGGTGCGATGGGCGAGGATGGGCAAATTTCTGAGACAATTTGATAGGTGGTTGCTCATGGAATCTTCTATAAACTTCTCCTGTGCCACTTGCCTCTCTTAATTCACCCAAGGATGAATACGGGATCTAAGAAATCTCCAAATGGAACCAATTGTAACAAGTGGAATGACACTAATCAAACCCCATGGATGACTCACACCCTTGCACACATCTATAAATGGATCTCCAATTCAAGAGATCTAGAGGATGGAATATTGTGAATTGCAAGGAAGTGTTGATAGTTTGTAATTGATGAAAAAGCATTGTATTGTTGGAGTGATCTTGTTATTTCATGCGGTGAAGAAGGATTGAAGCTGGGAGGATGACGCTGGATTAGACAACTGGGTTGTAATTCTCCCTTCTATTAATAAAGCTCTTCAAGTTTTCTTCCATATGATTGTGCAATTGTGAATGTTATCATTTGTGAATGCTATAATTTGTTCATTATATATTTGATTCTGTAATGTTTATGTTGTAATAGATCACGATGCTTTGATGGTTCTTTTTTGCTATACTTGTGCAGGTACTCTCGAAGTGTGTTAAGTATGTGGAGGAGTTGTAGGCTCTGTCAAAGAGGAGAGAGAGCAAGCAAGGGATTAAGCAGAAGTTCTAGGTTGGTTCCGTTACGTTTCTCTTATCTGTTCACACAGAAGAAATCGTTGAATTTCTTTAAACTATTGTTTCTAGGGTAGCTGCCAAACCTAAAGGGCTAGCATTCTTTATGAATACTAGTTTTCCCATAAACACATGGGACCTGGAGATTGTATTAACTATCACACACTAAATAAGATCATTTTCTGGAATAAGTATCACATCCCATGGCTTGATGAACTTCTAGGCTACCTCAAGGGGGCCAAATATTTTTGCAAGATTGAATTGAAGTTCGGTTATCACTAGGTACCAGTTAAACCCTCCAATGTGTGGTACACCACCTTCAAATCCAAGTTTGGCATTTTCTAATGGCTAGCCACACTTTTTGGGTTGATGAATTCCCCTGCAATTTTCAAGGTGTTGATGGACGACTTATAGTAGCCCTTCACCAACTCATTCAGGGTAGTGTATTAGGATGACGTCCTGATCTTCAAATAGAGTTGGGAAGAGCACCTCCACCATATTCGTCAGGTCCTCTGATCCTTGTGACAAGAAAAATTGTATGCCAATTTGAAAAAATTCACATTTAGTATGAACACGGTTCAATATATAGGGTACATCATTGATGAGCCAGGTGTGCTTGTGGACCCAGCCAAGATACAAGTTATTTGGGATTGTGCAATCCCAACCACTCTAACAGAAATCCACAGCTTTTTGGGTCTCACCAATTTCTACAGCAGGTTCATGTTAGGATTCCCTCATATCACTTGGCCTTTGAGTCAAGACACTAAGAATGGAGTGAAAGAAAATTTATTTTCGTCTAAATCCTAATAGAGGGAATTTTTCGAGTTGAATCATTGCCTCTACTCTGCATGAATGCTCACATTACCAGATTTGTAACAACTCTTTGAGATTGAGACAGATGCCTCTGACTATGTTATTGGTGCAGTTCTTACTTAGCAGGGGCATCTAGTGGCATGTCATAGTGTTATACTTTCATACATATTATAAACAATCCCACCTATGACAAAGAGATGTATTTCATTGTGAAATCCTACTGAAAATGGAAGAATTACATTATGGGTAATGAAATGGTCATTCACACAGACCACCATCCCCTATAGCTCATATCGACACAAGGAAAGTTGCACAATGATCCCCATTAGAAATGGTCCACATACTCGGAACAGTTCCATTTGAACATTAACTACAAAAAGGAGAACACTAATAATGTTGCATACTTCCTCATTCGACCACTAGTCATGGCGCTCACCACTGTGCTTAACTTGTGTGGACACGAGACTTTCGAATGGTCAAACAAAGGTCGTAAATAGGATGATTGTGCACAATGTGCACATGTACAAATCGAAGCATCCACATGCATGGGATGAAATCCTCCCTTATGTTGAACAAAGTTATAATAGTTCTCTCCATGGCTGAATTAGCCATAACCCCTTTCAGGTGGGGTTAGGATTCGAACCACTCTATCCCATTGATGTGGCAATTGCATTTGCAATTACTCAAGCAAATTTGGCTCATATCTAAGCCGAGGCTAACAGAGTTAAGAGCTTCATTGAGTGCATTTAGAACATAACCAAGCAAGTCCATGACATATTGGATAGATCCAATGCTAAGTACAAGTAGTGTCATGATCAATATCGGGTGCCACACAAGTTCCATGTGGGTGACAAATTTTGGTTACATCTATAGAAGGAGAGCCTCACTGGGCCCCACCACAAACTTTTCCCACTACAATATGTTTTGTGCACCACCACCAAGGTTGTAGGGGACAATTTCTTCAAGCTCAACATTCCATTGATCCTTGGCTTTTGCTTGGCCTACACCCAGTATTCAATGTGGACCAACTATGACCATACTTTCACTCATTATTAGACACCTCTGACGTTGTTCAGCAGCTCAAAACAATAGATCTTAGCCCAAGCTGCATCGAATAGACCGCAACTGATAGGATCATGGAAACATGGATCAAGAACACTTGCTAGCGAAGGATCCACCTAAATGAAGTTGTCAAAGAATGCTAGCTCCTTGATCAAGGCAAGTGGTTCACCATAAACCGGGTTCAACGTAAATTTTCTCATCTCATGAAGGCTCCTAATGCAATGGGGAACATTTATCCCTAAGGGATGACGACTAATCTAGGTGGATATTGGTGGCCACCTACATATTCTGCCTAGACCTACAGTTAGTTTCATCTATTTCCTTGATTATAGTAGAATTTACTATTTTTAGCCGTTTTTCGGGTCCAGAACTTCCAGAGTTGTTTTTACCCTCTAAATGCCATTTTTTTAGGTCCCTAGTAGGCCCATAGTCATCTATACCAAATCTTATAGTACTTAGAGAGATCTATTCAATGAGGTATCATACGTGCCAAAGAGAGATCACATGACTAGGCTATGAGCCTCAGATGTTGGTTTCCTAATTAACCTCAACAGGGCCCACAAACTCTTGGTGTTCCATCTCCTGGGGTTAGGGATTTTTTTGTTTAGGTTTTTCCCTTGTTTCTCAATAATAAAAAGGCCCTTGAGCCTCATTGTAACATATTTCAGAGGCATGTAGCCTCCACATCTCTTCTCAGAAAGAAGATACTAGGGAGCTACCATCACCCGAGCTAGTTTATTTCCATTTTGTATGTAAGAATATTTTAGTTCTTTTATATTAATGAAACGAAGTTTTATTTCTGCTACATCTTTGTGTTTATGATTGTATATGTATTTTTTTGTGTTCCTGTATAAGTTTGGATCATAAAAAATGTTATAAGCAGTTACAAAGTGAGGTAAAAACCCATAAGGTGTGGAAGAAGGAAATTCCATTCAAATATTGAGGTTGTGAAGGAGAACACCTATTCTGTGAACTCACACACAAGAAATAGAAGAAGGATATCTTATTTAAACTTTATACACATGTGCTACAATCTAGCATTACAAAAAGAAGTAAAGAAAAGGGTAAGGATTTGAAATGTTGGGGCTGCAAGAAGGAACAACCTCTTCATTATTTCCCTTATAAGCAACACGAGGATAAGGAAAACTATATTATCCAAGAGATGACCAAAATTAACAAAGCATACATGTGCGTGTTAGAATTTAGTACAATAATGGGAAATCAACGTGAAGAATTTGTAGTAGTTGTAGTATAGCTTTCTAAGAGTTTGTTAGTGAATAGAGAAATTAATAAGACTAAGTTACCCACCTTTAGTGGGGAGGTGAATAAAGTTGAGAGAGAATCCCTAAAATATATTTAATATAATTATGAACTAAACTAAATGTCCATAGTAGGATTATAATATTTAATAACTGATTATTCATAGATATGGTAGTCTACTTGCATTGGAATGAAAGTAGGAGGGTTACTCCTGAAGGATTTAGAAATATCATGGAATTTTAAGGTTGTTACAGACCTTAGGAAATACTCTCATTAAATTTTGTGCATGAAAGTGTGCTATGTTCCCTTGCAACAATAAATGCAGAGGGAACATTTTGAATACATACAGTCATATTTTGCATGGAATTATAAAACACCATAAGCATGAGAAGGTTTGGTTTATTGAAACTATCTAAATATATAATTGACAGAAAAAAATAAAATTTAATAACATTGAATTGGTTATTGAACTGATATTTTATATCTCAAGCATACATTAATTTACTGACAATTGATGTGTGCATGAATGGCATGCAATATGTGCAAATAAGGCACATGCATGACAATATGTACATGTTTGGGTCCATGATGTTTAAATGCATGAATTGGATGTAAATTGGGTTGTTGAGTGTTGCAAATTCAAGTATGCTACATTAGTGACATGAGAATGCACCTGATGGAAATTCTATTGAGCAGGTACAATTATCAATGATAAAGGTTATGATAGCAGACGAAGGTTAAGAAAATCATAGATAGGTCCAGTTGGACTACTTGGAAAGATTGCAAGTGAGAGTGCATGTTGATATTAGCAGGGTAGGTAGGGAAAGAACAAGTTAATATAAAAATTTAAAGGAATTGGGTAACATATTTTTATTATCTGAATTTGATATATTTTGTTTATTCAATTCAATTCATGTCTTCCATGGATGCCCAAGAAGAGGTATGGTTAAGGTAGACATTTTTCATCACATAAATATTTAGTGAAATCTTAGTAATATGTCCATGCATCAAGTTACCATGTTGAAAATAAATTAAATGAATAAATAATACACTAATGACATCAAATATGTTTAGTAATGCATTGAGAGACTGCATGAAAGTGTGGGAGGTATGAAGTAAATGTAGGGATTGCATTTTTCTCATGAGCCCATGAGTATTAACCCAATAGATTCTAATATTTTTCCCAAATGGAAAAGACCCATAATTTTATTCATTGTGAAAACAAGGAAGAAAATTACATTCTCATATGCTAAAAATCGTTTAGAATGATGAGCCTCCTTGCTTAAGAGATAAAATAGAAAAAAAATAAGGAAAGATACATATGAAACTTTGAATTTAAGTGTGATAATAATTACTTAACTTCTCTTCCATTCCTTTCTTTTTGTACAACTTCTTCCATCCCCATAGGATAATACCGACTAGAACCATTGCAAGTTCAAAAAATGTTGTCTTCACATGGGACTATTTGATTTTGTCTGGGTTCTAAGAAACACTAGATCTCTTTGTACCCCTCATCTTGTTTTTTGTAAATGCCTCATTTTCCTGCTATTTTGGTGTCTGTGTCTCCTATGGTTCAATGGCATTTTTCATATGGGGTATGAGACCATGTTGAGCCTATGCATCCACTTATGATTGGTTTGGTTAGTTATCCATTGTTTCTTCCTCTTTGTACTCTAAGAGCCGAGGATCCAAGGGTTCCCATCCTTTTGGTTTATAGGCCTTCCTATTTGTCTTTCTTTGTGTTGAATTTCACACGGTTCTAGCTTGCTTCAATTACTTTTAGTGTAATTCAATTCTTCAATTAGAAATTTTTTCAATAACAATTAATATTTCCAATCATCAACAATAATTGATGATAGAACATTAAATGCAATGACAAAGGATACAATCAACACATCAGCAAGAGAGAGCATATTTGGTAAAAGACCAGGGAAAAACCCCAGGAGGGGGAAACCCTTCGAAAATTATTCTTGTATTAGATTTTCATAAAATGTTCATCAGAGAGTACAATGAGCCCAATACAAAATAATCCATAAAAATTAACCCAACAAAACTTAGAAATGTGTTCGATGTATAAATATATATTAAAGACAACTTTTCCTATCTGTGATCAATTCTGGTCAAATGTCAAAATTCATCCCTAGAGCCCAACTGCATGTGGGAAGAAGGACGCGTGTTGTTGATACCTTCCAACCACACTCTTGAGTCTACTAACCTATGGTTGTAACCAAAAATTTGCTTTGTACACCCTGTGGTTGGAAACCAAAACCCTAAAACACATGTGAGGTTTGGACATTGTAATTTCCGTCATATACAAAAAACTTTCCTTGAACCAATCCTAGACCTTTATGAACCAATCAATGAAGAAGAGAAGAATAATGTTCTTAGTGATGTCCAAATGAGCTTGAGGTCACTTGTATTTATAAGCTTCCAATGGTGGCCATTTTCTTGTTAGGGATGACCTCATGAAATGTGACATTGTGGTCTTCAATCCAAAAGCACACTTTCCCTTGTCGAAATTGAATACTTCAATAGTCATAATTGGTCCTCTAGAAAAGAGGAATCTAACCCCATGGTTGGAATTTAACATTGAGCTTCCAAATTAACACACACTCTCATCTATGGATAAATTGAAACTACATAATGTAATAATCATATTTGACCTGTCAACATATCATGTCACATCTCTCCTCAACTCTATCTATTGAAACATTCTCAAATATAAAGAAGAAGAAGAATTAGGGAGCTAAAGCTACCACCCTCACAGAAAATGAGGAAGTTCCTATTGGACACTCTCATATCATGTCATCTCGTTAAGAAATATGCAAGATAAAACTTACCAAGAAGGAATCACAACCATCCCATGATGTAATCAATGGTTAAGATACAAATTTATATATAAGAAGTAAGGATCACATCCAACATATTGCCTACTTATCTTCCCAACTGTGGCCCTCAAGAATCATGTGGTATAACACCTTCATCATAATCATCTTGGGTGAGATACCTAAATTAACAAAGGTAAGGAACACACACCCCAAAGGACTCTCAACCCGTTGGCTAGATGGGGAGTGGTAATCCTAACAAGCCGAGCTTGTGGGTGTTAGAGTCGGTCTGGTCAGTCCTCCGTCAGAGATCAAAACTCTTTATGCATTTCATTTTTAGGAGTTCCGCTGCATTTACCCAGCTTCATTCCACTAGGAGCATGCCATAATCTGATGGAAAAGGTCATGCTAGTCATTTCCCCTCATGTCTGGCTCCTGTTGGCTTAGGTATTTTGTCAATGATCACTAAGGTCCATGACAGTCACGGTCTGGTCCTTTAATGGACAAAAGTCATTTTTGGTAATTAGGTCTAGGGATTAATAAATTTGGTCTTCAACCATGTCCAATAAAGCCATTCAAGCTAGAGTGGGGCCCTTACAAAGTTATGATTCAGAGAGTTTCATTGTCGTGTGGAAACATTTCGACTGTTCTTCAAAACTCTCTTTAGAAGAAAAAGTCAAACAGTGTGTCATTTGTGATAAAAGTTTCAAAAGGTCGCCAATTGATTTCTTCAGATGCAGTCATGGTTTCCGTGGCCAAATGCCTTGTCATGCAACCCCTGCAAAAAGTGCCGAAAATTTCATCATTCTAGCTAAAAATTCAAAGGGAAGAAAGAAATTCAACATTTCTTTAAGTCAGTGAAAAGTGTCAAAAGGAAACATTAGCAAAGTTGATTTTTGAAGAAGAAAAAGTTTAACCCATGACTTCAAAGTCTTTATATAAGAATTTCCACAAGGAAACAAGGTCATTGTGCAAATCAAGGTTATTGAGAAACATAGAAAAGTGTTTGAGAGTACAAAACACGCGTTTGGAGGGAGTTGGAGTTGTTTTCAGGAGCGCGGTGCACACACAGAGAGGTGTGGCGCACACACAGAGAGGCACGACGCACATACAGAGCGCGACGCACACAGAGCCACCCCACAGTGCAAAGTTTACAAGGGTACAGTGCATATAACGAGCACGACGCACTGGGTTTGTCATGCGACGCACACCCACAAAGGCCCGAAATCGTGCCAAATTGCCTCAAGTTTCCTTTGTGAAGGTTATGGTGGTTCATGGCTAGTTATAGTGGCAACTAAAATTCATAAAACCAACCACTAGAAAACACCAAAGGCATTGTTGTTAGGGTTGAAAAATTGTGGTGTTGATGCCAAGGCTCCTCTTTCACCTCTCATCTTTTCCCTCCTCTCTATTTTTCCCTTCCCCCCATCTCATTTTTCCCTATTACCCCTACCCTAAAATATTACCAAACTCCATTCCCTATCCCCTCCTCTTATTTGTCAACATAACACCCCAAAACCCTTTCTTATTAAAACCCCAAAACCCTACCTTATCAAATCCCCAAACCTCCCTACGTATCCCTAAACAAAACTTCTCCCCATAACCCCTATTCCCATCATATTATTCCCCTTCTAATACTCCCTTTTTTTCATTGTTCCCCTTGGTGGCAGATATCACAACGACACCTAGTTTCACACCATCATCAAAGGGTAGCCCAAGTACAGTACACACAACAGTCATGGCATCTGAGCATTCATCAGAGTATGATATGGAGACACAAAGTGATTCATCCTCGGAAGAACAGGCTCCCAGGAGACATCACAAGAGTGGCAAACATGTTAGGGATGAGCCAACCACCCTCACTGAATTGCAGGTCTGCCCTCTTGCCATGTCATGCTTCCAGCATCTATCATGTTTTGAATTTTGTCAAAGAGTGGTTAATGTTTGAGTTCATCATGAGTTGGCCCATATTTTTGTGCTTCACTTACACAGAGGTCACTCTATCTTGGCCGGGGTCACCTTCACACTTACACCTAAAACTGTCTCATTAGCAACCGGCATACCGAATGTTGGAGAACCATGGCACAAGAAACAAAAGATTGATCGGCAACATTATGAGCCTTACATTAAGGCCAATTGATTGAGGCATCTCACAAGAGTCTTTCCATTCAGATATTTGAGAGATGAATATGCTCCACTCATGAGGTTGATCATGAAGTATTTCAGCTGTGAGGGGAGGTTCTCTCGTCTATATTCCTATCACATCAGGTTGCTCATGCACTTTACCAGGGTACGGATGATGAACATCCCATTTTTCATTTGCAGGAACATAAAGAGGATGAACACCTTCATGCAGCACAAGACCCCTCAGCAGCAACTTAACAGTGTTTATCACTTTGCTCTTATTAATATTTTGGTGGATCATCAGTTGGGATTGTAGGGCATTACCTGGGATGACTTCATCTCCCATGACCTCTTCAGCACTTCACATGTACTATCAAAGGTTGAACATGAGATAGGTGGTCCTTCTCATCAGTACGAGTGCCATGAGGCCACTACTATGCTAGTATTCATCACCTATCAGAGAGGCAGTAGGCATTTGTTTGCAGCAGCAAAGCGAGTGTTATCTCCACCTGGGGTGGAAGGGGCCTCGCTTCTGACATCAACACTACAGGTACAGGACAGAGATAAGGAGCCAATGCAGGATGAGGGGCCTTCAGGTGAGCCATTAGGTGAACGAGAGACCGAATTCGTTCTCCTTCGTGATGATGGTACAGATACAAAACCGACAAGTGCACAACTTAGAGAGATCATCCAGGAGCAGCAATCAGAGATCGAAGCCTTATCCCTTGACTTGGAGAGGGCTAAGTGGAACATGAAATATCTATAGTAGAGGAACAAATAGTTGGAGGATCAGCAAGCGATCATGGAGCTACAAAACATTCGTGAGCATCGCCAAGCTGCACAAAGGAGGAGTTGAGCTCATGTCATTGTAGCAAGAGATTAGTGAGGATCGGGAGGCCAACCTCGAGAGAGTTAACATGCACTTGGAGAGGTTGCTGGACAAGGGTGACAAGGACCATGCATTGCTGAGACACATGTCTTTCCACTATATGGCACCAAACAAAGTGTGCAAGGCCCGAATCAAGAATTCGAAGGCGAAATTGAGGAAGTCAATCAAGAAGAAAAAGAGGCAAAGGGAGCTCGATCGACTTCAGATATTGGCTGAAGCCTCTTTGGTCCAGCATAATAGTTGATAAGGAAGCTCCATCCCAAATTTCAAGAAATTTGGGGCAATTTTCGTCACATGAAAAATTTTTGGTCACAACATAGGTTTTTTCTCCCTATGCGTCGCACCACTGGGGCGGCGCTTAGGATTGGGAGCTTTAAATCATAGATGGTTTGCATTTTTGGATTCGGCATGAAAAATCATGACTGCTAGTGCTTCGAAAAGAAGTTTCGGCAAGTTTTGAGCCCCCAGGAGGTCGAAAACACTCAAAACATGACCTCTCTGCCCCTATTTTGACACACAGGAAGCAATCTTGGGAGAATGAAGTTTTGGAGGGGAAAATGAGCACCAAAGTCAGAAATTCCACTTGGGTTGGAAAGTAGATAGGCCAAGATTTACAACAAGCACACTTGGGAACATTTTGGACTCCTACAGGTGCCTCAAAACAGCCTCTAAAGTGGCGCGGCACAGATAGAATTGGGCGCGGTGCATATAGAGAAAAAGGCCAAAATCGCACCCGTTTCGCGAAATTTCGATTCGTGACTTTCTCTCAGTGGGCCCACTCATTGACACTATATTTTTCTTGGAAACTAAGGTAATGTTTAAAAATAATTTTCACTAAAGGTGGGCTCTTATCCAAGTGGCAAAGGAAGGCGAGCAGTCACCCAAAGCCATTTGTCATTTTTGTAACGTTGCACCTGTAACTAATGGTTGGCTGTCCACTTCCACTTTGTAATGATTTGAAAAACTCCCCAAATCTTGGTCGTTCTATTTCCTCATGGCATAGTCTATTTATTGTATGCAAACCATTTGCAAAGGGTTGGTTGGCTTGTAATTTTTGGGAGACTGTGGGAGAGAAACTCAGTTCTTCATTGTATATTTTGACAAAGGATTAATGAAAGGCAGCAACTCTATTTCATGAGATTCATGTGGTTGTGAGTGTAGAAAATGTGTCTCTTATGTTTCATATGTATTTCGTAATGTTTCCCAATTCATTTCATATTCATTTCCAGTGAAATTTTCTAAGTTAGATAAGGTAGAATTCATATTTATTGCTCTACCTGTGGAAAAATTTCATGTTCAGTGTTCTTCTTCTGTTGAAAAGGATTCATGTACTTATGCCCTTTTCACCCTCCTAAGAAATTCCTCCATTCCACGTTATTTCAAACTAAATTGCTAGACTTTCCGCCTGTCTTGCCTCATGAAGTAATCTGTGCCTTTGTATTAAATTCTTTGCTCATTGTTGTCCATTGGTCCCATACCATCCCACAAACTCAGTCATTCATAAAAAATTTCTTCTTGTATTTGTATTTACTTACTAGCCTAAGATATATATTTCACTGTTTAGTCATCTTAGACCATTCCATTTAATTATTCGCTGAGCGTGACTCAGAGAGAGCCCTCTCCTGTTCTGGTAGGGCTAGCTACTAGACTGAGCGTGGTTTGTGGTTACCTTGAATTTTGCCTTCCTTCAGCCTAAGGCAGATTTAGGTGCTAACAGTGGGTATGATTCCAACTAGGGTATAGTATTCATAGAACAATATAGGGGGAGATACTCAACTTATCAAAATAATTAAGGATTGCACACACCCTATGGGAGACAATATGGGAGATTCCCAACCTACTAAAAGAGTAAGGATCACACACATCTATTGTCCAGAGTTCCATCAACACCCAGAGCCCTCAATGCTCCATTACCTCCTTGGGGAGATCAATGAAGGGGGGAGATTTGGATCAATGTCTTCACTCAACGATGCCCCTTACTAGGAGGGGTAACATCTGCCAGTACAAGCTTCTCTTTAAAGAACAAGAACTTCCATTTTGGAAAAGCCTTGGTGAGAGTATATGCAATATACTCATCTATTGGTATGCGATGGATTCTAACAATTCCACACCATGTCTCTAATGTAATGATATAGAATCTCAATTTTCTTGGACTTGTCATGAAATAAATGATTTTTTCCTAAGTGTATCCCACTCATTTTATCACAGTATAGCACTATAGTTCCTAGTACCTACTCAAATAGCTCTCCAAAGAGCTTCGTAAACCAAACTAATTTGCAACAAGCCATGCTAGAATAAATTTACTCTTACTCGGTGGTACTCAATGCTACAAGCTTCTACTTCCTACTCATCCAAGATATAATTGGAGATCCAATACTAAAAAGACATCCAAACGTACTCTTCCTATCGACAACACTTCTAGCCTAGTCAACAATGGTATATCCATGAAGTCAAATATCTTGACTAGAATGTCTCAAAAAAAGGGTGATTATCCCATGCAAATATCTAAACATTTGTTTGGAAACAATCCATTGTGCATGGAAAGGCTAGGTCATCAATTGACTCAATGTGTTCACTGCATAGCATATATCTCGATTAGTGTTCACTAAGAACATATGATCTCCAATCAATTTTTTGTACTCGGATGGATTTTCTCAATTGGGTACTGCAACTTCTCCACATAACTTCTTAAAAATCATTTCCATAAGTCTAGCCAAGGGCTTGCATTTTGTCATTTCAAGTCTCTCCAACAACTTCACAACATGTTTTCCTTGTGAGAGGAAAATCCCACTGGTCCTTCACCACACCTCAAGGTATAGAAAGTAGTGCATGGGTCCAGGGTATTTCATCTCAAATTTAGAGGCTAATTCCCTCTTACAGTCAATCATCAGGGGCAAACTACCTATAAGTAGAGGTTGGGATCAATATTACTTCTTATGCATCCCGTCTTTACAAGGCAATTGTTTATGTGGGCTTACCATGATCTAGGGGTTTGCTTCAAACCATATAGTGCTTTCATTAATATGAAAACATGTGCCATTAGATCCTCGACTTCAAATCCCTATGGATCCTCAATGTACACTTCTTCCTGTAACATGCCATGGAGGAATGATTTCTTCACGTCCCTCTGATCAAGGGTCCATCCTTGAATTGTAGGAAGAGAAACTATCAAATGAATGGTTGTATCGAGATACCAGTTCAAATTTATTGTCATAATCTTCTCCCTCTTTCTCGAAAAATCCTTGAGCTACGAACCTTCCTTGTATTTTTCAATGCTACAACCAACTCCATGTTTGATATTGAATAGCCACTTTGAAGTCACCAAAAAATTTCCCTTTAGTCTTGGAAAAACATCCCATACGTCATTTTGAATAATTGATTCATATATTTCAGACATAACATCCTTCCAAACTTGTTCCTTCACAACTTCTTCAAATGTGAGAGGTTCAACTTGAATCATAGGTCTCATGGTTGTAGCATATCCTTGCTACCTACAGGGCTTCTTTCTTTCTCTAAATGATCTTTGAATGAGAACACTTCTCTCGGTATCATGTAATGTGTCATGAAGACAAGCTACCCTCTTCCTAGAATGGGGATCACATGGAGGAGGATCTAAGGGATGCATGGGCTACATCAGATCATCAATAATGTCTCTCTCAGATTTAGCCATGGAAGAACCATCTAAAATATACATATCATCATTCTTCTTCTCTGGATGAGGAGGCGAATGAAGATCCCTTGCTTTTGCAAAGGAAGCATCATCATTGAGCATTACATCCCTCCTAATTTCAACTTTCATTTGACCAGGAATATATATTCTAAATGCGTTAGAATTTTGACAATATCCAAAAAACTTACCTTTTCTTCCCATGGCTTCCATATTGTTTCTTTTTTTCTTCAGCACATGGAAATATACAAGGCATCTAAATATGCGGAGATGGCAAACATCGAGCTTGACACCTATGAATACTTCTCTGGGGTGCTTGGTTTTCGATGCTTGATGAGGCCCCCTATTTTGAACACATATGACAACATTCATTGCTTCTCCCCAAAGGAACTTTAGAAACTTTTCATTATGGAGCATGGAATGCACATCTTCTATGATAGACATGTTATTTATTTTGTCTACTCGATTTCGTTTTGGATTATAGGGCACAATTTTCTCTTTGTTCCTACCTTCCTTATTACAAAAATCGACGAATTCATTCAAAATGTACTCTCCACCATTATTGAACCTGAATATATTGATTTTATTGCCTCTTTGATTTTAAACCAAATACTTGAACTCAATGAACATTTTGAAGGTTTTATCTATGTGATTCAAGTAATATATCCATGTATTTCTTGAGAATTCAACAATGAAAGTTATGTAATATAGATGGCCACCAATCGAATGTAGAAGCATTAAAAAACATATGCCAGAATGAATGAAATGGAGGATGTTATTTGTATTGTTCTCACTAGATGGGAATGGTCCCATTGTATTCTTTCCACTCAGACAACCTGGACATACTCCATCATGTTGGGATTTAACATAGGGAATACCAGAGACCAACTTCTTCAATTTCAGGAGATCATCATAATGTAAATGGGTCAATCTTCACTGCCATAGATTTCTTAGATTACTAGTGTCGTGAACCAATGCTAGAAGAGGTCTACCAGTGATTCTATAGAGTCCTTCAAATCTTGATCCCAATGTAAATACATTTATCATAGGCGATCCAATAGGCTAAGTGAGAAAATTTCCCTTGATGAAGGCAACCCTCATCACTTTGTCTTCCAAAGTAGATATTGATACCAAATGCTTCTTCAATCCTAGAATATACATCACATCATGGAAAAAAATAGATTCCCCGAAATCCAAATGAAATTTGATGAACCCTAAGCCTTTAATGCGATGAGTGGAGTTGTCTCCAAGAATAATTTTCAAATTTGACTCCCTCTCTACCAAATTAGAGAGAAATACCTTATACCAAGAGAAATGATTTGTGACCCCACTATAAAACAACCAACTATCACACAAATCGGGAGGCAAAGAACTAGTGAGAGAAGAAATAAGAATATATTCATATTCATTACCAACATTACCTTCATACCTGGTATATCTAGACTTCTTTTGATGATGGTCATCTTCTCCTTGATCACTTAGAGAATCTCTTCTTCTTCTTTCATATCTTCCATTGTGATCATTCCTTCAGTCATCTCTTCTTCTTTGATCATCAAACTTGTTGTTGTTGCTTCTTGTGTTGTAGCCTGGACCATTATTATTCTTAGGGTAATCTCAAAATTATTGGCCTTTCTTATGACAATTGTAGCATTCAATGTGAAATGATTCCTTGACTCTTCCAATCCTTCTATTCGAATTTTGAGAAGGATAATTTCTTGAACTTGATGGCCTCAGTTTCATTTCTTCTCCTTATTTTGAGTGAAAAGATTAGCGGGATCTCCCTCTTCACGCTTTTCTATCATTCCTCTTGATATCAACCTTGATTGATTCTTCTTGACTAAGGTTTCCTACAAATTTGTCATGAAATGACAGGAAGGTATTCTTACTTCTTATAGTAGTAACAAAGGTTTCCCAAATAGGAGGGATACATCTAAGGGTCACAATCACCAATTCCATATCAGGAAAAGTTTCCCCAACTCTTTGCAATTGATGTCTAAAACGATATATTCTCATAATGTAGGATTGCACAGATTGTCATTTGTTCATCTACATATCTTTGAGTTGATGTTTCAAGGAGATGATTCCATTCAAATTGTTTGCTTCATACATGCCAGCGATCTTATCATACGTGTCCTTAGACTTTATCAAATTTCCAACATATGCAGGTAGACTTTCTTGTAAACCATCAATTATAATTTTCTTTCCCTTTAACTAACCTTTATTGTACTTTTTCTTGGTAGTAGTGAAATCATTCTCTAGAGCCTCAGGTAGTTTTCCTTTACTTTGTTCCAAAAAATCATTATTATTAACTATGATTTCCAACCTGACTTTTCATGTAGGAAACTTAGACGAGTCACCCAATTTCTGATGTTCCTTGAATAAAGAGGAAGACATATTGACTTAGTAAGATAGGCTCAAAATTTCCAAAGATGATTGCTTCAATTCTTGTCACCTTTTTAGCTTGTTATTCACCTTAGCTTTGTTTCCATGTTAAATTCCACACTTATAAATGTTGTTTCAATTACTTTTATCCCAATTCCATTATTTAATTAGAAATATTTTCAATAATAATTAATATTTCCAGTCATCAATAGTAATTGAAGATAGAACAACAAATGCAATGACAAACGAGATAATCAACACATCAACAATAGACACTATATTGGTAAAATACCAAGGAAAAACCCCATAAGGGGGAAATCCCTTTGAAAAATATTCTTTTATTAGAGTGTCATAAAATGTCCAACAAAGAGTACAGTGAGACCAATACAAAATCATCTATCAATATTAACCCAACAATAATCTGAAATATGTTCCCTGTATCAATATAGATTAGAGACTGCTATTCTTGTCTCCAGTTAGTTGTGGCCAAATGTCCAGTTTCAGTCCTAGATTCCAACCACATGGAGGAAGAAGGATGTGCACAGTTGAGACCATCCAACTGCACTATTGAGCCTTCTAGCTTGTAGTTGTAGCCAAAAAATGCTTTTTTGTATTCTGTGGTCGGAATCCAAAACCCTAAAACACATGTGATCTTTGGACCCTGTAATTTCAGACTTGTACAAACCACTTTACTTGACCCAACCTCAAACCTGTATGAATCAATCAATAATGAAGAGAAGAAGAATACTCTTGATGATTGCCAAATGAGCTTGAGGTCACTTGTATTTATAAGATTCCAAGGGTTACCATTTTCTTGTTAGGGCTGACCTAATCAAATGTTATGTTGCGGGCTTCAATCCAAAAGTACACTTTCACTTGTTCAAATTGAGTGCTTCAATAGTCCAAATTAGTTTTTCAAAGAGAGGAATGTACTCCCATGGTTGAAATTTGGTAGATAGCTTCCAAATTAACACTTTGAGTGTTTTTTTCCTATGGGTATGTGTTCTGCAAATGTCCTATCTGAAATCATTTTCGATATCTAATGTCATATTCTTGTAATCTAGTGCTTCATTCCACTATAATTTTTTGTATTCTAAGTGAATTCAACTAGGTAGACCTTTTCTAAGGTATATCTCTACAAAAGTTTTGGAAAAGGTAGAATGACCTTTCTCTCTTATTTTAAAGTCTATTTTTTTGAAATTCCTTAGGGTGTTTCCAATTTCCTTTGGGACCTTGTTGTACCAGAAGGGTAGAGGGAGATTTGGTAGTCTCACCCATACTGGCATAGTTGAGACCATGATATTTGTGGCATAAAAACATAGGAATTATGGGGTGTTGAAGTGTCCAACACTTCCCCAAAACCAAGGCCCATCATTCAAAATTTTCTCCATAATTTTTTATGTATCAAATTGGGAAATAAATAAACCATAGGAGCATAAATAGATGTCACAATTGGTGGTCCAAGATGTGAATACCCACTGATGTAAAGCATCATATCTATGCCAAAACCCATTGAGCCTAGATAGGATAGCCTTCAATTGGAGAGTATTAAAAGGAAAGTTTAACTCTGGGGTATTTACCTCCATCTATTATGCTTAATTCAATTTAACTGCAATGTAGCGTTCTAGGTTGTATTAGAGATGATCAATTCGGTTGTAATTCTTCCCCTGCACTTCATCGTTGAAAGAGGAAATTCCACTAGGTTTCTAGAGCCCAAAGCTTAACCAACCAGTCTCATATTTAGAATAATAGTAGAATTCCTTGAGATGTGGTAGTAATTCATCAGGGTGGAATCTTGTAATTTCTTCCCTTTGAATAAAATGCATTAAGAATTCACTGATTCCAAAAATATTGTCAATGTGCTATTTTAGATTGTCCACCAATTCTTTTGAAAAGAACAAAGTTGGGAGAGTGGGGGGATTGTGTTAAGAGAAGAAACCACATTTGTGGATATCCATCATCATTTCTATGGTCCCCAAAATCAACAAAGTAGGGAAAGTGCAACAAATCATAACAGAAGGAAAATAAGATACTAAGTCTAGCCTAGTTGGGCATACCTATTGTAAGCACCCCAATTTTGTCAGACTCCTTCTATAGAAAAGGTATTTGGAGCTCATGATATACATGTTTTCCAAGGTTTAAGTCCCATAATGAGACCATTCATAGGAAAGTTCCAAGGGTTTGATCTTGCACTCATCAACAAAGGCTGAAGATATTCTACTGCAAGGGTTTAATCATTCCATAAAAATCTAAGCCAGAGCAACCAACATCCATTGTTGTGGTATGATATTATCTCATCTTCTATGTTGGTTGGCTCCAATCCCCTTTATGTCACAATCTCATAAACAATGACCACACCTATCATAAGTTTGCAAGAAAAAAAAAAAAAAAAACAAAACAAAAACAAAAAAAACAAAAACAAAACAAAACAAAAAAAACAAAAAAAAAACAAAACAAAACAAAAAACAAAACAAAACAAAACAAAAAACCCTTGCAATAGCCGTGAACCCCATTATGCTCTCAACTCCCACCAATAGTTTTTAAGCTTAATACGAGTGATTTGATCACATAATGTTGATATTATCAATAAGAAGCATGTAGTTAAAGGAATGGTTTTTCCTAGTTATTTTAATAATACTATGAAAATATTGATATATGAAAGAAAGTTTGTCATTAATACCTCATGGATTATGACAAAGGAAAGAAGCCTTCAATGTGTAAATATTACTAGAATCCTTGCAAAGAACCCATGAATTACTATGATATAACCTGTTCATGACACTCATATTATGAATCGTTATGTTACCTATGATTGGTGCATTGATTTCATGCATGCTTGTATGGAATAATCAATTCCACGATTGAATGTCATGAAAGGAAATAAATTTTAATGCTCTTAAGGAATTTTTGAGTAGTGAAATGAGTGGCATGAATCCCTTACCTTGAAAAATATAGTGGAAATGAATTACTCATGAATTTAAAGATATGTATCTTGGTGGAGAATGTGCTTATGCAACACTCATCTTGTAGGTTTTAACCCTGTACAGAAATTACCTGCATACGAATTCTTAAACAAAGAAAATAAACAATGCGAGAGCATAACCCATAAAACACATATGCACAGAGATTTTTCCCTGGATCCCAAAACCGGGACTACCAGCTTGATTTTTCATTATGTTCCTTTCAATGTTACAATACATATTTATACATGCCGAAGCATCCAATACCATGGACCGAAAAACCATCGCGTCCAATACCATGTGCGAAAATCATGCACAAAACCATAGGTAGGTTCGCCCAACCTAATATAGGGTCCAAAAAAAATTTTCCCGGGGCGCTGCCCCGGACCCCGTAGAGGGGGGCTACCCGCCCCCCTCAAACCCCCCGGACAGGGGGGGCTGCTGCCCCCCCTGTGACCCCCCCGCTGCGCAATCGGCGCAACGAAGGGGGGCTACCGCCCCCCTCTAACCCCCCGTTAGTTAGTCGTGGAAAGAATATAACACAACCCAACACATCTTTGACATGTTTGGTTCCTAGCATAAATGATTTATTGAAATGCTTATAATGATTGTGATGCAAATATATAATGCATTAATAGTTTCAATTAAACCTATCTTAAATTAGGTGAAAGTGATATAATTATTATGTTCGTAATAATTTTAAGAACAATTCAAATGGTGTTGTAAAATTTGTAATGAAAAGAATTTATGTATGAATACTTAGCACTATTTGGCTTATTGAATGTTCATATTACATGTATAATTCTAGAATGGGGCGTGAGATAGAATCCACTATTGAATATAAAAATATTTCCACTTGCAAAGAAGCCCAACTTCATAATTTAAAGTCTCATGTCTGTGAGATATGGAACCTAAATGAAACAAATTTGGGTAATTGAAATTTTTGAGCATCTCTCATCGGAATCAAATGCTTTAATACAGGTGAAATGAGGAACTAAACAGAATAGGAACAAGGACATTGTGGTGACATTTCACCCTTGTGACAAACATTGATTATCTCATGGGAGAAAGCCATAAAGGGTACCTTGACTATATGAATCCATGAGAAATTTAATGTAATTTATGTTAAATAATGCATGAAGGGAACTTGGATGTAAGACTTTAACAATCTCTTCGATAATGCCAAACACGAAATCCCTTGGACATGTATATTACCTAAGGAAGGGGTTTCCTTAGACTTGAAATGGTTCGTAACCGATGGGAGAAGGAACATGTCACATGTTGATTGTGATGTGAGTCTAATATAGCCTATCCAATTCAAACAATAAGTTGAACTTGGTATTTGTGGAGGAAAATAAGGAAAAGAATAACCATATAGAGAAGTATCAAATTGAAACCTTACATACTAGAAATTAGTCTTATTTTGTGAAAAAATCCAAGTTTCCTATAGAAGGATTAATGGCTAAGAAGGAAAATGAATTGTAATGCACACTTGATGTTGATATTTTGGTGTTGATCCTAAATGGAACACTGATAAAAGTAAGTAGGATTATATGGAAGAGAAGAGAGGCTTTTTGTGCCTAAGGTTATAAGCAATTGCATAATGGTTTTCACATTAAAAACTTATGATTTCATTATGCAATATTCAAATTTGGTAACATATTCTATTGTAAGAAACTTTGGTCTTGTGCAAGGAAACTATATAAGTTCCTAATATAGCTAAACTAAATATAAAATACATAGTGATAAAAGGGGAACAATTGAAGAGAACAAATTTTTTGATGTAGCTAAGGATAAAAAGAAGACTGTTGTTGTAGTGAATGAAAACACCTTGGCTATTGTTGTTACAAACAAAGAAGGTCCAAGATCGGTGAGGAGATCAAAGGATAGTGTTTCTTTAAGGGGGGAGAAGATTATGACACCCCCTTTTCATCTCCCCAAAATTTATGATGTAATTAAATACTTGTGTCTTTTGGTTACCAACAATTATATTATGTAATAATTTTTTTATCTAATGTAATGTTCTATTTTTTTAGTAGAAATTCTAAAGATGAAGGAAAGTAGTAGCGAGTAGATCATGATGCCTTGGGGATGGAAAAAAACTTGACCAGGGAGGAAAATATGCAAGAGGGCTTGGGATAAACCTATTCATGCTTGAATAAATATTATTTTCCCTTGATGTGATGGGTTTCTATTCCCAATAAACTTCTAGTAAAAGATTGAGAAGATAAAGGGTCAAGGTGTGTAGAAGGAGAAACCGTGTAGGGGGTTCTTGGTTCTTATTTTACCCTTATCATTTATCTCGTACTTTCTTAGTTAGAAGTTAAATTTTGGAAGATAAATGGTGGAAAAAACTCAAAGATAGTTATACCTTGTAACTAGTTAAGAGCTATGAGTGACATCCTATGTCACGAATACTGAGTTTTTTTTGTCTGTGGAGAGTGGCCTTCACTTTTTGCATTAAATATGGTTTGAAAACTATGTGATAAATACCTAAGTTTAGTTTTCCCTCAAGGAATTAAGATCTTTCAAGAGGGTGTTCAATTGTGACAAAAATTGTAATAACTTAGCCTAAGGTGGCATGGAATGTGACTCACCCTACTTCAATTCTAGTATTTATGGTTACAGTAGATGTATGTTTATCTTTTGTTCCATTGATATTTTTTTCATTAATGATTTAGTGATCTGAATGAATGATTGTTGTTGTTATACATTTTTTGTTGGGTCCCTATAATACTAGTGATTACCCCATTACTATTGTAGTTGTACCCCTTATTAATATTGTTGTGCCCCTATTATCCCCATATTGTTATTACTGTGCCCCATAGAATCCCTCTATTGTTATTTTTGTGGCTTTATGTTATTATTGTTAGGTCGGTTGGGTTATATTGTGACTCCTTACACTCCTATATATAGAAACAAGGTTGTGTCATTTGAATCATCCAAGAATTATTCATTTATGTAATGTAAAGGAGGTTGCCCCCTCGAAGAGGCTAAATTCTAAGGCGTTGATCTATCTTTTCCATCTTTTTCTTGAGCTGGTTTCATAACATTTGGTATCAGAGGCTTTGGATTCTAGGGTTTCACTGCTCCAAACAGGTCATCGTGGCATTTTCGCTATAACATTTTTTCTACGACGTTTCAGAAGTTGCAAAAAAAACTCATTTGAGAAGAAATCGCACTGAACCTTGGGTCTGAATTGCAGAGCTGTTCGCGCTATATTTGCGGAGATATGATCTGAGGAGGTTGGTCTTTTTGCAGACTCCTAAATTACATTCCAAACAGGTGACCTGGAGAAAAGCGTCAGAACTTTCTCTCTAGGGATCAGATTGAAATTTTGTAAGAAGTTACAGAAAGAGGACGGACTGTGGTTTCTTGTATGAATTTTTCAGATCCAAAGGTTGAAATAGTGACTCGTGGCATGTCGTACAAGTTCGCTCTACTGAACTAGTCTATAATCAAGTCACTGTGGGAGATTTCGCATAACTCTTCCTTCGAGAATCCAATTTGGGTCAAACTTGTGGCATTGGAAAGAAGACACAAAGGGCTAATACAGGTCACAAATTCAAATCTAGATGATTGAAAAGTACAGAGATACATAAGAGGCAATATCGAGCTCCTACAAAGTGAAAAAAGGTGTGTAGATTTTCCTTAATCTTGGTTTGAAAATTTATTTTGAAGGAATTCAAAGGGCATAGTAGAGCATTATTATCGGTAAATGATGCCCCAAGGAAAGAAAATGAAAGCACCTAGTAAGGAACCTGAAGGCACTAGCATGACTCATGAAGAAGAGGAAGAAATGCAACATGATATATCAAAATTACAAGACCAAGTGCAACCACTGTCCCTTGCACAAAAAGGAACAGAATCTAAGATGGATGGTTTAAAGAAAGGCGTAGAAGCTAAGATGGATTGTTTAAAGAAAGGTGTAGAAGCTAAGATGAATGACGTGGAAGCTAAGATGGATGATTTGAAGATAGATTTGAAGATAGACATGGAAGAATTGAAGATAAATATGAATAAGTTGCTACAAGAAAGGGTCACTAATGGTGAAAGGGTAGTAAAGGAAACTCATGATGAGAACAAAAGAAATGTTAATCATGATTCCATAGACTCTAATGTTGGATCAAAGACCCACCATATTCCAAAAATCAATATGAGGAAGTTTGATGGCAAGGATCCCGCAACATGGATATTACAGATGGAGTAATTTTTCAATCTCAATAATGTGCAAAACACACAAAAGGTACGTATTGCAACTTTATATTTGGAACCAAATCAGTTTGTATGGTATCAATGGCTTTGCTCTTGTAAACAGTTTATCACTTGGGCAATTTTTACAGAATAATTGATAGCACATTATGAGGATACAAAAAGCAACACTTTTTTTAGCCAATTGATAAGTCTCAAACAAAAGGGTTCAATAATGGAGCACATTGAGGAGTTCCAAAAATTGAACATAAGGGTAAAAGATATTCCAGAGGAGCATAGGATTGATGTGTTCATAGGGTCTTTAAAGGATAATATCCAACATGATGTTCGCCTTTGGGAACCTGATTCATTAGAGAAGGCATTCAGGTTAGCAAGAAAAATGGAAAGCAAAATTATGGCAACTGGGAAGCATACCACTCACAACTATAAAGACGGAAGTGTTGTTGCGCTAGTCTTCCACAACCTATAAGGTTGACACCACAACAATTGGAAGAAAAAAGAGCGAAAGGGCTTTGTTATAGTTGTGATAGCAAATACACTAAAGGTCATAAGTGTGCTGAGAAGAAATTATTCTTCATAGATTTTGAAGAGGAAGAAGAAAAGGAGCAAGAAAGGTCAAAAGAAGAGGATATACTCCAGGAACAAAGCCTAGATAAAGAAGAAATGAATCCGACCATATCTTGTAATGCATTGGCGGGAATTACCACTCCTCAAACCATCAAGATAGAAAGACAAATCAAGAAGAAAAAGGTAATAGTGTTGATTGATTCAGGAAGTACCCACAATTTTATTCATTGTAAGGTAGCAAGAGAATTGAATTGCTTCTTATATCCAGCACCAGAGTGTCAAGTGATGGTTGCAAATGGAGGAACAATAAATTGCTCGGGAATGTGCCATAATATCAAGCTATCCATGGGAGAATATGTATTGACTAGCCCAATGCTTTCCATTCCAATGGGAGGTGCTGATGTTGTACTAGGAGTCCAATGGCTACAATCCTTGGGTACAATAGCTTTTAATTTTCAAGAACTTTTCATGAAATTTTATGTGGAAGGAAAGGAAGTTGAATTAAGGGGTATTGCAGGGAAACCGGGAAAGATAATCAGCTCTAACAGTATGAAAAAGCTTCTAAAAAAGAACAAAGAGGTGTAATTGCAGAATTATGTTCACTAGATGTGTCCACAGTGGAATCATATATTTCTCCAAATCTCCAAAAAGTCTTGGACAATCATTCCAAGGTACTTGAGACTCCCAAACTGTAGAAATTGTGGATAATCCGGATCATGACACTACAAAAAACTTCCACGGAAGCTTAAAATCTAACATTCCAAGGTATTTGAGACTCCCAAAGGTCTCCCACCTATTCGTGATCATGATCATGCTACTCATCTGATTCCAGGAAGTGTTCCTCCAAACATCAAGCCGTACAGATATCCCTAAGCCCAAAAGAGTGAAATTGAACGTATGGTTGCAGAAATGCTAGAGGCTGGTATAATTCAACCAAGTCAAAGTTCTTTCTCTGCTCCAGTCGTATTGGTGTACAAGAAGGATAGATCATGGTGCATGTGTCAAGATTATAGGGAGCTCAACAAGCTCACTATTAAAGATAAGTTTCCCATTCCTGTCATTGATGAATTAATGGATGAATTGCATGGATCAATTTACTTCACCAAGTTGGATCTTCGTTCAGGATATCATCAAATCAAAATGAAGATTGAAGACATTCCAAAAATAGAATTTAGAACTCATGAGGGTCATTATGAATTTTTGGTCATGCCTTTTGGCCTTACCAATGCACCTTCAACATTTCAAGGGTTGATGAATTCAATTTTCAAACAATTCCTTAGAAAATTTGTGTTAGTATTTTTTGATGATATACTAATCTACAACAAGTCTTGGAAGGATCATGTTGAACATGTTGACAAGGTGCTACAACTATTGGAGGTGAAACAATTATATGAAAAAAGATCCAAATGTTTCCTTGGAGTACAAGAGGTGGAATATCCAGGTCATATTGTATCTCATGAAGGAGTTAAGGTAGACCCTAGCAAAATTAAAGCCATTAAGGAATGGAAAATTCCCACATCCATAAATCATCTCCGAGGATTTCTCAGGTTGACAGGGTATTATCACAAGTTTGTTAAGAATTATGGTAGAATAGCAGCACCTCTAACAACATTATTGAAGAAAGATGCATTTTCATGGACTCTAGAAGCAACAAAGGCTTTTGAACATCTTAAAGAGGCAATGTGCCAAGCACCGGTCTTAGCTACACCAGACTTCACAAAAACCTTTATCGTGGAATGTGATGCTTCAGGAAATGGAATTGGTGCTATTTTAATGCAAGATGAAAGACCCATTTCCTTCGAAAGTCGTCCAATCAAGGGAAAGTTTTTACACAAAGCTATTTATGAGAAGGAAATGTTGGCATTACTCCATGCACTTAAGAAATGGTGACCCTACCTAATGGGAAGACACTTCAAGGTAAAAACGGATCATGATAGCCTTAAATACTTTTTAGAACAAAGATTATTCTCTGAAGAGCAACAAAAGTGGGTCACAAAGATGTTGGGTTATGACTTTGAAATCATCTACAAAAAAGGGAAGCAAAATGTGGTGGCAGATGCACTCTCAAGAAAGGATGAGGATGTGGAAGCATTGTTGTGCGCCATTTCTATTATCCAACCAAATTGGATAAACGAAGCAAGGGAGGAATGGAAGAATGATGAAGAAGTGTGGGCACTTATTCGAAAGTTACAACAAGATTCCAGTATGTATGATACATTTAGCTGGCAAAATGATTCGTTATGGTACAAAGATCGCTTATACCTCTGTAAGAATTCCCAGCTAAAACAAAAGATTCTTATGGAATTTCACACTTCTCCCTTAGGAGGCCACTCAGGATATAAAAACTTACCACAGGGTTAAGAAGGAATTTTTTTGGGATGGCCTTAAATCAAATATTCAAAAGTTTGTGGCGGAATGTTTGGTTTTCCAACAAAATAAAGTTGAAACAATTAAGACACTAGGTCTATTACAATATTTATCCATTCGAAGCCAACGTTGGGAGGAGGCTTCAATGGATTTTATCACAGGTTTACCCAAGTCTGAGGGAAAGAGTGTTATCATGGTGGTAGTTGACAGACTTACCAAGTATGCACACTTTTGTGCATTATCACATCCATTTAAAGCCAGTACAGTTTCTACTGCATTTATGGAAACAATTCAAAAGCTACATGGAAACCCAAAGATTATTGTAAGTGACAGAGATCCCATTTTCACTGGAAATTTTTGGACAGAATTATTTTCTTGTCTTGGTACTCAGTTAGCTCATAGATCATCTTATCATCCTCAATCTGATGGGCAAACTGAGATAGTAAAGAAATGTTTGGAAGGATATCTTCGTTGCTTTGTATTTGATAAACAGACACAATGGGTTAAATGGTTGCCTCTGGCTGAATGGTGGTATAACACTTCCTTCCATACAGCAACAAAAATTACCCCATTTATGGCACTTTATGGGTATTAGCCACCATCCATCACATCATATTTAAGAGAAAATTCTAAGGTTCAAGAAGTGGAACATCACATTGAACATCAACAACAAGTCCTCCAACTCTTAAAGGATAACCTCGTGTTGGCATAGAATAGAATGAAACAACAGGCAGATCAACAACGTAGCGAAAGAAGTTTTGATGTAGGTGATTAGGTATTCCTTCAGCTACAACCATATAAGCAAATGTCCCTCAAGCAAGCCAAGAAGGATAATAAATTATCACCAAAGTATTATGGTCCATACAAGGTGTTGCAAAAGATTGGTACTATGGCATACAAATTGGAGCTTCGTGCAGCTTCTCAATTGCACCCATTTTTCCATGTTTCATGTTTAAAGAAGGTTATAGGTAACAAGCTCCCATTTCAAACAATATTGCCAGAACTTGACGAGGAATGAAAAATTATACTGGAACCGGAAGCAGTCACTGTCACACGGAATAAGTTGACCTTGTGGACAAGATAGACCTTCCTAGAATCTAATGAAGACCTAATGACAAGCAAACCAACAAGACACTATCTTTCTCTAAATATTCGTTAATAAACAATGGCAAACAAGTATTTTTAGGGCCTACCTTAGGTCCAACACAAGCTTGTGGATGCCCTCGCTCCTTTGATCCAAATGAGCTCATTTTCTCGAATCTGTAAACACAAACAAGGCAAACAAATTAAATAGCACCTGAAAGGCCAATTGCATAAAACATATTTAACATGAAAGTCAAGGAGTCCATGAAACAAATAACATAAGATACTTGTTGAGAAACATGAGTTTTATTGTATTAATTAAAAGAAGAAGAACTTTACAACCTTTGCCTTGATGCTGTACAAGCTCCTCCTAGGGTCCAGCAAGAAGTCTCCTCTACTTTGACAAGTTTCACTCACTCCCCAATGAAACCAAAAAGGTATGTGATCTCTCCTCTTAGGCTTAACTAGGAAGTCTTGATTTCACCAGCATTTACCCTCAAAAATGTTTAGCTTCTAACCTCCCCAGCAAGTAGCCCAATGCCTGTATTTATAGTGCAATGGAGGGAGGTTACTAAGTCCTCCTTCAAAGGGATAAAGCCCTCCTTCAAAGGGATAGCTCCTGTCATCAAGGGATTAGCTCCTTCTCTTTTTGGATGCATGAACCACCTCAAAGCGAACAATTCACGTCAAAATTCCTTCTAGAAACCTCTAGAATTAACCCAAAGTGAGTTTTTTAAGATAAAACTTGTGCCTTTTGACTTTCACAGGGGTCCTCACCTACACCGTTAGGGACATAGTGGGCAGGTCCGCAGTTTTTCTACACAGAAGGTGCAGGACCGTAGGTGACAGTGAGAGAAAGTGCGGAACCAGAGTTACATTGATTTTTATTGTCTTTCTCTCATTTCCAAAGCTTGAATTGAAGAGCTGAGGTCTGAGACTTGCTTAGGAGGACAGTACAAGTGATGATAGACCCATACTGACTGCAAATAATCACGGTGACGATATTTTTGTGTAACAGATTGCCCCCTAAAGTGCGAAGTCTTTAGTAGATGAGGATTTCATTTATCATTTAGGAAGAGTGAAGTACTTCATCATTTCGAGGATCATCTTGTGGAGAGCCCGGTTGGAACCTGTAAAAACATTCAATGCAAGATATATATATGAGATCATATCATCGCTGAGGTAGGCATTCCCATACTCATATCAAAACTGACTAGAAAACTAACTACTGCTCTAATACAGGAATGATCTTGTAAAACATCACAAGTATAGACTCAGGTGGACACAGTATGGATGCAGCCATCTGTCTATGAATAGTCCATTATATAATGAATACAAAATTCCTCGCAGCCTGGATTGTGGAAACTAGATCCAGGGTCTTCATTTCTACATCCCGAAACAGTACGATTCTATCCATGCGAATGAATGTGTTGATGTTGAACATGGTAGAAACCACTTGATTACCAGTCAATGATGTAAATTGTTAACAAGTGTGAGAGAAACCACCAGTGATGCCAATGGCTCTTAAAGTACCCAGTACAATCCATGACATGTGAATAAATGCATTGATGTCGAACATGTCACGGAATCCTTTGATCGAAAGTCAATGATGTAAATTTTCATCAAAGGCGGGAAACCTGCCATTGAGGCATGTAGATCTCAAGGTACTAACGATTTCTAGATCATCTTTCTAGATAATGAGCTGATGTCGATAGAAAGCGATCTGTTGTAGGCAAGCCCACAACACGAAATCATAGATCAAGTTGAAGAAATTTAGTTGCAAGGATTGACTCAGGGATGGTCAAGATGGATGACATATATTTTGTAGATGAATGGCTTATTGGCAGTGACCTCTTGAACACATAACGACACAACAGATGGCTTGGTGACAATTGACCCAAAGTTAATACCTAGAAACCGGCTGAAGACTTTCAATGTGGTTTGATCAACTGTTAGGAAAAGGATTTCCCAACCCAGGTGAATAAAAGTGTCGTGTTCAAGAGTGGTTACAAAGTATGACAAACAGGTTTATTTTTCTCTCTTTTCCCCCACCATTTCTGGCAAGTACCTCTTTATTTTTGATAAGCTTGAGGAGGATAACATTTGCTTGATTGTAAGCTCATCCTTCAGATGAGTCCAACTTAGTTTAAATTTGAACCCTAAGAAGGAGTGGTTCGTTCCTGTTTGTAATTGAATAGGTCCTTTACTGTGAAATTTTAACGAGTCCAGTATAGGAGAAACTCGGTGTTTTTCAATTTTAGAGAGTCTAAAAAAACTTAAGAAGACTCCAGGGTTGACCTTTTTCGTAAATTTGTGTCTCCCAAGCCCGAAAAGGTATAAAATAATACTTGAGAGAACCACTTGATCTTTTACGACCAAGGAGTACTTTTAGTCATTAGTGCCCTTGACCCAAAAAAGTAAAAAAGCGATCAATGAGATGTCGTTTTATAACCAATATCGAATTTGAAACGACAAAAATCCGGCAATTTTTTCATGTTTTTATGGTCAGAAAAGAGCTGTAAGTGGACCGTCTTTTAATTCCGTTTTAACGAGTTTAAAAGAAACACTCGGTAATCTTTTCATGTTTCAGGAATCAGAAAAGATCTTAAAGATGACTCTAAATGTTTTTCCGTCGAAACTGATAGATTTCGCCTGAATAATCCTTTATTTTGTACAAAAACAAAAACATTACTCATACCTGTTTGAAATAGATAAAAATGTTGCAAAAATACCTTTTCAAAGTTAAACATAAACAAATTTGCAATTTATTTACTCAAAAAACTTATAAAAAGGGCCTTTATCAATTCATTTTTACCATTTGAGTTTTGGTGAGAAAATAGCGCTTTTGCTCAGAACACTTCCCGTGAAGATTGCGGAAAATCCAACCGTCAGAATCGAACGTCGTCTTCTCAAGGTAATCCACATCATCCTACTCTTCATTTTTAACCGTTTAATTTTTTGTTTTAGTCATTTATTTCATTTTTGGGAGGGTTTTTAGGGATAAAACCCGCGCACGGGGGCCCGTAGGTTTACCACTGCTGGCCTGCGGACCCCGACTTTTTCTCCATTGGGAAAAAGCTTGAGGTCCACACCTTCCATGTAGACAAAGTGTGGTCCCACGCACTATGTGTAACCCGGATGGTGCGGTCCCCGCCGCAAGGGTTTTTAACCCAAAAATTCTCAAAAATGGACCAAACAAAATAATTTCTAGCAATTTAATTTATCCTTATACTTGATGCAGAGGGTACATCATGCTAGATTGGCGCGAACGAGAGCATGAGGATGTGGATGCTACCACATGGAATCATCAGCCTTCACTTGATGCTTTCAGGGTGTGCTGCTTGTACAAATTCTGGGCCATTCCTGGCATGAGGGCTCAGGTGGATTTCTTACAGTGGATGGTTGACAGATGGAGCGTACAGGACCAATGCTTCTTCATTGGCGGCCACTAGCTCAAAATCAAGCTGGCGGACATATATTTCTTGATCGGCTTGCCTAAGAGAGGCGAAGACTTGGCTCTGTTTGGGGCTAGGGCAGGTGGCCAGTTTGTCGATAGCCTCAGGCTAGAGTACTGCAACAGCCAAGCTAGAGACAAAGGGATAGACATAAAGACCATATCTCGTCCTGAACTCATGGTGATTGTGTTTACTGTCACCAGCCTTTGCGGAGCTGCCGCATTACATATTGCCATCGGATCCCAGATGCGTATGGCAGTTGATTGCTTCCGAGGCACCATCTTCAACTAGTGCGATGCTGTGTTGGCCAATGTGAAAGGCCAATTGACCAGGGCCAAGAACGGACGACTAAAGACCTTTGGTTATGGGGCTTTGGTTGTGAGTTTTGGCCTGGAGAGGGTTCCTATGCATATCCCACAGCACCTTACCATTGGAGCTAGGCTTCCTCGAGAGCCCAAACTGATGCGATGGGTCGCAGTTATGGCCCGTCACCCGGACGAGAGGACAAAGGTTGCTCGATTCAAACCTGAGTATTTCCAATGGCTGGAAAACCAGGTCTTTTCTATTTAGGACTTCCCTTACGCTGGGATAGATTTTCATGGTGACCCAGACATGGCTCTTCCACTAGGAGAGCAGTGGGATGATTCAGGTAAAATCCTTTTCAACATTTTTCCTATTTTAATTTTTTTTTTATTTTTCCATCATCTCAAAACTGATAGTAAAAGTTTCAAATGCAGATGTGGGTCCACAGCGACCAGCCACTCTCCGGCCTTACGAGAGGAAACAACTAGTTGCACCCGCGCCAGCCCCACGGGATGAATCAGCAGAGGTTTTGGCTGAGTTGGAGGGTCATCTCGAGCGCTTGACAGGAGACATTCCGGAGACCACTATAGATGACATTCCTCGTCGACTTCAGCGCTATGTGATTGGAGTCCCGGGACCTTTTAGGAGGTTCCTTTGAAAGGTGGCCCGTGCAGTGGTTTCTTATAGAGATCATCACCAGTGATAGGATGATTGCCTATTGTGAGCACATACAACGTTTTTGTTTTTTGTACTTAACATTTTTGCCGATCATAAGGTGTTTTTCAACCTATGATCGAGGACGATGTATTTTTTGACACAATCCTATATATATATCATTATTACCAGCTTATCTTGTAAATCATGTTATGGAATGGTTTTAAATTTACATGTATGATTATTGCAAATGTCTATTTAACATTCGAGAAGCAATTGCATCTGCTAATGTATTTAAAGATCTTGGAATATGCTGATATTCAATGTAATCAAATTCACGTTCGAAGAGACGCAGTCTAAAAAATAATCTTAATAACACTGGATTTCTAATGGCATACACTCTATTAAGCTGTAATACAACGAGTTCAGAATCTAACCTCACTATCAAACTCCGAATCCCAAATGAAATAGATTAAGATAATAACTCAATCACTGCACTATACTCGGCAATGTTGTTCGTTGTTTGACCGAGGCTTACCCCATGCATAGATACTAACTCGTCAGAGGGCGAATAGATAACCCAGGCTGCGGAAGAGATGTTTCGTGTATTACGACAAGCACCATTAGCGAAACCAATGTATGTTTGGAGAGGCATCGACATCTGCAATATCAAGAGTAAAACCAAGATAAGCAGGAATAATGACGAAAAAACATTCTCTAAGCTAAGCACACTATTTAAAACTAAAACACACCAGCTAGAAAGAAAAACTATCCTAACTAAAAATCTCCATACCCATCCTTTAAGCATAATACCTCTTCAAGTAAAGACCATTTCTGGGTTTACCCAAAGAGTCCCCGTCAAAGTCTACCAATTCATAAGCCCCTTTGGCTAGCTTTCGCTTGACAACATAGGGACCATGCCACATAGGAATGAATTTTCCAGCACCTAATTTATCATTAGCTTGATCGTAAACTAAGACTAGATCTCCTTCCGAAAAATTTCGAGGGGTCACATTTCGATCATACTGAGCTTTCATTCGTTTTGCGTGAGTCTCGATCGCCAATGCAACATCACGTCGATTCTCATCTAATTGAGCCAAGTATAACAAACGCTTTTCCTCTTCGGAAGTGGCTGGAAGTAAGTCGATGGCCATTTGCAGTGACGGGATTTTGCATTCAATGGGTAACACAGCTTCCAAACCATAGACTAGTTGGAAAGGAGTGAACCCTGTTGATGTTTTTACTGAAGTTCGGTATGCCCAAAGCGCTGAAAATAGCTTGTTATGCCAATTCGACCGATGGATCCCAATGATTCGTCGGATCATGATAACTAAAACTTTGTTGATGGATTCAACCAGACCATTCGCTTGTGGATAATAAGGGGTTGAACTATCGTGACGTAAACCAAGCTGGCCTGTAAGTTCGGTCATCATAACGTTTCGAAAATGACGCCCATGATCAGTTTTTATCACTTGTGGGACACAAAACCTAGCAATTATATGATTGAACATGAAAATTGCAGCTGTCTTGCCGTCTGCCTCAAATGTAGGCATCGCCTCGGCCAACTTAGTAAAATAATCTACCGCAAGGATGATATACGCATGCCCCCTGGCCGAGTGAGGGTTACATGTAATAAAATCGATACCCCATTTGGAAAAAGGACCAACGACAATTATAGGGTGGAGAGGAGCAGGTGGAGCGTGCATCTTTCGATCAAAAATTTGGCAGTTGTGGCATTTTCGGACTGCCGTAATACAATCTTTAAATAAAGACGGTCAGAAGTAGCCAGCACGTAATATCTTTTGGGCTGTGGCAAACCCAGACATATGACCGCCACACGCTCCAGAGTGACAGTCATTTAGAACCCTTTCAGCTTCTTCATGAGTTAAGCAACGTCAAAAAATAGAGTCCGCCCCACGGCGATAAAGAGTGTCTCCAATACTCCTGAATCGTTGGGACTGGAATCGAATTTTTCGACGTTCTGACCTTGAAATTTCTTGCCGAAAGGATTGGGTCTGGAGATAAACGATGATATCCCCATACCACGGATCTAAAGTGTTGATTAGAAACAAGGATTCGTCTGCAATGGGCTCCTCCGCCACAGTTTCCGTGTTAGCACGCGGGAAGTCACACATTAACTCCGCAAAAACTAAAGATTTCTTAGACTTGGATTTTTCGAATTCCAAGTCGAACTCCTACAGGATAACAATCCATTTAGAGTACTTGCCCCTAGAAATTGCTTGGTCAAAATGTATATCATAGGGTTGCAATCCGAAATTACTGTAGTTTTACGTAGTAAAATGTAGTGACGAAAACGTTGGACAGCTTGAACAGCTACCAATGCCAATTTCTCCACATGTGAGTATTTTAGCTCAGTTGGATTTAAAGTTTGACTAAGGAAATATATCACATGTTCAGTTCCAGATTCATCTTCCTGAACTAAGACCATTCCAATGGTGGAATGAGAGGCGGCGAGATACAAGAAGTAAGCCTGGTTGTAGTTGGGAGGATGCAACAACGGTGCATGGGTCAACGCGTGTTTAAGTGCATCAAAAGATTTCTGAGCTATCTCATCCCAATAGAATGGAGTATTCTGCTTCAACAACCGGGTAAAACCTTTTGTAACCTCGGCGTAGTTAGGAATGAATCGTCGTAAAAAGTTTTCTTTCCCCTGCAAACTTTGGAGTTGGCGAAGAATCGAAGGAGGAGGCAATTTGATGATAGCTTCGATCTTCGAGGGATCAACGCGAACGCCGGCTTTCGAAACTACAAACCCCAGCAATCGACCCGTTTCTATACAGAAGACACATTTGTGTGAGTTCAACCAAATCCGATAATGCCTACACCTCATAAATATTGCTTGTAAATGGACAAGGTGATCAGCTCGATGTAATGAATGAGTAGGCAAGTCGTCGAGATAGGGTTGCACAATGTGCTTGATGTCATGAAACGCATAAGACATTTTCCTTTGAAAAGTTGCTCCAGCATTCTTGAGCCCAAAAGGTAATTTGCAATAAGAAAATGTCCCCCATGGACAAATGAAAGCCGTTTTTGGTTGATCAGCAGGTAGAATGTTGATTTGATTGTATCCGGAAAAACCGTCCATAAAGGAGAATATTTCGCTGTCGGCACAATCATCAATAATTTGATCGATATAGGGAGTTGGGTAATTATCCTTTGGACAGGCTCGATTAATGTCCCTATAATCGATGCATATTCTTATTGTTCCCTGCTTTTTGTTAACCGGAACAATATTCGATACCCAATCCGTTAACGGGATCGGATAAATGAAACCTGCTTTCAATAATTTTTCAACTTCGACTTTGATTGCAGCAGCTTTTCGTGGGTGAATCTGACGCAAATGTTGCCGGACGGGTTTAGCATCCAGGTAAGTCTTGATCTCATGAACAACAATCACGGGATCAATTCCTGGAATTTCCTCATAGGACCAGGCAAACACATCACGAAATTCTTGAAATAGGGCCTTATATAGTTGAATTTCGTCATCTGTACATGAGGCACCTATATGAATGTTCTCAACAATTCCGGGCTTAACCGAAATGTCAATAGGAATAGTTTGAGAGATGTTTCCCAAATTTAACTCTGAATCAGGATGTTGCATTGGATTCTGAGGTTCCTTGACATATTCAGTTGTAAAAATTGATGAGAAACCATTTTCAAAAGGATCATCCTCGGGTAAAAACGAAGATCTGTGATGGAGATCTTCCCATGGTAATTCATCTACACATAGGATTTCGCGAATTTTCTCATCAGAGTGAACAAGTTCAGAAAACGTGATTAAATCCGAGTTTGATGTGAAAAGTGATTCCTCACGGACCACATTCATGAAGTCAATTTCGGTTGAAGATGGGTCGGCAAACAGCTGCACGGCTTCATAGGCAATTTCATATGGACTCAAAGGCATAGCATTACCAAATGAGTCTATCTCAGATTCAGAAGGAATGATCCAAGGATCATCATAAAAAATGGTGTTTGATGTAATCATATGAATGGTTGCAAATGAAGATGATGTATTGATCAGAGGAAAAGGAAAAGTTCCCAGTAAACAGGCATCTTTAACTAGTCCTACTCCAACATCCTTATATGGGATAGTCGTTTTACCGACATGCTGAATACTCTCCGAAGAGGCTGGGTCGGATGAAAAGTAAGCCAGTTGGTCTATTGTTATGATCTTTCCGTTATGTGGAAACTTTATTGCTCGAACGACCAATGAAACGACCGCTGTCATAGCGTAAGACCAACTTCGATTCAAGAGAAGGTTGTAATCTAGAGGGGCATCAACCACCTCCACATCTAGACTAACGGTTTTTCCTTCAACCCCTATAGGTAAATCCTGAAGAATGCCAAAAGGATGAAACCCACGGCCATCAAAGGCCTTTAGAATCGTCGGGGATTGATTTAGCGAAGGAGAACCAAGCGATCTCCAACACTGTATCAACATAATACACGTTGAGGCTCCCTCATCAATTAAAGTCCGATGAATAGGCCTGTTTTTTACTATCACTGGAATCTGGAAAGACATTTGATGAGGCAAACGTGGTGTACTATTTTCTAGATCGAAAATTATTAGGTTCGGGTCCTGAACGTCAACAGCTCCTATAGCCGACAAAAGTAATTTACGTTGTGCTGAGCATGATTGCAGCAGTTCCAATGTCGACATTGCTGAGGGTGAAATAGCTAAATCCTCAACAATGTTATAATTCTGAGCCACTCTCGCATGTGGATTGAAAGCTGACTTTCGAAGTATACCCTTGGCGGGCGGTTTGATTACCAAGTCTGGATTAGGTTTCTCGATCTGTAGTGGATCGGAACCAGGAGCTGAGGTTGATGGATTAGAATGAGAAGATTCTGCTTCTTTACCATCAACAGGACTTTTACTACAATAATCTTGCGATCGCGTCGCAATCCTAACGTGGGACATCATCAGTATGGGTTTTTCATTGGCACTCGAGGATGAACCTATCATCTTACTGTCTTGAGCCGGAAAAAGATCCTTCAAAATAGCAGGAGTTTGGGAACCTTTGACAATCTTCACAACCTCTGCACGATGAGGGCAATCTCTTGTAAAATGTTCATCGTCACAAATGAGACAAGGATAACGAGGTTTGCGCTTTTCATCATTGGATTCCGCCTTTTCAGGTTTCTCCTTTGAACTTTCGTCCGTTTTATTCTTCTTCTTTCCTTTCTTCTTCCCACCGGATTTTTATTTGGCTGTAGATGACTCTACAACGTGAATATCAGCTGAAATCTCTGCTGAAGAATCTCCTGTTGGGGAATCAGGCAAGGTTATAATAGGAGAAGAATTCTTGGAAGATTTCTTCTTACTTTTAGTGTTAACCATGCCAATCATACCATCGGTGGCATGAGATCCCGAAGGAGCTGCAGTGATTTGATTTTGCTTGGGAAGATTGGGGATTTTCTCGTGTAACGTACCTGACTGAGTATAGACCAAGTCAAGGTACTGTGCTTGAGCAATTACTTGCTCCTCAGTAACAACTCCGGCTTTAGCAACATCTTCAGTGATCTTTGGCAACAAAAATTTTAAAACCACTCGGCCAAGATCTGATCTGGAATAAATATCTTCACTAAACGTCGTCGACGTCTCCACTCATGAATATGATCTGAAATATAAGTAGACGTCGATTGTTTTAACGAAGTTAACAATTGCGTGCCATTGTCATATTGGACTGGCAACTGAAAATGAGTTAAAAACGAGGTAGCTAGCTGACTAAAATTATAAAAAGTGCCTCGCGGTAACTCAATGTACCACTTGGCCACGAGACCAATTAGATTGCACTGGAAGAGTCTAAGACAGATTGAATCATCTGAAATGGAGTTAGACGCACACCAGAGGTGGTAAGTCATCACATGGTTCGACGGGTCCTCTCCTGATTTACCTTTGACCTTAGGAATGTCACTGGGTAACTTATTCGGCATTGGCGGCCAAAACGGAAGATAATTAATGGGATCGTTTATTAGGTGCGACAAGTCAGGCAAGTCCAAAGTTGTGATAAACGGTAACTGCTGATTAGGATCCCTAAAACTCTGGGTCATGAGACCAGCCCCAGGAGGAGGATATCCAGGATAACTAGGAATAGGAATTGCGTTTGGGATACTGTATCCTCCCGGAAAACCAGGATTAACCGGACCATACTGGGGTTGTTGAGGTTGTTGATAATGTACACAGGGTACGGTTGATACTGATAGATTGGCTACTGCACAGCAGGACCGAATTGGTACTGTCCCTGGTACGGTTGATAAGTAAATTGTGGTTGACTTCTGAAAACCGTACTTAAACCAGGTTGTCCTACAGGCATCTGAACCGAAGTTTGAATCGTAGATCTAGACGGTGGTAAAGATGTCTGAGGAGTAGATACAGGAACAATAGAAACTGGAGCTGTCGATACTCCAGAAGTAGTTGGGGTAGATTGGACAGATGTTGCGGCAGTTGTAGCAGTTGTTTGAGGCGGTGTACGAGGTGCACTAGGCCCAGAATGAGAAACTACCGAAGGTACAGAAGTTTGAATGTTAGACGGGACCGGTTGTTGCGGTGTACCAGAAACTAAGGGTTGTCCAGTTTGAGATGACAATTGTACACTTGGTTGCAACACCTATTGAGTTTGCGATGGATCCCACACTATATTCATTCCTGGGTACTGACCCATAACAGGTTGAGAATACTGAGGACCATAATCGGGTTGAGGGTAGGATTGATAATTGAAAGGTACATTTCTCGTTCCTTGAACATCCGTTTGACCGGAGGGTGGTTGGAAACCTTGCTTCGAGTACTGACCTTGGGGTTGATACCCTTGAGGCACGTACTGATACTGGGGTTGACCTTGGGGTACATATTGAGTCTGGGGTTGACCTTGAGGAACATACTGTCCCGTAGGTATGTACTATCCTTGAGGTTGTCCCCCAGATGCAAATTGTGTACCTTGAGGTTGCCCCCAGGCGTTAATTGAGGCTGCCCCCCAGGCGGTAACTGGCCACCTTGAGGTTGAGGATTGGGAATAGAACTTGACATCATAAGAATGTCTTCTACGCTCAATGACTTAGTACCATTGCTTCCAGTTAATAACCCTTACTCAATGGGTTGAGGAGATGCTCCCGAAAAAGTACCAGAAAGGGACTGATACCCAGAGGGTATAGAAGGACCACCGTACAAAAAAGATTCGAGCGATTGAATAAACATGGATGACTATCCTGACATATTTACGGGAGTATAATAACCTCTAGGTGTTGGGTGATAAGGAGCACGAGGTGGTGAAAAACTTAACCCTGAGTTTTCTAAAAAATTAGTCAAAGAAAGATACCAAGAACTGCTCCTAGGTGGACTATAAAAAATTGATTCACGCTCCCTTAGCTCAATAACAGATTGATTTTCAGGGATAGGGATGCCTACTTCTTCTTCCGGAGTAGCAAGTTCTTCAATAGCAATAAGTCCAGAAGGAAGATCTTGGGTGATTATTCTTTCTACCCTAGGTGAACCAGGACCACTATAAGTTGGAGAAACAAACCCCGATGTCGGAGTAGTAGAAAATTCACTTTCAGGCTCGGATATTTCAGGTTCCTCACCTATATCAATAGTAGATGAAAAGCTACCAGCAACTTCAGAAACAGACACTGACTTTGGATTATATTCTGCCACTAACAGTTGAAAATCAGGATGTACTATCAAAGAAGATTCTCCTTCTTCAGGTGACCCAACTCTACTGTCTCTAGGAGTTACGAGGACTTTCAAGCCTTCAAGCTGGCTCGGTACTTCCTCAGGAGGTTGGCCCCGAAGTCTACGGGACTTCCTCAGTAACTCAGCCACGTTTACAAACTCAGGAGACTGGCCCCGAAGTCTACGGGACTGCCTTGGTAATTCAACCACAGTTAAAAACTTTTAACTACTTCACACGCAAACAAAGTAAAATCTCAATGAAAACCACCTAAAGCCTCTAAAGAACCAAACAAATTTGAATCACATGCCTAAAGAATCTAGGAGATCAAACACACACAAACAATAACTTTCCGTACTGAAAACACTAGTTGGTGATGAAATCCAACGTCGCAGAGTTCAATACAGAAATGGCGGTTGGAACAGTTACCCCGACAACCTGCTTAATGAATAGACTGGCACAAGTTCATCCACTTAACTCTCTCGAGTGAAGAGAACCCCCCAGAAAATCCAAATGAGTCTAGCCGACGTCTACTCCAGGTATAGTGGGATCTTCCCACCATTGTCACCTCAGGAAGAGTCCTAAAGAATATAGCCACTAAGGTTACCAACTGAAACAAATATACCTGGGGGAACAGTCTACGATCCGATATGCACGCAAGGGCAGATTAGCAAGCTCTATCCCCTTGAAGGCTCCTTGACATACTCCAAGGTTTACCAACAAGTGACCCCAGGCTCCTCGACAATGGTTAATCCGAGGTTTACCGTTTTTAATACGTGAATATCTGGCGTCATTCCCAATGAGGAAGGATTGATTCCCACACTGGTTCGGACACGATCTCGTGCTTCTCCTTTAAGAGGAGCTTTCCGAGAGCATAAATGCAACAATTGAATTTCTTCCCTACCACAAGATACAACTACTTGTTTGTTTTTACTGTCTTGGAGAGTTAATTACTCTCCTACTCCAAGACACTAGCCTAAGCTAAGTTGGTGTATCAGAGCCCTAGAAATAAAATGTTACTAGGTGAATTTTACTTTAAGCGTTAATTTTTATTAGTTTTTGTTTAAGTCAAAAGGTGCGGAGATGAAACTCGTGGTATGAAGACTCGACTCAAAAATCACTAAAAATGCACCTAAGATGATCTAAACAATCTTTTTCTCTTCGATGAACTTCTAAACTAAGAAAGGGTTTGAGAATGCAAATACTTTTGTAAACACAAATCTTTCCTAATCAAACAAATTAAAAGAAGAGCTTTTGTCCTTTCCAATGCACTCAAAACGAGACAACTAGTTATTTCACAAAAATTTCCCTTTTTCATTTCAAAGCACTCAATCACTACAAAAAACAAACTTTTTTCCAAAAGATATTTTTTATATTTTTTATAAAACACTCAAAACTATGAAAATGACTAACTTTGAGATCTATAAACTATAAAAACCTATTTGAAGTCAAAGCCTACAAGATGTATTTTTAAGGATGTTTTACTTAGCTAGATGTAAGCTAAGGACTAATTTATGCAGAATCACAAACCAGTCAAGAACAACCAATTTTGTTTTCTTTTTGAAAATGAAAATCCAAACTTTGAACACAAGCTTTTCGAAGTTTTGTAAAGAGAAAATTCAAAGCGGATTCCTCAACAAGGAGAGATTTCATAAATGGTCAGACTCATAAGAAGGCTGGTAGACACTAAGGTGATTTGAAGTCCCTACAACTTCTAAGCTCAGAGCCACTACACAACCAAAATGAAAAACAAGCCCAATAAGCAAACTCCTAGGAATTTCACCTAAAACCCTAACACTAACGAAATCAACCTAAGGAAAGCTTCTGACAAGTTATATGCAGGTCTAGGCAGTGGATAACAATTTCTAAACAAAAACTAAGCTCACTAACAGAGGAAATATTAGGTTTTTCAAAATTTTGATAGGGTCTGCAGGCCCACAGTTGACACAGGTGCGGTCCCGCTTTGTGCTAAAAGCAAAGGCGCGGATAAGTATGCACTGTGTCAAACGGCTAGGGTGCGGTCCTCTCCCAAAGCTATGAAAAAAAAAAATAACCCTGGATCTACAAACTCTACCCAATTTTACACACAACAAGCCAAAAATAGAAACAAAAACACAGTTTCTCAGGTCAAAGTAAAAACAAGGAGAACAATCAAATCCCCGGTGGAGTTGCCATTTTGTCACACAGAATAAGTCGATCTTGCGGACAAGATAGACCTTCCTAGAATCTAAAGAAGACCTAATGACAAGCAAACCAACTAGACACTATCTTTCTCTAAATATGCTTTAATAAACAATGGCAAACAAGTGTTTTTAAGGCCTACCTTAGGTCCAACGCAAACTTGTGGATGCCCTCAGTCCTTTGATCCAAATGAGCTCCTTTTCGCGAATCTGCAAACACAAACAACGCAAACAAATTAAATAGCACCTAAAAATCCAATTGCATAAAACATATTTAACATGAAAGTCAAGGAGTCCATGAAACAAATAACATAAGATACTTGTTGAGAAAAATGAGTTTGATTGTATTAATTCAAAAGAAGAAGAACTTTACAACCTTTGCCTTGACGCTGTACAAGCTCCTCCCAGGGTCCAGCAAGAAGTCTTCTCTACTTTGACAAGTTTCACTCACTCCCCAATGAAACCAAAAAGGTATGTGATCTCTCCTCTTAGGCTTAACTAGGAAGTCTTGATTTCAATAGCATTTACCCTCAAAAATGTTCAACTTCTAACCTCCCCAGCAACCAGCCCAATGCCTGTATTTATAGTGCAATGGAGGGAGGTTACTAAGTCCTCCTTCAAAGGGATAAATCCCTCCTTCAAAGGGATAGCTCCTCTCATCAAGGGATTAGCTCCTTCTCTTTTGGGATGCATGAACCACCTCAGAGCGAACAATCCACGTCAAAATTCCTTCTAGAAACCTCTAGAATTAACCCAAAGTGAGTTTTTTAAGATAAAACTTGCGCCTTTTGACTTTCACAGGGATCCGCACCTACACTGTTAGGGACAGAGCAGGCAGGTCCACAGTTTTTGTACACAGAAGGTGCGGGACCATAGGTGACAGTGAGACAAAGTGCGGAACCAGAGTTACATTGATTTTTAATGTCTTTCTCTCATTTCCAAAGCTTGACTTGAAGAGCTGAGGTTTGAGACTTTCTTAGGAGGACAGTACAAGTGATGATAGACCCATACTGACTGCAAATAATCATGGTGACGATATTTTTGTGTAACAGTCACAGAAACAAGAACTCGACAGCTACGACATCGATCAATTTCGGAGTATCTTATCAAGTGGAAGAACTTATCCACTGAAGATTTCACATGGGAGGATGAAAATTTTATACAGAAGCATCCAAGAACCTCTCAAGCATTGAGGACAACACTTTTTAGAAGGAGAGGGGCATGTTGGGTCCCTATAATACTAGTGATTACCCCATTACTATTGTATTTGTACCCCTTATTAATATTGTTGTTCCCCTATTATACCCATATTGTTATTACTATGCCCCATAGAATCCCTCTATGTTATTTTTGTGGCTTTATATTATTATTGTTAGGTCGGCTAGGTTATATTGTGACTCCTTACACTCCTATATATAGAAAGGAGGTTTTTTCATTTGAATCATCCAAGAATTTTTCATTTATGTAATGTAAAGGAGGTTGCCCCCTCGAAGAGGCTGAATTCTAAGGCGTTGATCTATCTTTTCCATCTTTTTCTTGAGCTGGTTTCATAACATTTTTTAACTTTTGATTATTATGTTAGTTATGATAGTAACATTTGGATTACTAGGTATAAATTCACTTGGTAATGGAATTTAAATAAATTAGGATGCATAGGAAATTAATTTTGGGTAATTCAATTCCTTCCCTATTAATATAATGCTTTCAATGTTAACTGCATGTTTCATTTTTTTAATTTCCTATACAAGTTATAAGTGAGTTCGTAGAGTTTAATGGTGGAAGACTAAAATGTGATTTATTGAGTAGATATGTAATCTTGGAATTTTTTCTATAACTTCTCTTCTACGAGGTTGTATAGGTTGAAACTTGGAACATGTTGATGGGAAATCTCATTGATCCTCTAGTTCAGTTTTTAGATCTTGTTTTGCTAATTTTTTTGATATAATTTTAGAGGAATTCAGGCTTCCTAAATCCCTCTTCAAGGAGGTTATCTTTGACCCAGGTGGATATTGGTGGCCACCTACCTATTCCACTTAGTCCGCAATAGTATTTCTTTAAATTTACTTAGTTCTAGCATAATTTACTATTTTTTGCCAGTCTTTGGGTCTTGGACATCTAGAGCCATTTTGAGGCTCTAAAAAACATTTTTTTTGTAAGAAAAGAAAACATAAAATCCAATTTAGGGGTTAGGTGAAATCTGTAATCCTCAAATAGATATTTCTAACGAGGTACCATACATGTAAAATGAATATCATATGCCAAAGATAAATCCTTAGGAAGTTGGTGTACCAACAACCGCAATGGGGCCCACAAACATTTGGCACTTCATCTACTAAGCTTGGGTATTTGGATGTTTAGGGTTTTCCCTTATTTCTCAATGATAAAAAGAGTTGTGATCCTCATTGTAACACAATTTAGAGGCATGTATCTACCACATATCTTCTCAAAGATTAGCTACCATCTCTTGAGCTAGTTTATTTCCATTCAACATGTAAATAGTTTTTAGTATTTTGTTATTAATGTGTTGAAGTGAAATTTTCGTTGTAGCTCTATGTTTCTGTATAAAAATTTTATTTAATTTTGTTCCAAAAAAATATGGATAAGTGGCATTAGATCAGTATATTATTTCTCTATCTTTCTGTGTATGTCTCCAATGAGGTCAAGGTATAAGGAATTAGGGATTGACCTGGTTGAACCTTTGTAAGACTTTTTGGGAAAACCACTGAGAGCCCCAGGGGAGTGAATGCTTATTTTAAAACTCACTAGAAACTTTTATTTTCTTACTCATATTCTTGTATGTGACTTTAATAAATGAAACCTACATATGTACTAAACTGTTATGCATACAACTAGTGTATATCTAGTTAGCTTACTTTTTAGTTAATTCATCATCTAATTAACTTGAACTAGTGTATCGGTACTTCAATAGGCATTAGTTAAATAATAACCATGTGTAGTAATAATAGAATAAACGATCAAATAGAAGCAACACATCAACACAGATGAACACCAAGATTTTGAGGTTGAAACCAAATGTGGGAAAGAAACACTGATGTTGTCGTCTCTGCCTTCATCTTTTATTATAATGAAAAACTTCTTAAAATCGTCTACTAGCGTGGACTCATACCAACATGCAGGCACCCACCTTCAGAAGGCTACAACCTTCTCTCAGTTTCCATCACCCACTAGAAAGGAGCTCCAACCCTTTAATTTTGTTTATCGGCACCCACTGGAAGGGAGCTACTACCACCTGATATGATTTACCAAGTACCATTGGAAGGAAGATTCAAATCTCTTACTGAAGGCTCCAACCCTCAACACCTTTGTGGACCACATTTCATAAATTTTCACACTATATCCACCTAATACAAAAAATCACAACTTATAGGCCACGTTTCATGAAATTTTTAGATTGGACCCACTACCATCATTTAAGCCTAATACAAAATTTCAAAACTAAAATTGACCACTACAACAAATCACTCAATTATTGAACCAACTTAATCAGGAAATCATTGAACCAACTGAGACCCAACTCAATCAACTTATTTTTAAACAACCCAAGAAGTTAGATCACTCTGACCAGATTACCAATATTGAACCTAAACAATGCATCGACTCACTAAACCAGCTGAAAACCCTGATCAATAAAATATCAGAATATATACAGTACTTTACTTTAGCAAATCCATTTGTATACACGACTTCCTTGAAGTATACCTACATACATATCCCATACATTTGGACCCTGAAACTGAATCACTGTCATTCTGCAACAAACACTAAGTTACACCCTGAACCATTGAATCATTCTAAAATAATCATAGAACCATCACAAATTTTCAATGACATAAAACTCTCAACATCAGCACTCTTCAATCAAACAATTCATCTTGAATCATCACTGTTAAACCCATATCATCAAGTAAGACTTCATTGACAAATAGTAGAAACACATCAAGACTGATTATAGTGGTCAAACATATTATTAAGCAAACCATAGCTTATATATGTGCTTTCCACAAAGCACTTATGCATGTAGACAAACTTTGCATGAATCAAACTGACATACAAATATGAATTGATATACAACCTACCAGCATTAAACCTATGTATGTACGTTACTTTCAAGTTATCAAACCTGCGTACAAACCTACAATTATTGACTTAGAGCTTCAATGCACATCATACCTTCAGGGAAAAAAATCGCATCTCTCAACATACATAATAAAACAAGTTGTATATTTAAATATTGCAGATGAAATCAATCCATTATCAATATAGTCATTTTAGATCATTTAGATTTGTTCCATCATCAAATTCTTGGGTGCATACTTACTTTTTGATCAATAAATTCATTAATAGTCCATTACATGCACACCTACTTATGATTTAACAATTCATGAAATATTCATCATTTGTACATGAAGTAATTTTATCTTCATCCCCTTATATATCTTAGCCTTTATCCCATACCACAGGTTAAAACCACACTAATGTCGATGGTATTCTTTTACGACATCAAATATTCATTGTTGGGCTCAATAATATGGGTCAATACCATGGTAAAGACCCTTGGTATTTAGTATACCATGGTGCGGAAATTGTACACACCTTTTCTTCTTCATACTCGCATATCTATGTGACTTTCCTTCACAAAACCCGCATATATTTTTATCATTCCTCTCTCTCTAAATTGCTGTTCCTTTAACCAAATACTTTGTCACATGTAGACACATTTTTTTACCATCATGTTGGCATCGTTATTACGTAGGTTTCCATCAAAAGAAAACTCATCAAGTAGGTTTCAATCAAGGACAACACATTAGTCATAATTCCAACGATATCCCCTTTTGGACTTGATGGAAACCATTTTGGTGTTTGGTCACAACCACCAATAGGTACCTGTAAACACATCTATAGATATACCAAGCATTCTCCAAACACCAAGCTACTCTTGCCCATTCAAATCAAGGGAAAATAGATGATGAATACTAAATGAAGGATTATCTTCCTTTGTTGACATGAGCACTATAGATCTGATCTATTGAGTATGTATACTAAATATAGAACATGCTCCCCTTGAGCACATACTAAATCTCCTAAAAGATTTGCAATGAAGTACATGACTCTATGACTCAACTCAATATGAATTTTTTTATTACCAAGGACACCAACTTACATCAATCACGCAACACAGTGGGGTTACAAACTACATCACATGCCGAAAAAGATGGGGTTACATGACTTGACCTCAATAGTCCATACATGAATAAATTTTAAAATGATTTATAAAATAGTTCTTTACATGACCTTTACATCAAGAGATAAATATGGAATTTATAAATAAGACCAAATACCTCAATACTGATGTAGTAAAACCAAGATTTCCTCCAACAATCATCATATACCATATAGGGTCTACACCATAAGCATCTGATAGCAGCTCCATAAACATCATCAAGAAGTAATGTAATTTTATCAATCTGTGACAAACCATGCCTAAAAAACATATGATATTTTGCAGCATAGAAACATATTTTTTCATGCATCAACAAAATATGTGAGAATCAATCATATCATCATAAAGTAGGGTAGTGAAATATCATTATTCAACATCATCAAAGTATGTCATGTTTCCAAGTATTATCCAGCATCAAGAAGTAATGTAATTTTATCAATCTGTGACAAACCATGCCTAAAAAACATATGATATTTTGCAGCATAGAAACATATTTTTTCATGCATCAACAAAATATGTGAGAATCAATCATATCATCATAAAGTAGGGTAGTGAAATATCATTATTCAACATCATCAAAGTATGTCATGTTTCCAAGTATTATCCAGCAGATATAGCAACAGTATATCAGTAACCATGTCTTTATAAAACTTGCACCAACGTCATTTTCTTGGCCCAAATTCTTTATGCAAGAAGAAAGACTACTTCATCCATGAGATCCCTTTCCGTAATTCATCTTCATCAACTAGTCATCCCTGTGATACCATATCATCAAGATCATCATGCTTAGAATCATACTCTTTTAAAAACATACCATTTGTATCATAACATGTACATGTATCTTGTGTAAGAACCATAGGCATCATCAATGACAACAACGTCATCATCAAATAATCATAGCAAGGGCTACATGTTTTTTCCACAACAATCCCCAACATATCATACATGTATCATCACTAGAGAGTTTTCTATCATCCCACATATTATAAGCATCAACCATAATTAGTAACTCATGCATCATCATTAAAGATCTTCAACGACATAAGGAGCACAACCATTGATAAGAATCATTATGTACCAAGGAATTCTACAGCAAACATAATGCCAACAATGCATTATTTGCAGCATAGAATATTCTCCCCTTGAACCTATGTTAATTGTTCACTTTCATATCCAATTATATCATCCCATATATTAGTAAGGACATCAAAGTATCTTCCAATCAGTTATCTATAATGGCATCAATAAATTATAAAAATACAAAAGTACTTCTAAATAGCATTAAAAGACTGTAACCATCAATCATCAGAACAAGAAATCCATATAATAATTGTCTGAAGCATATCAGAGCCTTTTTCTGAGTCTTCCCCATTGTTTCTTCATCATAGAAAAGCGTACGCGGATGTTCAAATGATACCTCATGTATATACGCTACCTTTATTTATAGGGTCCATGTACTAAAATTAAAATAGTGAAACTTCACAACTTCAGCTCCCCTCAAGCTTGTATTGTATGTACATGTTCATTGTTACTACACTAGATGAACTGTCAGTAATATAAGCAACATGAATATCAAAACAATTATGGGAATCATCATCAAGACAAAGCATGTATTGCTCCACTTGAGATTATACATCACTGATCGTGAGGATCTAATAATCATTTTCTTCTCTTGTGAGGTCATGTATCTCACATAAATTTTGTAGTCACTCTGAGAAGTAAGCTTCAAGAATCAATGGACTGCAACAGGTATATTCCTCCCTACATTTCTAATTGAGGTTCCTTGTTCCTCCAGATTTTCTTGTAATTTCTAATTATGTACTTAAGCTTATCCAATTTCATGGTTTTGTTATGTATACTTAACCTCCAATCAATGGCCTTGTGCCTAAATGAGGTAGAAGAGAAAAAATATCCATAAAACCATCCTTTGTGCCTAGGCACTGATCTTGACATTGATCTAGGATATTTTCTTAAAGATGATTGATTTGATTCAACCTTTCCTTGCACAACACTATACTGATTTCTTCCATCACATTGTGTATGATCATACCAAATGGAAGCCTTCATCAAAGGAGAGCATTATTAATTAATAATACATTCTAGAGACTTAGAATCTTTTACCCATTTTTTCATCTTCTCATAATCTTCCTTTAGGGTCATATTTTTGGATTCTAATGTTTCACACTTCATTTCCTTTTCTTGGAGTTGTTTTATTATTCTTTCTATTCTTTCATTGTTTACTTCTAATTCAATTTTTGACCTCTTTATTTATTCAATAATATTGTTTCCTCTTGATTCCAATTCTTTGTTAACATTCCTAAGTTTATCATTCTCCCTTACAGGTTTCATCAAATCATCTACCTCACAACTATCTAATTAATTAATTGGCTAATATTTAAGAGCCATGAGTACTAGATAAGAACTATTATAATCTGAATTAGAATTTTCTTGATCATCGAATTTGCTATGATTTTCTTCAGTAGAGTAAAATCTTTTCTTATCAAAGAAATTCCTTCTAGAAACATTCTTCCCATTCTCTTTATGAATTTCTGTATAAGGGCATTTAGATCCATAATGGCCTACCATTCCACAAGAAAAACACTTTAACCGAAGCTTACCTCCGAATCTTCTATTACCGATTTGCAACTTTCACACAAAGTTTTCCTCTTCCTCATCTGATAAGTAGCTTGTGTATTTGGGTGATTGCTTATGTTTACCTTTATATATGGCTTTGAAGGTTTCTTCTCTGATGTTTGAAGCAACACCTTTCCTCATATGAAATGTGGTCAATATTCCATGGAGTTGATCAAGTCTGAGACTTTTTAGATCCTGCATTTCTTCAATAGGAGAGACTTTGCAATCGAACTTTGGATTTAGTGATCTCAAAATTTTCTCAACAACAATAGGATATTTTATGTCTTCACCAAGATTTTTCATGGAGTTTACAATCTGATCAACCCTAAGAAAAAGTGATACAATGCTTTCATCATCATGCATTCTTAGTGTCCCATATTGTATTCTAAGTGCTCTGAGTTTAACATTTTTTACCTTGGTATCACCTTCATAACTTTGGACAAGCTTATCCCAAGTGACCTTTCCTCGCTTCAACTACATAACTTTGATGAACTCATTCTCGAACAAACTTCCCAAGATGGAATTAAGAGCCTTTGCATTGATTCCATATTGTTTCTCTCCTATAGTATCTGTTGGAATGGAGGCTGGATATTGGTATCCTCTTTGAACAATTTCCAAAGCATCAGCTCCCAATGACTGTAGGTATGCGCTCATACTGACTTTCAAAAAGAAAAAACTTAGTTCCATTAAATAAAGGTGGCCAAATAGAAAATATTCCTTCTTGATTACTCATCTTGACATATCTCCTTCAAATAATCAAACTAATTATGAAGGACCAGATCTGATACCAACTGTTGGAAAAAATACTGAGAGGGGAGGTTGAATCAGTATTTTAAAACTCACTAAAATTTTTTCTCTTCTTACTCATATTTCTCTACGTGACTTTACTGAAAGAAACCTGCATATATACGTGACTTTTATGCAGACATCTAGTGTATATCCAGATAACTTACTTTTCAGTTGATTTAGCATCTTTTTAACTTAAATGAGTGTATCAGTACTTTAATAGGCATTAATTAAACATTAACCATTTGTACTAAGAACAAATCACACCAGAACACATAAGCAACACATCAACACACATGAACACCAATATTTTTAGGTGGAAACCCAATGTGGGAAAAAACTACCACTCTTGTCCTCTCTGTATTTATCTTTTATGACAATGAAAAACTTCTTACAATCTTTTACTAGCATAGACTCAGACCAGCATGTAGGCACCCACTTGCAGAAGGCTACAACCTTCTCTCATTTTCCAGCACCCACTAGAAGGGAGCTCTAAGCCCCTAATCTTGTTTACCGAAACACACAAGAAGGGAGCTCCCATCCCTTGATCCGATTTACCATCTACCACTAGAAGGAATCGTTGACTCCCTTAGTGAAGGATCCAACCCTCAACACCTCCATGCACCACATTTCATAAATTTTTATACTAGATCCACCTGATACAAAACATCACAACTGATGGGCCACGTTTCATAAAATTTTCAGACTGGACCCACTACCATCATTTAAGCCCAATACCAAATATCAAAACTAAAATTGATCACTGCAACAAATCACTCAATCATTGAACCAACTGAATCAACCAATCAATGAACCAACTGAGACCCAAATCAATCAAATTATTATCAAACAACCAAAGCAATTACATCACTGTAACTATAATATTAATACTAAACCCAAACACTACATCAACTCTCTAAATCAACTGAAAAACCTAATTAATAAAAATTTATAATATATATACTTCTTTACTTTAGAAAATCTGCATGTATACGCACCTTCCTTGAAGCATACCTGTGTACAAATATTAAGATATTACACCCTGAAATTGAATCACTATCATTCTGAAACAGACATTGAGTTACACCAGGAACCACTGAATCACTCTGAAAGAATCACAGGACCATCATATATATTCAAGCACATACAACTATCAACATCATCACTCTTCAATCAAACCATTCATCTTCAATCATCATTATTAAACACAGACCATCAAGTAAGACTTCATTGACAGACAATAGAAGCACCACAACACTCATTACACTAATCAGACATCTTATAAAGAAAAACCCTAGGTTATATATGTGCTTAACACAAAACACTTTCACGTGTACATGTTATTTTTAGGAATCAAACTCGCATACAAATCTAAATCAATATGCGACTTACCAACATTAAACTCGCATATGTATTTGCATTTTAGGTTATCAAACCTGCGTTTAGATCTGTAATTATTGAATTATAGCTTCACTACACATAAAACTTTTAGAACAAAAACCCATCTCTCGACATACATAATAAAACATGCGTTAGACATAAATATTGCAAATCAAATCAATCAATTATATATTCATTTCAGATCTATTTGATCTAGCCCATCATCAAATCCTCGGATGCATACTTAGTTTCAGATCAACAAATTCATTAATAGCCCATTACATGGACAATTTATTTAGATCTAACTATTCATGAAATATTCATCACTTTCACACAAATGAATTTGATATTCATCTCCTTATATAGCTTAGCCCTTATTCAATACCACACAGATCAAAACCACACTAATTTCCACAATATTCTTTGATGGGATCAAGTATCTGTTGTTGGGTTCAATACTAAGGGTCAATACCATGGTAAAGATACTTGGTATTTAGTATACCATGGTTTGGAAATTGTACGCGTCTTTTCTTCTTCATACTCATGTATGTACGTTGATTTGCTTCATAGAACCCATGTATATTTTTATCATTCCTATGTCTATGAACTATTATGCCTTTGAAAAAAATATATGTCACATGTGGACACATTTTTTTACCATAATATTGGCATCCTTATTAAGTAGGTTTTCCATCAGAATACAACTCATCAAGTAGGTTTCCATCAAGGACAATGCATTAGTCATAATGACAATAGTTGAACCTTAGAAAGACTGTCCTCATCGACCCAAACAACCTCCCATGGCAGAAGAAAAGAAAGATGAAGGAGTAGGAGATCCGTTAAAAATATTTCTCAAATAATCCCTCAAGTGAAAAATGAAGGATATGATGGAAAAATTTTCCCAGACCCTTCATTGGATGCACACAAGTGACACATATTCATCCATCAAGCATCTTAGGGGCACCACTCCCTTTAAGGTACAAGTAAATTTTGAAATTTCCATATTTTAAGGCGATATAGATGAGCACATAACAGATAAATGGTTAAATACCTTGGAAATATGTTTTTTGGTTCATGATTTTTCCAATAGGGAAAGTATTACTTTTGCACTCCTCAAAGACACCCCGCACATCAAGGATTGGTGGAAAACATACTATGAGAAGAGGGATGAGAGGGATCGCTCACTATCTTTAGCTACATCCACTTCGACTTGTTTCTATGATTCTATGAAGATAAGTACATAAAATGGAGCACAATGTGGCAGGGAAGGGGCCAAGGCATGCCAGAGTTCACAAATATTTTTCTTACCCTTCATACAATGTTTGGTATCAATGATTATGAGTAGTATATTTTACTCAATTACATATATTATCTACATAAATACATCCAGGATAAGGTGGAGTTCTTAGGCATCTCCTTTCTTGGCACTTCCTATTGGTACGTTGTCACAATCAAGAAAAACTTTAAGTAGAAGAAGCAAGCTTGGATATGTGAATCTAATACAAGGGAAAGGGGTGCCAAAATCATAGAACAAAGAAAAAATACAAGATGGGGTCACCCAGGACAACCCATCAAAGATGTAAGCAAAGAACAACACTAGGAAGGCATAGTGTTGGTTGATAAAAGGTGTCTTTAAAACTCCTAATTACCCCACATTAATCATCAACCGGGCAGGTCCTTTTATTTCAAGAGTGTACACAATATGTACATGTTGTCAATTCAGGGAGTAATGTTTCTTAAAATCAAGTATAGATATTTAATACAAGAACAAACAGATGCATCTCATAAACTCAAATTACAATCATCAAAGGAAATATGACATCTAGGATTTAGGACTCAAACCTCTACTGAAATTGTAATCAAATCTCACACAAGAAATTTGATCAACAATAACATCATCTGAGAGTATAGTAGCAATAACTCATCTCTTCCTAGTTGATTCAATCTAAATCATACTCAATCTCTACGAGGCAATCCCGATGGAAATGATATCAATCTGAGAGTTCATTAGCAATAACCAAACTCTTTACAGTTGATTAAATCAATATGAATAATTATCTAACTTAATATGAAATGAATGTAAACTGAATCAAATGACAATGTTGTAAATCACATAAAGCAAAGATATTCCTTCAATATAGGAAAACAGTAAAAAGCACATACGATGAGAAAAATAACAAATTAATCAAACTTACAGAAATCAGAAAGATATAATATAGCGAAGCAGTTTAACCAACCGGAGGCCGGGCCCTTAGCCACCAGCGAATGCTGCTGAGCTACTTCAGATAGTGTGAAGGAACAACAACCTCAAATTATATATTAATCATTGAACTTGAGTAAAACTATAGTATGATCGTGTTCTCTCGATAGCATGAGTCTATAAATTAAAATTTTAGTTTGAAATAACAAGGAATCCTCCCCTTTCTTCCTACAATCATCCTCTTTTATAATCTGAAAGGGTAAAAGATAAATGTGATCCCTCAGGATCTCCCGACCCTAAGGGATTCACAACTAATTGCTAACTTCAAACACCTTTCCTTTTTCATGCTGATCCTCCTAATTCGCCCTCAGCCCTGCCTACAACCGACGTGTTCTGCCCTCTGTTTGTTGGTTTATGTTGTTCCATTGTTAGGGAACATCAACTATTCCTTTTGTCATTTTTCTGCATAAAAGAGAGTAAAAGTCAGTTACTATGGCTAGATCTTAACTATGAGTAGTTCAGTCGTTTATTATTATAATCAATCAATATATTAGCACATTAAGGTATGAAAAAGATAAGAAACAAGGAAAAAGGTGATGAAATTAATGGTAAATACATACCCATTACTTGAATCAACCTACTCCCCTACTTACCCTATTTCATGTCCTCATGAAAAGTAAGTAATTCTGATGAAATGCAGTTAAAGAGTAGGCTGGAGAAGGAGTGTCAAAAATTGGTCTAAAACCATGACGTTGAGTCAGGAGTGCAAAGATGGGCCCTTCGTTTCCTTCAAGCAATTCGTAGATATCCCCATAACCTTCAGGAGGATACAAAATGATGGGGTTACCAAACCGACAACCTAACCAATAATGTCCCTCTCTCAAAATAAGGTTGCTATAGGTGACAAAACGGGTTGCAACTGCTTTAAAATTCTTGTAAATAAATCGCTCCCAATCTTGCACACTACTAGTGGAGACCGTCCACCTAAGCTTAGATGCAGCCAGAGAGCTTTCTTGAATGGAGTGAAAATATGATACTCTGTTCTGCACAATATCCTTATGAATAGGCCCAAAATTTTAATCACCCTTTCCCTTGTCATCAGACTCTTATGGTTGGAAAGCATTTGCAAAGGGTGCTTGGGTTCACTTCTTACCCAGAGATCGAATCCATGCTCTTGTCGTTGGAATGCATTATGAGCTTTAAACCATTTAAGTTGGTTAATTGCAAACGAGATAAAGGCCTGGAATTAAACATCTCCCACAAAGGGTTAGGGTTCTTTTCCACCTCGTTCTCTAATGCAAAATTGTGTAGGTAAAATTTGCAAAGAATCCATTGAACCTTTACACCATGCTGTTTGTAGCAATTTATAAAATCTTCAATTGTTTTTAATTCAATTGGTTTTCCAGCTCTCACGGATTTAATTTTCAACAACAAGTATTGTTCTAACAAAAACAAGGCATAGTTGGTGGCAAGGTACCTGCATACCAAGACATTTGTATATAATGAGTAGATGGTGTCTGTCTGACCTATGACCATATCTAGTTTGAGCTTGATTCTCTCTATTTTATCTTCTGGTTTTTTGTATCTGTAGAAAGTCTCGCTTTTTGTTGCATTCATTTCCTGAAGTTGTCTCTACAGCTCTTGATATCTCTGTTGGGAAACAGTTTCTTGTTCAAGTCGTTCTAATGCAAACTAAGCTTGTGCTAATTCTTCTTGAAGATTTAGTATAGTGGGGTCATTGTGTGTCATGAAATATTTGGCTTGTAAGCTTGTCTGAGTGCTTATGGTATGAGAAAGGATGTTTTCTGTCTGAATTTCTTTATTATGGGAGGCCAAAATCTCTGTTTGAGTAGCCATGCTATAAGAGGGTATATCCTCTATTTGAATAGCTACGTCTACTAGAATTGCATGTTGTTCCTTTTGAGTGATAACTGGTTGAGTAGGTATGGGCTCAGTTTGGGTCCCTATAGCACTAACTTCATATAACTCTGTTTCTACAGCCACATTTACTGTCTCCGGGGTATTTCCAGAACCTTTCCCGCTATGATTTCTCTTATTTTCCTTCTGAGCCTTTTTACTATTTTGTGAAGCTTCTACTGTTCTTTTCTTATTTTTTTCAATTTGGCTCTATATATTTTCTAAGGAGGGACTATTCTGCTAACAGTCTCGTTAATGGCTTCTCCTTCTAAAGAGCCTAGTTTCTCACCCTGGCTTTGTTCTAATAATACCATCGGCATCCCAAATTATCTCTGTCTCGACATCTTCTTCTTGGCCTATGTTTTCTGTTCTTAGGCCTACTTGGCTGGTTTCCACTGGGAGCATGTCGAAAGATTGGTTCTCTTCTTCTTGAATGGCCCCTGCATCTATTTCCACTTCACAGCTTACATCTTTTGAGGGAGATAGAATTCTGGTATGGCCAAAATTACTAGGAAATAGGGTTTCTCCTAAGTTAAGATTGAGCATTCCTTCAGACTGCATGTAGACATTCATGTTGGCTAGGAGCTAGGCCATCTCGAAATCGTGCAACAAATCGCCTTGGGGACTCATATCTGGTGTTGAGGGAATTCCCAATTCATTTCTTTGTTCATCTCCAGAATGCCCTGTTCCTTCCTCATGGTGTGATTCAGGGTTATCATGTCCTTCTAACTCTAGCTGCAAGTATTGCTCACTTATTGGGCTAGATAATTCTATAGGTTGACTAACGCTACCTTGAGTATTCTTAGACGCTCCCTATTTTGACCTCAACGTTGTGGATCATCTGGGATTTTGAGGTATGTTCCCTTAAAGGGCAGTCCTCTTTCTTTTTGGAACAGGATTAGGTGCCAATAGGGCTATACCTCCTTCGAGGGCTAGTATTAGATCATACCAAGTTGATTGTTGATGGGGCAAGCTTATAGCTAACTATTAACCTGATCAAACAATGATGGCTAACTATTTTTTCTATGTGTTGGGACCATTTCAGCCTCATGGAAGTGTCATGCAGTAATGAATTCAATAATTTAGGTAAATTAACAGAGAATTTTCATTTTAGAACTGCTAAGAGTTTGAGTTGTCGTGGCCTTACCACATCTTTACACCCATCACAGGTAATGTAGTTCTGGATGATTTGTGCCAATTCTCCCCATGGATCTCCAAGAGAAGATGGCCAAACACCTTTGCCCTTATTAATTAGCTCCTACCCTTTGTCCCTAAAATCCTGGATAGCGTCCCGTAGCTTCAATCGCTTGCCAACCCATACTGGTCCTTCTACCGTCAACCTAGATACTTTTGCTATCATAGCATCCGACACAGTGATTTCCCTGCCTCTTAACACAGATTGTCCATTATATAGATTCCATAAAAATTCAATGGCAATTTCCTCGTTGGGGGGTTGAAATCTTGTAAAGTTTGTTATCCATCCTACACGAGCTAGAATTTCCCTAACTTCATCAGAGACGGATAGTGTTAAAGGTTCTCGTTGCACTATTCTTCCTCCCATGGTGCTTGAATTCTACAAATGATTATTGTAATGGATATATCACAACGAACAGAGCCGAGTGATGGAACAACAAATGGTTGTAATGGCTCTATTGGGTGATACTTTATAAGCATAAATACCATTATCGAGGACTATTATAATGCCACATACTCTGTGATTATAGGATGTCGTATTGTTCTGCAAAATCAAATGAAAAGATGACAGCACATGCATAAGTATATCGTAGGTCCTTGCCCCCTTCAAAATAATAGGTCACCTACAACCGAATGAATGAAAGCATAGCGCGCTGGTGGCGAAGTACATTGGTGATGTATTGGGTAATGAAAGTGGCAAGGTACGCATATTAATGAAAGGATCATAAAGAATAATGTAGTGATGAAAATGAGGTGTGTAATGAGAATTATCCATAAGTGATAAGATGTCGCGAGGTGATGTGATAAAGAAAAAGGACAGCATACGCAAGAAAAATGCATTACTGCCTTTATTCCACTTAATTGTTGTGATTGATTAAAAAGATTAACTCATGCATAAAGGTTCATGGGAAATTAGGAACATTGTCTCTCCATAGAAAGATGAAAACATAAGAAGAGGACATTATAATAACTGTTGATGTAAAATGAAACTCTAATACCATCAACAAAGATTCTGTTGCCTGTAGGCATCTATAGCCTCGATAGAGTTGCTTTCTAACCCTTTGGAACCATGGTCCTCTATGTATAATTGGGGAAGTGCATTATGATATCCATAGTAGAGACCAATGTGCTGGCATGGTAACCAGATGAACACATTGCCATTCACTGGGAAGTAGTGAAAAGTGGTCAGGTTGGCTCGTAATGAGACCTCCTATTCAAAGGACTTTATTTCTTGATGCATCCATTGGATCACATCCCTGGTGTGGTGGCCATAGTGGGAATTCCATTTGGCTTTTTCCTTATGATCATGGTAGGGTGGCTCAGCACTCCTTAAGAGTAGGGATGGCGGAAGAAGTTTGAACATATCAATAGAGATAAAAGGTATGCCCATAATCTTATTGATAATAAACAAAGAGAGTTATAGGGGACAAGGGAGAACCTGTATGGTACAGATAATTAATCAGTTTGATTTATAGTAGAAAAGAGGACAGTGAAGTGATATAGATAGTTGTGGCCTTTCTTTTTTGATCAATACAAAGCAATCTTGTTAAAGATGATAATATTCAAGATATTTTCCTGTTCCAGTAAACTCAATACTTGTTGTCGTTAAATATGTATTTGCAATTTTGTGCCATAAAGAGGATCATAAGGAGTGAACTAGGATAGTCTAGGGATGATTATGGAAGGGAAAGAAAAAGGTTGTTCTAAAAAATACTCACAAGGTGTTGTTCCTTGAAGGGAACAGAAAAAGGAAACCCCACAGAAAAAGTGATGTTAAAGAAAAATATGCAAAAAAAGTGTTGTTCCTTAGAGGGAGTAGCAACTGTTACCTGTAGGGAATAGAAAATCAAATACACGTAGAAAAGTGTTGTTCCCTATAGGGAACAACAACTATTCCTTGTAGGGAACAACAAAGAAAACACATGCAAAAAGGTGTTGTTCCCTACAGGGAACAACAAGAGAATACACACAAAAATTGTTGTTCCCCATAGGAAATAGCAGTTGTTCCCTATAGGGAACAACAAAGAAAAATTCATGCAAAGAGTGTTGTTCCCTAGAGGGAACAACATCTGTTCCTTGTAAGGAACAGCAAAGCAAAATATACATGAGAATTGTTGTTCCCTATAGGGAACAACAACTACTCCCTGTAGGGAACAACAAGAAAAAATGCTCACAAAATGTGTTGTTCCTTATAGGGAAGAACAAAGGAAAATATACACGAAAAAGTGTTGTTCCCTATAGGGAACAATAGCTGTTCCGTATAGGGAACAACAAAGAAAAATACTCACGAAAAAGTGTTGTTCGTTGTAGGGAACAACAGTGGTTCCCTATAGCGAATAGTAAAGGAAAATGCACACGAAAAAGTGATGTTCCCTATAGGGAACAACAAAGGAAAATACACACGAAATAGTGTTGCTCCTTGTAGGGAACAACAACTATTCCCTGTAGGGAACAAAAAATAAAAATAGGAAAAAACCTAATAAACAATCTACTGTTCTAAGCAAATACAATCAAATAGAAAGAAAACAAAAAAACAAATTTATGTACATGTTTCAAGAAAAAAAAAATTCTTGACTGGACTGGTGGTGTCGAAGAGTTGTCCTCTTCAGCGAGAATTTGTATAGTAGAGTCTTCACGTATCTGTTGGCAAAAGGATTCCTTTGTAAGCGATTTGTGATAGAGGCGTACTCGATGTCCATTTTCTTTAAAAGAGTAGCCAGACCCATCAATGGTGGCTAATGTAAGGGTGCCAATATCATGCACCTCTTGTATCTCGTAGCGACCCAACCATCTAGTCTAGAGTTTGCCCGGGAAATCCTAGAAACTAGAATCATATAGAAGTTCCCAATCACCTTCATGGAATATATTTTTCTTGATGAGGGCATCATGCGATTTTTCTCTTTGTTTTTGGATCAATGTAGTATGTTGAAGATCTGATAGCGGGATTTCATCCAATTCATTAATTTAATGTAGTCAGTTAACCTGTGCTTCATTCTGATCCAAGCTTACCTCTTGGGCTATCCTCAACGTCTGAATTTCAAATTTTATTGGGAAGATAGGTTCTTTGTCAAACACTAGCTGATATGGGGAGTATCCTGTGGTATTCCTCTAGGTCATACGATATGCCCACAATGCTTCTGGTAGTTGGGTAGCCCAGTCAGGTATATGCGAGGGGACAACCTTTGTTAGTATGGCCTCAATTACTTTGTTGGTACTTTCTACCTGGCCGTTTGCCTGCGGGTGGTATGGAGATGTGATTCTATGTAAGATGTGATGATTTTTTAATGTAGCAGCAATCTTATGGCCGACAAATTGTGGCCTTCCATCCGTAATTATTTCTCTGCGCAAGCCATACTGCACGAAAATTTGGAAAAGGAAATGGATTACTGTGTCCTTAGTGGTCCTTGGTAATGCTTCTACCTCCACCCATTTATTCACATATTCTGTTGCAACCAATATATATACCTTTTGATTAGATGATGGCTTTATTGGGCCAATGAAATCTAACAACCCACATTCAAAAGGTTCGATGACTTACTGTGGATGTAGGGTCATATCGTCAGACTGGCCAGGGTGGCCCATTCTTTGGCACCTATTGCATGCCTGGACAAATTTCTTGGTGTCCTTAAATATGGTGGGCCAATAATAGCCCATCTGCAAGACTTGATGTCTATTCCTGCGGTCTGCAAAGTGTACACCACAAGGTCCATCATAGATAGCTTTTAAGATGTCATAGATTTTGTCTTCCCTAACACACCTATGGATACACATATCTACTCCTATGTGAAAGAGGTACCCTCTAATCCAGGATAACCGAGTGCTACGTTGCACTATTAATTTTCATTCTCTGGGCATCAAGTGTTTGGGTAATTTTCCCACTGCTAGGTAATTCTCGACAACAACGTACCATGGTGTTTTCACAGTTACAACAAACAGGTACTCATTGGGAAAATAGATTTCTACTACCACCGCGTCGTCTGTCTTTGGCACATGTGAGAGGAAGTCTACCACCAGAGTTTCCTTTCCTAGTCAATCCTTGATTATTATGTCGAATTCCTACAAAAATTTTAACCATCGTGTCACTCTTCCATTTGTAATAGGTTTATTACCTAAATATTAGATAGCAGAGTGATCAGTATAGAAAACCACAGGGTATCCTGTTATATAATGTCTGAATTTGTTAATAGCATAGATTACAGCTAGAAACTCTTTCTCGGTCATGGTGTAATTCAACTCGGCAGGAGTTAACTTTTTACTGATGTAGTATATCGCATAAGGTTTCTTATCTTCCTCCTGGCCAAGAACTACTCAAATGGTCGTATTTGATGCATCAGATGAAAACTGAAATGGTAAATCCCAGTTCGGGCCTCGTAGTAATGGGGATGTTGATACTGGCCATTTTAACTCTTCAGAGGCAATGCCACATTTTTCAGTCCATATAAAATCAATATTTCATGTTAAGGCATATAATGGTGCAGCAATTTGGGAGAATTTCTTTATAAATCTTCCATAATATCCAAAAAATCCAAAAAAACTACGTACCTCAGTTTGAGTGTAGGGGTTAGTTATTAAGAGGATTATCTGAATTTTCGCTTGATCTACCTGAATTCTAGCTGTGGATATGTAATGATCCAATATGAGGCCCTCAGTCATCATCATGTGACATTTCTCATGGCTTAAGTAGAGCCCGGTAGCAATGCATCTTTGTAGGACTTTCTCCAGCATCTGTAATGCCGGCGCAAAGTCATCTCCATGGGGTATAAAAATTTCCATGTACACCTCGAGTTCCTGGTTTATCAAATCTGCAAAAATGTTGAGTATGGCTCTCTGGAATATGGCAGGTGCATTGCATATTCTGAAAAGTAATACCCTCTAAGAAAACATCCCCCACGGGTAGGTGAAGGTAGTATTATCTTGGTCTTCAAGGGAAATTTGGATTTGGTTGTAGCCACCGAAACCATCTAAGAAAGAGAAGAATTTTTTACCTACCAATGTGTCTAGCACTTAGTCGATGAATGGGAGGAGAAAATGATCTTTCTTTTTTTCTCTATTAAGCTCTCTGTAGTCGATACATATACTCCACTTCCCATTCTTTTTAGGAACCACAACTAATGGAGAAACACATTTCCTATCAGATATACGGTAGATGAAATTTACGTCTAACACTTTTTGTAGTTCGGCTTTAACAACATCCTTTAGGTGAGGGTTTAATCTTCGTTGAGGTTGTCAAATGGGTCTCGCATCTTTCTCAGTATAGATGTGGTGCATACATAATTGGCAGTCAATCCCTTTCATATAGGGGTAATCCCAAGTGAAAGCCTCTTTATATTTTTTAAGGAGTTGAATAAGCCGTTGTTGCTGGTCATCAGTAAGGTTTTTGTTAATGTTTAGGACTTTTCCTAGCTCAATTTCAATGGGTTTGCTATTATAAAAAGTTGTTGTTGGTATTGTTTGTTCATTGATATATTTTAAAGGATCTTCTTCAATTTCATTATCCAGGGCTTCTTCAATCATGTGACATTTTAGATTAGATATGGCAGCTAAGTGGTTAATGTAAGTGTTAATAATGTCATATTTTGTTTGATTCTTAAATTCAAGACCATCCGCTACTGTTAGTGGTGATCAAATATTTTCAGTTAAATATGTTACAGGTTGTTTCCAAGTTTTTCTTATAGTTAGGCTTTGCTGAGCTAGAGGATATAAAGCTAAGTTCTTCACATTGCTTCCTCTTGCTATAATCATACTGCCTGTTCAACAACTTACATAAGCATCTGTGATCGCTAGCCAAGGTCTTCCTAGTATTAGAGTATGTCCATCTAGCCGATTTATATGATTAATAATCAAGAAATATGCTAGTATTCCCAAGAATCTACAGACACCATTACATCCTGTAATGTCCCTTCTGGTTTGACAACTGATTGGTCAGCAAGTTCTAGTAGGGTCATAGCTGGATCTAAGGCTGTGATGCCAATTCTTTGATAGGTTGTTGTTGTGAGAATATTAATGGCTTCCCCTAGATCGACTAATGCATTGGGGAATGAACATCCATTTATTTTAACTATGAATATAGGGTTTCCCGGGTCCTCATATTTCACCGGTGCTTCTCTACCTAATAATAAATCAGATAAATTTCTGACTACGTGGACAGTTGGTGTTGCTTTTATTTTCCTCATAGGCTTCTTGGTGCACAATTCCTTAATGGTTTTTTCATAAATTGGAATGTCCTGAATAGCCTGGAGGAGGGGTATTTTTACAGAAATATTTTTTAATTCTTCTAGGAGATCGAAATTCGGATATTCGATTGGGCATGGTATAATCAATATTTCTGGGAATGGTGGAGAAGAGGTAATGGTTTGATCATGGATTTTCTGTTTAACTGTATTCTCCGTTTGAGATGTTTGTTCTACAGGTACTGGTTCTTCTACTTTTATATTTTTATCCTCCTTTGAGTTAATTATCCATCCAGACATCAATTTTACTTCATTACACTCTCTCAACTCAGTTTTTGGATCCAACCCTTCAATAGTTTGTACCGACTGGACTGGCCTATTATTGGGATTCGGGTTGGGTTGGGCTGGGAGTTGTCGTCGTAGGTTGGATTGAGGATTCTTTTGTAACGTGTAAGGTTCTCGTAGTGTAGGTTGAGGCAGGGGGGATTGTTCCTGTTGGCTGGTTTGCAGGTCTTTTCCGGCTCGACTACCAGTTTTGGTTTTGTGAAGTGGAGGGGGGCCATTGAGATAGATATTGATTATTCTGCCAAAATGGTGGAAAGTAAGAGGAATTTGGCCAACTATTGTTTTGATTTGATTGATTCGACCAAGGTAGCATAGAGAATGCTTGCAGTGACCAATTAGGAAAAGGTGGTTGGTTCTGCCATGTATCTCCTGTGTATCACTGAGAATTATATTGCGAGGGTTGAAAGAATGAAGATGGGTTGGTAGACATACCTGTTTTTCATGCTTGCCATTATCGACGCTGATTTAACAGGTAGACTGGTTCCGTTTCTTCCTTTGCCTCTTTGAAGGCTTCTTTTAACCATGAGAGCGATGGGCAATTTTCTTTGCCATGATCTTTAGTGCATATGACATAGGTTTGTACCATATCCAGTGGGAATTCTTTATGACTATGTTTCTTCCTGCATTGGGGGGGAAAAATCACCAAGTTTTGTTCTGCTTCGGCCTGCTTCTACTTGGCTTGCATGATGTCTAATTGTGTTGTCAAGGTTCCCAGGATATCCGTTTTGAAATCTTTTAGCAGGTTGTTGATTTCAGTATGAGTAATGATTTCGCTAGAAATTTTATTGTCCCTAGTGATCATATCGTGTTCAGCTGGTTTTAATATTGTAATTCCCCTCAAGCACCTTATACAAAAATTATTAATGTTAGCATAATCTTCTTGATATATATCACCTTTACACATAATATTTAATGTCTCTATCCATTGGTCTTTCATCCCCTTAGTTGGTGTGGTTTTTTAGCACATTATTGGGCAAAGGCATATTTTCATAGGGAGACCTTTGGAAGTTATATTGGAATGGCTCCACATACTCTTCCAACGTTTCAGTAGGTCTTGCTACCATTTGGAATATCTCATCTTTTAATTCCTTAGATCTGCAATAACCTGATATTCTTTAAGGAAGGCAGTTTTTGTTTGGTCCCAAACATTTATGGTGCCCCCACTTAGTCCCATAAATCAATGCACAGCTACTCCCTTTAACATGGAGGGAAGTAGCTTCAATTTCTGGGGATCGGTGGCGTAATCATAACCCTGAAATAAGACATCAAATTCAAATAGAAACACATCTGTATCTTCTGACGTGAGCCCATGAAAGGTAGGAATATTTTGTAGAGGGATAGATTTCATGGGTGCATTGACAGTTGTGTCAACAATGTGATACTGTAATGTAGAGGTTTGGGGTGGTTGTGGATTATTGGCCATTTCATCAAAGATATGCTAGTACCCTTCTAGGATTTCTGGAGCTAGAGAGTTATCCCTCGGTTGTTTAGAAGAGGTAGGAATAATCCTAACAACACTCCCTTGATCTGGGACAATGGGTGTCTTTTGTTCAATTACTACCTAAGGGGATCTTGGTTCCTTTGTTTCCCCTTTTTCTCCTCCTCCTTCACGAATATTGCAAGAATTCCCTTCTTGTGAGGGAATTGTTCGCGAATTTTCAATGTCTTGAAAACTCTGCTCAGTCCCTTCAGTTTTATTGTGGACCTCAGTGTAGGCTACAGATGGTGAGCCTATGGATCGAAGGGAGACAATAGGTTGTCTCAAAGCAATGGTTTGGGGACCCACTGATGGTTGAGATTCAACATTTGTTAAGATGTTATCGATAAAAGTTGATCATCCAAGGGTCACCGGTCACATAGATATTTCAGGTTTGGGATGTGGTTGAATTATATTTTTTTCTAGTCTTTTCTTCCTAGTCATTCAAGAAAAATTTCAAATGTTTGTTTCTACCTGAAGTTCCTATCAATTTTGATGGAAAGCGGGTATGGGGAGTAGGCATTTTACTTGCTCCTTATGCAGGTTCTTACCTTCCATTTTTAATACCCAGTTCTCTCTCAATAGACAAACATCAAACACCTTCTTCAATTTTTTGTAATTGTGTTGAAAAGAGGGCGGAGGAGCAAGAAATTTACTTGCTCATTACATAGGTTCTTACCTTCCATTTTCAATACCCAATTCTTTCCCAATAGCAATTATCAAACATACATTACTCTTTGTAAGGTGGCAACACTCTCCCCGGCAATGACACGAAAATGTTGGTTGATAGGAGGTGTCTTTTAAAACTCCTAATTACCCCACATTAATCATCAACCTGGGAAAGTTCTGTTGTTTCAAGAGTGTACACAATATGTGCATGCTGTGAATTCAGAGAGTAATGTTTCTTAAAATGAAGTATAGATATTTAATACAAGAACAAACAGATGCATCTAATAAACTCAAATTGTAATCATCAAAGGAAATATGACATCTAAGATTCAGGACTCAAACCTCTACTGAAATCGTAATCAAATCTCGCACAAGCAATTTAATCAACAATAACATCAACGAAGAGCATAATAGAAATAACCCATCTCTTCCTAGCTTATTCAATCGAAATCATACTCAATCTCTACGAATCAATCTCGATGGAAATGATATCAATCTAAGAGTTCAATAGAGATAACCAAACTCTTTACAGTTGATTAAATTAATCCGAATAATTATCTATGTAACTTAATCTGCAATGAATGTAAACTGAATCAAACGACAATGCTGTAAATGATATAAAGCAACTATATTCCTTCAATACATGAAAATACTAAAAAGCGCATATGATGAGAAAATTACAAATTAATAGAACTTGCAGGAATCAGAAAGATATAATACAGAGAAGCAGTTTAATCCATCAGAGGTCAAGCCGTTATCCACCAGCAAAAGCTATTGAGCTACTTCAGATAAGGCGAATGAATAGAAAGCTCAAATTATATATTAATCATTGAACATGAGTAACATTACAATATGATCACGTTCTCTCGATACCACGAGTCTGTAAATTAAAATTATAGTTTGAAATAACAAGGAATCCTCCCATTTATTCCTACAATAGCCTCTTTTATAATTCGAAAGGGTAAAAGATAAATGCGATCCCTTAGGATATCCTGACCTTGATGGATTCACAACTGTTTGCTAACTTCAGACACCTTTCCTTTTTCGCGCTGATCCTCCTGATTCGCCCTCAGCCCTATCCACAACCGACGTGTTCCACCCTCCGTTTTTTGGTTTATGTTGTTCCATCCTTAGGGAACAACAATTGTTCCTTTTGTCATTTTTCTGCATAAAAAAGAGTAAAATTCAGTTACTATGGCTAGATCTTAACTGGGAATAGTTTAGCTATTTCTTATCATAATCAATCAATATATTAGTACATTAAGATATGAAAAAGATAAGAAACAACGAAAAAGGTGATGAAATTAATGGTAAATACATACCCATTTTTTGACTCAACACAAAGAAGGACACATGAAACTGGTGTGAGTTCCAAATATCCCAACTCACAACTCAAGAGAGTGTTGAGCCAAGCAGTCAATGGTGGTTGAGATGAAGGCTTGAGTTTCAGATGCATTTTTTGACTCTAAGTCAGAACACAACAACATGAATGACAAGTGGAAGTGGATTATTGATATGGATCCCAATGTCAATGCTTCCACCAGCAAGATCCAGAACATTGAGCCCAAAGATCAAGAGGAAGGGGAGTGTCTCTTCCACTCAAAGATGTGGGTGAAGGGGTCTCCACTGTAGTTCATTGTAGATAGTGGGAGCCAAAGAACCTCACCTCACTAGATCTCATTAAGTGGTTATTCCTACTAAACACACCACACATAGATGTATATACGATTAGGTGGCTCCACCAAGGAAAAGATCTGCACGTCAGCTAGTAGTGTCATCTTCCATACAACAAAAAAACCTTGACGAATGAGGTATTGTTTGACATTTCTCCTCTTGAAGTTTGTGATGCATTATGAGGCCAAACATACTTGTGGAAGCATCATTTTTTGTATGAGTCAAGGACTTTCACTGTTACTATTAATTTGGGCAGTAGGTTACATAAGATACCAGAGGTAGCCCCACCTCTCACCATTTCTTTGATCTCTACTAAGTAATTGTTAATTTTTGGTATGTTCTATGCTAGAGCAATTTATTTCAATTTTCACAATTAGCTCAATACCTTTTCCAGATTAGCAATCACATCAACATTAAAGTAAACTGTAGATAGAACATAAATATAAATTGTAAAAGACAAGCCAAGGCAAGAGGACACAAGATGTGGCGCTAGCCAGGGACAAACCCCAATGTGGGGAAACCCTTGATCAATTCTTCTTATATGTTCTTCAATAGTTTAGCAGAGAGAGAGAGAGAGTACATTTAAAACAGAAGTCAACACTTTCACTTATCTAGATAAGAGCATATATCATCTCTAAGAAGATGATACATGAGATAAGTTTAAGACATGCTACTTCAATTGATTCTCGAAGGTGACTCCTTCACCTATCATTGTGCTACATTTTGTCATCATGCTGCACCTCACTGCGCTGCACCATGCTGCACCCATCATCACTATGTTGCATCTCATCACAATTCATTAATCATGACTGTACCCATCACTATACTACATTATGTGCCATTGCTCCACCATGTTGCCATCCTGACCTATGTGTTGGGTGCACCTTGCTTGCTTCTTGTCCCTTGCTTGCTTGTTGTCCCCATCATGCTTGTTGTCCTTAGCATGCTTTTTTTTGCATTCTAGTTGTCCCTTCCATGCTAGCTATAACATTGCATGCTTGGTGTATTTTTTGCTAAGTGCCATACAACTATCCCAATGTTAGTTAGTTGTCCCTTGCATGTTGCTCTCTTTCGGAGACAGATGCTCCAGATGTTCTAGTAGTTCCTGGCAGTTCTGGCAGTTTTGGTTGTTCCTCGTAGTTCTGGCATTTCCAGCTCTTCCTGGCAGTTCCAGTAGTTTCGGCTGTTCCCGGCAGTTTTGGAAGTTCTAGCCTTTGCGGCTTTCCTGGCTTTTCCAGCAATTCCGACATTTCTGGATTTTCCAGTGGTTCTAGCTTTCTCAGCTTTTCTCGAAGTTCTGACTTTTCTGGTAGTTCTAGCTTTTCTGACAATTTCGACAGTTCTGGCTTTTCTGGCAGTTCCAGATTTTTCAGCAATTGCAGCCCTTTCGGCAGTTCCAACAGTTCTGGCTTTTTCGGCTTTTCTGCATTTCCATCTTTTTTGGCTTTTCTGGCAGTTCTGGCTTTTCCAGCTTTTTTGGCAGTTCCGGCTTTTCCAGTTTTTCCAGCCTTTCCGGCAGTTCTAGATTTTTCAATAGTTCTGGATTTTCCTGCTTTTCCGACAGTTTCATGATTTCCAGCTTTTCCAACCTTTCCAGCAATTCCAGCAGTTCCAGCTTTTCTAGCTTTTCCGACATTTCAAACTTTTCTAGTATCTCCAGATTTTTGTCCTCTGGATTAGGGTAACATTACCCCTTAGGATCTACCCTCCTACTAAAACCCAAAGACAAATAGAGAAAGGAGGAGATCCCAAGTGTGTGTTGAAATGAAGGCCACCTATATTTATACTAAAATGCTGAGCACATGTTGGGTTTATTTGGTTGTTAGCTGACCTTGACAAATTGTCTTACAACACAGATAAATTCATAACTCCATGAATACTTATCAGAATTGGATGATCTTTAGATCAATCCTACACCTCTCGATGAGAGGGATCCAAGAAAAATATGATCTACCATAAATAAGATCACCCACATTGATTTTGGCCCTATTTTCCAATTTTAACACTCCCTCTCAACTAGGGAGAACGCCATCCACTAATTCATATGTCCAACACTACTATCTCTGCCATCGATGCCCTGCATTGCTTTACTCTGCTATGCTATGCTCTGCTCTATTCTGCTAAACCATGAAGAACAAGAATTGATGTAGAATGTCTCATATCATTCTCTACTGACCTGAACTCAATTTCATCTGAAGAGAGTGTGTCACATCACTGTTACTGACCCAAAGTCAGTTTCATTGATCCTGGATCAATGGAGGTCATCCTAGAATAGGGAGTATGCTAGATACAATGATGCATCCATCGATAGAACTACTATGGTCCCTATCCTCATTTCACTGCTTATTGATCAAATGAGAAGTACTTCCCACGAGTCCCAGACTCGACAAGAGAATGAATCATCCTGTCCACAGGAGAATGAATCATCCTGCCAGTGGATGCCATGGAAAATGAATCATCCTGGCCCATAGGAGAACGAATCATCCTCTTCAATAGTTGCCAGAGAGAACGAATCATCCTAGCCCATAGGAGAACGAATCATCTTGTTCCACAGTCGCCACAGAGAACGAATCATCCTGGCCCACAAGAGAATGAATCATCCTGTTCCATAGTCACCACAGAGAATGAATCATCCTAGCCCACAGGAGAACAAATCATCATGTCCCATAGTCACCATGGAGAAAAAATCATCCTGGCCCACAGGAGAAAGAATCATCCTGTTCCACATTCACCATGGGGAACAAATCATCCAGGCCCACAGGAGAACAAATGATCTTGTTCCATATTGCACCACCAAGGGAGGGTGAGTCACCCTGTGGTCATATGTTGCTTCAGTAAGTACCCCAAGCCCCCAAAGCTACCAGAGCTCAATGCATGCAACATGCAGGACCTTATAAGAAGGTCTCTCAATGACTCCAAGTCATTCGAAAAAGTCACAGATTTGACCTCTCCCCAGGGCTTTGACAAAATGTCAGTGACCTGTACATCAGTCTCAATGCGATGGGTCCTCCTTGCTCATCGACTTACCATATCCCAAATAAGGTAGTATCTGATGTATATCTGCTGGAGCAATTATCAAATACGGGATTCCTCAATAATCGAATCCCACCTCTGTTTGTCACATAGAATCACAATGGTATTCATCATGTGTACAAACAACTCACTTAAGAGATTCTGCAACCATGCAGCTTCACACGAGATCATACTCGTAGCTATGTATTCGGTCTCAGTGGTGCTTATAGCAACCGACTTTTGCTTCCTGCTCATCCATGATATTGAACCAGAATCGAAAGAGAACTAGCACTAAGAAGTGCTCTGCTGATCCTCCACATTGCCTACCCACTTAGCATTCAAATAATCATGCAATTTCATATTTCCGGCAGTGTATCTCAATCCATGAGAGATTGTGCCATGAAGATATCTCAGAAGATTCTTGGCACCAATCCAGTGATTCTCAACCAAATATGAGCTCACCATGCTAACTGCAAAACATATTTCCAGATGGAAGTTCACCAAGAACATCAATGTGAATGAGTTTATGAAACTTAGAGGCATTTCCCATATTTGGTTCGACATCACTACCATATAACTTCTGAAAGTTAAGATCCTTGAGGTAGTCACAGGCTTGCAGTTTAGCATTCCACATTGGGAATCCAACTCCCTCTTACTCATGGAAAATTTTAGGGGCTAATGTTCGCCCAGTGGGCTAATTTTCCATGATTTTTCCACAAAAAAGATTCGCCAATTTCCAATTTTATAAAAGACGATTCGCCCAAATTTTAGAATATAAAATTTTTTTACCTTAAAAATCGCCAACATTATATAGAGACTATATATAAAATAATTATAAATTTGAATAATTTTACAAATATATCAATAAACATTTATAATTTGCATATTAGGGATTAGTGAGATTCGCCAATGTTTTAAACTTCAAAAAAATTTTCCATCCTTAAAATTTTCCTTGCTCTTACTTCTGCAAATGAGAGGATTTGCACCCGTCAGCAATATGATGTCCTCATAAGGTGCCGGTATGAGAGGTATATCATCCACAACCATTAGGTAATGGTTTGGATCGGTTTCACTCCTAGTGAATCTTAGCTTCATCTGATAGCTATCAATCCTCTCATACTACGCTGACGGAGTTTTGCTTCAAGCCATAGAGGGCTTTCTTCCACTTGCATACATGAGATTCCTAATCATCAATATCAAACCCCTTGTGTTGTTCCAAAGCTGTGGACCTGCTACATGAGGGGAATGGTCACCTTGTAAGATTTTCCTTCAATACATCTAAGACATGTACTTTCATGCTCTTTTTGAATTCAGGCATCCCTGTCACCATCTGACTCACAGACCTTCGGTGCTATGTGTAAATGGACATCGTCCCAAGTGGAGTTCCTGCAACTTGATACAACCCTAAACTCAAAAACATGTTTGAAAATTCTATTTTCAAAAATGTGCCTTTCCATCGATGAGTGCCACACTGAAACCTTTGACTTCCATTGCTGAAATGGACACTAGGTTCTTCTTGCGATTAGGTACATAAAAGAGATTCTGTAAATGAATTGAGTTACCCTCATTCAATTGACGGATAACATTCCCCACACCCTTTCCAAGATAGGTGGCATCAGCTCCAAGTAAAATCCCTTGATTGTTTCAATCTCTACCAAATTAAAGAGCGCAACCATCTATCCGATGAAGTGTCTTGAAGCACTACAATCAATAAGCCAGATTCCCAAAGAATTTTAAGGAGAGGGCTGATACAAGATAATGCTTATTTATCTTATCAGAAACAACATTTGATTCTTTGTACCTAGGGTTCCTTGCTTTCTTTGAAAAAGTCAACCATTTCCTTGATGACCTGCATTACTTGTCATTCCATTGATCATTGAAGATGTCCCTAGAATGATTGTTATCTTCATCAAGAGATGTGTCTTTTCCATTCGGACACTCCTTTGCATAATGGCTGAACTTATTGAAACCAAGGCATCCACCTTTCCTTCCACCCTTAGATCTGAACTTCCCAATGAAGTGATCTTTAGGTAGGCCATCAAAAACTTCTGTTGTGCCATTATGATAATATTCTCTGCTTTGACTTCACCCTGGGTGAATTTGAAGAGTGATGAGGAATCCACTGATCCTTTTGTCCTTTCCCAATTGTCTTCGGTGATTGCTCTTTCACTCTTGCTTGGGCATTGTCTTCACCTCAGCTTCGATACCATGTTAATTTTAACTATGTTTTATGCTAGAGAAATTTATTTCAATTTTCAAAATTAGGTCAATACCTTTTCCAAATTGGCAATCACATCAACATTAAATTAAATTATAGATAAAACAAAAATATAAATCGCAGAAGACAAGCCAAGACAAGAGGACACCAGATGTGGCACTAGCTAGGGACAAACCCCAATGTGGGGAAACTCTTGATCAATTCTTCTTATACGTTCTTCAATATTTCAGCATAGAGAGAGAGAGTACGTTTACAACAGAAGTCAACACTTTGACTTATCTAGATAAGAGCATAGATGATCTATAAGAAGATGATACATGAGAGCAGTTTAAGATATGATGCTTCAACTAATTCTCCAAGGTGACTCCTTCACCTATCATTGTGTTGCATTTCGTCATCATGTTACACCTCACCCCACTGCACCATGTTGCACCCATCATCATTAGGTTGCATCTCATCATGATTTATTAATCATGACTATACCTATCACTGTACTACATTATGTGCCATTGCTACACCATGTTGCCATCCTAACCTATGTGTTGGTTGCACCTTGCTTGCTTGTTCTCCATTGCTTGCTTGTTGTCCCTAGCATGCTTGTTGTCCTTAGCATGCTTGTTGTTGCATGCTTGTTGTCCCTTCCATGCTAGCTATAACATTGCATGCTTGGTGTATTTGCTGCTAAGTACCATACAATTGTCCCAATGTTAGTTAGTTGTCCCTTGAATGCTGCTCTCTTTTTGAGACAGATGCTCCGGTTGCTCCAGCAGTTCCTGACAGTTCTGGTAGTTCCGGTTGTTCCCACTAGTTCTGGTACTTCAGGCAGTTTTGGCTATTCCCGACAGTTTTGGTAGTTCCGGCTTTTCTAGCTTTTCTGCCTTTTCCAGCAGTTCCGGCTTTTTCAATAGTTCTAACTCTTTCGGCTTTTTCAGCAGTTCTGGTAGTTCCAACTTTTCTAGCTTTTCCTGTAGTTCCAGCTTTTCTGGAAGTTCCGGCTTTTCTAGATTTTCCAACAGTTTCGACAGTTTCAGCTTTTTTGGCAGTTCCAATAGTTCTAGCTTTTTCGACAGTTCTAGCTTTTCTGGTTGTTCTGGCAGTTCCTGCAGTTCCATCTTTTTCAACTTTCCTGGAAATTCTAGTCTTTCCAAATTTTTTGGCAGTTCCAACTTTTTCATCTTTGCCAACAGTTCCAGTAGTTTCGGCTTTTCCGGCAGTTTTGGTTTTTTCGGCAGTTCCAGCTTTTCTGGCTTTTTCAATAGTTTTGGCAGTTCTGGCAGTTCCAGCTTTTCTGGCTTTTCCGATAGTTCCTTCTTTTCTAGCATGTCCGGCTTTTCTGGTAGTTCCGGCTTTCTGCCCTCTGGATCAGGGCAGCGTTATCCCTTAGGATCTCTCCTCTTACTAAAACCCAAAGACAAGTAGAGAGAGGAAGAGGTCCCAAGTGTGTGTTTAAATGACTTGGAGGCCACCTCTATTTATTTTAAAACGTTGAGCACATGTGGGGTTTATTTGGTTGTTGGGAGACCTTGATGAATTGTCTTATAACACAAATAAATTCATAACTCCATGAATACTTATCAGAACTGGATGATATTTAGATCAATCCTACACCTCTCGATGAGAGGGATCCAAGAAAAATATTAGCTTCCATAAATAAGATGACCCACATGGAGTTTGGCCCTAGTTTCCAATTTTAACAGTAATGTAGTAAGATCATCTCCCAAACCGTGAACTTTTTTTTCTTTATTATTCATTCTCAAAAGTAATGGAAAGATCATGGCCACATCCATGGCCCCCACAAATGGTTCCATCACATAGTAGAAATAGTTGGATGAGGCTGTGAAAGAGTACAGGGACATATTCTCCTCACCAATAGGGGTACCCTCACACTATCAGTTCAAGCATTCAATCAATATGACTCCTAGAGTGCCTCTACCCAATGGGAAAATACAGCACATCTATATTCTATAAAATGAAGAAATGATGTGGAAAATATAGGAGTAGCTACAAAAAGGGCACATCCAACCAAGTTCCTCTCATTGTGGGAGCCTAACTATACTTGTACAACATAAGGATGGGACTTGGCGACTCTGCATTGATTATCTGGCACTAAATAAAATCATTGTCACGAACAAGAATCAAATCCCATGGATTAATGACCTTCTTGTCCAGCTCAAAGGGCACAAGCAGATAATTAAGATGACTTTCAAGTTTGGTTATCACTGAGTTCCATTAGGACCTACAGATGTATTGAAGACTTCCTTCAAATCGAAGTAGGGCATTTTTAAGTTGTTGGTCATGGATATGGGGATAAAAAATTCCCTTGCAACTTTTACGAGACTAATCAACGACATATTGTGGACCTTTCCTAGCACGTTCATGGTTGTATATCTAGATGACATCTTTATCTTCAACAAGAGTTGGGAAGTGCACTTGCAACACATTTGGTAGGTCCTTTAAACCCTGCGACAATATAAACTATGTTCCAACTTGGAGAAATGAAACTTTGGCATGAGATAAGTCCAATATGTGGGTTACTTAATTGATGAGAAAGGCATGTATGTGGACCCATCTAAGGGACAATTAATTTGGTATTTTCCAGCCCTGACCACCCTAAAAGAGCTTCGCAACTTTTTGGGCCTTGGAAATCTTTATCAGAGGTTCGTGTTGGGATTCTCTCATATCACTTGGATTCTGGGCCAAGGTAGCAAGCGTAGAGCGAAACCAAATTTTTTTTGGTTCTAGTCAGAATAGAAGGAATTTTTTGGGTTGATGCACCACCTCTGCTCTACACCATTACTTAGATTTCCAGACATCAAACAACCGTCCTATGACTATGCTATTGGTGCAGTTATCACCTAGCAAGGGAAATTGATGGCCTATCATAGTGAGACACTCTCTAACACAATTTAAAAATACACAACTTAAGATAAGGAGATGTATTACATCATGCTTGATTACAGGGAATGAAAAAATTACATTCTCTATAAGGAGAAGGTCATCCACATAGGTCATCAACCTTTGCAATTTATAGAAAGCCAAGGGAATTTGCCGAATGGTCTCCATCAGAAGTGGTCCACATATTTGCAACAATTCCATTTGAATATTAAATACATGAAGAGCACCACCAATCATTTTTTAGATTGCCTCAGTCGGCCCCCTATTGCAGCACTAACCACTATTCTTAAGTCTTTTGGAAACGAGACCTTTGGATGGTCGCAACTATACAAAAATGATAAAGAGTTTCCCACTGCATACTATAAGCTAGTCAATGGTAAGTAAGTTCCAGACTTTGACCTCTAGGATGGACTATTATGTTACCTTTTCCACCTTTTTGTTCCTTCAAGCTAGTATGCCAATATGATTTGGGAGGTGCATTACAGTTGGGTCATAGGAAACTTTGGTGTGGAGAAAATTGTGGTTGTACTATAAAAGTATTTTTATTAGGAAAATGTTTGATAATATGTTGGAAAGTGCATCATATCATGCACTTTATGTTCCGCTACCAACCAACCATTAAGAAGAAATACTTTTATACTATTTTTCCCACTCCTAGCTGACCATAGGAATCCATCTCCATGGACTATGTGTTTTTATTCCGTCTACAAAGCATGGAAACAATTGTATTTTTGTGTTGATCGATATATGTTCTAAAATGACCATATTGGCTTCTTGCAAAAATAGTATGACATCAAAGGCCACTGCCAAATTATTCATTGAATGAGTTTGGGTACATTTTGGGATCCCATAGAAAATTATATTAGATTTGGATGGAAAATTCCTAAGCACATTTATGTCTATCCACCTCTCATTGTTGGACACCAAGCTCATAAATTTGACTACAATACACCCCTCGATTGATGGCTAGACAAATGTCATCAATGAGAATGATTGTGCACATACTATCCATGTAAAAATCTAATCATCCATGGACATGGTATGAGAGTATTCCCTATGTGAAAAATAGCTATTACAGAGCTCTCCATAACTGGATTGGCGATAACCCCCTTGAAGTGGGCCTATGATTTCAACCATTATGTCCCCTTGATATTGGAATACCTTTTGCAACTAGAGAAGAAGAATCTTCCCATGCTCAGTCTGAAGCTGACGAAGAAACCAAGTTTATTGCATATTTAGCACTTCCACTGGTAGGTTGAAGAAGTATTGGAGAAAGCTAATTCCGAATATAAAAAAAACATGATCAGCATTGGGTTCCCCATAAGTTTCAGGTGGGTGACAATTTTTTTTTACATTTACATAAACAACACCTCATTAGAGCCCATAATAAGATTCAATCACTCTTATATGGGACTTACATCCTCACCAATGCTATGAGAGACAATGATTTTGAGCTCAATATGTCCCCATTCATTGGGTTTCCCCCATATTCAATGTGGACCACCTTAGACCATAATTTCCACCATTTTTGGAGACATCAGACATGGTTGAGAAATTGGCAACAAAAAATCTCAAAACGAACTACATTGAACAGGACAAAAATAAATGGCTTATGGAAACATAGATTGGGAACAATTACGAACAGAGCATATAATTGTATTGAGTTTCCAAATATGGTTAGCTCTTGAACCAGGGAAAGTGGCTCAATAGGGACCAAGCTCAATAAAAATTTCCCCATATCATGGAGGCACTCAACACAAAGGGGACCATTCCTTCCTAAAGGGGGGAGGATTAATCTAGGTGGATATTGGTGGCCACCAGCCTATCCAATTTGGACCCCTAGTAATACTTCTTCTAGTTTCCTTAATTGTAGCACAATTTACTACTTTTGACAGCTTTTCAGGTCCTAAACTTCCGGAGCCATTTTGAAACCCTAAACGACATTTTTATTGAAAATCGGAAAAATAATTGTTTGTGGAAGGGGTTTTGTGGTAGTGTTTTTGTGGAAATGTTGTACCAAAAGACACCTCCTTAACAGTTGATTGTTCCCTGCAACAGATGACAGGTAGAATTGATGTTGTTAGTGGACAATATGTGGCTTACCAACATTAAATTCGTGTATGTATTTTCCTTTTAGGTTATCAAATCCATGTTTAGATCTATAATTATTGAATTATAGATTCACTACACATCATACTTTAAGAACAAAAACCCATCTCTCGGCATACATAATAAAACATGCATCAGGCATAAGTATTACAGATCAAATCAATCAAATATATTTTCATTTTAGATCTATTGGATCTAGCCCATCATCAAATTTTCGGGTGCATACTTAGCTTCAGATCAAAAAATTTATTAATAGCCCATTACATGCACAACGTATTTAGATCTAACTATTTGTGAAATATTCATCACTTTCACACAAATGAATTTGATATTCATCTCCTTATATAGCTTACCCTTATCCAATACCACACAGGTCAAAACCACACTAATGTCCACAATATTCTTTTATGGGATCAAGTATTTGTTGTTGGGTTCAATACTAAGGGTCAATACCATGGTACAGATTCTTGGTATTTAGTATACCATGGTGCAGAAATTGTATGCACCTTTTCTTCTTCATACTCATATATGTACACTGATTTGCTTCATAGAACCCATGTATATTTTTGTCATTCCTATGTCTATGAACTACTATGCCTTTGACGAAAATATATGTCACATGTAGACACAGTTTTTTACCATAATATCGTCATCCGTATTGAGTAGGTTTTCCATCAAAATACAACTCATCAAGTAGGTTTCCATCAAGGACAATACATTAATCATAATGAAAATAGTTGAGCCTTGGAAAGACTATCCTCGTCGACCCCAAAAACCTCCCATGGTGGAATAAAAGAAAGATGAAGGAGTAGGAGATCCTTTCAAAATATTTCTCAAATAATTGCTCAAGTGACAAATGAAGGATATAATGGAAAAATTTTCCTAGACCCTTCGTTGGATGCACACAAGTGACACATATTCATCCATCAACCACCTTGGGGGCACCACTCCCTTTAAGGTACAAGTAATTTTTGAAATTCCCATATTTGAAGGCGATATAGATGAGCATATAATAGATAAATGGCTAAATACCTTGGAAATATGTTTTTTTGGTTCATGATTTTTCCAGTAAGGAAAGTATTACTTTTTCACTCCTCAAAGACACCCCCCACATCAACGATTGGTGGAAAACATACTATGAGAATAGGGATGAGAGGGATCCTTCACTATGTTTAGCTACATCCACATTGACTTATTTCTATGATGCTATGAAGATAAGTACATAAAATGGAGCACAGTGTGGCAGGGAAGGGACCAAGGCATGTCAGAGTTCACAAATATTTTTCTTACCCTTCATACAATGTTTGGTATCAACGATTATGAGCAGTATATTTTACTCAATTACATCTATTATCTACATAAATACATCCAGGATGAGATATAGTTCTTGGGCATCTCCTTTCTTGGCACTTCCTATCGATACATTTTCACAATCAAGCAAAAATTTAAGTAGAAGAAGAAATCTTGGATATGTGAATCTAATTCAAGGGAAAGGGGCACCAAAATCATAGAACAAAGAAAAAATACAAGACGACGTGACCTAGGACAACCCATCAAATATGTAAGCAAAGAACAACACTAGGAAGGCAAAGTGTTGGTTGATAAATGGTGTCTTTCAAAACTCCTAATTACCCCACATTAATCATCAACCCAAGCAAGTCCTTTTATTTCACGAGTGTACACAATATGTACATGCTGTGAATTTAGGGAGTAATGTTTCTTAAAATCAAGTATAGATATTTAATACAAGAACAAACAGATGCATCTAATAAACTCAAATTGCAATCATCAAAGGAAATATGACATCTAAGATTCAGGACTCAAACATCTACTGAAATCATAATCAAATCTCACACAAGCAATTTAATCAACAATAACATCAGTCGAGAGCATAGTAGCAATAACTCATCTCTTCCTAGCTGATTCAATCTAAATCATACTCAATTTCTACGAAGCAATCCCAATGGGAATGATATCAATCTGAGAGTTCATTACCAATAACCAAACTCTTTACAATTGATTAAATCAATCTGAACAATTATCTAAGTAACTTAATATGAAATGAATGTAAACTGAATCAAACGACAATGTTGTAAATCATATAAAGCAAATATATTCCTTCAATACAGGAAAACAGTAAAAAGCACATACGATGAGAAAATTAACAAATTAATCAAACTTGTAGAAATTACAAAGATATAATACAGAGAAGTAGTTTAATCCACTAGAGGTTGGGCCCTTGGCCACCATCGAATGCCACTGAGCTACTTCAGATAGGGTGAATGAACAACAACCTCAAATTATATATTAATCATTCAACTTGAGTAACATTACAATATGATCATGTTCCCTTGACCACATGAGTCTATAAATTAAAATTACAGTTTGAAATAACAAGGATTCCTCCCCTTTCTTCCTACAATCATCCTCTTTTATAATCAGAAAAGGCAAAAGATAAATGCGACCCCTTAGGATCTCCCGATCCCGAGGGATTCACAACTGTTTGCTAACTTCAGACACCTTTCCTTTTTTGCATTGATCCTCCTTATTCACCCTCAGCCCTGCCTGCAACTGATGTGTTCCACCCTCCATTTGTTGGTTTATGTTGTTCCATTGTTAGGGAACATCAACTGATCCTTTTGTCATTTTCTGCATAAAAAAGAGTAAAAGTTAGTTCCTATGGCTAGATCTCAACTGCGAGTAGTTCAGTCATTTCTTATTATAATCAATCAATATATTAGCACATTAAGATATGAAAAAGATAAGAAACAAGGAAAAAGGTGATGAAATTAATGGTAAATACATACCCATTACGTGACTCAACATACTCCCTTGCTTACCCTACTTCATGTCCTCATGAAAATTAAGTAATTCTAATGCAATGGAGTTAAAGAGTAGGCTGGAGAAGGAGCATCAAAAATTGTTCTAAAATGATGAAGTTGAGTTAGGAGCGCAAAGGCGGGCCCTTCCTTTCCTTTAGGAAATTCGTAGGTATCCCCACAACCTTTAGGAGGAACCCAGATGATGGGGTTATGAAATCGACAACCTAACCAATAATTTCCTTCTCTCAAAATAAGGTTGCTATAGGTGACAAAACGGGCCGCGGCTACTTTAAAATTCCTGCAATTAAATGGCTCCCAATCCTACACACTACTAGTGGAGACCATCGACTTGAGCTTGGATGCAGCCAGAGAGCTTTCTTGAATGGAGTGAAAATATGATACTCTGCTCTGTACAATATCCTTATGAATAGGCCCCAAAATTTTAATCACCCCTTCCCTTGTCATCAAACTCTTATGGTTGGCAAGCATTTGCAAAGGGTGCTTGGGTTCACTTCTTACCTAGAGATGCAATCCATGCTCTTGTAATTCGAATGTGTTATGAGCTTTAAACCATTTAAGCTAGTTAACTGCAAATAAGATAAAGGAATAGAATTAAACATCTCCCACAAAAATATTAGGCTTCTTTTCCACCTCATTCTCTAATACAAAATTGTGCAGGTAAAATTCACAAATAAGCCTTTGAACCTTTACACCATGTTGTTTGCAGCAATTTATAAAATCTTCAATTGTTTTTAACTCAATTAGTTTTCCAGCTCTCATGGCTTTAATTTTCAACAACAAGCATCGGTCTAACAAAAACAAGACATAATTGGTGGTAGGAGACCTGCATTCCAAGACATCTATATATAATGAGTGGACGGTGTCTGTCTGACCTATGACCATATCTAGTTTGAGCTTGATTCTCTCTATTTTCTCTTCTGCTTTTCTATATCTGTTGAAAGTCTCGCTCTCTGTTGCATTCATTTCCTGAAGATGTCTCCGTAGCTCTTAATATCTCTGTTGGGAAACAGTTTCTTGTTCAAGTCGTTCTAATGCGAACCAAGCTTGTGCTAATTATTCCTGAAGGTTTAGTATAATGGGGTTATTGTGTGTCATGACATATTTCGCTTGTAAGCTTGTCTGAGTGCTTATTCTATGAGAAAGGATGATTTTTGTCTGAATTTCTTTATTATGGGAGGTCCAAACTTCCATTTGAGTAGCCATGCTATAAGAGCGTACATCCTCTGTCTGAATAGCTATGTCTACTAGAATTGCATGTTGTTCCTTTTGAGTGATAGCTGGTTGAGTAGGTATTGGCTCGGTTTAGGTCCCTATAGCACTACCTTCATATAACTCTATTTGTACAGCTCCATTTATTTTCTCCGGGGTATTGTCTGGAACCTTTCCCACCGTGATTTCTCCTATTTTCCTTCTAAGCCTTTTTACCATTTGGTAAAGCTTCTGCTATTCTTTTCTTAGTTTCTTCAATTTGGCTCTATAACTTTTCGGAGGTGGGATTGTTCTACTAACAGTCTCGTTAATGGCTTCTGCTTCTAAAGATCCTGGTTTCTCACCCTAGCTTTGTTCTAGTAACACCGTGTCTCCAAATTGATTATCGGCGTCCCAAATTATCTCTGTCTCGACTTCTTCTTCTTGGCCTATGTTTTTTGTTCTTAGGCCTACCTGGCCAGTTTCCACTGGGAGCGTGCCACCAGATTGGTTCTCTTCTCCTTGAATGGCCTCTGCATATGTTTCCGCTTCGCAACTTACATCTTTTGAGGGAGATAGAATTCTGGTATGGCCAGAATTCCGAGGATATTAGGTTTCTCCTAAGTTAAGATTGAGTAGTCCTCCAAACTGCATGTAGACATTCATGTTGGCAAGGACCTAGGCCATCTCGAAATTGTGCAAAAAATTGCCTTGGGGACTCATATCTGGTGTTGAGGGAATTCCCAATTCATTTCTTTGTTCATCTCCAAAATGCCTTGTTCCTTTCTCATGGTGTGATTCAAGGTTATCATGTCCTTCTAACTCTAGCTGCAAGTATTGTTCACTTACTGGGCTAGATAATTCTATAGGTTGACTAGCGCTTCCTTGAGGATTCTCAGACGCTCCCTATTTTGACCTCAACCTTGTGGATCGTCTAAACTTCTGAGGTATACTCCTTGAAAGGGCAGTCCTCTTTCTTTTTGGAATAGGATTAGGTGTTGGTAGGGCTATACCTCCTTCAAGGGCTAGTATTAGATCATCTGAGGTTGACTGTTGGTAGGCAAGGTTATAGCTAACTATTAACCTGATCAAAGAATGATGGCTAACTATTGTTTCTATTTGTTGGTACCGTCTCAACCTCTCAGCAGTGTCATGCAGTAATGAATTCAATAATGCAGGTAAATTAACAAAGCATTTTCATTTTAGAACTACTAAGAGTTTGAGTTGTCATGGCCTTACCATGTCTTTACACCCATCACATGTAATGTAGTTCTGGATGATTCATGCCAATTCTCCCGATGGCTCTCCAAGAGAAGATGGTCGTACACCTTTTCCCTTATTAATTAGCTCCTACCCTTCGTCCCTAAAATCCTCTTGCTTGCCAGCCCATACTGGTCCTTCTGTCGGCAACCTGGATACTTCTACTATCACAGCGTCTGGTACAACAATTTGCTTGCCTCTTACCATACATTGTCCATTCTGTAGATTTCATAAAAATTCGATGGCAATTTTCTCATTGGGGGGTTGAAATCTCGTAAAGTATGCTATCCATCCTACATGAGCCAAAATTTCCCTAGCTTCATCAGAGACAACTAGTGTTAAAGGTTCTCAGTGCATTGTTCTTCCTCCCATGGTGCTTGAATTCTGCAAGCGATTAGTGTAGCAGAGATAGCACAGCAACGAATAGAGCCGAGTGATGGAACAACAAATGGTTGTAATAGCTCTATCGGGTGATACTTAATATGCATAAATACCATTATTGAGGATTTTTATAATGCCACATGCTCTGTTATCATCGGATTTCATATTGTTCTGCAAAATCAAATGAGAAGATGACAGCACATGCACCAGTATACTGGAGGTCCTTGCCCCCATTCAAAATAATAGTTCACCTACGACCGAATCAATGAAAGCATAGCGTGTTGGCGGTGAAGTACAGTGGCGATGTATTGGGTAATGAAAGTGGCAAGGTATGCATATTAATGAAAGGATCGTAAATAATAATGGAGTGATGAAAACGAGGCATGTAATGGGAATTATCCATAAGTGATAAGATGTCGTGAAGTGATGTGATAAAGAAAAAGGACAGCATACATAGGAAAAATGCTTTATTGCCTTTATTCCACTTAATTGTTATGATTGATTAAAAATATTAACTCATGCATAAAGGTACAAGGTAAATTAGGAACATAGTCTCTCCATAGAAAGATGAAAAGATAAGAAGAGGACATTATAATAACTATTGATGTAAAATGAAACTCCAATACCATCAGCAAAGCTTCTGTTGCCTACAGGCATCTATAGCCTCGACAGAGTTTCTTTCTAGCCCTTTGGAACCATGGTCCTCTATGTATAATTGGGGAATTGCATTATGATATCCATAGTAGAGACCAATGTGCTGTCATGCTAACCAGATGAACACATTGCCATTCACTGGGATGTAGCGAAAAGTGGTTAGGTCGGCTCATAATGAGACCTCCTGTTCAAAGGACTTTATTTCTTGATGCATCCATTGAATCATATCCCTGGTGTGGTGGCCATAGTGGGAATGCCACTTCAATGCTTCCTTATGATCATGGTAGGTTGGCTCGTGATGAGACCCCCTATCCTCCATTTGTGGAAAAATCCATACAATTGTTAGTGAATATATATATAGATATACATACATACATATATATATATATATATATATATATATATATATATATATATAGATATATATATACACACACAGATACACACACATATCTATCTATCTATCTATATATATATATATATATATATATATATATATATATATATTGGACAACACTTCCTATTTATATATAGAGGGTGGCTCAGCACCCCTTCGGAAGAAGTTTGAACATATCAATAGAGAAAAAAATTATGCTCATAATCTTATTGATAATAAACAAAGAGAGTTATAGGGGACAGGGGAGAACTAGCATGGTACAGATAATCAATCAGTTTGATTTATAGTGGAAATGAGGCAGTGAAGCGATATAGATAGTTGTGTCCTTTCTTTTTAGATCAATACAAAGAAATCTTGTTCAAGACAATAATATTCAAGATATTTTCTTATTCCAGTAAACTCCATACTTGTTGTCCTTAAATATGTATTTGTAATTTTGTGCCATAAAGAGGATCATAAAGAGTGAACTAGGATGGTCTAGGGATGATTATGCAAGGGAAAGAAAAAGGGTGTTCTAAAAAATACTGACAAGGTGTTGTTCTTTAAAGGGAACAGCAAAATAAAACCACACACAAAAGTGATGTTCCTTATAGGTAACAATAGTTGTTCCCTGTAGGGAACAGCAAAGGAAAACACGCCAAAAAAGTGTTGTTCCTTAGAGGGAATAGCAGCTCTTCCATGTAGGGAATAGCAAAGCAAAATACACACAGAAAAGTGTTGTTCCCTATAGGGAACAACAGTTGTTCCCTATAGGGAACAACAAATAAAACACACGTAAAAAGTTGTTGTTCCCTATAGGGAACAACAAGAGAATACACACGAAAATTGTTGTTCTCTATAGGGAACAACAAAGAAAAATGCATGCAAAGAGTGTTGTTCCTTAGAGGGAACAACAGTTGTTCCTTGTAAGGAACAACAAAGAAAAATATACATGAGAAGTGTTGTTCCCTATAGGGAACAACAGTTGTTCCCTGTAGGGAACAACAAGGAAAAATTCTCATGAAACGTGTTGTTCCTTATAGGGAAAAACAAGGGAAAATATACACGCAAAAGTGTTGTTCCCTATAGGGACCAATAGTTGTTACCTGTAGGGAACAACAAAGAAAAATACTCACGAAAAAGTGTTGTTCCCTATAGGGAACAAAAAGTAAAATGCACACAAAAAAGTGTTGTTCCCTGTAGGGAACAACAAAGCAAAATACACACGAAAGAGTGTTCTTCCCTGTAGGGGACAACAGTTATTCCCTATAGGGAACAACAAAGAAAAACAGGAAAAAAACTAATAAACAAACTATTGTTATAAGAAAATACAATCAAATAGAAAGAAAACAAAAAAACAAATTTATGTACATGTTTCAAAAAAAAAAATCTTCATCGGACTGGTGTTGTCGAAGAGTTGCCCTATTCAGAAAGAATTTGTATCATAGAGTCTTCACATATCTGTTGGCAAAAGGATTCCCTTGTAAGAGGTTTATGATAGAGGCGTACTCGATTTCCATTTTATTTAAAAGAGTAGCTAGACCCATCAATGGTGGCTAATGTAAGGGTGTCGTTATCATGTACCCCTTGTATCCCATAGGGACCTAGCCATCTAGTATGGAGTTTGCCCGGGAAATCCTGGAACCTAGAATCATACAGAAGTTCCCAATCACCTTCATGGAATATCTTTTTCATGATGAGGGCATCATGCCATTTTTCTCTTTGTTTTTGGATCAATGCAGTATGTTGAAAATCTGATAGCTGGACTTCAGCCCATTCATTAATTTGATGTAGCTTGTTAACCTACCATTCATTCAGATCTAAGCCTACATCTTGGGCTATCCTCAATGTCTGAATTTCAAATTCTATTGGGAAGATAAGTTCCTTGTCAAACACTAGCTGATATGGGGAATATCCTGTAGTATCCTCCAGGTCATGCAATATGCCCACAGGGCTTTTGGCAGTCGGGTAGCCCAGTCATGTCTATGTGAGGCAACTATCTTTGTTAGTATGGCCTCGATTAATTTGTTGGTACTTTCTACCTGGCAATTTTCCTGCGGGTGGTATGAGATGTGATTCTATGTAAGATGTGATGATTTTTTAATGTAGCAGTAGCCTTATGGCCTACAAATCGTAGCCCTCCATCTGTAATTATTTCTCTGGGCAAGCCATACTGCACGAAAATTTGGAAATGGAAATGGATTACTATGTCCTTAGTGGCCCTTTGTAATGCTTCTGCCTCCACCCATTTAGTCACATATATTGTTGCGCCAGTATATATGTCTTTTGATTAGATGATGGATTTATTGGGCCAATGAAATCTAATGCCCAACGTTCAAAAGGTTCGATGACTAACTATGGATGCAGGGGCATATCGTCAAACTTACCAAGGCGGCCCATTCTTTGGCACTTATCACACGCCTGGACAAATTTCTTGGCATCCTTAAAAATGGTGGCCAATAATAGCCCATCTGTAAGACTTTATGTCCAGTCCTGCGGTCTACAAAGTGTCCACCACAAGGTCCATCATTGCAGCCTTTTAATATGTTGTAGCTTTCGTCTTCCCTGACATACCTACAGATATGCATATTTTCTCCTGTGTGAAAGAGGTACCCTCCGATCCAGGAGAACCGAGTGCTACGTTGCACTATTAATTTTCTTTCTCTGGGCGTCAGGTGCTTGGGTAATATTCCCACTGCTAGGTAATTCATGACATCAATGTACGATGGTGTTTTCACAGTTACAATAAATAGGTGCTCATAAGGAAACTTGTCTTCTACTGCCACTGCATCATCTACCTTTGGCACATGTGAGAGGAAGTCTGCCACCAGATTTTGCTTTCCTGGTCTATCTTTGATTGTTATGTTGAATTCCTACAAAAATATTAACCATCGTGTCACTCTTCCATTTCTAATAGGTTTATTAGCTAAATATTTGACAACAGAGTGATCAGTATACAAAACCACGTGGTATCCTGTTATATAATTTCTGAATTTGTTAATAGCATAGATTACAGCTAGAAACTCTTTCTCTGTCAAAGTGTAATTCAACTCAGCAGGAGTTAACTTTTTACTGATGTAGTATATCGCATAAGGTTTCTTATCTTCCTCTTGGCTGAGAACTGCTCCAATGGCCGTATCTGATGCATCGGATGAAATATGAAATGGTAAATCCCAATTTGGGCCCCGTAGTAATGGGGTTGTTGATACTAGCCATTTTAACTCCTCAAAGGCAATGTCACATTTTTCAGTTCATATAAAATCAATATTTCATGTTAAAGCATATAATGGTGCAGCAATTTGGGAGAAGTTCTTTATAAATCTTTTATAATATCCAGAAAATAAAAAAAAACTACATACCTCAGTTTCAGTGCAGGGGTTAGTTATTAAGAGGATTATATGAATTTTCGCTAGATCTACTTGAATTCCAGCTGCAGAGATGTAATGACCCAAGATGAGGCCATCGGTCATCATCATGTGGTATTTCTTATGGCTTAAGCAGAGCCTAGTAGCAATGCATCTTTGTAGGACTTTCTCCAGCATCTGTAATGCCAACTTGAAGTCATCTCCATTGGGTACAAAATTTTCCATGTACACCTCGAGTCCCTCGTTTATCAAATCTGCAAAAATGCTGAGTATGGCTCTCTGGAATGTGGCAAGTGCATTGGATGGTCCGAAAGGTAATACCCTCTAAGCAAATGTCCCCCACGGGTAGGTTAAGGTAGTCTTATCTTGGTCTTCAGGGGGAATTTGGATTTGGTTGTAGCCACTAAAACCATCTAAGAAAGAGAAGATATTTTTACCTGCTAATGTGTCTAGCACTTGGTCAATGAACGGGAGGGGAAAATTATCTTTTTGTGTTGCTTTATTAAGCTCTCTGTAATTGACACATATATGCCATTTCCCATTCTTTTTAGGAACCACAACTAATGGAGAAACACATTTTCTATCAGATATATGGTAGATGAAATTTACATCTAATAGTTTCTGTAGTTTGGCTTTAACAACATCCTTTAGTTGAGGGTTTAATATTCGTTGAGGTTGTCGAATGGGTCTCGCATCTTTCTCAGTATAGATGTGGTGCATACATAATTGGCGATCAATCCCTTTCATATCGGGGTAATCCCAAGCGAAAGCCTCTTTATATTTTCTAAGGAGTTGAATAAGCCTCTGCTGCTGATCATTAGTTAGGTTCTTTTTAATGTTTAGGACTTTTCCTGGCTCAATTTCAATGGGTTTGTTGTTATAAATAGTTTTTGTTGGTATTGTTTGGTCATTGATATCTTTTCAAGGATCTTCTTCAATTTCATTATGCAGGACTGCTTCAATCATGCGACATTTTAGATTAGATACGATAGTTGGGTGGTTAATGTAAGTGTTAATAATGTCATCTTCTGTTTGATTCTTAAATTCAAGAGCATATGCTACAGTTAGTGGTGATCAAATATTTTCAATTAAATATGTTACAGGTTGTTTCCAAGTTTTTATTATAGTTAGGCTTAGCTGAGCTAGAGGATATAAAGCTAAATTCTTCACATTGCTTCCTCTTGGTATAATCATACTACCTATTCAACAGCTCATATAAGCATCTACGGTTGCTAGCCAAGGTCTTCCTAGTATTAGAGGATTTCCATCTAGCCGGTTTATAGGATTAATAATCAAGAAATCTGCTGGGTATTCCCAAGAATCTACAGACACCATTACATTGTGTAATGTCCCTTCCGGTTTGACAATTGATCGGTCAGCACGTTCCAGTAGGGTCGTAGCTGGATCTAAGGTTGTGATGCCAAGTCTTTGATAGGTTGTTGTTGTGAGAATATTAATGGCTGCCCCTAGATCGACTAATGCATTGGGGAAGGAACATACATTTATTTGTACTGTGACTATAGGGTTTCCTGGGTCCTCCTATTTCACCGATGTTTCTCTGCATAATAATAAATCATAGAAAGTTCTGACTACGTGGACAGTTGGTGTTGCTTTTATTTTCCTCGTAGGCTTCTTGGTACACAATTCCTTAATGGTTTTTGCATAAATTGGAATATCCTGAATAGCCTGGAGGAGGGGTATTTTTACAAAAACAATTTTTAATTCTCCCAGGAGATTGAAATTGGGATATTTGATTGAGCGTGGTATAATCAATCTTTCTATGAATGGTGGAGAAGAGGTAATGGTTTGATCATGGATTTTCTATTTAGCTGTATTCTCCATTTGAGGTGTTTGTTCTACAGGTAGTGGTTCTTATACTTGTATATTTTTATCCTTCTTTGACTCAATTATCCATCCAAACCTCAATTTGAGTTCATTATAATCTCTCAACTCAGTTTCTGGATCCAGCCCTTCAATAATTTGTATCGACTAGACAGGTCTATTGTTGGGATTCAAGTCAGGTTGGGCTGGGATTTGTGGTCGTAGGTTGGATTGAGGATTCTGTTGTAATGTGTAAGGTGGTGGTAGTGTAGGTTGAGGCAGGGGGATTGTTCCTATTGGCTGGTTTGTAGGTCTTTTCGAACTTGACTGCCAGTTTTGGTTTTGTCAAGTGGAGGGCGGCCATTGAGATGGATATGGATTGTTCTGCCAAAATGGTGGAAAGTAAGAGGAATTTCGCCAACTATTGTTTTTATTTGACTGAATGGACCAAGGTGGCATAGAGAATGCTTGCGGTGACCAATAAGGAAAAGGTTGTTGGTTCTGCCATGTAGCTCCTATGTATTGCTGAGAATTATATTGCGAGGACTGAAAGAATGAAGATGGGTCGATAGGCATACCTGTTTGTTGTGCTTGCCATTGGCGACGCTGATTTAACAGGTAGACTGGTTTTGTTTCTTCCTCTGCCTCTTTGAATACTTCTTTTAACCATGGGAGTGATGGGCAATTTTCTGTGGCATGATCTTTAGTGCATATGGCATAGGTCTGTATCATATCCAGTGGGCATTCTTTATAACTATGTTTTTTCCTACATCGGGGGAAAAAAATCACCAGGTTTTGTTCTACTTCAGCCTGCTTCTGCTTGGCTTGCATGATGTCTAATTGTCTTGTCAAGGTTCCCATGATATTTGTTTTGAAATCTTACAGCAAGTTACCGATTTCAATACGAGTAATTCTTCCGCTAGATATTTTGTTTTCCCTAGTGATCATATCACGTTCAGCGGGTTTTAATATTGTACTTTCCCTCAAGCACCTGATACATCGATTAATAATGTTAGCATAATCTTCTTGATAGATCTCATCTTTAACCATAATATTTAATGTCTCTATCCATTGGTCTTTCATCCCCTTAATCGGTGTGGTTTTTTAGCACATTATCAGGCAAATGTAGATTTTCATAGGGAGACCTTTGGAGGTTATATTCGAACTGCTCCACATACTCTTCCAATGTTTCAGTAGGTCTTGCTACCATTTGGAATATCTCATCTTTTAATTCCTTAGATCTTCAATAATCCTAATATTTTTTAATGAAAAAAAAATTTGTTTGGTCTGAATCATTTATGGTGCCCCCACCTAGTCCCATAAACATGCACACGGCTGCTCCCTTTAATGTGGAGGGAAATAGCTTCAGTTTCTGGGGATCGGTGGCATAACCATAACCCCGAAATAGGACATCAAATTCAAACATAAATGCATCCAGATCTTCTAATGTGAGTCCAAGAAAGGTAGGAATATTTTGTAGAGGGATAGATTTCATGGGTGCGTTGAAATATGTGTCAACAATAGGATACTGTAATGTAGAGGTTTGGGGTGCTTGTGGATTATTGGCCATTTGATCAAAGATATGCCAGTACCCTTCCAGGATTTCTGGAGCTAGAGAGTTATCCCTCGGTTGTCTAGAAGAGGTAGGAATAATCCTAGCAATGCTCCCTTGATCTGGGACAATGGGTGTCTTTTGTTCAATTAATATCTGAGGGGATATTGGTTCCTCTACGTCCCCTGTTTCTCCTTCTCCTTCATGAATATTGCAAGAATTCCCTTCTTGTGAGGCAATTGTTCGTGAATTTTCAATGCCTTGAAAACTCTGTTCAATCCCTTCAATTTTCTTGTGGACCTCAGTGTAGGCTACAGATGTTGAGCCTATGGCCCGAAGGGAGATAGTAGGTTGTCTGGAAGTAATCGTTCGGGGACCCACTGATGGCTGAGATTCAACTTTTGTTAAGATGTCGTTCATAAAAGTTGATCATCCAAGGGTCACTGGTCACTTAGATTTTTTAGGTTTGGGATGTGGTTGAATTATATTTTTTTCTAGTATTTTCTTGTTAGTCATTCAAGAAAAAATTCAAATGTTTATTTCTACCTTAAGTTCCTATCAATACTGCTGGAAAGTGGGTAGGGGAGCAAGCATTTTACTTGCTCCTTATACAGGTTCTTACCTTCCGTTTTTAATATCCAATTCTCTCTCAACAGACAAACATCAAACACCTTCTACATTTCTTTGTAATTGTGCTGAAAAGCGAGCGGAGGAGAAAGAACTTTAGTTGCTCATTAAATAGGTTCTTACCTTCCATTTTCAATACCAAATTATTTCCCGACAGCAATTATCAGACATACATCACTCTTTGTAAGGTGGCAACACTCTCCCCGACAATGACACCAAAATGTTGGTTGATAAAAGATGCCTTTTAAAACTCCTAATTACCCCACATTAATCATCAACCTAGGAAAGTCCTTTTATTTCAAGGGTGTACACAATATGTGCATGCTATGAATTCAGAGAGTAATGTTTCTTAAAATGAAGTATAGATATTTAATACAAGAACAAACAGATGCATCTAATAAACTCAAATTGCAATCATCAAAGGAAATATGACATCTAAGATTCAGGGCTCAAAGCTCTACTGAAATCATAATCAAATATTACACAAGCAATTTAATCAACAATAACATCAGCCGAGAGCATAGTACCAATAACTCATCTCTTCCTAGCTGATTCAGTCTAAATCATACTCAATCTCTATGAAGCAATCCCGATGGAAATGTTATCAATCTAAGAGTTTAATAACAATAATCAAACTCTTTACAGTTGATTAAATCAATGCGAATAATTATCTAAATAACTTAATCTGCAATGAACGTAAACTAAATCAAATGATAGTGTTGTAAATCATATAAAGAAAATATATTCCTTCAATACAGGAAAATAGTAAAAAGTGCATATGATGAGAAAATCAACAAATTAATCAAACTTGTGGAAATCAGAAAATAATAATACAGAGAAGCAGTTTAATACACCAGAGGTTGGGCCCTTAGCCGCTAACGAATGCTGTTGAGCTACTTCAAATAAGGCAAATTAACAGAAACCTAAAATTATATATTAATCATTGAACTTGAATAACATTACAATATGATTGCGTTCTCTCAACAACACGCGTCTGTAAATTAAAATTATAGTTTGAAATAACAAGGAATCCTCCCCTTTCTTCCTACAATCATCCTCTTTTATAATCCGAAAGGGTAAAAGATAAATGTGATCCCTCGGGATCTCCCGACCCTGAGGGTTTCACAACTGATTGCTAACTTCAGACACCTTCCCTTTTTCGCACTGATCCTCCTAATTCACCCTCAGCCATGTCCGCAACTGACGCATTCCACCCTAGATTTTTTGGTTTATGTTGTTCCATCGTTAGGGAACAAAAACCATTCCTTTTGTCATTTTTCTGCATAAAAAAGAGTAAAAGTCAGTTACTATGGCTAGATATTAACTCCGAGTAGTTCAACTATTTCTTATCATAATCAATCAATATATTAGCACATTAAGATATGAAAAAGATAAGAAATAAGGAAAATTGTGATGAAATTAATGGTAAATACATACCCATTTTGTGACTCAACACAAGGAAGGACACATGAAACTGGTGTGAGTTCCAAATATCCCAACTCACAACTCAAGAGAGTGTCGAGCCAAGTAGTCAGTGATGGTTGAGCTGAAAGCTTCAGTTTCAGATGCATTTTCTCACTCTAAGTCAAAACCTGACAACGGGAATGAAAAATGGAAGTTGATTATTGATACGGAGCCCAGTGCCAGTGCTTCCACCAGCAAGATCCAGAACATTGAACCCACAGATCAAGAGGAAGGGGAGTGTCTCTTCCACTCAAAGATGTGGGTGAAGGGGTCTCCACTGTAGCTCATTGTTGATAGTGGGCGCCAAAGAACCTCACCTCACCAGATCTCATTAAGTGGTTATTCCTACTAAACATACCACACCTACATGTATATACGATTTGGTGGCTCCACCAAGGACAAGATCTGCACGTCAGCTAGTAGTGTCATCTTCCATACAACAAAAAAACCTTCACGAATGAGGTATTGTTTGACATTTCTCCTCTTGAAGTTTGTGACGCATAATGAGGCCAAACATACCTGTGGAAGCATCATTTTTTGTATGAGTCGAGGACTTTCACCGTTATTATTAATGTGGGCAGTAGGTTACATAGGATACCAGAGGTAGCCCAACCTCTTGCCATTTCTTTGATCTCTACTACGTAATTGTTAATTTTAGGTATGTTCTATGCTAGAGTAATTTATTTCAATTTTCACAATTAGCTCAATACCTTTTCCAGATTAGAAATCACATCAACATTAAAGTAAATTGTAGATAGAACATAAATATAAATCACAGAAGACAAGCCAAGACAAGGGGACACAAGATGTGGTTCTAGCCAGGGACAAACCCCAATGTGGGGAAACCCTTGATCAATTCTTCTTATATGTTCTTCAATAGTTCAGCACACACACAGAGAGAGAGAGAGAGAGTGAGAGAGAGAGAGAGAGAGAGAGAGAGTACGTTTACAATAGAAGTCAACACGTTCACTTATCTAGATAAGAGCATAGATCATCTCTAAGAAGATGATACATGAGATCAATTGAAGACATGTTGCTTCAACTGATTCTCCAAGGTGACTCCTTCACCTATCATTGTGCTAATTCTGTCGTCATGCTGCACCTCACTGTGCTACACCATGTTGCACCCATCATCACTATGATGCATCTCATCACACTTCATTAATCATGACTGTACCCATCACTATACTGCATTATGTGCCATTGCTGCACCATGTTGCCATCCTAACCTATGTGTTGGTTGCACCTTGCTTGCTTGTTGTCCATTGCTTGCTTGTTGTCCCCAACATGATTGTTGTCCTTAGCATGCTTGTTGTTGGATGCTAGTTGTCCCTTCCATGCTAGCTGTAACACTGCATGCTTGGTGTATTTGCTGCTAAGTACCATACAACTGTCCTAATGTTAGTTAGTTGTCCCTTGCATGCTGCTCTCTTTCAAAGATAGATGCTCTAGCTGCTTTGGCAGTTCCTGATAGTTCTGGTAGTTCCAGTCATTTCTCACAGTTTTGGAAGTTCTGGCTATTCCCAGAAGTTCTGGCAGTTTCGACTGTTCCCGGCAGTTCCAGAAGTTCTAGATTTTTTGGCTTTTTTAGCTTTTTCAACAGTTCCGACATTTCTGGCTTTTCCAACTTTTTTGGAACTTCTATATTTTCTGGTAGTTCCTACTTTTCTAGCTTTTCTAGCAGTTTCGGCAGTTCCGACTTTTCTGGCAGTTCCAAAATTTTTGACAATTCCAAATTTTTCGGCAGTTCCAGCAATTCCTATAGTTCTAGATTTTTCAGCTTTTCTAGCAGTTCCGTCAATTCCGTCTTTTGTAGATTTTCTGACAATTTTGACTTTTCCAGTAGTTCTGGCTTTTCCAGCTTTTTCAGCAGTTCCGACCTTTCCGGCACTTTTCCTGCTTTTCTGACAGTTTCGTGAGTTCTGGCTTTTCTAGGAATTCTAGCAGTTCTGGCTTTTTCGATAGTTCCGGCTTTTCCGCTATTTCCAGCTTTTTTGGCAGCTCTAGCTTTCTATCCTCTTGTTCAGGGCAGCCTTATCCCTTAGGATCTATCCTCCTACTAAAATGCAAAGATAAGTAGATATAGGAAGGGATCCCAAGTGTGTGTTGAAATGACTTGAAGGCCACCTCTATTTATAGTAAAACGTTGAGCACATGTGGGGTTTATTTGGTTGCTAGCCGACCTTGACGAATTGTCTTATAACACAAATAAATTCATAACTCCATGAATACTTGTCGGAATTTGGTGATCTTTAGATCAATCCTACACCTCTCAATGAGAGGGATCCAAGAAAAATATCATCTTCCATAAATAAGATGACCCACATGGATTTTGGCCCTAGTTTCTAATTTTAACACTCCCTTTCAACTATGGAGAACTCCATCCACTGATTCATATGTCCATCAGTACTATCTTAGCCATCGATGTTGTTCATTGCTCTACTCTGCTATCCTCTACTCTGCTCTGTTCTGTTGAACCATGAAGAACAAGAATTGATTGAGAATGTCTCATATCATTCTCCACCGACCTGAAGTCAATTTCATCTGAAGAGAGTCTGTCACATCACTGTTAATGAACCGAAGTCAGTTTCATTGATCCCGGATCAATGGAGGTCATCCTAGCATAGGGAGTATGGTAGATACAATTATGCGTCCATCGATAGAACTATTATGGTCCCTATCCTCATTTCCTTGCTCATTGATCAGATGAGAGGTACTTCGCATGAGTCTCAAACTCGACAAGAGAACGAATCATCCTGTCCACAAGAGAATGAATCATCCTATCAGTGGATACCATGGAGAACGAATCATCCTGTTCCACAGTTACCATGGAGAATGAATCATCCTGGCCCATAGGAGAACGAATCATCTTATTCCATAGTCACCAATGAGAATGAATAATCCTAGCCCACAGGAGAATCAATCATCCTGTTCCACAATCGCCATAGAGAATGAATCATCCTGGCCCACAAGAGAAAAAATCATCATGTTCCACAGTCACCATGGAGGACAAATCATCCTAGCTCATAGGAGAATGAATCATCCTATTCCACAATCACCATGGGGAATGAATCATCATGGCCCACAGGAGAACAAATGATCCTATTCGATAGTGCACCACCAAGGGAGGGTGAGTCGCCCTGTGGTCGTATGTTGCTTCAGTAAGTACCCCAATCCACCTAGAGTTCCCAGAGCTCAATGCATGCAACATGTAGGAACCTTATAAGAAGGTCTCTCAATGACTCCAAGTCATTAAGGAAAGTCACATATTTGATCTTTCCCCGAGGCTTTGACAAAATGTCAGTGACCTCTACATCAGTCTCAATGCGAACGATCCTCCTTGCTCATCGATTTACCATATCCTAGATAAGGCAGTATTTGATGTATATCTGTTGGAGAAATTATCGAATACGGGATTCCTCAATAATCGAATCCCACCTTTGGTTGTCATAGAGAATCACAATGGTACTCATCATGTGTACAAACAACTCACTTAAGAGCTTCTACAACCATGCATCTTCACACGAGATCATACTCGTAGTTATGTATTCGGTCTCAATGGTGCTTATAGCAACTGACTTCTGCTTCCTGCTCATCCATGATATCAAAGTGGAATCCAAAGAGAACCAGCACTAAGAAGTGCTCTACTGATCCTCGACACTACCTGCCCACTTAGCATTCGAATAATCATGCAGTTTCATATTTCCAGCAGTGTATCTCAATCCATGAGAGATTGTGCACTGAAGATATCTCAGAAGATTCTTGGCACCAATCTAGTGAGGCTCAACCAAATATGAGCTCACCATGCTAACTGTAAAATATATGTCCGGACTGAAGTTCACCAAGAACATCAATGCGAATGAGTTTATGAAACTCAGAGTCATTTCCCATATCTGGTCTGACATCACTACCATATAACTTCTAAAACTTTAGATCCTTGAGGTAGTCACAAGCTTGCAGTTTATCATTGCACATTCAGAATCCAACTCCCTCTTACTTCTGCAAATGAGAGGGTCTACACCTATCAGAAATAGGTTGTACTCATAAGGTACCGGTATGAGAGGTCTATCATCCATAACCTTCGGGTAATGGTTTGGATCAGTTTCACTCCTAGTGAATCTCAGCTTCATCTGACAGCTATCAATCCTCTCATACTATGCCGGGGGAGTTCTGCTTCAAGCCATAGAGGGCTTTCTTCCATCTGCATACGTGAGATTCCTAGCCATAAATATCAAACCCCTTGGGTTATTCCAAACTTGTGGAACTGCTACATGAGGGGAATGGTCCCCTTGTAAGATTTTCCTTCAGCACATCTCAGACATGTACTTTCATGCTCTTTTTGAATTCAGGCATCCCTGTCACCATCTGACTCACAGACCTTCGGTGCTATATGTCAATGGACATGGTCCCCATTGGAGTTCCTACAACTTGGTACAACCCTAAACTCAAAAACATGTTTGAAAATTCTATTTTCCAAAACATACCTTTCCATCGATGAGTGCCACCCTGAAACCTTTGACTTCCAATGCTGAAATGGACACCAGGTTCTTCTTGCGATTAGGTACATAAAAGAGATTCTATAAATGAATTGAGTTACCCTCATTTAATTGAGGGATAACATTCCCCACACTCTTTCCAGGATAGGTGGCATCGACTCCAAGTATAATCCCATTATTGTTTCCATCTCTACCAAATTAGATAGCGCACCCATCTATCTGATGAAGTGCCTTGAAGCACTACAATCAATAAGCCAGATTCCCAAAGAATTTGAAGGAGAGAAACACTTCTTTGTCTCATTAGAAACAACATTTGATTCTTCGTACCTGGGGTTCCTTGCTTTCTTTGAAAAGGTCGACCATTTCCTTGATGACCTGCATTACCGGTCATTCCTTTGATCATTGAAGAGATCCCTGGAATGATTGTTATCTTCATCAAGAGATGTGTCTTTGCCATTCGGACACTCCTTCGCATAATGGCTAAACTTATTACAACCAATGAATCCTGCTTTCCTTCCACCATTAGATCTGAACTTCCCAATGAATTGATCTTTAGGTAGGCCATCAGAAACTTCTACTGTGGCATTCTGATAATATTCTCTGCTTCGACCTCAACCTTGGTGAATTTGAGGAGGGATGAAGAATCCACTGATGCTTTTGTCCTTTCCCAACTATCTTCGGTGATTTCTCTTTCACTCTTGCTTGGGCATTGTCTTCACCTCAGCTCCGATACCATGTTAATTTTAGGTATGTTCTATGCTATAGCAATTTATTTTAGTTTTCACAATTAGCTCAATACCTTTTCCAGATTAGAAATCACATCAACATTAAAGTAAACTGTATATAGAACATAAATATAAATCGCAGAAGTCAAGCCAAGATAGGAGTATACAAGATGTGGTGCTAGCTAGGGATAAACCCCAATGTGGGGAAACCCTTGATCAATTCTTCTTATACGTTCTTCAATAGTTTAGGAAAGAGAGAGAGAGTACATTTACAACAGAAGTCAACACTTTGACTTATCTAGATAAAAGCATAGATCATCTTTGAGAAGATGATAAATTAGATCAGTTGCAGACATGATGCTTCAACTAATTCTCCAAGATGACTCCTTCACCTATCATTACGCTGCATTTTTTCATCATGTTGCACCTCATAGCATTGCACCATGTTGTACCCATCATCACTATGCTGCATCTCATCATGCTTCATTAACCATGACTGTAACCATCATTCCACTACATTATGTGCCATTACTACACCATGTTACCATCCTGACTTATGTGTTGGCTGCACCTTGCTTGCTTGTTGTTCCTTGCTTGCTTGTTCTCCCTAGCATGCTTGTTGTCCTTAGCATGCTTGTTATTGCATGCTAGTTGTCCCTTCCATGCTAGCTATAACATTGAATGCTTGGTGTATTTGCTACTAAGTACCATACAACTGTCCCAATGTTATCTAGTTGTCCCTTGCACGTTGCCTTCTTTCAGAGACATATGCTCCAGCTGCTCTAGTAGTTCCCAGTAGTTCTAGTAGTTCTGACTTTTCTCGATAGTTTTCGTACTTCCGGTTGTTCCCGGCAGTTCTAGTAGTCTCAGCTGTTCCCGGTAGTTCATGCAGTTCCAGCTTTTCTAACTTTTCTTGATTTTTTAACAGTTTATACTTTTTCAACAGCTTCAGATTTTTAACCTTTTCCAGCAGTTTCAGTAGTTCCAGCTTTTCTGGCTTTTCTGGCAGCTCTAGCTTTCCTAGAAGTTCCGACTTTCTGCCCTCTGGATCAGGGCAGCGTTATCCCTTAGGATATCTCCTCCTACTAAAACCCAAATATGAGTAGAGAGAGGAAGATATCCCAAGTGTGTATTGAAATGACTTGGAGGCCACCTCTATTTATACTAAAACGTTGAGTACGTGTGGGGTTTATTTGGCTGCTGGCCAACCTTGACAAATTGTCTTATAACACAAATAAATTCATAACTCCATGAATACTTATCGGAATTGGATAATCTTTAGATCAATCCTACACCTCTCGATGAGAGTAATCCAAGAAAAATATTAGCTACCATAAATAAGATGACGCACATGGAGTTTGGCCCTAGTTTCCAATTTTAATAGTAATGTAGTAAGATCATCTCCCAATCCGCCAACTTTTTTTTCTTTGTTATTCATTCTCAAAGTAATGGAAAGATCATGGCCACATCCATGGGCCCCAAAAATGGTTCCATCACATAGTAGATATAGTTGGATGAGGTTGTGAAAAAGTATAGGGACATATTCTCCTCACCCATAGGGGTACCCTCACACTATTAGGTCAAGCATTCAATCGATATGACTCCTAGAGTGTCTCTACCCAATGGGACAATATAACACATCTATGTTCTATAAAATGAAGAAATGAAGTGGAAAATATAGGAGTAGCTACAAAAAGGGCACATCCAACCAAGTTCCTCTCATTGTGGGAGCCTAACTGTACTTGTACAAAATAAGGATGGGGCCTCGCGACTCTACATTGATTATCTAGCACTAAATAAAGTCATTGTCAGGAACAAGTATCAAATACCATGGATTAATGACCTTTTGTCCAGCTCAAAGGGGCAAGCAGATAATTAAGATCACTTTCAAGTTTGGTTATCGCCAAGTTCCATTAGGACCTACAAATGTATGGAAGACTTCCTTCAAATTGAAGTAGGGCCTTTTTTAGTCATTATTCATGGCTATGGGGATGAAAAATTCCCCTGCAACTTTTACGAGACTAATCAACGACATATTGTGGACCTATCCTAGCTTGTTCATGGTTGTATATCTAGATGACATCCTTATCTTCAACAAGAGTTGGGAAGCGCACTTGCAACACATTTGGTAGGTCCTTTAAACCCTGTGACAATATAAAATAGTTCCAACTTGGAGAAATGAAACTTTGGCATGAGCCGAGTCCAATATGTGGGATACTTAATTGATGAGAAAATAATGAATGTGGATCAATCTAAGAGACAACTAATTTGGGATTAGCCAACTCTGACCACCCTAACAGAGCTTCACAACTTCTTGGGCCTTGGAAATTTTTATCGAAGGTTCGTGTTGGGATTCTCTCATATCACTTGGACTTTGAGCCAAGTTAGCAAGTGCAGAGCGAAACCAATTTTTTTTTGGTTCTAGTCCGAATAGAAGGAATTTTTTGGGTTGAAGCACCACCTCCACTCTACACCATTACTCCCATTTCTAAACATCGAGCAACCATCCTATGACTATGCTATTGGTGTAGTTCTCACCTAGCGAGGAAAATTGCTGGCCTATCATATTGAGACTTTCTCTAACAAAATTTAAAAATACCCCACTTATGATAAGGAGATGTATTACATCATGCATGAATGCAGGGAATGAAAAAATTACATTCTCTGTAAGGAGAAGGTCATCCACATAAATAATCGACCTTTGCAATTTATAGAAAGCCAATGGAATTTGCTGAATGGTCTCCATCAGAAGTGGTGCACATATCTGCAACAATTCCATTTGAATATTAAATACATGAAGAGCACCACCAATCATTTTGTAGATTGCCTTAGTCAACCCCCTGTTGTAGCACTAACCACTATTCTTAACTCTTTTGGAAACAAGACCTTTGGATGGTTGCAACTATACGAAAATGATAAAGAGTTTCCCACTGCATACTAGAATCTAGTGGATGGTAAGCAAGTTCTAGACTTCGACCACCAGGATGGATTATTATGCTACCTTTTCCAACTTTTTGTTCCTTTAAGCTAGTATGCTAAGATGATTTGGGAGGTGCATTACAGTTGGGTCGTAGGGAACTTTGGTGTGGAGAAAATTGTGGTCATACTATAAAAGTATTTTTACTACGAAAATGTCCGATAATATGTTGGAAAGTGCATCATATTTTGCACTGTATGTTCCACTACCAACCAACCATTAAGAAGAAATACTTTTATACTCCTTTTCCTACTCCTAGCTGACCCTAGGAATCCATCTCCATGGACTATGTGTTTTTATTCCTTCTACCAAGCATGGAAACAATTATATTTTTGTGATCATCGATAGATGTTCTAAAATGACCATATTGGCTTCTTGTAAGAATAGTATGACATCAAAGTCTACTGCCAAATTATTCATTGAATGAGTGTGGGTACATTTTGGGATCCTATAGAAAATTATATTATATTTGGATAGAAAATTCCTAAGCACATTTATGTCAATCCACTTCTCATTGTTGGACACCAAGCTCACAAAGTTGACTACAATACACCGCTCGATTGATGGCTAGACAAACGTCATCAACAGGATGATTGTGCACATACTATCCATGTAAAAAAATTATCATCCTTGGACATGGTATGAGAGTATTACCTATGTGAAAAATAGTTATTACAGAGCTCTCCATAGCTAAACTAGCCACAAACCCCTTGAAGTGGGCCTATGATTTCAACCATTATGTCCCCTTGATGTTGGACTACCTTTTGCAACTACACAAGAAGAATCTTCCCATGCTCAGTCAGAAGCTGAAAAAGACACCAAAATTATTGCATATTTAGCACTTCCACTAGTAGATTTAGGACATATTGGAGAAATCTAATTCCAAATATAAAAAAAAAAAAAAAAAAAACATGATTAGCATTGGGTTCCCCATAAGTTTCAGGTGGGTGACAATGTTTGTTTACATTTGCATAAACAACACCTCGTTAGAGCCCATAATAAGATTCAATCACTCTTATATGGGACTTACATTCTCACCAATGCTATGGGAGACAACACTTTTGAGCTCAATATGTCCCCATTCATTGGGTTTCCCCCATATTCAAAGTGGAGCACCTTAGACCATAATTTCCACCATTTTTGGAGACATCAGACATGGTTGAGAAATTGACAACAAAAAATCTCAAAACGAACTACATTGAACAGGACAAAAATAAATGGCTTATGGACACATAGATTGGTAACAATTACAAACAGAGGACATAATTGTATTGATTTGTCAAATATAGTTAGCTCTTGAACTAGGGCAAGTGGCTCAACAGGGACCAAGCTCAATAGAAATTCCCTCATATCATGGAGGAACTCAACACAAAGGGGACCATTCCTTCCTAGAGTGGGGAGGATTAATCTAGGTGGATATTTGTGGCCACTAGCCTATCCCATTTGGACCCCTAACAATACTTCTTTTAGTTTGCTTAACTGTAGCACAATTTACTACTTTTGACAGCTTTTTAGGTCCTGAACTTTCAGAGTCATTTTGAATCCCTAAATGACATTTTTATTGAAAATGTGAAAAATAATTGTTTGTGGAAGGGGTTTTGCCGTAGTGTTTTTGTGGAAATGGTGTACCAAAAGACACCTCCTTAATAGTTGATTGTTCCCTGCAATTGATCATAGGTAGAATTGGTGTTGTTAGTGGACAAAATTAAATAAGCACAACATTGTAAACAGTGGAAACAATGAATGCATAAACATAAAATAAACTAAGAGGCAAATATACAAACAATGTTGATGGATCTAACAAGTCAACAAAATAATGGAAAAATCTCCCTTTATTGAATGTTGGTAGTAGATGTTGAATACAATAGATGAATCTTATACACTTGAAGAGAATTATTTGAGCTATGTTGCTCAAAAATCCTCAACAGGGGGATTTATTTTCCTCAATCTCTCTGCAAGTTTATCCTCTCTCTCAAAGAAGTATGAAGACACTCAAATGGCAGGTTCCTCTTTTCCCTTATTTGGCTTCGAAAATGGAATGGTGGTTTTCTATGATAGCAATTTGGCCAGCATAAAAATGTCTCATAAGCTGGCTCCACCTTGGCTTCTTTATATCAAGGTTTTTGAATCCATCTTACCCCTCTTGGTTCATGCATGATAATGGAACATGAGTAGGAGAAGATGATTCCATTGAGGGTTGCATATCTTTAGGGTGACTCAAATTCGTTTGTACTAGATTGAGCTCATGTTAGAGAATTGGGCCCAAGTGTGTGGAGTGGTCCCAAATCGCCAAGTCATCCATTTCTACAACCGAGCAAATTTTGAAGGATATTCCATGCACGTGCATTTATCAAATAAATATTCACTTGAAATCAATTGGTTTTAGATTTATAAACCTTGGAACTTAGGAGAAATTTACTTTTTTAAACTTCATGATGTATTAATCTAGAAAATTCTCAATTGTGCATTCTGTTGGGCACCTTTTAGTGTCTTCTGTATTGTGCCAACATGTGTACAATTTTCTCGTATTAAGCGGTTCACAGTAAAAATTCATATTCCTCAGATAGAGATTTTGAATGAATTATTATACACATTAAACAAATATCGTTTTCCAAATGTCAGATACAAGGAAGTTGGTGTACTAACAATACCCAACAAGCCGCACAAATGTTTGGAGATTTATCTCCTAGGGTTAGGTTTTTGCATGTTTGTGGTTTTCCCTTGTTTCTCAATAATAAAAAGGCTTGCAAGCCTCATTGTAACAGTTCATTGGAATCTAGCCGCAAAAATTATTCTTAGAGATAATCTAACATCACTCGAGCTAGCTTATTTCCATTCTACGTGTAAACCATTTTAAGTATTTTGTTATTAATGAATTGAAGTTCAATTTTCATTGTAGCTCTATGTTTCTATTTAAATATGTATTTCATTTTTTTACTAAAAAATATTGGATCAGTGGTATCAGAGTAGTCTTCTCTTTCTTTGCTTTTTTGTGCATATGTCCCCAATGAGGTTGAGGTATACGGAATTAGGGTTTGAATTGGTTGAACCTTTCCAAGATTAGCCTCACCAACCCCAATGACCTCCCATTATGGAAGAATGTAAAGACGAGGGAGTAGGAGATCCTTCTAGAACATTGCTCAAAGAATCCCTCAAGTGAAAAAGGAACGCGATGATCGAAAAATTTTCCCAAATCCTTTGATGGATGCCCAAAAGCCATGTATCTTCATCTAGAAGCCACCTTGGACGTGCCAGTCCCTTTAAGGTCCAAGTGAACTTTGAAATTCTCATATTTTAATGCTAGATATATGCAAATGTCATAGTAAATGGCTAAATCTATTGGAAGGATATTTTAAATTCATGATTTTTACAAAAGAGGAAATATTACTTTTGCATTGCTAAAATCCACTCCCCACATCAAGGACTAGTTGGAAATGTAATGTGAGAAAAGTGATGAGAGGAAATTCTCACTATCTTCAGTGGCAACCACTTGGAATTTTTTCTGAGACACCATCATGGAATAGTATTACCTTATCGAGAGCTATGAATATAAGTACATAAAATGGATGACACTACTCTATGGAAGGGACCAATATGTGCCACAGTACATAAGTATTCTTCATACCCATCAAACGAAGTTGGTTATCAAGGATTCTAAGTGGAATTTTGTACTCAAGAGCATTGGTTGTGTAAAAAAATACATCTACGACGAGATGGAGTTTTTGGAAATATCCTCGCCTTGCATCACTTATCAATACACTGTTAAGATCGAGTAGAAATTTAAATAGAGAAAGAGACACTTTGGATCTACGAATCTGAATCAAGGGAAAGGAAAGAAAAAAGTGTAGAACAAAGGAAAATCCAAGGAAGGGTGACTAGGGACAACCTATCAAAGCCAAAATTAAGGAACAACACCATGAAGACAAAGAATGAAATAATAAAGTGGTGTGAGTTCCATAGGAGCCCCACTCACAACACAAGTTATTTTCAAGTCAAATAATCATTGGTGGTCAAGCTGAAGGCTTCAAAGTTACATGCATGTTCCAACTCTAAATCATAACCTGACAAGGGGAATGAAAAATGGAGGTACATTATTGATGTTGAGCCAAATGCCATCATTTCCACCACCATGATGCAAAGATGAATGAGCTCAGAGATCTAGAGGAAGGAGAGCATCTCTTCTAGTCACATAAGTGGGTGAATAGGTCTCCATTGTAGTTCATTGTCCTCATATTAGAAGAGTTCATTAATTAGTTGGGTGTAATGAACACACCACACCCCAAAAATACACCATTGGTTGGGTCCATCAGGGATGATATCTTTACGTCAATCAGGAGTTCCATTTTCCATATAGCATCGAACCCTTCACATATGAGGTACTATGTGGCATTTCTCATCTTGAAGTTTGTGATGTATTATTAGGCCAACCATCCATATCAAAGTGTCATTCTATGTATGAGTCGAGGCCTCACACTGTTATTATTACTTTGGGCAGTAAATTATACAAGATAAAAGAGGTAGTCCCACCTACCACCATCTATTTGATCTTTGTTAAGAAATGTGGTAAGGTCTTCTGTTAGACTAGGGAATTTGGTTCCTTTTTAATCATTATAAAAGTAAAAGGAATATCATGGTTGCATCCATGGAGCCTGCAAAAGGTTCCACCACACAACAAAAGAAGGTGGATAGGGTCATGGAAGAATACATGGAAACTTATCCTCACCCACAGGGGTACGTTTCCATTGTTAGGCCAGGCATTCGATCAATTTAAATCCAAGAAGGCCTTTATCCAATGGGTTGATATATCGTCGCTATGTTCTAGAAAATGAAGAAATAAAACAGTTGCTCTTCGAGTTGGTGAGAAAGGGAAAAATCCAACCAAGTTCTTGACCTTGTGGGAAGCCAATTATACTTGTACAAAATAAGGATGAGAACTGGCAACTCCACATTGATTATTGGGCACTAAATAAAATCATTGCCAAGAATAGGTATCTAATCCCATGGATTGATGACCTACTCTCCTAGCTCAAATGGACCAAATATTTCAGTAAGATCGATTTAAAGTCTAGTTATCACCAGGTTCCAATAGAACACGCAGGTGTATGGAATATTCTCTTTAAACACAAGGAAAACCTTTTTGAGTGGATAGTCATGCCCTTAGGATTGACAAATTACCCTACAAATTTTATGAGGCTGATGGATGACATCTTGCGGCCATTTACCATCTCGTTCTTGGTTGTATATCTCGATGACTTCCTCATCTTCATCAAAAGTTAGTAAGATAACTTGCAACACATTCGACATGTCCTTGAAACCCTACGGAAGCACAAACCATGTGAAAACTCGGAGAAATGCACCTTTGGCATGAGCCAGATGGTGAGCACCAGTATTGCAGCAATAATGCTACAACTCCTGGGCTTCCTACTTTACTTTGATCAACCCAGTAGTTCGTAACAATCTTGAAGCGACGGTGCTGTATGCACAAGTACTAGTTCTTATTGCAGGTTGTCACTTTGTCAGTCGGCATAAGATCACTAGGAGCTCAGGCCAACTTCTATCGATTTCAGAAGAAGCTCTATATGTGATGAAAGAAAGGAAAGCTTACTCTACAAAGGCTACTCTACTTGTAGAAAGGAAAATGACTGAAATGTAAAGTAAACCTAGCAAACCCTACTTAACCAACTAATCCTACTTTTGCAGAAAGGGAGATGAAAAACCATGAAATGCATGCCATTACCTACTCAGGAAGTAAACAACATCTACTCAAGCTATTTCTAGAAGTAAATGAGGGAAAAACATCTTTTTGATTTTTTATGTATTTTTATGTAAAATTGTCATGCATGTAATTTATTTTTCTATGTATGTAGCAGCGATTAGGTGGCAATGAAGGGTGGTTTTGGGATTTGCAGAGGTGTAGGATGGTGTGGATGGGTCCTAGGAGGTTTCAAGTAGCCTTCTGGAGGCGTTTCCCACAATTAGACTTCAAAAAGAAGCATACAGGAAAATCTACAGGAGGCTACAAGGGATCTACAAGAGGTCTATAGGAGGTCTACAGGAGGATGCCGAGAGCAGTTTTGGAGGCTTTGAAGGTGGGAAAGTGGCTAGAAAGGGTAGCTAAAGGCTAGGATGATGTGTTAATGTGTCTACGGTTCACCAAGAATTATTAGGAGAGGGAAAGATAGTTGGATTTGTTCAAGGAAAGAGAGGAAAATCTATGGGAAAAGTGCAGAAAATTAAGGCAGATTTGTGAGGCACTTTGGGTGACCTGTGGGGCAAAGATCAAGGAGATATTATAATGGCTGATTGGATGAATTGTTGTGAGAAGATATTTGCTACAAGAGAACTAAAAATCAAATAATGAAGTTAAGCAAGCAAGGAAACTAGATACATCAAAAAACAGGATTTTGCATCAAGCTAGTCTAAACTCTGATCTATGAAAGTAAATGTTGAGAAATGCCAAAAGGAAAGAAAGCATGGAAGAAGAATTATTGCAAAGATAGAAATGACCATGGTGAAGTAGATCTAAAGCAAAGCATTAACCTTTTAATAGACTACAACACTAGAAATCCTATGGAGAAGGAAAATCTGTGCTTCTGTGGCAGCAACTGGGTCTTGGCCTTAATTCGTGGTCCCAAGGGGAAGAAAGGAGGCCAAGGCTCAATTGATGGCCTTTTTTGTATCTTCTTTCTATCATTGTTTATCCTACTATAGAAAACTGAAATGGAAACAACCTTCTAAATCACCAAAAGAAACCTATTCTTAACCAAGAAAGAAATTTATCTAACAGTAACTAATCCATAGACTGAAACAAAACATAAAAGTACAGGAAAAGAGGAGCTTGGCTACTTGGATTAGGCCCTAACCCAAGAGCTTCAGCCCTCTGAGAAGACTCAGTGCTAGCTCAAAAAGGATCTCATCTTTATTATCAAAATAATAATAGGATTACATGAAATTGTCAACGAAAGTAAGCTTGAAGTTGAGCAGAGCAAAGCTGCAACAAAAATTCAAAAATTTGACCAAATTCCTAATGAATCCCTAGGCCTCTCTACTTATACAACTGAAGCTCCCAACGGCTTCCTTAAAATCAAGGAGGCTTGGCTCCCAAAACTTGAGATAAACAGAAGTTGTCCTCCATTTGCTCGGCTGCCTCCTAGTGCCTTGATGTGGCTGTTTGTGCTTTGAGCTGCATGAAGAAGAATTCAAAGTGGGGAGTCATAAATGAGGGGGATACCCTCCTATAAATCCCCTCCCTTGTCTACTTCGAATTATTTCTGCCAATTTTCCATTAAATCTTTGACTTTATCTCCAAAATTCAAGAAAAATCTGCATTAAACACACATTAGACTCCATGGCATAATAACCAACCCAACTCACTCCAGAAGCATAAATATAATAAAAAAACATGCAATAAGCTAAGATAATGGTTGATTAAACTATGTTAGGAGGAAAAATGAGCCCATATAATTACCCATTTATGGGGCTCATCGTCACCCCCCTACTGAAGGTGTTGCTCATCCTCTGAGCAACCTAGTCCATCTCCTCATATTTGATGGCCTTGATGGCCTCCCTGACATCCCATGCTTTTGATGTGAGCTCCTCTTCTTTGTCATGGAATCCTACCTTTCTGTCCACCTCTTCCTATTTTTGTTGCTCTTCTTCCTCTTTTCTACCCTCTAGCATGCCTAATAGCAGTGGAGACTCAATTTGAGGCCAATCCAATTGACCTTCAAACTCTACATAGAGCGCTTGTATAGTGGCACTCTCCTCAATGCTTCCTTCATCCTTGTTGGGGAGTGATACTCCCTGATCTACAAGTTGTGTGGTAGTGTGTTCCAGCTCTTCATACAAGCATGAATACATTCATCCCCAAGTAATCTTTCCATGTCCTCAAAATGTGCAATGGCTTGAGCCTGATCATTGATATACTTAGTGGCAATTTGGGGATTATTTGCAAGTAGGTGATGTGTGTTGATGAGTGCCATGGGATCTGATGGCTCAATTTTGATCATTAAGGGCTCATTCTACTCTTTTAAAATCAACATTTTTATTTATGTTTCCCTTAACTCCTCATGATTCATCCATGACGCCATGGCCATTAGTTGCAGGTCCCCTAGCCCAGCATTAGGGTCCCACACATTCTGAAGAGATTTCGTCACATAGGTCCACAAACTGTCTGTAATCTTGAAACGGCATTGTGCCTCTTTGTGCCAAAATATTTATCTGAAACTATAGCCATTGGTCCTTGAGGTATAATCCATATGATTTTGTTGGTGTTCTGCACTGCAGTGCCTCCATACACTAGTTGGCCATGCATGCCAATTGTGTCTTTTTTTCTTGCAGTTGTCTTCTTAGCAACTCATTTTCTGTTTCAAGGTGAGTTTTTGTGATTGCCTCTCTATGCATGATAGAACTTAGCTCCCTACCCATTTCTCTGAGTTGATTCTCCATATGGCCAATATCCTCTACTACCTTGGATTTGGCAATTTGCATCCATCTATGGCTCCTTGTTCTTTATTTCTCCAACTCAAAGAAAAGTGGGATTGCAAATTTCTGTGGAATGATTCTTCGCCCATCAAGAAGATTGTAGTAAGAGCCCAAACTAGGTTTGGGGTCAGGTTATCGTGCCTCTGTTGATTCCTCATTCCCTTGTGGTTGTCCTCCTATCCTTCATTCAAGTTTTTCGATCTCCTGTAGTCTTGACAGGGTCTCCTGTAGAACAGTCTGTGCTTCCTGTAAAACTGTTTTTGAGTCCTGTAGTTCTACTTTTTCCTTCCATGTGGGAGATCTAGGAGTCCCCCTTTCATAAGTGATAGGTGCCTTGGAAGGGGATTCCTTCCCTTCAGTAGGGGGTGAATCTTCAATAACAATGGGCACTTCAGAAGAACGCTAGGGCTTCCCCTATTTGTTCCTTGTGCTTTTCTAAACCTTGAAATACATTGATGTCTACCTCTTCCTCTCTTTTTTTTCGTTTAATTGGGGTGTTGAGGGCAGTGAGGGCATCTACTTCCTCTCTTTATAGGGTCTTAGGAGACACTTCTGACTTTTCTGCCCCTTTTTCCTCTCCTTATGTCTATTTCTCTGTCTCTACTGGTTTTGTTTCCTTTTCTTCTGTTTTGGTTTCTTCCTCCTCTATTTTGGTTTCCTCGTTCTTTGCTTTGGTGTCTTCCTTCTTCCCTTCTTGTTCCTAAATTTTCTCCCTTTCTCCCCCTTTCTGGTCTCCCCCCTCACTATCAGAAGGATTGAGATCATATGTGAGGACCTTTATATTATCTTCTATTGTCATGTTTTGAAAGATTTCCCGTGCTATGGGGATTGTGAAGGTATGGAGGGTTTCTTCCACTAACAATTTAATTAACCTATGGTGAGCCAACTGATCTGGACCTCCTGCCTTCAACTTAATGCTAGAGTCTATGAGGGATTGTAGGACAAAATAGGGGATGCTCAGTTTTTGGGTTGTTGGAGTGTCCATGCCATATCTCAGCTCATGGAGAAGTCTAAAATGGTAGCCATAAACTATGCTATACCTCCATTCATAGGAAATATATTTGATAATTTGGTACTAACCTCATCCCAAGGGTAACGTATGCTTGTCCTTCTAATGCTGTTTTTTTCTTCTATAGGATGTTCATTGTTTTGGAAGAAGTTTTTCTTGGCATATTATCCAATTGGCTTTTCATCTTTGCTCCAAGGTAATCCAAGAGGGAGGGTGATAACCCTAATGATAAATTTTGGGGTGATTTCCATCTAGAGACCTCTAAAAGTAATAGTGACATGGGTCCTTGAGTGAGGTACTAAAGAAATGACAAACTCGTTAGCCACTTCTTCATCAAACCCTCGAAATTTCTCAAAAAATGGCATCCAATTTTCTCTAGTGAAAATGGCTACTACTTCTGGATTTTCATGGAGCCTGGTTGAATTTGTGAGCTCCTTCCTCATGAATCCCCATATCATTGTGCTTATACCCCTTTTGAACACCCAAGGTAGAGATGGAGACAAGAATTTTGAAGAAACAGGAAAACAGAGAAACATTATGGGTTTTTTTTAAGAAAAGAGGCAAGAAACTTTTATGGAATTCATCTTCTTCTATGGACTTAATTCCTCCTTAAAATTATATCATTCCTTCCACATATTGAAAATCAAGGTAGGTATGCATATAATCTACCTCCTCAATCCAATTTTCGAGGAGAAACACAATGTTTTCTCCTTAAAAACAGCTTACTGTCCCTCCTGTAGAACTACCTGTATGTGCTCCTATAGAACCTATAGGTGCTCCTATAGAACGCCAATAGCAGGAGGATGGATGAAAGCAATGGAGAATGATGGTTTTGAGGCTGTGGTGGTGGCAAAGAGCTTGTAGCAGCTAAGTGGATGAGGATGGAATGAAAGAAAAGGTGGTGAAGGAGTTTCAAGGAGGAGTACTTATTTCTTCTTTTAGATATTTTTGGTGATAGGGTGAGTTGGCAAAAAATGTACGTTGCCATATTTGGCCTATTTGTCCCCACTACATTGTCATCATGGTTTCCTCCCACAATCACTTCCCATCATTGCATTGGAGTTTTCATACCCTTCACTACCTATCCTTTAGATTTTTCTCTGAGTTGACTAGACACATGTGTGGTGGCATCTCTGGATGAGCGCAATCAACTGGATGAGGGTGGCCAGTTAACTGGCCACTTTTTCTCGTTCAACCCTAACCATCTCATTCGCTTATGCATATTTTCCAATTACAAAATATGCAATAGAGGAGAGGGTTAGTCACTTACCTGTGAGTCGAATGTACGTTTTTTGAGGCATTTTGGTTCCTTTTACTGTTGCATGCTTGTATTTCAGTTGCTGCATGCATGTATCTCCTTTGTTGCATGCTCTCTGCTATCTGATGTCTGGCTTGTTTACTTTGTGTAGGTATCCTTTGGCTGGATCGAGCTTCAGATGTCCCCTTCAATCCCATGGTTTCACTTCTTTTGTTGTTGTGGCTCGATTTTAATGGGATCAACTTGTATAGGAATTCCTATAGGAGCTCCTGTAGCTACTTCTCCCTTTAACATTTTTAGCTGATTTTTGTGCTGGGAGATGTGAAGATGATGCTAGAGATGTTGATGGAGATGGAGAGGTACTTGGTAAGCTGTAGGTGAGATTTGGAGGTGTTGCTCCCTTTATTTTTTTTATTTTTATTTTTCTAGAAACTAGTTTTCTATGACAGGAAGGAAATAATGATGATGATGATGTGATACAGATGTGGAGTGGATGGAAAGGAGGGTAGATAGATGTAAGAGGGTCTACATTGTCTTCATAAAACTTCCCAGACCCTCAAACTGCTTTTTGGAACCATTTCTGGCTCTATGTGATTTCTACAGGAGCGTCCTGTAGAAAAAGCAGGGCCTCCTGTAGAACACAGATTTTGGAAAGAAAACACAGTGGGTGGAAGAAAGGTCAAAAATAATGGAGAAGAGTGTGGAGGAGATGAAATAGGCTATGTGGAATCTTCTCTTGCTCCCTATGATCCACCTGTAATCTGCAATGCACATTAAAAGTCAATTTTCTTCTCCTTTTTTTCTCTGTTTTTATTTTTTATTATTTTTTAAAAGATAACTAGGGTGCCTCAAGGAGGTTGTCACCCTAATTACTTGCCCCGAGCACCTCTAAGGAAGGTTTTCCCCTAGGGTTCTTATTCTCTCTTCTTCTTTTTTTTTCATCACTGGGCCGTGTCAAAATAGGTTTTCAACCCAATGATGGGAGTCAAGCGCCTCATGGAGGTTTTCACTTTAGTCCCTATTATTATTTTTTTATGCTTCTTCAGTGAGTGGGTGAAGTGGAGGCGAAGACCTACTCCACTACCATCATTGTCTTATTCAAATTTTCAAGGAACTCTCGCTTCAAGAGGGGCTTCTTGTAAATTTTCAACCTATGTCCATTGACAAGCATGGGGATGACTTCCTCATGAATGGTTCTGATCAGAACTGAACCATTGCCATTGCATTTTTCCATAGTGTATGGTCCCAGCCGTCTTCTCCCTAGCTTTCCATTGAATTCTTTATACCATCAGTCATAGAGCAGTGCCCAATATCCCTCTTGGAATTACTTCTCCTTGATATTTTGTCATGCCATATCTTCCTTTGAATCGGAACTACCTCTGTGTGGAGAAGGGCCTACAATCTTTGTTCATCCAATACATTAAGATGGAGTAGTCTTTCCCTCTATGCATGGTTGAGGTCTAGGTCCACCTGAGTTGCCATCCTTAGTGTATTGAATGCAAATTCTATTGATAGCAAAGCCTTCTTTCCATAAACCGGCTCATAGGGTGTGAACCCTATGGTGGTCTTCCATGTTGTGTTGTAGGCCTAGGTGGCCTCAACTAGTCTATCCGCCCAATATTTTCATCTGTTTCTCACTACCTTCGTCAGAATTACTTCCAAAGCTCTGTTAGTGACTTCAACCTACCCATTGGGTTGTGGATGGTAAGGGGTGGAAGTCCTGTGCTTTATTTTATAATGTGTGAGCAGATCTTCAATCAAATTGGAAGTGAACTGACTGCCTTGATCTATCACTAGTTTTCTTGGATACCCAAACTTATGGAATATGTTTTCTCTTAAAAAATCAGCTACTGTTTCCTCTGTCGCTGCTTTGATTGCTTTTTTTTTTCTATCCATTTTGTCAGAAAATCTGTACACACAATGATGTATTTCTTTTGTTTTGAAGAAGGGTTGATAGGACCCACAAAGTCCATGCCCCACTTCTCAAATGGCTCAAAGGTCACTTGAGGTTGCATGGGCATCTCATCCTTTGGAGTAGGTCTCGCCATCATTTGACATCGATCACATTGGCTGGTATATCTCCTCACATCTTGATGAAGAATGGGCCAATAGTAGCATGCTTGCAATATTTTGAAGGCAGTCCTCTTTGCTGCAAAATGGCCTCCACAAGGGCCGTCATGACAAGTCAGGAGAATGTCAAAAACTTCCTCCTCCCTGACACATCTTCTCAAGATCTAATTTGGGCCAAGTTTGAAGAGATTTCCCCCAATACAGGTGAAAGGGGAACTTTTCCTCATGATCCTGCTCTTCTCCTTTGAGCTCTTCTCCTTTGAGGATAGGTGTGGTGGGACTTGTGCTGAAAAAAGTAGTTTTCTATATCACCAAACCATGGGGAGAGTACTGAGATAACAAATGGGTGTTCATATGGAATTTGATAATCCACCATTCCTTCTTCACCTGTAGGCAAATTTACTCTAGACAAAAGGTCAGCAACAACATTTTCTTTACGAGGCTTATCAACAATGGTCAAATCAAACTGCTGCAGTAAAAGCAACCATCTAATAATGCAAGCATTTACATCTGGTTTGTTCATTAAATATCTAATTGTGGCATGATCAATGTGTACAAAGGTTTGATAGCCCGTGATGTAATGTCTGAATTTGTTTAAGAAATGCACTATAGCTAGGAGTTCCTTCTCGGTTACCATGTAGTTTAACTCTGCCTTTGACAAATTTTTACTTATGAAGTATATGGAATAAGGTAACTTTTCATCAATTTGTCCTAAGGTTGCTCCTATTGCTTTGCTCAGGGCATCTATGTGAATGTGGAAAGGAAGGGCCTAGTTTGGGCCTCTCAAAATTGGGGCAGTCACAAGTTTTCTTTTCAAGGTATCTAATGCTTCTTCATAGTTTTCAGTCCATATGAACTCGACATCTTTTACTAAAAGATCAAACAACGGAGAGGCTAACTTACTAAAATATTTAATGAATCTTCTATAATATCCAGCTAAGCCTAAGAAAATTTGGACATCTCTAACCTTTTGAGGAGGTGGGACCCTTTGGATGATGGCAACTTTGTTGGGGTCCACCTACAATCCTTATTGAGATATTGCATGACCTAGCACGGTCCCTTCAGTCATCAAAAATTCACATTTTCCCAGACTAGGGGATGGGTTCATTTCAATACACTTGTCCAAGACTTTTCCTAGGTTAGATAAAGCTTCCTGAAAGTTAGAACCATCAGGAGTAAAATCATCCATATATATTTCCACTGCATCATGAACTAGTTTAGAAAATATACTCAATACTGCTCTCTGGAAAGTGGCTGGAGCGTTGAAAAAACCAAAAGGAAGGACCCAATATTAAAAGATACCCCAAGGACAAGTGAAAGTGGTCTTATCTTGATCTTCTGGGCTGATTTGAATCTGATTATACCCGCTAAACCCATCTAGGAAGGAGAAAAACTTTTTCCCTACCAAACCATCTAACACTTGATCTATGAAAGGCAAAGGAAAACGGTCCTTTTTAGTGATTTTTTTCAATTCCTGATAATAAACACGAATTCTCCACTTACCATTTTTCTTTTGAACTAGCACCAAAGGAGAGACCCATTCACTATCAAAGATGGGGTAGATGAATCCTGCATTAAGTAAGTTTTGCAATTCTTCCTTAACAATGTCTTTAAGGGCTGGATTCACCCTCCTTTGAGGCTGCCTGACTGGTTTGAAATCTTCCTTAATGTATATATGATTACATACTAAAGGGTGTACTCCCTTCATCTCCTTATAACTCCAGGCAAAGGCATCTAAATGTTTTCTCAATAAGCTGCACAACTCCTTCTCCTTGGAAGTGGTTAGGGATGGATTGATTTTCAAGGTTCTTTCTGGGCTGAACTCTATATTCTTAACACGGAGAGAAGTTGGGTTAGCCACACAAAGATCAATTAAGGGATTGTTTTGGGTTTCTTTCATTATATATTCTAACGACAAGGTACTGGAGGGTGGATTCTGAATTAAATTTTCAATGATATCATCCTCATCTTGCGATTTCCCCCCCATGATAGTTTCTAATGCACAAAGTGGTGTAGAATAGACTTCATCCTCATCCTCCTCCTCCAACCTAAGAGGTAGATCATGTTCTAGAAAGGGTTGGGCAAGAGGGTATAGGATTAGCTGTTTGGACATATGCCCATTCTTGATGGTCATGTTCCCAGCTCGACAACTGATGTAGGCATCGGCAGTAGCCAACCAGGGTCTCCCCAGGATGAGAGGATACCCAATGAGCTTTACCTTCAGCTGTAGAGCTATGAAATCAGCAGGGTACTCCCAAGAATCAATGAAGACCAATACATCTTCCACAATCACTTCAGGGGTCACGGTGGAGCAGTTTGCTAGCTGTAATATTGTTGTGGTCTTCCTCAAGGAGCCCTGGATTTTAAGTTTGAGCATGGTGTCCTTTGTCATCACATTAATGGTATCTCCCAGATCAATCAAGGTATGTAGGATCATGGTGTCGTTGATGTGGATATCAACTACTGGGCTTCTAGGGTCCAAATATTTTAGACAAATTACCTACCCCAACATCAGCTTAGACAGTTTTTCTATGACATTGATGGTCGTGGCATCTCTCTTGTGCCTTCCTAGATGCCTAAAACACTTATATTTGATCATCCTATTGTACATAGGCACATCTTTTATGGCTTGGAGAAGTGGTATCTTCAGACATAACTGTTTCAATTCTCCTAGAAGTTTAATTTCTTCTAGGGTGGGTTGTGTTGTCCCAGATAGTGTCTTAGGAAAGGGTGGAATTGCTTTAAAGTTCACTTTCCTCTTTATATTCCTCAACCTCCCTAAGGGGAGGCTGGCTATTTGTGAGAACCTTCCCAAATTGTGGGTTAATCTCCTAAATCTCCACAACATAAGTTGGGCATGAGGGTTCCCCACTATATACTTGCTAAGCCTGTCTGTTGTTCACATTTGGGTTTGGCTGGGCAGGTATTTGGGGTTGCCTTGGTGGAGCAGGAGGCAATGGTTGCGGTTGAGTAGGTGGTGGAGGCAAAAAAGTGGGAGGAGAGTTGTACTAGGACCTCTACTACTGCTGAGATGCATTCCACTAAGGTTGTGGCCAGGCATACGATTGAAATGAATAAGCAGCTAGTTGGGCATGATACTGAGATGGAAAGGACCAAAGAGGAGTCATGGACCAAGAAGGATGAGCAGGAGGGCCCCAAGAAGGTATGGAAGTGACTTGGTTGGGGTTGTAGTATGCCTAAGATGTCCCTTGAATCCCCTGCTGGTATGGTCTAGGTCCATGTGGTCTCCTTTGGTTCACGAAATAGAGTGGTTCAGTGGCTCCTTCGCCCCCCTAGTATACAGCTTTATGTTCGAGCAAGGAAGGGCACTTATATGTAGAATGATATTCTTCACGGACTGAACAAACCTCTATAGAGTTCAATGAACATCATTTCTAAGATGCCTCCTGGTGCACCTAGGACAAAAAATGGCCAAAGCCCTCTCTACTTCCTCTTCTTTCCTTTACATATGCAAGGTATCCATTTGCATGGCAAGAGTCTGCAACATCTCACTCTTGAAGTCTTCTAGCATGTTTCCAAGTTCACCTTTGATGGATGAATTGGATGGGGAGGTACTGGCTATGGGTTGACTCCCCCTACCTCTCTTTCTTACTGCTCTAGAACGTTTTCTAAAACTAGTCTTTATGTCCTCATAAGGTAGTTGGTAGATGTCTTCCCTAGCCAGTAGGTGGAGGGTGTTTAGAAGGTCTTCTGGAATTCCTGTGAGCAAGACCAACTTCAGAGATTCGGGGTCAAGTGTGCACCTAACCCTTTTGTAACTGAGCTGGAACCTCTCTTCATAATCTTCCAAATATTCATCACTTCCCATGGTCATTCGGAAGATTTATTCCTTGGTGTCTTTTGACCTATAGTAGTCTCGATATTTGTCATTAAAGGCTTGCTGCATCTGAGCCCAAGTTGTGATGCTATTGCCAGGTAACCCCATGAACCAACGCAATGCTGCATCCTTGAGAGTATAAAGAAATAGTTTCAATTTTTGATTATCTTCTACATAGTCATAGGTTCGACATATAACAACAAACTCAAACAAGGAGGTGTCAGGATCTTCCATAGTCAAACCATGGAAGTGAGATAGGGCTGCAGGGCTTATGTTCTTCATTTTGGTGTCCCCATAGGTCTCTTGGATGGGAAAGGTACCCTCTACTCTTTCTCCATTCTCCCTAGCATTTCTGTTTTCAGCCATTGTCTCAGGAGGGATGTTTTCTTCTTCTTCTTCCCCTATACGTTCTTCAAATATCTCAAGTTGTTCACCTAAAGGTTCTTCTTGATCACTACCACCGAAGAAGAGAGAAGAGTGGCTATGTGATGTAGTGGGGGTGTTGGGAAAGAATTTTTCTCAATTATCTTTATTTCGATGAGGCATGAAAATAAATCTTTTGGTTGGTTTTTTCTTTTTCACTAATTGTACCTGCAAAACTGAAATTGATTGAACAAACAAATTGCATCTAACTAGAATGAACTTGCTAAAATGAAATTGCAGAAATGAAAAGGAAAGCAAATGAAATGTAGAATTGAAAGCAAGGAAATGACTAATATACTTTTGTTGAAATGAAAGCAAGGAAATGCAAAGCCCCACGGGGTAGGCGAGTTAGTAATCGTGCTGTGATGTAGTTTGTCTGTAAAGTGGACTCCGTATTTGAGGTCATGAGTTCAAATCCTTAGACTTACCAAGAGCTGTGTTATAGCGGGCAGGCGCAGTTCCCAGGGGTTATAGTGGAGGCGGCCAGAATCAACCCCGTGTTACACAAGCTGCGAGGCTGTCCCAGTTGCCAATTCCCCTGTCAACAAAAAAGAAAGAAACCAAGGAAATGCAAAAACTGAAAGAAACAACTATTCTAATTTTTCTAAAATGAAAATTTCATAATTGAAAAGGAAAGCAAGGAAATGCATAAACATAAAGAAACAACTATTCTACTTTCACTGAAATAAACTCCTTAGCAGAATGTTACAAGAGAAAATAGAAGAATGAAATAATCACAGAATACTCTGATGCTTCCCCAACAACGGCACCAAAAAGTGGTGAGCACTAGTATTGCAATAATAATGCTACAACTCCTGGGCTTCCTACTTTACTTTTATCAACCCGGTAGTTCGTAACAAACTTGGAAGCGAGAGTGTTGTATGTACAAGTACTAGTTCTTATTGTAGGTTGTCACTTGGTCAGCCAGCGCAAGATCACTAGGAGCTCAAGACAACTTCTATGGATTCCAAAACAAGCTCTATATGTGATTAAAGAAAGTAAAGCTTACTCTATAGAGGCTACTCTACTTGTAGAAAGGAAAAGGACTGGAATATAAAGTAAACCTAGCAAACCCTACTTAACCAACTAATCCTATTTTTGCAGAAGGAAAGATGAAAAACCATGAAATGCATGCCATTACCTACTCAAGAAGTAAACAAAATCTACTCAAGTTATTTCTAGAAGTAAATGAGGAAAACACATCATTTTGAATTTTTATCTATTTTTATGTGAAATTGTCATGCATGTAATTTATTTTTTTGTGAATGTAGCAGCGATTAGGTGGTGATGAAGGGAATTTTTGGGATTGGTAGAGGTGTAGGATGGTGTGGATGAGTCCTAGCAAGTCTCAGGTGGCCTTTTGGAGGCTTTTCCTGCAATCGGACTTCAAAAAGAAGCATAGAGGAAAATCTACAGGAAGTTGTAGGGGATCTACAGGAGGTCTACAAGAGGATGCCGAGAGAATTTTTGGAGGTTTTGAAGGTGGGAAAGTGGGTGGAAAGGGTAGCTGAAGGCTAGGATGATGTGTTAAGGTGTCTAGGGTTCACCAAGAATTATTAGGAGAGGGAAAGATGGTTGGATTTGTTCAAGGAAAGAGAGGAAAGTTTATGGGAAAAGTGTAGAAAATTAAGGCAGATTTGTGAGGAACTTTGGGTGACCTGCGGGGCATAGATCAAGGAGAGATTGTGATGGCTGATTGGATGACTTGTTGTGAGCAGAGATTTGCTACAAGAGAACTGAAAATCAAACAATGAGATTAAGCAAGCAAGGAAACTAGATACATCAAAAAACAGGATTTTGCATCAAGCTAGTCTAAACTCTGATCTATGAAAGTAAATGCTGAGAAATGCTACAACGAAAGAAAGAATGGAAGAAGACTTATTGCAAAGACAAAAATGAACATGGTGAAATAGATCTAAAGAAAAGCATTAACCTTTTAACATACTACAACACTAGAAATCCTATGGAGAAGGAAAATCTGTGTTTTTGTGGCAGCAAGAGGGTCTTGGCCTCGGTCTGTGGTCCCAAGGGGAGGAAAGGAGGCCAAATCTCTATTGATGGCCTTTATTATATCTTCTTTTTATCACTATTCAACCTACTACAGAAAAGTGAAATGGAAAAAACCTTCTAAATAACCAAAAGCAACCTACTCTTAACCAAGAAAGAAATTTATCTAACAGTAACTAATCCATAAACTAAAATGAAACATAAAAGTACAAGAAAATAGGAGCTTGGATGCTTGGATTAGTCCCTAATCCAAGAGCTTCAACCCTCTGAGAAGACTCAATGCTAGCTCAAAAAGGATCTCGTCTTTATTATCAAAATAATAATAGGATTACATGAAACTGTCAACAAAAGTAAGCTTGAAGTTGAGCAGAGCAAAGCTACAACAAAAATTCGAAAATTTGACCAACTTCCTAATGAGACCCTAGGCCTCTCTACTTATACAGTTGAATATCCCAACAACTTCCTTAAAATCAATGAGGCTTGGCTCCCAAAACTTGAGATAAATAGAAGTTATCCTCCACTTGCTCGGCTACCTCCTAGTGCATTGATGTGGTTGTTTGTGCTCCAAGCTGCATGAAGGCGAATTTGAATTGGGGAGTCATAAAAGATGGGGATACCCTCCTATAAATCCTCTCCCTTGTGTACATCGAATTATTTCTGCCAATTGTCCATTAAATCTTTGACTTTATCTCCAAAATTCAACAAAAATCTGCATTAAACACATATTAGATGCCATGGCATAATAAACAACCCAACTCACTCCATAAGCATAAATATAATAAAAAAACATGCAATAAGCTAAGAGAGTGGTTGAGTAAACTATGTTAGGAGGAAAAATGAGCCCACATAATTACCCATTTCTAGGGATCATCACCAGATCCAATATATGGGTTACATCATTGATGACAAAGGAGTGCATATGGATCCAACTAAGATCCAAGTCATTCAGGATTGGCTAGCCCTGACCACCATAACAGAGCTTCACACATTTTTGTCCCTTGCTAATTTTTATCAAAGTTTTGTGTTGGGATTCTATCAAATCACTTGGAATTTGAGTCAAGTTACCAAAGGAAAAGTAGAAGCAATGTTTTTCTTGTCGAAGTCCCAACAAAAGGTGTTTTTTAAGATGAATATTTTCCTCTTCTCTAAATCAATAATGACATTTGCAGACCTACAAAAACGGTTTGAAATTGAGATAGATAGCTATAACTCCTTGATATTGGTGTAGTTCTCACCCTGCAAGGGATTTCAATGGCCTATCACAATGAGAAAATTTTTAACATAATTCAGAAATACCCCAACTAAGATAAGGAGACATATCGAATTCTCTATGATTGTCAAAAATGGAAAAACTACACATTGGGTAAGGATATGTTAATCCACACAGATCGTCAGCCCCTATAGTTAATACATACCAAAGGGATGTTGGAGAAAAATCGCCATAAAAAGTGATCCAAATGTCTGCAACAATTCCATTTGAATATTAAATGAAAGAATGGAAGCACCAGTCACATTACATATTATCTCAGTCGATCCCCAGTTGTAGAACTGGCCACTATTCTAAACTCTTGTGGCCAATAGACCTCTATATGGCTGCAACTATACATAAATGTTCCAGAGTTCACCACCACATACTATATGCTAATGGATAGCAAGAAATTTCTAGACTTCCAGCTCTATGATGCATTATTATTCTACGTTCGTCACCTTTATGTTCCTTCAAGTGATTGTGCCAAGATGATTTGGGAGATGCACTACAGTTGGGTCATGACACACTTTGGTGTAGAGAAAACTATTGTAATACTCCATAAGTATTTTTATTTCCAAAATCTTTGATAGAATGTTAGGAAGTACATTACATCCTTCATTTCCTATGGCATTACCAAGACAACCATTAAGAAACAAGTCTTCTATACTACTATACCTAATCCTAGCCAGACCTCGGAATAAATCTCCATGGACTATATGCCTGGTTGTCCTTCTACCAAGCATGGAAATTACTACGTATTTGTGGTCATCAAAAGATTTCCTAAAATGGACATATTCGTTGGCTATAAGGAAAGTATCGCAACAGAGTCCACTACCAGACACTTGTTTGAATGCGTGTGGGTACATTTTGGGATCCTACATAACATTATATCATATCAGGATAGCAAGTTCCTACGAACATTTTTCGTCGAGCCTGTGGCCATTATTTGACACCAAGCTCACTGTCAATTTGATTCCACCGCAAGACTGATGGCCAAATAGAGGTCATCAATAGGATGATTGTGAACATAATACACATGTATGACTCTAATCATCCATGGACATGGGATGAGAGTCTTCCCTATATACAACACATCTATAACAGAGCTCTCCATACATCAACTAGTTGCAACAAATTTAAAGTGGGCCTGGGATTTTAACCATTAAGTCCCCTTCATGTTTCACTTCCTTTTGAAACTAAAAACAAAGAATCTGCCCATGTTCCTTCTGACGTTGATAGAGCCACCATGTTTATTCATCACATTTACACATCCTCCAACAACTTCAGGGCATCTTGGAGAAAACCAATGCTAAATACAAGAAAATGCATGATCAACATTAGGTGCCCCATATGTTTTAGATTGGCAACAATGTTTTGTTACATTTGCAGAAAGAGAATCTCATTGGATCCCATCATAAGCTTTGACAACTTTGATACGGGCCTTACACCATCATCAAGGTTGTAGGTGACAATTATTTTGAGCTCAATATCCCCCCATTCCTTGGCTAACACCTCATATCTAGGTGGAATTGGTGTCCATCGACCTATTACACTTAGTAGCCCAACACTATTTCTTCCAGTTTCCTTAATTGTAGCATAACTTACTATTTTTGGCATTTTTCGGGTCTTGAACTTCCAGATTTGTTTTGAGTCCCTAAATGATGTTTTTTTTTAACAGACAAACTAGCGGCCTAATGTAGGTTATTTTAATTGAAACTTGTAGTCCTCAGCTAGGTCTTTATAACAAGGTATCATATGCGTCAAATGGAGATTGTATGCCAAAGTTACGACCCCAAAATGTTGGTGTACCAACTAACCTGAACAGGGCCCATAAAAGTTTAGTGTTTCATCTCCTAAGGTTAGATTTTTTTACGTTTGGGGTTTTCCCTTATTTCTCAATAATAAAATGGCCTACAAGCCTCATCGTAACATAGTTCAAAGCCATGTAGATGCCACATCTATGCTCAGAGATAAGCTACCATCACCCCAGCTAATTTATTTCCATTTTACATGTAAACAATTTTTAGTATTTTGTTTTTAATGAATTGAAGTTTATTTTTCACTATAGCTCTATGTTTTTGTTTAAATCTATATTTCTTTTCATTCCTACAAAAATTTGGATCAATGGTATCAGAGTGATCTACTCTTTATTTTCTTTTCTATACATGTCCCCAATGAGGTCGAGTATAAGAAGTTAGGGCTTGAACTGGTTGAACCTTTGCAAAACCAGCATTACCGACCCCAAAATACTCCCATGGTTGAAGAAGACAAAGACAGTGGAGTAGGAGATCCTTTCAAAAATGTTCTGAAGGAATCCTTTGAGCGACAAAGGAATGAGACAATGTAAATTTTTTCCCAAATCCTTCGAGATATGCCCATAGATGACGCATATTCATCCAACAACCCCCTTGGAGGCACCACTCCCTTTAAGGTACAAGTCAATTTTAGCATTCCCATATTTGAAGTCCAAATATATGTAGATGCTATAGATAAATGGTTAAATCTATTGGAAGGATATTTAACAGTTCATGATTTTTCCTATACGGACAAGATTATTTTTTCATTCCTCAAAATTCCCTCCCATGTCAAGGATTGGTGGGAAGCCTACCATGAGAAGGGGATCAAGACTGAATCCTCACTACTTTCAACCACACCCACTTCAAATTATTTTCGAGATGCCATCAAGGAAGAGTATTACCCTGTTGGGAGATATGAAGATAAGTACATAAAATGTACCACACTGTGGTAAGGGAGGGACCAAGATGTGCCAGAGTTAACAAATATTTTTCATACCCTTCACACGAAGTTGGGTATCAAGGATTCTAAGTAGCATCTGGTACTCAAGTATCATGGTTGTCTACACAAATACATTCAGGATGACATGGAGTTCGTAGACATCTCCTTACTTGGTGCTTCCTATCGATACGTTGTCAAGATCAAGCTCAAATTTAAACAAAAGAAGAGAGACTTTGGATATGTGAATCCAAAGGGAGAGAAAGGAACCACCAAACCATAGAACAAAGGAAGATGTAAAGGTGGGGTGACCTAGGACACTGTCATTAAATCCGCAATAAAATAACAACATCACGAAGACAAATAAGGAGTCACATAGAAAAGTGGTGTGAGTTGCTAAGAGCCCCACTCAGAACACAAGTCAGTGTTGAGCAAAGAAGTCACTAGTGCCTGAGATAAAGGCTTGAAAGTTAGATGCATGTTCTGACTCTAAGTCAAAACCTAACAAGTGGAGTCACAAATGAAATTTGATTATTGATGTGGATACCAGTGCCACCAAAGCCACCACGAGGATATAGAATATTGCACCTGAAGATATAGAGGAATGGGAACATATATTCCACTCACATATGTGGGTGAAGTGGTCTCCACTATAGTTCATTGTTAATAGCATGATCCAAAATAAGCTCATCTCAACAAAGGTCTCTAAGCATCTTGGCCTACTAACCACACCACACCTACAGCCATACATCGTCAAGTAGCTCCACAAAGGATAAGATCTATGTGTCAGCCAGTAGTGTCATCTTCCCTAAACATCAAAGCCTTCACAGATGAGGTAGTGTGTGATGTTGCTCCTCTTACTTTTTTTTCATGTTTTATGAGGCCAACCTTACCTGTCGAAGCGTCATGCCATCTATGAGTCGAGGCCTCACACTATTATTATTACTTTGGGCAGTAATTTATATAGGTGTTGCAATGAAATTTACATTCAAGGAGATATTTCTCCATGATGTCTTGGTCGATTGAGATCATCAAACAACAAAATAGGATGTCTAAGATAATCTAATAACAATCGAAAATCTAGATGGTCATGCATGCAGTTTCAATGCAATTTCTAATGCTACAAGGTATGAGAAAGTACCTTGCCTCCTCATAGGTTAGTGAAGTGTTTTGGGCATGTTGTAGAATCCTTGTGCTCCAATCAACCGATCTCTTTCATCCACTCCTGATCCAAATCCCGCGCAGAAACATAACCAAACAAAGACAACAAGTGATCTTCTACAAAATATCATCAATGAAAAACATCTAGAAATCACAGATAAATTACTTCAAAACTAATATAAGGGGAAGGAACACATATTTGTATTAACGATATAAGTGAAAGTACATCAATATACCCTCTAGCAAAGGATATCATGTCCTCAAGCTGGTAATATGATCTCCTCTCCCAATACAACATAGCTCTCGCATTATAGTTTGTGTTAGCGCTTGAAATTTCACCTCAGGCTGAGAAAGGTAAACTTCAAGGCAACATCAAACCACTTAGCCTCATAGCTAGCCCTACGGGGCAGGAGAGGGCTCTCTCCGGTCTATCTCAGTAAAGATCTTCAATGGGCGAGATGACAAATAGGAAAACACTGATTTTAGGCTAGTAAACTGATCAAGAGGTTTAAATTTGGGATTTTTAAAGTTTTGGTGGAAAATTGGGGAATGGAAATTTCGGGTGCAGGGATTGGACACAGTTTTCGTAGGGAGTTCTTTGGAGCGAGGTAGGAAACAATATTGATGCCTTTGATAGAGATGGATGGATGAGAATAACTGGTGAGGAGTTAAGGAGAGCAAGCAATAACCTTGAATTCCCCTTAAACAGTTGAAAACATTGATATCAAGCAAACTTAAAAGCAGAGCATGACAGTCATGAATTCTACTTTAACACTTCATTTGCCTAATTTGCAGAAGGAAAAGTAAGGAAATGATTCACATAACACACTTAAAAGTACAAAGAGAAACACACCATCAATACATGTGACCACAAGAATCCCAAAAAGGACTGCAAAACCCTGGTCTTCCTTTGCCAAAAATTGCAGAGATACAGTGAATAATACAATAAGAGCTTCTCCCTCAATAGTCCAACCTTCCAACCTCTGAAAATGACTAAGAAAACACATAATATAGGCAAGCTAACACCTTTCCTTGCCTCTAGGGGTCGAGCTCATCCTTCTAGGAGCTGTTTCAACCAATTCTAAACTGAGCACTCAAATCTAGGTAGTCAAAACAACTTGCCTCTATAAGCTAGGAAACCAATTCATTCATTAAATTTTTGCCTATCTTATGAATGAATCTTCTAGAAGAGATAAATAAGTGTCTAAGTGTCATAAATTTACATCATTTACAACAAGAAGGATAAAAATCAACTCCAAAAAGTCAAACACAGTCAAAACTGCGTTTTGCTGAGCTGTAGGCTGAAATCCTGAGCAATTTGCCTGACGGGTCGCGCGCCAAATCCTGACGGGTCGCGTGCCTTTGAGAGAACTTTTGGGGCACTTTTAGGTGTCCAAATGAGGCAAGAGTAGGCTTGCTGGAAAATTCTATGAGTCTAATTTCCAACCCAACTAGAATTTCTGAATTTGGTTGTCATTTGCCCCTCCAAAATTGCAATTTCCCAAGACTGCTTTCTGTGTGTCAAAAATGTGGCAGAAAGTCATTTTTTGCTTGTTTTTTGACTTTCAGGAGGCCGAAAACTTCATAAAATCTCTTGGAAATGGGTGAGCATGTGTAACGTTTCATGCCAAATCCAGAAATGCTGAGTCTTTTGAAAATAAAGTTGCCAAGTGAAAGGGTCGCGCGGGGGGTGAGACCCGTCAAGCGGAAAAACCTGTTTTTTGCCTTAAAAACCAAAAATCACCCAAAATGCTCAAAATTTCTTGGAATTTGTGCTGGGGCTGAGATATTTAGTGCCATGCTCCTTCAAGGAAGCCTCGGCCAAGATGTGGAGGGGATCGGGCCTTTTTCTCCGTTTTTGTGCTTTGACCAACCGCCTTTGGAGCACCTTCATCTTTGCCTTGCACACATGCATCTGTGCCCAATAATGATTCTTCATGTTTCTCAGCAATTTATTATCTTGGTTGGCCTTAGCCAACAACCTCTCTAAATGAGCATTGAGCCGGATAAGCATAGCCTCTCTCTCAACTGACACTAAATCACTGGGTCTTCTTCGATTCAAGTTGCGGTCACTACGAATCCTCCACAACTCATCAAGAGTTTGATCATCCTCCAACTGCTTGTTGCACTGTTCTAGATATGAGATTGTCCATTGTGACCCTTATAATGTCTTCTACAATGCATCATTTTCAGCTCTAAGGTGCTGAATGATCTCCTTTGACTCTAGGCAAGGAGAACTGACATCAAGATAAACAAGCTCTATATCTGGAACACCTGATGGCCCCTCATCAATCCTGGGTTGTTTGCCCCTCTCTGATACCTGTGATGCTGTCGGAGATGAGGCCCCTTCCACCTGGTGTGGAGATAACACTCGTGGTGCTGATGAAGAAGGCGAGACCCCTTCCACCTGGTGTAGAGAAAATACTCGCCTAGCTGCTGCAAATAAGGCCCTGTGGCCTCTCTGATAAGTGACCAATGGAGAAGAGCTGACATGGCTAGTCCCAGGGATATCATGCTGCTGTGATGGTCCTCCCTCCTCATGAACAATCTCCGGATGTGGTGGTGGTGATGTAAAGAACTCACGAGAGATGAACTCCTCCCATGTGATTCCCTGCTGAGCCAACTGATGTCTGACCACAAGCTGAATCAAACCGTAATGATAGAGGCTCCTATACTGCTGTGCTGGGCTCTTCCTCTACATCAAGGGCACCATCCTCTCAATGTTCTGGCACATGAAAACAGGGATGTTCATCATCCGTACCCGTGTGAAATGCATCATCAGGCGAATATGGTACGAATATATCTGTGAAAATCTGCCCTCACAGGTGAAAAAGAGCATGATAAGCCTCATCATGGGAGCATACTCACTCCTCAAAAATATGAAGGGAAATACACCCATCAAATGTCTCATGAATGCAGGTCTAATGAAAGGCTCAAACTGAACACTGTCCAACATCTTGCGCTTGTTCCACACCTCTCCGACATTCGGTATCCCTGTGGCTTGAGCAATCATCTCGGGTGTCAATGTAAAATCCACCCCAGCAAGGTTCACATGTCCATCATGCAAATGCAAAACAAATAAGCGAGCCAACTCCCTGTGATGCTGAATCCGAGAGATCCTCTCGCAAAACTCATAACAAGACATATAACGGAAACATGATACTGCCATTGGACAAGCCTGCAAATCGGTCAAAGAGGTGGGCTCCTCTCTCCTATGATGACCGCCCTTTCCAACCTTGTGAGGCCTCCTCTGTTCCTCAAACTCTGAAGCTGATGCATGGTCATCACTTTGCTCATAATTGGTTTTGGTTTCTGACATTGTTTTAGGAGCAAAGTGGCTGAAATATATTGTTGTTTCTGCTTTGTAAACTGCTGATTAGAATGTTGTTTCAAGGGGACAAGGAGCACGAGGGAAATGTTAGGGAAGGGAGACTTGGAAGGGAAATTGGGAAAAACATATGAAACAGGGAGTTTAGGGGAAGAATTATGACATATACATCATCATACAATTTCATTTGCAAGGATGTTATGAGAGGTAGGGTTTAGGGTTTGATTTTTGATTTCTTAATATTTGTGGTAGGGAAATTAAATAACAGTGATAAGGGAGTAAGAAATGGGAGGTGAGAAAATGTAGGAACAATAGGAATGAAAAGGAATACCTTAAAACAGCAAAACAAACCCTAGCAACTTTGATATTTTCAAGCAAAAGCACATGGAGTATTTACTTGCAAATGAAGGCCTTTAAAATATTATCATGATCTTCTCAAGCTTTAGCAAACCATAATTTATATGATTGAAGACCTACCGGACAAGCTTGAACAATTTGTGGTCGCTTGGTAGTTTGTTGGTAATTTTCTGTGGAGGAAACCCTGATGGGTCGCGCACACTGCCCAACGGGTCGCGCGCCCTCAACGGGTCGCGCCTGTGTAATTTTTACACTGCTGGAGGAGCCCTGACGGGTCGCATGCCTCCAACGGGTCGCGCGCCTAGTTCAACGGGTCGCACGCCTTCCCAACTCACACAATTCGCTCAAACTCTCTTGGAAACAATTGCTCTATCACTTGAATGCGCAATGAGGCTTGATGGAGGGAGATTAGGGCTTTTATAGCCTTGTTTGAATTAATTTCATGTCATAACCCACTTTATAATGTTTTTTCATGACACTTTATAAACTTGACTTTTTTGGTTTCCTTTTGTCCTGAAATTGATTGATTTGATGCTTTTCTTTGATAATTTTTGCAGGGATAGCATCTGAGGGATCTTGACAAGGGAGCTAGGGTTACATGCTGTCCTTTGAATCATTTTGAATTTTTACAATTTTTACAAAATTTTGAGAAATGACCTTGGCTTTAAAAACAGGGTTTTTAAATCCAAGGTGAAAATTAGCTGCACAAGATAGAATCTTTCGAAGAAACACTTTGATAATCATCCCTCTGGCCTGCTGGGCATTTATTGAGCTTCAGAGACATGACCTTGAAGACAAATTTGACCTAAACCCTAGACCTAGAAATTTTGACCTCAAGACAAGACAAGTAACCTTGAAAAAGTTTAATGACTGAAACAACTTGATCCAGCAGTGCCAAGAGGGGAATAAAGACACCAGCTCCTCCATCAGGGTTATGGCATGCCTAATGGAATGCAAGACACTGCTGAGACACCTACTTATGCAAATGCAAAGAGCTTTGATTGCTGATGGAGGGCTACTAGACCGACTCTAACATTGGCTCCAATGGGGATGGTAGCTCCTTGGAGGTACCAAGAACCTTAGACCTCTGGGAGAGCAGACGAGTGCCTTATAATCATTGGGCAATGGAGTCATTATTTGACAAACAATACAAGACCTTGACTCATTTATTGACTGAAACTTGATTCAAACCGACTCAATTATGAAACCTACATGACTCACAAATGACTCATGACTGACTTAACTAAAACAAGAACTTACAAAGCTTATTGAAGGGCAGCAGTCCATCACGATTTGAAATCATGATGACAACCACCTTGTTTCTTACAAGACAATATACCATCAAACTATATCATAATGCCAATGTAACCAATCAAGAAGATGCCTTCTTGACTGATTCTCCCAATCAGATCTCATGATCAACAATAGATACTGGTAACTGGGCATCCAAAAGCATAGCTGGCCATGATCTCCTTCATCACTGAACACTGCAATAAACACTTTCACTGCTGGTTGCAACAAACTTGCTAAAGGATCCTGAAAAACATGATGACTTGACATTGCCACCTCCTGCTGAAAAATCAAGGTGTCCTTTGTTTCAATTTCTGATCTGCCTTCCTCATGTGCTTCAGAAAGAGTATGTTCCTGGTCCTCAAAAAATTCTGAACAAGTACATAAGCAGATCTCCTCTTGAAAAAACATTTCAAAACATGAGACATATGAAGAATCTGAAAGGTAATCCTGTATGCTATGATCTTCTGTAGTCTGACAATATGGTAGGTCATCTTCATATGATATGATAGCCAGATTATCAAGTTCCTTATTACATTCTTCAATATTATCAAGCACAATATAATCATTTACATCGTCTACCACAAATTCACTCAAAGAAACTTTTTCACTTGCTTGAGCAAAGATCTCACCTTGTTGTTCATGAGCTGACTGAATGACCTCCTCATGAAGACTCGGTTCTAATGACAGACTGGCAGCACGACTGAGAACATTTGAATCCATACCGCTATCTATGATCTCAACAACAAAATTCTCCTTTTCAAGATTCAGCACAAGGTATGCTTGGTCATCACAATCTGAATCTAGAACTAAAGTAGCTGTCTTGTCTTCTTCAATCTGCATGATGTCTTCTTCTGTGGGCAGATCTGAAATAAGCTCTTCTCTTTCATCATTTTCAGCCATATGGCCATCTTCAACCTGCTGATCTTGATTCTCCTGCAAAATTTCCTGATCATCTTGATGGGTATCCACTAGGTTCTCTTCATGTTGCTGAAATGGTTTCTCATACAGAGCCTCCATGATCTCAACGTCCATAAAATTATCATCTTCATAATATGTCTCAAGGCTTTCAATAAAACTATAAGCATGCTTGCAACAGTCTTGAACTAAATTTAATGATGGATAAGAGTCCTTATATCGTTCAATGCAAAAGGCATGAAAATCCTTTAAACAGTAAATACAAGCAGGCGGAAAATTTTCATACCAGGATTGAGCTGCACCTTCCAGAGTGGCCAAGAATATCTTCATCAAGCAATCTTCAGGAAAATCCACCTTCAACTTGCGAATATGCATATGAAATCTAACTAGATGTAAAGCAGCATCGTTCTTACCATCATCATTAAATATAGGCAGATTCCTTGACCAATCTACCTTTGGAATTTTATTTGGAAAACCAGGGATGTGATCTCGGCTCAAGGGAGCATATCTTCTTGCAATTCGGTCCATCTCGAAAATCTCACAGTTACTGATCTCTCTGCAGTGAAGTCACCATGAAGCATTGATCTCTGGAGTTTTCAGTGAAGGAGTCGCCACTGAATGATTTCAGCCTTGTCAGTGTCTGATTGTTTTCCACTATCAACAATCAAATCTGAACTTGATACATGTACTGGGGTAAAATGCAATTGAAGTGCTGTATTCACAAGCTCACGGAGATTGACTGAAGTAGAGTTTATCTACTTCCACTTATGCAAAGAAAAAGCGTTTCGAAGGCTACCTGGCGTAACTTCAGGCTCCGTCTAAGACTTATGAAGCAAACACATCAATCAACAGACAAGTTGTTCTCCCCAGTATGGTCGCCAGTATGTTAGCGCTTGAAATTTCACCTCAGGCTGAGAAAGGAAAACTCCAAGGCAACATCAAACCACTTAGCCTCATAGCTAGCCCTACGGGGCAGGAGAGGATTTTTCTTTGCATAAGCAGAAGTAGATAAACACTGCTTCAGTCAATCTCTGTGAGCTTGTGAATACAGCACTTCAATTGCATTTTACCCTAGTACATGTATCAAGTTCAGATCTGATTGTTGATAGTGGACAACAATCAGACACTGACAAGGATGAAATCATTCACTGGCGACTCCTTCACTGAAAACTCCAGAGATCAATGCTTCATGGTGACTTCACTGTAGAGAGATCAGTAGCTGTGAGATTTTCGAGATGGACCGAATTGCAAGAAGATATGCTCCCTTGAGCCGAGATCACATCCCTGGTTTTCCAAATAAAATTCCAAAGGTAGATTGGTCAAGGAATCTGCCTATATTTAATGATGATGGTAAGAAGGATGCTGCTTTACATCTAGTTAGATTTCATATGCATATTCGCAAGTTGAAGGTGGATTTTCCTGAAGATTGCTTGATGAAGATATTCTTGGCCACTCTGGAAGGTGCAGCTCAATCCTGGTATGAAAATTTGCCGCTTGCTTGTATTTACTGTTTAAAGGATTTTCATGCCTTGTTCATTGAACGATATAAGGACTCTTATCCATCATTAAATTTAGTTCAAGACTGTTGCAAGCATGCTTATAGTTTTATTGAAAGCCTTGAGACATATTATGAAGATGATAATTTTATGGACGTTGAGATCATGGAGGCTCTGTATGAGAATCCATTTCAGCAACATGAAGAGAACCTAGTGGATACCCATCAAGATGATCAGGAAATTTTGCAGCAGAATCAAGATCAGCAGGTTGAAGATGGCCATATGGCTGAAAATGATGAAAGAGAAGAGCTTATTTCAGATCTGCCCACAGAAGAAGACATCATGCAGATTGAAGAAGACAAGACAGCTACTTCAGTTCTAGATTCAGATTGTGATGACCAAGCATACCTTGTGCTGAATCCTGAAAAGGAGAATTTTGTTGTTGAGATCATAGACAGCGGTATGGATTCAAATGTTCTCAGTCGTGCTGCCAGTCTGTCATTAGAACCGAGTCTTCATGAGGAGGTCATTCAGTCAGCTCATGAACAACAAGGTGAGATCTTTGCTCAAGCAAGTGAAAAAGTTTCTTTGAGTGAATTTGTGGTAGACGATGTAAATGACTATATTGTGCTTGATAATATTGAAGAATGTAATAAGGAACTTAATAATCTAGCTATCATATCATATGAAGATGACCTACCATATTGTCAGACTACAGAAGATCATAGCATACAGGATTACCTTTCAGATTCTTCATATGTCTCATGTTTTGAAATGTTTTTTCAAGAGGAGATCTGCTTATCTACTTGTTCAGAATTTTTTGAGGACCAGGAACATACTCTTTCTGAAGCACATGAGGAAGGCAGATCAGAAATTGAAACAAAGGACACCTTGATTTTTCAGCAGGAGGTGGCAATGTCAAGTCATCATGTTTTTCAGGATCCTTTAGCAAGTTTGTTGCAGCCAGCAGCGAAAGTGTTTATTGCAGTGTTCAGTGATGAAGGAGATCATGGTTAGCTATGCTTTTGGATGCCCAGTTACCAGTATCTATTGTTGATCATGAGATCTGATTGGGAGAATCAGTCAAGAAGGCATCTGCTTGATTGGTTACATTGGCATTATGATATAGTTTGATGGTATATTGTCTTGTAAGAAACAAGGTGGTTGTCATCATGATTTCAAATCGTGATGGACTGTTGCCCTTCAATAAGCTTTGTAAGTTCTTGTTTTAGTTAAGTCAGTCACGAGTCATTTGTGAGTCAGTTTTCAGTCATGTAGGTTTCATAATTGAGTCGGTTTGAATCAAGTTTCAGTCAATAAATGAGTCAAGGTCTTGTATTGTTTGTCAAATAATGACTCCATTGCCCAATGATTATAAGGCACTCGTCTGCTCTCCCAGAGGTCTAAGGTTCTTGGTACCTCCAAGGAGCTACCATCCCCATTGGAGCCAATGTTAGAGTCGGTCTAGTAGCCCTCCATCAGCGATCAAATCTCTTTGCATTTGCATAAGTAGGTGTCTCAGCAGTGTCTTGCATTCCATTAGGCATGCCATAACCCTGATGGAGGAGCTAGTGTCTTTATTCCCCTCTTGGCACTGCTGGATCAAGTTGTTTCAGTCATTAAACTTTTTCAAGGTTACTTGTCTTGTCTTGAGGTCAAAATTTCTAGGTCTAGGGTTTAGGTCAAATTTGTCTTCAAGGTCATGTCTCTGAAGGTCAATAAATGCCCAGCAGGCCAGAGGGATGATTATCAAAGTGTTTCTTCGAAAGATTCTATCTTGTGCAGCTAATTTTCACCTTGGATTTAAAAACCCTGTTTTTAAAGCCAAGGTCATTTCTCAAAATTTTGTAAAAATTGTAAAAATTCGAAATGATTCAAAGGACAGCATGTAACCCTAGCTCCCTTGTCAAGATCCCTCAGATGCTATCCCTGCAAAAATTATCAAAGAAAAGCATCAAATCAATCAATTTCAGGACAAAAGGAAACCAAAAAAGTCAAGTTTATAAAGTGTCATGAAAAAACATTATAAAGTGGGTTATGACATGAAATTAATTCAAAACAAGGCTATAAAAGCCCTAATCTCCCTCCATCAAGCCTCATTGCGCATTCAAGTGATAGAGCAATTGTTTCCAAGAGAGTTTGAGCGAATTGTGTGAGTTGGGAAGGCGCGCGACCCATCAAGGCACCTCCAGCAGTGTAAAAATTACACAGGCGCGACCCGTTGAGGGCGCGCGACCCGTTGGGCAGTGCGCGCGACCCATCAGGGTTTCCTCCACAGAAAATTACCAACAAACTGCCAAGCGACCACAAATTGTTCAAGCTTGTCCGGTAGGTCTTCAATCATATAAATTATGGTTTGCTAAAGCTTGAGAAGATCATGATAATATTTTAAAGGCCTTCATTTGCAAGTAAAGACTCCATGTGCTTTTGCTTGAAAATATCAAAGTTGCTAGGGTTTGTTTTGCTGTTTTAAGGTATTCCTTTTCATTCCTATTGTTCCTACATTTTCCCACCTCCCATTTCTTACTCCCTTATCACTGTTATTTAATTTCCCTACCAAAAATATTAAGAAATCAAAAATCAAACCCTAAACCCTACCTCTCATAACATCCTTGCAAATGAAATTGTATGATGATGTATATGTCATAATTCTTCCCCTAAACTCCCTGTTTCTTATATTTTTCCCAATTTCCCTTCCATGTCTCCCTTCCCTAACATTTCCCTTGTGCTACTTGTCCCCTTGAAACAACATTTCAAAACAGTTAAAACAACAGATTTCAAAGCAGAAGCAGCAGTACATTTCAGCCACTTTGCCCCTGAAACCATGTCAGAAACCGAAACCGACTATGAGTAAAGTGATGACCGTGAGTCAACACCAGAAGTTGAGCCTGATCCGAAACATGAAAAACCACTATTGGGCCCGAATGCACGTGTGCAAGGCGAAGATGAAAGTGCTCCAAAGGCAGTTGGCCAAAGCACAAAAACGAAGAAAAAGGTCCGACCCCCTCCACATCTTGGCCGAGGCTTCCTTGAAGGAGAATTGCACTAAATAGCTTAGCCCCAGCACAAATTCCAAGAAATTTTGAGCATTTTGGGTCATTTTGGTTTTTTCAGGCAAAAAACAGGTTTTGTCCCCTCAACGGGTCTCACCCCCCGCGCGACCCTTTCATTTGGCTACTCCGTTCCAGGAAAACTCAGCATTTCTAGATTTTTCATGAAAATTTACACATGCTCACCCATTGCCAAGAGATTTTATGAAGTTTTGGGCCTCCAGAAAGTCAAAAAACAAGCAAAAAATGACTTTCTGCCACATTTTTGACACACAGAAAGAAGTCTTGGGAAATTGCAATTTTAAAGGGGTAAATTACCACCAAATTCAGAAATTCCACTTGGGTTGGAAAGTAGATATCCAGACCTTTCCAACAAGCTTACTCTTGCCCCATTTGGACACCCGGAAGTGCCCCAAAAGTGCTCTCAAATGCGCGCGACCCGTTCAGGAATGGCGCGCGACCCATCAAGCAAATTGCTCAGGATTTCAGCCTACAGCTCAACAAACCGCAGTTTTGACTATGTTTGACTTTTTGGAGTTGATTTTTATCCTCCTTGTTGTAAATGATGTAATTTTATGACACTTTTACACTTATGTATCTCTTCTAGAAGATTCATTCATGACATAGGTGAAAATTAAATGAATGAATTGGTTTCCTAGCTTATAGAGGCAAGTTGTGTTGACTGCCTAGATTTTAGTGCTCAGTTTAGAATTGGTTAAAACAGCTCCTAGAAGGATGAGCTCGACCCCTAGAGGCAAGGAAAGGTGTTAGCTTGCCTATATTATGTATTTTCTTAGTCATTTTCAGGGGTTGGAAGGTTGGACTCTTGAGGGAGAAGCTCTTATTGTATTACTCACTGTATCTCTGCAATTTTTGGCAAAGGAAGACCAGGGTTTTGCAGTCCTTTTTGGGATTCTTGTGGTCACATGTATTGATGGTGTGTTTCTCTTTGTACTTGTAAGTGTGTTATGTGAATCATTTCCTTACTTTTCCTTCTGCACATTAGGCAAATGAAGTGTTAAAGTAGAACTCATGACTGTCATGCTCTGCTTTTAAGTTTGCTTAATATCAATGTTTTCGACTGTTTAAAGGGAATTCAAGGTTATTGCTTGCTCTCTTTAACTCCTCACCGGTCATTCTCATCCATCCATCTCTATTAAAGGCATTAATACTGTTTCCTACCTCGCCCCAAAGAACCCCCTGCGAAAACTGTGTCCAATCCCCGCACCTAAAATTGCCATTTCCCCAATTTTCCAGCAAAAACCGTAAAAATCCCAAATAAACCCTTTTGATCAGTTTACTAGCCTAAAATCAGTGTTACCCTATTGGTTATCTCGCCCTTTGAAGATCTTATATCGAGATAGACCGGAGAGCAAGGATAATTTTAGGGGCGAATGTCCGCCCTTTGGCGAAATTAAAGGGTTTTAAATTTTTAGTGGGCGAATATTTTGTATCATAGTACATTTTTACAAATCACCTCAAATAGCCCACCTTATTTTAAGGGAGGGGGTAAAAAATGTAAATTTAGCCCTTGAAATTAGGACTTACAACCTTCCATTCGCCCATTTTCAAGAATAGGTTTTATTTAAGTGGATCCTATGGGCCAAATACCATATTTATAAAAGAGGTATGGTAAATTAATAAAAATATAAATAAATGAGAGGTATGGTAAATAAATAAAACATTTTTTATATTTACTCCATAGGTCACCTTATATACATGTAAGGGTGTAAACAAATAAAAATATAAGTAAAGTGGAGGTATGGTAAATAAATGAAACGTCTTTTTATACTTACTCAAAAGGTATGGTAAATAAATAAAAATATAAATAAACTAGACGTATCGTAAATAAATAAAACCTCTTTTTATATTTAGTCCAGAACCCTCGTTCTATTTATGAAGGCTCAAGAAAGAGGCTTTATTTAAGTGAATCCTATGGGCCAAATACCATATTTGTAAAAGAGGTATGGTAAATTAATAAAAATATAAATAAACGAGAGGTATGGTAAACAAATAGAACATTTTTTTATATTTACTCCATAAGTCACCTTATATTTAGGAACACTCAAAAAATGGGTTATATTTAGGTGAAACCTATGGCCAAAATACTATGGGACAAATACCATGGACTAGATTGTTATTAATACCATGCAAAAAACCATTATTAACCCTAATATTAGAATTAATAAAAATAAAAATGGCACATGGTATTGACCCATGGTATTCACCTGGAATGTAGCCTATTTAAATGGGGGAATTAAACCAGTATGTAGCCTACGCTAAGATTCACTAGGACTTTACAAAGTTTTATTATTTAGTAAATGACTCGCCAAGATCTTACAAGATTTTATAATTGAGTAAAATATTCGCAATGCCTGGTGAGAGATTCGCCAAAAAATTATATATACATATTATATTATTGATAAAATCGCCTTTCATTTTTCCTATATACCATGGAGATTCGCCCATTTATTATATTTATAAATCTAGGGGGGGTTCTTAAAATTTTCCCTGCCGGAGAGAGCCCTCTCCTGCCCCGTAGGGCTAGCTATGAGGCTAAGTGGTTTGATGTTGCCTTGGAGTTTACCTTTCTCAGCCTGAGGTGAAATTTCAAGCGCTAACAGTTTGGACACTTGATCTTCCCCTCTTTCCTCTTGGTAACATTATAAAGGCTCATTCTATCCTTAAGGAGAATCTATATTGACACCTAGGGGCTTAAGAAGTTAGGAAACTTCTATAATAATGGACCCTTAGCCAACTCATACTCAACTAGCTCAATTTGATCTCCCTGGGAATGGAAGACTCTATAAACCTTTTTCACAATTATGAACTTTTTCTCAATTATGAAATAAATATTATCTCATAATTATAATATTTTGGAAAGTACTTATGAGAAATTCCTCAATTATGTAATTTCACCCTTTTATCATGGGATAAATCTCACATAAGGAAAGGAAAAGGTGAAAAGGGATGAATTTTAGACAAACAACTAAGCTATGTTGATATTGAGTTTCTCTCACTATAATGGAGTGTAAAATAAGGTTATAGCAACAATATATTGAAGGTAGCATCATCATCCACAACCAATTTGATCTTTTCTAAACATGCAGTAATATCATCTCCTAGACGACGATTTTTTTTTCTTTTTTATTTGTTCTCAAAGGAAGGTGAAGATCATGGCCACATCCATGACCTTCGCAAAGGGTAGAATCAGGTGGATAAGGTCGTGGAAGAATACAAGGACATATCCGCTTCACCCATAGGGGTACCTTCACACTATCAGGTCAAGCATTCAATCGATCTCACTCCCAGAATTCCTCTACCCAATGGTTCGATATATTCCCACTCTATTCTCGAAAATGAAGAAATCAAGTGACATATCTAAGAGTTGCTACAAAAATGGCACATTGACCAAGTTCATCAATTTGTGGGAGCCAGATTGTACTTGTACAAAAGAAGGATGGGTCCTGGTGGCTCTGCAATGATTATTGGGCACTAAATAAAATCACTTTCTAGAATAGGTAGCCAATCCCATAGATTGATTACCTTGTTGAAAACCTCAAAGGGGCCTTTTATTTTAGAAAGATCGATTTAAATTCTAGTTATCACCAAGTTCCAATAGAACCAACGGATTTGTGGAAGACCACCTTCAAATCCAAAGAAGGCATTTTTTAGTCGTTTGTCATGTCTTTCGGGTTCACAAATTCTCCTACAAGACTTATGAGGCTCATAGATGGGATCTTGTAGCACATTACCAACTTATTCTTGATTGTATATATGGATGACATCATCATCTTCAAAAAGAATTGCGAAGATTACTTGCAACATATTCGGTAGGTCCTTCAAACCCAATGGTAGTAAAAACAATGTGCCAAAATAGACAAATGTACCTTCGGAATGAGTCAAGTCCAATATCTGGGTTACATTATTGACGATAAAGACACAAGTGTGGATATGGTTAATATCCAAGTGATTTGGGATTGGCCAACCCCAACCACCCTAACATAGCTTCAGATATTTTTGTTCCTTGCCATTTTTCATCAAAGTTTCATGTTAGGATTCTCTCATATCACATGCCCTTTGATTCAAGCTACCAAGGGTGGATTTAAACCAAAGTTTTTATGGTCCAAGTCCCAAGAAAATCCATTTGTTGAGTTGGATCATCATCTCTCCTCTGTACCAGTACTCACAATGGCAGACATGAAACAACCATTTAAAATTGAGACAGATGCCTTGACTATGCTTTGGTACAGTTCTCACCTAGCAATAACATCCCATGGCCTATCACTGTGAGAAATTTCCTGACAAAATTTAAAAATACCCAACCTATGATAAGGAGATGTATTCCACTGTGCAATCTTTTCGGCAATTGAAACATTACATTCTAGGGAAGGAGATAGTCATCCACATAGATCATTGATTCTTACAATTTGTAGAGACTGCAACAAAGTTGTAGAATGATCACCATCATAAGTAGTTCACATATCTACAAAAATTCCATTTTAATATTAAATAATATAAGGACAACACCAATCATGTTGCAAATTACCTCATTCGACCCCTTGTTATAGTGCTGAAAATTGTTCTCAACTCTTATGTCCACAAGGCCTCTAGATGGCTACAACTACACAAAAATGATGCAGATTTCATCACCATGTATTAGATGCTAGTGGACAGGAAGCAAGTTCCTAACTTCCACCTTCAAGATGAATTATTATGCTACCTCGGACACCTTTATGTTCCTTCAAGTGAGCATGCAAGCTCATTTTGGAGGTGCATTATAGCCATGTCGCAGGATACTTTGGTGTGAAGAATTTTTCTGTCATACCATAGAAGTATTTTTGTTAGCCAAATCTTCGAGAGGATGTTGGAAAGTACATCAAATTCTGCACTTCATGTGTCATTACTAAGCCAACTATTAGGAATCAAGGCTTTTATACTCCTCTATCTACTTCTCACCAACCTTTGGAATACATCTCCATGGACTAAATGTATCACCATCCTTCTACCAGCCATGGCAATGAATGTGTATTTTTGGTCATTGACATATTTTCAAAAATGGCCATATTAGCTGCCCGCAAGAAGAGTATCAAAACACAGACCACTACCAAACTCTTCTTTGAATGAGTGTGGGTACATTTTGGGATCTCGCAGACCATTATATAAGATTGGAATATTAGGTTCCTAAGGACATTTTGGTCAAGCCTCTGGTCATTTCTAGACACCAAGCTAACCATGTCAACTGCATTCCACCCCCAAACTGATGGCCAAACAAAGGTAATCAACATGATGATTGTGCACATACTATGCATGTACAACTCCAAAAATATGTGGTCATGGAAGGAGAGTCTTCCATATGTGCAACATAGCTACAACATAGCTCTCTATAGCTCGAATGGCCACAACCCCTTTGAACTGGGTCTAGGATTACAACCATTTTATCCTCTTGAATTTGCATTGCCTTTTGCAACTACATAAGAAGAATCTTCCCATGTTTAGTCTGAAGCTAATAAAGCCACCTGATTTATTGCTCACATTCAACAAATATTCTAATAGGTTTACGACATCTTGGATAAATCCAATGCCAAATACAAACAATGACATTATCAACATTGGGTTCCCCATAAGTTTTAGGTGGGTGATAAAGCTTGGTTACATTTACAAAAATAGGGCCTCGATCAAGCCCATCGTAAGCCTTGACCACTCTATTATGGGCCTTACGCCATTACCAAGCCTATCAGGGACAATCCATTTGAGCTCAATATCCACCCATTTCAGTGCTTCCATCCTGTATTCAATGTTGACCGCCTTCAACCATACTTTCCATTGTTGTTGGACAAATCAGACATTGTTGAGTAATTGCAGACAACATAGCTCAACCCATAATGCATGGAACATGCCACAACTGATTGGATGATGGACACATAGATAAATAACAATAAAAAACAAAGCATCCAACTATATCGAGTTGTCGAAGCTAGCCATCTCTTGCACCAAGGAAGGTGGCTCACTAGGGACCAAGTTCAATAGAAATTTCCCCATTTCATGGAGGCACTCAATGCAATGGGGACTATTTATTCCTAAAGGGGGAGGAATTATCTAAGTGTGTATGTCCACCTACCTATTACACTTGGACACCCATCATTGTTTCTTTCAGTTTTCTTAATTGTAGAACAATTTACTATTTTTGGCCTTTTTTTGGGTCTTGAACTTCTAGAGTCATTTTGAGGCCCTAAACAATGATTTTTTGAAAACAAGAAAAGCCATAGCCTTTCATAAGGGTTTGAATTCAGAACTTGTATTACTTGGATATATATTTCTAACGATGTATCATGCGCATCAAATGGAGATCATACGCCAGAGTTAAAACCCTCGGAAGTTGGTGTACCAACTAACCCCAAAGGGGCCGAAAAACATTTGGTGTTTCATATCCTAGGGTTAGGATTTTGGATGTTTGGGGTTCTCCCTTGATTCTCAATAATAAAAAGGTTTTTGAGTCTTATTTTAACGAATTTCAAAGGCATGTAGCTACCACATATCTTCTAATTGATAAGTTACCATCACCTAAGCTAGTTTATTTCCATTCTACATGTAAACATTTTTAAGTATTTTGTTATTAATGAATTGAAGTTCAGTCTTTGTAGTATATTTATGTTTCTATTTAAATTTATATTTCATCTAGTTCTTACAAAATCTGGTTCAGTTGTATCACATCGGTCTAGTATTTTCTTTTTTGTGTGTATGTCCCCTACGAGGTCAAGGTATAAGGAGTTAGAGATTGAACTAGTTGAACCATTGAAGGACTTGCCTGACCAACCTCAATGGTCTCTGTTATGAAACCAACTCACAAAAAGATAGAAAAGAGAGATCAACGCCTTAGAATTCAGCCTCTTCAAGGGGGCAACCTCCTTTACATTACACAAATGAGCAATTCTTTGATGATTCAAATGAAAAAACCTCCTTTCTATATATAGGAGTCTAAGGAGTCACAATATAACCCAACTGACTTAACAATACTAATATAAAGCCACAAAAATAACAATAGAGGGATTCTTTGGGGCACAGTAATAACAATATGGGGACAATAGTGGCACAACAATATTAATAAGGGATACAACTACAATAGTAATGGGGTAATCACTAGTATTATAGGAACCCAACATGCCCCTCTCCTTCCAAAAAGTGTTGTCCTCAACGCTTGAGTAGTTTTGGATGCTTCTGTATAAAATTCTCATCCTTCCATGTGGAATCTTCAACAAATAAGTTCTTCCACTTGATAAGTTACTCCGAAATTGATCGATTTCGTAACTATCGAGTTCTTGTTTCTATGACTGCTTCTGGCTCCAATATAATTTTTCCTTCCTCATCAAGTTCTGGCAATATTGTTTGAACTAGGAGCTTGTTGCCTATAACCTTCTTTAAACATGAAACATGGAAAACTGGGTGCAATCGAGCATCTGCAGGAAGCTCCAATTTGTATGCCACAGTATCAATCTTTTGCAACACCTTGTATGGACCATAATACTTTCGTGATAATTTATTATCCTTCTTAGCTTGCTTGAGGGACATTTGCTTATATGGTTGTAGCCGTAGGAATAGCCAACCACCTACATCAAAACTTCTTTTGTTGTGATGTTGATTTGCCTGTTGTTTCATTCTATTTTGTGCCAACATGAGGTTATCCTTTAAGAGTTGGAGGACTTGTTGTTGATGTTCGATGTGATGTTCCACTGCTTGAACCTTAGAATTTTCTCTTAAATATGATGTGATGGATGGTGGATGATATCCATAAAGTGCCATAAATGGGGTTATTTTTGTTGTTGTATGGAAGGAAGTGTTATACCACCATTCAGCCAGAGGCAACCATTTGACCCATTGTGTCTGTTTATCAGATACAAAGCAACGAAGATATCCTTCCAAACATTTGTTTACTATCTCAGTTTTCCCATCAGATTGAGGATGATAAGATGAGCTATGAGCTAACTGAATACCAAGACAAGAAAATAATTATATCCAAAAATTTCCAGTGATAATGGGTCTTTGTCACTTACAATAATCTTTGGGTTTCCATGTAGCTTTTGAATTGTTTCCATAAATGTAGTAGAAACTGTACTAGCTTTAAATGGATGTGATAATGCACAAAAGTGTGCATACTTGGCAATTCTGTCAACTACCACCATGATGACACTCTTTCCCTCAGACTTGGGTAAACTTATTATAAAATCCATTGAAACCTTCTCCCAACGTTGGCTTGGAATGGATAAAGGTTGTAATAGACCCAGTGTCTTAATTGTTTCAACTTTATTTTGTTGGCAAACCAAACATTCCGCCACAAAATTTTGAATATCTGATTTAAGGCCCTCCCAAAAAAATTCCTTCTTAACCTTATGGTAAGTTTTTAAAAATCCTGAGTGCCCTCCTAAGGGAGAAGTGTGCAATTCCATAAGAATCTTTTGTGTTAGCTGGGAATTCTTACAGAGGTATAAGTGATCTTTGTACCATAATGAATCATTTTGCCAACTAAATGTACTAGATGTACTAGAGTCTTGTTGTAACTTTTGAATAAGTGCCCACACTTCTTCGTCATTCTTCCATTCCTCCCTTGCTTCATTTATCCAATCTAGTTGGATAATAGAAATGGCGCACAACAATGCTTCCACATCCTCATCCTTTCTTGAGAGTGCATCTACCACCACATTTTGCTTCCCATTTTTGTAGATGATTTCAAAGTCATAACCCAACATCTTTGTGACCCACTTTTGTTGCTCTTCAAAGGATAATCTTTGTTCTAAAAGGTATTTAAGGCTATCATGATCCGTTTTTACCTTGAAGTGTCTTCCCATTAGGTAGGGTCACCATTTCTTAAGTGCATGGAGTATTGCCAACATTTCCTTCTCATAAATAGCTTTGTGTAACAACCTTCCCTTGATTGGACAACTTTCAAAGCTAATGGGTCTTTCATCTTGCCTTAAAACAGTACCAATTCCATTTCCTGAAGCATCACATTCCACAATAAAGGTTTTTGTGAATTCTGGTGTAGCTAAGACCGGTGCTTGGCACATTGCCTCTTTAAGATGCTCGAATGCCTTTGTTGCTTTTGGAGTCCATGAAAATGCATCTTTATTCAATAATGTTGTTAGAGGTGCTGCTATTCTCCCATAATTCTTAACAAACTTGCGATAATACCCTGTCAACCAGAGAAATCCTCGCAGATGCTTTACGGATGTGGGAATTTTCCATTCCTTCATGGCTTTATTTTTTCTAGGGTCTACCTTAACTCCTTCATGAGATACAATATGACCCAGATATTCCACCTCTTATACTCCAAAGAAACATTTGGATCTTTTTGGATATAATTGTTTCTCCTCCAATAGTTGTAGCACCCTGTTAACATGTTCAACATGATCCTTCCAAGACTTGCTGTAGATTAGTATATAATCAAAAAATACTAACACAAATTTTCTAAGGAATGGTTTGAAAATGGAATTCATCAAACCTTGAAATGTTGAAGGTGCATTGGTAAGGCCAAAAGGCATGACCAAAAATTCATAATGACCCTCATGAGTTCTAAATGTTGTTTTCGGAATGTCTTCAGTCTTCATTCTTATTTGATGATATCCTGAACAAAGATCCAACTTGGTGAAGTAAATTGATCCATGCAATTCATCTAGTAATTCATCAATGACAGGAATGGGAAACTTATCTTTAATAGTGAGCTTGTTGAGCTCCCTATAATCTGGACACATGCGCCATGATCCATCCTTCTTGTGCACCATACTACTAGAGCAAAGAAAGAACTTTGACTCAGTTGAATTATACCAGCCTCTAGCATTTCTGCAACCATACATTCAATTTTACTCTTTTGGGCATAGGGATATCTGTACGGCCTGATGTTTGGAGGAACACTTCCTGGAATCAAATGAATAGCATGATCATGATCACGAATAGCTGGGAGACATTTGGGAGTCTCAAATACCTTGGAATGATTGTCCAAGACGTTTTGGAGATATGGAGAAATAGATGATTCCAATGTGGAAACATCTAGCGAACATAATTGTTCAATTACACCTCTTTGTTCCTTTTTTAGAAGCTTTGTCATACCGTTAGAGCTGATTATCTTTCCCGGTTTCCCTGCAATACCCCTTAATTCAAATTCCTTTCCTTCCAAAGAAAATTTCTTGAAAATTAAAAGCTATTGTACCCAAGGATTGTAGCCATTGGACTCCTAGTACAACATCAGCACCTCCCATTGGAATGGAAAGCATTGGGCTAGTCAATACATATTCTCCCATGGATAGCTTGATATTATGGCACTTTCATGAGCAATTTATTGTTCCTCCATTTGCAACCATCACTTGACACTCCGGTGCTAGATATAAGAATCAATTCAATTCTTTTGCTACCTTACAATGAATAAAATTGTGGGTACTTCCTGAATCAATCAACACTATTACCTTTTTCTTCTTGATTTGTCATTCAACCCTGATGGTTTGAGGAGTGGTAATTCCTGCCAATGCATTACAACATATGGTCAGATTCATTTCTTCTTTTTCTAGGCTTTGTTCCTAGAGTATATCCTCTTCTTTTGACCTTTCTTTCTCCTTTTCTTGTTCCTCTTCACAATCTATGTAGAATAATTTCTTCTCAGCACACTTATGACCTTTAGTGTATTTGCTATCACAACTGTAACAAAGCCCTTTTGCTCTTTTTTCTTCCAAAGGTTGTGGTGTCAACATTCTATGTTGTGGAAGACTAGGGGCAACAACACTTCCATCTTTATAGTTGTGAGTGGTATGCTTCCTAGTTGCCATAATTTTGCTTTCCATTTTTCTTGCTAACCTGAATGCCTTCTCTAATGAATCAGGTTCCCAAAGGTGAACATCATGTTGGATATTATCCTTTAAAGTCCCTATGAACACATCAATCCTATGCTCCTCTAGAATATTTTTTACCCTTATGTTCAATTTTTAGAACTCCTCAATGTGCTCCATTATTGAACACTTTTGTTTGAGACTTATCAATTGGCTAAAAAAAGTGTTGCTTTTTGTATCCTCATAATGTGCTGTCAATTCTTCGGTAAAAATTGCCCAAGTGATAATTTGTTTACGAGAGCAAAGCCATTGATACCATACAAACTGATTTGATTCCAAATATAAAGTTGCAATACGTACCTTTTGTTTGTTTTGCACATTATTGAGATCGAAAAATTGCTCCATCTGTAATATCCATGTTGTGGGATCCTTGCCATCAAACTTCCTCGTATCAATTTTTGGAATATGGTGGGTCTTCGATCCAACATTAGATTCTATAGAATCATGATTAACATTTCTTTTGTTCTCATCATGAGTTTACTTTACTACCCTTTCACCATTAGTGACCATTTCTTGTAGCAACTTATTCATATTTATCTTCAATTCTTCCATCTTATCATCCATGCCATCAATTTTAGCATCCATGCCATTCATCTTAGCTTCCATTCCATCCATCTTAGTTTCTACGCCTTTCTTTAAACAATCCATCTTAGCTTCTACACCTTTCTTTAAACCATCCATATTAGCTTCTACATATTTCGTTAAACCATCCATCTTAGATTCTACTGCTTTTTGTGCAAGTGACACTTGTTGCACTTGGTCTCGTAATTTTTATACATCATGTTGCATTTCTTCCTCTTCTTCATGAGTCATGCTAGATCTTTCAGGTTTCTTACTAGGTGTTTGCATTTTATTTCCTTGGGGCATCAATTATTGATTCAAACTAATTTTTCAAACCAAGCTTATGCAAAAATTAAAAAAAACTACACACCTTTTTTCACTTTGTAGAAGCTTGATATTGAATCTGATGTACCTCTGCGATTTCAAATCATCCAGTTTTGAAATTGCGACCTATAGTAGCCCTCTGTGTCCCAGTCTGATCCACATTGGATTCTCTAAGAAAGATTTATGCACAATCTCCCAACATGACCAGATTATAAACTAGTTCAGTAGAGCGAACTTGTACGACATGCCACGAGTCACCGTTTCGACCTTTGGCTCTAAAAAATATATACAAGAAACTACAGTCTGTAATATTTCTATACCTTCTTATGAAATTTCAATCTGATGCTCAGAGAGAAATTTATGACGATTTTCCCCAGGTCACCTATTTAGAATGTAATTCAGGAGTATGCAAAAAGACCAACTTCCTCAGATCCTAACTGTGCAAATATAGCGCAAAAAGCTCTGAAATTTGGACTCGAGATTCAACGTGATTTCTTCTCAAATGAGTTTTTTTTTAGCTTCTGAGACATCGCAGAAAAAAAATTTATATCGAAAATGCCACAATGACTTGTTTGGAGCAGCGAAACCCTAGAATCCAAAGCTCTGATACCAAATGTTATGAAGCCAGCTCACAAAAAGATAGAAAAGAGAGATAAATGCCTTAGAATTCAGCCTCTTAGAGGGGGAATCCTCCTCTACATTACACAAATGAGCAATTCTTTGATGATTCAAATGAAAAAACCTCCTTTCTATATATGGGAGTCTAAGAAGTCACAATATAACCCAGCTGACCTAACAATAATATAAAGCCACAAAATTAACAATAGAGGGATTCTTTGGGGCACAATAATAACAATATGGGGACAACAGGGGCACAACAATATTAATAAGGGATACAACTACAATAGTAATGGGGTAATCACTAGTATTATAGGGCCCCAATAGTCTCTGGTGGAGGAAGGAAATAAAGATGATGGAGAAGTATATCCTTACAAAATATTTCTCAAAGAAGCCTCTAGTGCCAAAGGAACAAGATGATGGACAAATTTTCCTGGACCTTTCAGTGGATACCCATAGGTGAGCATCTTCATCCAACAAGAGCCTTTGAGGAACTTTCAAATTCCCATATTTGAAGACTAGACAGGGAAAATTTTAGGGGCCAATATTCACCCATGGGCTAATTTTCTATACATTTTCCAAAGAAAGGATTCACTAATTTCCATTTTTTTGTAAAAAATGATTTGCCCAAATTTTATAGAATGAAATTGTTTTACCCTAAAAACCACCAAAAAAGTATGTATAGACTATATAAAAATATTATAAATTTGAATTTTTTTACAAAAATATCTCCAAACATTTTATATATTTCATATTATGGACTAGTGGGATTCGCCAAGGTTTCTATACTTTAATATAAATTTCCATCGTTAAAATTCTCCCTAAGACTAGATAGATGCAAATGTTGTAGATAAATGGAAAAATAAGTTGAAAGGATATATTTCGGTTCATGATTTTTCCAATAGAGAAAATATTACTTTTCCACTCCTTAAAGTCTCCCACTAGAACGACCGGTGGGAATTCTACTATGAGTAAAGGGACAAGAGGGATCTCTCAAAATTTTCAACCACACCCACTTGCAATTCATTTCAATATACCATAAAGGAATAGTATTATGGTGTCAAGAGCTATGAAGATAAGTACATAAAATGGATTAGACAAGGGCAGGAAAGGGACCAAGACATGTCAGAGTTCACAAATACTTTCCATACCCCTCACACGAAGTTGGGTATCAAATCTTCTGAGTGCCATTTGGTACTCAAGTACCACAACTGTCTACACTAATACATCTAGGGTGAGATAAAGTTCCTAGACATCTCCTCACTTAGCACTTCCTATCGATACGTCATCAAGATCGAATAGAATTTTAAACAAAAGAAGAGAGACTTTGGATATTTGAATGCAAAGCAAGGGAAAGTAAACGCCAAGTGTAGAGAAAAGGGAAAAGCCTGGGTGGGGTGACCTAAGGTAACCAATCGAAGATGCAAGCAAATAATAACACCATGAAGACAAAGAAGGACACAAGAAAGTGGTGTGATTTGCATAATAGATCCACTCAAAACACAAGTGAGTGTTGAGCCAAGCAGTGACAAGTGGTCGAGTCGAAGGCTTCAGATTCAGATGCATGTCCTGAATTTAACTCAGAATGCAACAAGGGGATTGACCAAGGGAAGCATATTGTTGATGCATATCCCAACACCACCATTGTCACCACTAAGATCTAGAATATTGAGCTTGCAGATCCAGAGGAAGGGAAGTGTATTTTCCACTCACATACGTGGGTGAAAGGATCTCTACTGCAGTTCATTATCGACAACAAGAGTGAAAATAACATCATCTGAGTATATCTCATTAAGTAGTTGGTCCTACCAACCACAAAACACCCAGATCTATACAACATTGGGTGGCTCCACAAAAGATGCGATCTTCACGTTACCCATTAGTGCCATATTTTCTATAGCATCAAACCCTTCTTGGATGAGGTACTATGTGTGATTTCTCCTTTTGAAGTTTGTGATTTAGTATTAGGCCAACCATACTTGAAACATTTTCATGTTGTGTATGATTCGAGGCCTCACACTATTATTCTAACTTTGGGAAATAATTTATACATGATACCAAAGGTAACCCCACCTACCACCATCTATTTTATATCTGCTAAAAAATGCAGTAAGATCATCTCCTAGACCAAGATTTGCTTTTCTTTTTATTCATTCTCAAAGTAAGGGGAAGATAATGGCCACATCCATGGCCCCAACGAGTGAAGAGTTCGACCATGTAATAAAAGTAGGTGGATAACTTCATAGAAGAATACATGAACATACTCTCCTCACCTAGAGAGGTACCTTCACACTGTTATGTTAAGAATTTGATTGATCTAACTCCATGAGCACTTCTACCCAAAGGGATGATATGTTGCCACTCTATTATGGAAACATAATATATCAAGTAGTAGATCCAAGAATTGCTACAAAAAGGCCATATCCGACCAAGTTCCTCACCTTGTGGGAGCTTGATTTTACTTTTACAAAAGAAGCATGGGACCTTGTAACTTTTCACTGATTATGGGACACTATAAAAATCACTATGAGGAAGAGGAATCCAATCCTATGGATTGATGACACTCTTGACTAGCTCAAAGGGGCCAAGTAATTCAACAAGATCTATTTAAATTCTAGTTATCAATAAGTTCCAATAGAACCCACAGATTTATGGAAGACCTCCTTGAAATCCAAGGGAGGCATTTTTGAGTAGTTGGTCATGCCTTTCAGGTTCAAAAATGCCCCTGCAGATTTTATGAGGCTAATGGATGACACCTTCGATGCTTCACCAACTTGTTAATAGTTGCATATCTAGATGACATCCTCATCTTGAGCAAGAATTAGGAAGAGCACTTGCAACGCATTAAGTAGGTTCCTCAAACCCTATTAGAACACAAACTATGCACTAACTTGGAGATATTAACCTTTGCAATGAGCCAGGTCCAATATCTAGTGTTACATCATTGACGAGGAAGGCATGCATGTGGATTTGTGTAAGATCCAAGTCATTTTGGATTGGCCAACCTCGACCACCCTAACAGAGATTTGTAGTGTTTTGAGCCTTGCCAATTTTTATTAGAGGCTCATGTTGGGATTCTTATATCAGTTAGCCTTTGAGTTAAGTTAGAAATGCTAGAGCAAAAGAAAAAAATTCCTGGCCTAAGTCCCAATAGAAGGTTTTTTCTCAGTTGAAGCACTACGTCTACTCTGCACTAGTGCTCACATTGCTAGACCTACAACAACATTTGAAATTGAGACAGACACCATTGAATACACTATTGGTGTAGTTCTCTCCTAGCAATGGAATCTAATGGCCTAACAAATTGAGACACTTTCTGACAGAATTCGTAAATACCCCACCAACGATGAGATTTATTCCATCGTGTAGCCTTGTCGACAATTGAAACCTTAAATTCTCAGAAAGGAGACGACAATGCACACATATCATCGACCCATCTATTCTATACAGAACTATGTGAAGTTGCAGAATGATAACCATCAGAATTGGTCCACATATCTACAACAAATTACATTTGAATATTAAATACAAGAATTTAAAGACTAATCATGTTGCAGATTACCTCAGACAACCCCATGTTGTAGCGCTTACACCATTTTTCTCAACTCTTGTGGCCACGAGACCTATGGATGGCCGCAACTATACAAAAATACTCCAAATTTACCACCACATCCCAGATGCTATTAGATGGCATGCAAGTTCGCTAATTACACCACTAGGATTCATTGTTATACTATCTTGGCCACCTTTGTGTTCCTTCAAGTAGGCGTGCCAATCTCATTTGGGAGGTGCAATAAAGTTTGGTCATATGACACTTTAATGTCGATAAAACTGTGGACATACTACAAAAAAGTCTCTAACAAGATGTTGGAAAGTACATTAGATCTTGCACTGCCTATTCTATCAGCAAGACAACCATTAATAAGAAAGGCTTGTATACTCCTCTACCTACTCCTAGCTAGCCCTAAGAATCCATCTCCATGTGCTATATGTTTGGCCTTCCTTCTACAAAGCATGGTAACAAATTTAGATTTATTTTCATCGATAGATTTTGTAGAATGGCCATATTGGTTGCCTGCAAGAAGAGTATCACAACAAATGCCACTTCTGGACTCTTCTTTGAATGAGTATGGGTACATTTTTGTGCCCTATAGACCATTATATCATATCAAGATAGCATCTTCCCAAGCACATTTTGGTTAAGCCTCTGGTCATTGTTGGACATAAAGCTCACCAAGTATCTACATTCCACCCCAAAATTGATCGCCAGACAAAGGTCATTAAGAAGATGATTATGCACATACTACACATGTACAACTCTAAGAATCTACAAAAATGGAATGAGAGACTTTCTTATGTGCACCACAACTATAACAAAGCTCTACTACCCAAAGCCCCTTTGAAGTGAGCCTAGAATTTCAAAGATTATGACTGATTAATGTTGCACTGCCATTAGAAACTATAGAGGAATAATTTACCCATGTTCAGTCCGAAGCTGATAAATCCACCAAGTTTATGTATTTTATTCAAAACATGCAATAGTAGGTTCACGACATCTTGGAAAAATCCAATTCCAAATACAAACAATGACATGATTAGCATTGGGTGCCACATAAGTTTTAGGTGGGCAACAAAGTTTGGTTACAATTGTAAAAAGAGCGCCTCACTCGATCTCATCATAATATTTTTCTCTTGTGATGCAAGACTTATCCCATTGCATTATTTGTGGAAGATAATCATTTTGAGCTCAATATCCCCCAATTCCTTCAATTGCACACCATATTCAATTTAGACCACCTTTGGCCACAATTTCCACCATTCTTGGACATATCAGACATTGTTGAGCAGTTGACACCATCAGAGCTCAACCTAGACTACATTTAACATGACATAATTGATTGGATCATGGACACATATTTTAGGAAAAATCACAAACAAAGTGTCTAATTGGATCAAGTTGTCAAATTTGGTGAATGTTTCTACTAGGGAAAGTGGCTCACTAGGGACCAAATTCAACAAAAGTTTCCCCATCTCATAGAGGCACTCAATGCAATGGGGACCATTGATTTGTGAGGGTGGAGACCTGATTCAGGTTAATATTAGTTGCCAGTTCCCTATTCCATTTGGACCCCCATCACTATTTCTTTCACCTTTTCTTAATTCTATAAAATTTTACTATTTTTGGTAGTTTTTCTGGGTATTGAACTTCACGAGTGATTTTGAGGCCATAAAAGACATTTTTTTGGAAAATGGGCAAACTAGCACCCTTCAATAGGGTTTTTTAGTCAAAAGTTGTATTCCTTGGATATAAATTTATAATGAGGTATCGTAGATGTCAAACATATAGAGTATGCCAAAGTTATGTCCTTGAGAAGTGTGTGTACCAACTAACTCCAGTAGTGCCCACAAGCCTTTGGCTTTTCATCTCCTAGGGTTAGGTTTTGAGATGTTTGGGGTTTTCTCTTGTTTCTCAATAATAATATGTCGTATGTGCCCCAGTGTAACATAGTTAAAAGGCATGTAGCCACCACATATCTTTTCAAATATGACCTAGCATCACCTGAGGTAGTTTATTTCCATTCTGCATGTAAATAGTTTTCAATATTTTGTTATTAGTGAATTGAAATTCAGTTTTTGCTGTAGCTCTGTTTCTTAGTTTAAATTTGTATTTCACTTTGTTTCTACAAAATGATGGATTAATGTTATCCGAGCAGTCTTGTCTTTCTTTTTTTTCCTGTGGATGTCCCTAATGAGGTCGGGGTATAAGTATTTAGGGCATGAACGGGTTGAAACTTTGCAAGATCATCCTCATCAACCCTGACAGCCTCCCATGGCAGAAGAAAAGAAAGACGATGGAGTAGGAGATCCTTTCAAAATATATTTCAAATAATCCCTCAAGCAACAGTGGAACAAGATGATGGAAAACCTTTCCCAGATCCTTTGGTGATGGCCAAAGGTGACTCATCTTCATCCAACACCACTCCCTCTATGGTATAAGTCAATCCTGACATTCCCATATTTGAAAGCCAGATATATGAATATGTTATAGATAAATGATCAAATATGTTGGAAATATATTCTTTAGTTCGTGCTTTTTCCAATAGGGAAAATATTCCTTTTGCAGAACTCAAAGTTGCCCCCAGTGTCAAGCACTGGTGGGAAACCTACTATGAGTAGAGGGACAAGGGGGAACCCTGACTATTTTTAGCCACACTCACCTGTAATTATTTCTGAGATGCCATTAGGGAACAATATTACCTAGTCAGGAGAAATGAATATAAGTACATAAAATGGACCACATTACGGCAAGGAAAGGGCCAAGATGTGCCAGAGTTCACAAATATTTTTCATACCATTAGTAGAATTTTGGAATCAAGGATTCCAAGCAACATCTCATACTCTACTACTATGGTCAATGTCTACATAAATACATCTACAACAAGATGTAGTTCCTATAAATATCCTCTCCTGGCATCTCCTATCAATATGATGTCAAGAAAGAACATAAATTTAAACAGAAGAAGTGAGACTTTGGATATATGAATTTTAAGCAAGGGAAAGGTGCCCCCAAACCATAGAATGAAGGAAAAATCTAGGTAAGGTGACCCATGACAACCAATATAAGACACAAGAAAAGAAAAATACCATGAAGAAAAACAAGGAAACAAGAAAGCGGTGTGAGTTCCATGACAACCCCACTCACAACATAAGTGAGTGTGGATCCATGTAATCATTCATAGCCAAGACAAAGCCTTTAATATTAGATGCATGTTCTGACTCTGAGTCAGAACATGATAAGGGGAATTACAAAGGGAAGTAGATTAGTGATGTAGAGCCCATCGAGATCATTAACACCAATAATGATCTGAAAATGGAGGAGGTAGTTAATTTCCTATTCTCAAAAAACAAACAAGGGTTGTTCTCACTCTTTGCAAGGGAAAATGGGTCTTAACACAAAACAGGTTTTCCAAAAGGTATCTTCAAGTTATGAGTTAGTTTTCACATGTAAACTTAATAATAAGAAACACAACATCACATAACTCATAAAAGCATACATTAATAGCACAACAAAGGATTTGGTGATGAATTTCAACCCTCTTGGGCTACATCTTCGGGCCGTCTAACATAGATAGACTGCTCCATATATTCAGTTGAAAAAGAAGTATATAAAAGTTTTTTGGTGAAACATGTGGATGTTTCCCATAGAAAAAAATGTTCTCCTCCACAGAACTCTCGCATAAAACAACAACACAAGATGTCTCCTACAAAGACATAGCTAGATTTCTCCATATATTCAGTTTAAAAAGGAGTATATAAAATTTTTCTGATGAAACATGTGACTATTTCCCCTCCAAAGTAATGTTCTCTTGCAAAAAAATCTCACATAAAACAACAACACAAGGTGTATCCTACAAAGCCCCTATACTCCAATTGAAAATGAGGTTACATGAGCATGAAAAAAACTTAAATTCCACATTGAAGAGAAAAAAAAGTATTTCCTCTACATGGAATAGTGAGAAAAGTAAACATGACTTGAACCCTACAAGTAAAAGCTAATAAAACACACTTTTGAAGGTAATAAAACCCCTACAAGGCCTTCTCCATGCTCAAGCACCTTCAAGAATTGCTCCAAAAACTTGATTGATCCATGCACTGTTATGAAACTAGCTCACAAAAAGATAGAAAAGATAGTTGAATGCCTTAAAATTTAGCCTCTTTGAGGGGGCAACCTCCTTTACATTACACAAATGAACAATTCTTGGATGATACAAATGAAAATACCTCCTTTCTATATATAGGAGTCTAAGGGGTCATAATATAATCAAAGCCGACATAACAATAATAATATAAGGGCACAACAATAACAATAGTGGGCTTCTATGGGGCACAATAGTAACAATATGGGCACTACATGGGTACATAAATATAATAAGGGGGTTGTACTAATAAGAATAAGGGGTTACACTAGTAGTATAGGGGCCTAACATGCCCCTCTCCTTCAAAAAGTGTTGTCCTCAATGCTTGAGTAGTTCTTGATGCTTCTGTATAAGATTCTTTTCGTCCCATGTGGAATCTTTAGTGGGTAAGTTCTTCCACTTGATGAGATACTCTGAAATTGATCAATTTCATAGCTACGGCTTCTTGTTTCTGTGACTGCTCCAGGTTCCAATATGATTTTTCCTTCCTCTTCAATTTCTAGAAATATTGTTTGAATTGGGATCTTTTGCAACTTTTGAATAAGTGGCCATACTTCTTCATCCTTCTTCCAATCATCCCTTGCTTCATTTATCCAATCTGGTTGGATAATAGAAATAGCACAAAACAATGCTTCCACATCCTCATCCTTTCTTGAGAGTGCCTCTGCAACAAAAAGTTTCTTCCATTTTCTATAGATGATGTCAAAGTCATAACCCAACATATTTGTGACACATTTTTTCTATTCTTCTAAAGATAATAGTTGTTCTAAAAGTTATCTAAGACTATCATGATCCATTTTTACCTTGAAGTGTCTTCCCATTCGGTAAGGTCACCATTTCTTAAGTGCATGTAGTATTGCCAACATTTCCTTCTCATAAATAGCTTGCTTGAGATGGAGCAGTAAAAATACCCAAACACCTACATCAAAACATTTTTCACTATGATGTTGATCTATCTGTTGTTTCATTCGATTTTGCACCAAAGTGGCATTATCCTTTAAAAGTTGGAGAACTTGTTGTTGATGCTTGATGTGATCTTTCACTGCTTGAACCTTTTTCTTCTTGATATGTCCTTCTATCTTTAGAGTTTGAGGAGTGGTAATTTCTTCCAATCCTTTACAAGATATGGTCAGATTCATTTCTTAATGCTCGATGTGATCTTTCACTTCTTCAACATTTTTCTTCTTGGTAAATGTCCTTCTATCTTGATAGTTTGAGGAGTGGTAATTCCGACCAATGAATTACAAGATATGGTTGGATTCATTTCTTCTTTCTTGATGTGATCTTTCATTTCTTTCACCTTTTTCTTCTTGATATGTCCTTCTATATTGAGAGTTTGAGGAGTGGTAATTCTTGCCAATGCTTTACAAGATATGGTCTGATTCATTTCTTCTTTCTCTGGGGTTGGGTCCTAGCATATATCCTCTTCTTTTGATGTTTCATGATCCTTTTCTTCCTCCTCTTCATAACCTATGTAAAATAATTTCTTCTCAGCACACTTATGACCTTTAGTGCATTTGCTATCACAATTGTAACAAAGCTCTTTTTCTCTTTTTTCTTCCAATTCTTGTGGTGTAACCCTTGTAGGTTGTGGAAGGCTAGGAGAAGCAACACATCCATCTTTATAGTTGTGAGGGGTAGACTTCCTTGTTGCCATAATTTTACTTTCAAGTATGTAACAAAGCCCTTTTACTCTTTCCATGTAGATCAAAATATTGCTCCATCTAAAGTATCCAATTTACCGGATCCTTGCCATCAAACTTCCTCATATCTCCTTTTCTTGATTTTAGGAGCTCAATATTGAAATGACTATAACTCTGTAATTTTGGCTCTTTCAGTTCTGAAATTTTGACTTGCAGTAGCCTTCTGTGTCCTCTTTCCAATGGCACCAGTCTGATCAAATTTAGATTCTACAAGAAAAAGTTATGCACAATCTCCCAAAATGACCTGATTATATACCTTTTCAGAAGAACGAAATTGTAGGAAGTGCCACATGTCACTATTTTGACCTTAGGATCTAAAAAATATACAAAGGAAACTACAGTCCGTCCTCTTTCTGTAACCTCTTACAAAATTTCAATCTGATGCTCAAAACAAAAGTTATGACTATTTTCCCTAGGTCACCTATTTGGAATGTAGTTCGAGAGTTTGCAAAATGGCCAACTTCCTCAGATCATATCTCCGCAAATATAGTGTGAAAATATCTAAAATTCAGACCCGAGGTTGAACGCTATTTCTTCTCAAATAGTTTTTTTTTTCGCTTCTGAAACGTCGTAGAAAAGGAGTTATAGCGAAAATTCCATGATGACCTATTTGGAGCAGTGAAACCCTAGAATCCAAAGCTCTGATACCAAATGTTATGAAACCAGCTCAGAAAAAGATAGAAAAGATAGTTGAAAACCTTAGAATTCAACCTCTTCAAGGGGGCAACCTCCTTTATATTACACAAATGAAAAATTCTTGGATGATACAAATGAAAAGACCTCCTTTCTATATATAGGATTCTAAGGGGTCATAATATAATCAGAGCTGACATAACAATAATAATGGATGGGCATGATAATAACAATAGTGGTCCTCTATGGGGCTTAATAGTAACAATATGGGCACTACATGGGTAGATAAATATAATAAGGGGGTTGTACTAATCACAATAAGGGTTACGCTAGTACTATAGGGGCCTAACATACTTGAACCTACAAAAATTCCCCTTATATTTGCTCAAATCAGAAAAGAAGGTCATCATTAGATGAAAAATGTCCAAAATATGCTAAGTGGACTCTTCTTGAGCTCCAAAACAACAAAAAATCACAAATATATGGCTCTATAAGCTCTTCATGTTGTTTTTTTGTTATCTTTCTCAGAAATCCGACTAACAGTCTAACTGTCCTACAAATTCACCTTGTTTTCCACTAATGAGGTGACAATTTTACCCTCCTCTAGTGTAATTTGTTTGACATTTAATTCGTCCAACAACCCTTAAGGAAAAAAATTCAGGCCACATGACCATGGGGTCGTGGGCTGGGCCTTAATGCTCGCCCCTGCTGTCCTAACCCCTTAATTGTCACAGTACAGTTATGTTGGGTTCATGGGACCGATAGTTTGACCAATGGCTTGCCCCTCCCACCATGACCCCTAACTCCACACAGTGTGGTCCTTTGCGGTGGCATATGCTCTTGAGTCAAGGCTTAATATTTGTGCCCTCCACTGAGTTCTCGCTGAGTTTCTATGTAGGTTAGGTGACCAAAGGTTGGGCTATTGGTCCCCCTCTCCATTAACACCTTCCAATTAATTCTTATGGTCTTGTTACGGTCAGGTAATCAAGGCTTGAGCCACACCCTGAGCCCCTCCACTATTGGCACTTTCCACGTTAACATCGAGTCATATGACATAGTCGTGACTGGGGACTGGGGCTGGCAAACCAACCCTTCTCCCCAAATGAATGCATTTAAAACTTTAAATAGAGGTTTCTATTTATGGATATTAAGAATCATCACGAGGCCTAATGAAAAACCCCTATAGTACTACCCTGGAGTTCGGGGTTTCGAGTACTACCCACAACTTTGTGCAACCATACCCAAAATTTTAATATGCTCTCAAGTGCCACATGGAAACTCGTGATTGGGCCATGTGGCACCATTTCATTGGTCGATTCCCAACAAATAAAAAACAACCAAGAATTGATGAACTAGAACCTGCCAATTGGCGACACCTGGTTGGTCTATACTTGTACAATCACCTTGGGTGATGTTAGTAGTACGAAATCCCATTTAATTATTCAGTCCACAACCTGCTCATTTTTTAGTTTTTGGGCCAAACAATGAAAACGCAATAACTTTACCATACGGTGTCGGATTGACGTAAACAAACTTCGTTGGATTTAACTTGAGTCCAATTTCAGGACTTTCTAGGCACTTTCATTTTTGAGCTAAAATTTAATCACCTGATGACACATCTCCACTAGCAAATTTTGGACTCAAAAAGTTTACTCCCCTAATAAATAAAATGAGGCTGAAACTCAAAATAACCCAAAATTTCAATCCAAAATGCTTACTTTTCTATTGGTTCCCTTCAAGCCCCAATCAGGGCTCTTCACCTTTGTTCTTCATGAACACATATTGTCCTGTTAAGAATCCAACCAATATTCTTATCATTTATATAGGAACAAAACATTGATGAGTAGAATCTGAACATTCTCTTTAATCTCATCTTTTCAAGACTCAAAATACTTCATCTTGAAGTTCAACTGTTGAAGACAAAATTGACTCCATCTTGGAAATCAGAAGCAACATAAAACTTGCTTTATCATCCTCAACTTGACCTTATACACAAAAGTACACTACTACAAAATTTTCAATGACATAATTGGATTTTCCGACAAAAACATACTCATATTTTACAATCTTCAATAAATATTCTATTCACAACAAGTTTCATCTTGAATACTTGCATCAGCGAGTACATGACAAACTTGTATACAAGCTTGGACAACAGCTTGTACACTCCAAAAGTCCTTGAACATATGGACTTATAACAAGAAAATACATAACATCAATGAAAAACACATACATATTGCACATAGTGACCAATATTGTTCACTTTACAAAAGTACCCAAATAGGTAAACAACAAGTAATTACAAATTTCCAAAGCAACTTTACAAACATTCTACCTAATCTCTGCCTCTCCTAGCCTTATGGATTCTCTTTTGCATCAACTTTTCCTTGATGGTTTCTTTAGGATTACTATGAGTCCTCTTTCCCACCTCTTGCTTCCCTTGCATTAGGTTGCATGGTCTCTTTTCCCTTCTTGGAATGAATCTCTAGATGTAATTTCCAATATCGTTCATTTCCATGTCAATGCATCTTGCAATGGGTAAAAAAGTACTTTCTCTTGCTTGCCAATAAAGAAGTCCTCTCATGTGAAGGAGATTCACCATGCTTGATGTATAGAATCTGTTCCACTCTGTTAACCATTACCATGCATTTCTCAAGGAAAACCACACAATGGTCAAATGCATCATCGAAAGTACAATGGTACATGTTCCACAAACGGTCAAAATTCCCATCATTTCGAAAACAACCATGATATTTATAACTATCTCTCGGGTTGCATCTTTCACGATATGTGGTGGATGATGACATGCAAGCTCCCTTCAATAATTCATCTCTCTTAGGAGATAAATGAGCATTTTGACCACCATACACATGTGATATCTCGTCCTCTAATGATTGTGGTGTGTCAAATCAGTTAGAGAATTCTCCAAACTCCATTTGACCATGTATCAATCCTTGATACTTTGGTCTCTCCTCAACCATGATTGGATTGGTGATCCCTTGGCCATTGATACTTAGGTCTCCTTCCTCATAACCCATTTTAGAAAGAAGTGTCATACCAATGCCCTTAGTATGTTGCTCAAATGTTGCAAAAGAGGTGTTATGGACATAAACAAAAGGAATTGTTCTTGAAATGATTATTACCTCCTTAAAATTTTCATTGATATTTTCAGCTTCTGATGATGATGACGACATTGTAGATGACTCTAGCCACCCACCTTTACTACTTGGCATATGGTGAGAATCTTAGAGACACTTGAAAAATGCACATGCATCATCTTCCTCATAAGGTCATAACTACTTTTTGAACCATGCCCACATATTCATTTCATTTTGGAGGTGTATTTTGTTGTCACAAGAGTGGAAATTTTAGAAACTTGTTCCTCAAGCACATGTTGCAACTGAAGGCACATAAGCCTCTTCTCCTTTCCAGCCATTTCTAACATTATTCTCAACTCAATTTTCTCGATAGAAAGAGCCAAATTCATTTCCTCTAACACTTGGACACTTTTTTTTCCCATTCTTGCAACTTGGTCAAATGAAGCTCTAATACCAATTGATGTTAAAATGGGGGAGGTAGTCAATTTCCTCTTCTCCAAAAAAAAACAAGGATTGTTTCGATGCTTTGCAAGGAAAATTGCGTCTTAACACAAAACAGGTTTTCCAAAAGGTCTCTTCCAATTATGAGTTATTTTTCACATGTAAACTTAAACGTAAGGAACACAACATCACATAAAACATAGAAGCATACATGAAGAGCACAACAAAGTATTTGGTGATGGAGTTCACCCCTCCTAGGCTACATCTCCAAGCCTACCAACATAGCTAGACCGACCCATATATTCAGTGGAAAAGGGAGTATATAAAAGTTTGTTGATGAAACATGTGGCTATTTCCCCTTCAAGGAAATTTTCTCCTCCAAAAAACTCTCACATAAAACAACAACACAAGGTGTCTCCTACAAAGACCCTATATTCCAACTGAAAATTAGCTTACATGACCATGAAAGCACTTCAATTCCACATTGTAGAGAAAAAAAACAGATTTCCTCAACATGATATACTGAGAAAACTAAACTTAAGCTGAACCTTACAACTAATAGTTGTTGTAGTAGACACTTGAATATAAGAAAACCCCTACAGGTCCTTTTCCATGCTCAAACACCTTCAAGAACTGCTCCATAAACCTGACTAATCCATACACCCTTGTACTTGAACCTACCAAAAGTCTCCTTATATGTGCTCAAATCAACAAATAGAGGTCACCATTGGATCCAGAATATTCAAAAATCCCTAACTGGACTCTTATTGAGCTCAAAAAGGACAAAAACACACAAAGATATGGCTCTACAAGCTGTCCATTTACTTTTGTTATTATCCATCCTACAAATTAGACTAACAATTTAACTGTCCTACAAATTCACCTTGTTTTCTGCTAACGAGATGACAATTTTCTCCTCCACCGGTGCAATTTTTTGGACACTTAATTCATCCAATAACCCTTAAGGGAGAAAATTCAGGCCACATGGCCATGTGGCTGTGGGCTGGGCCTTAGCATCCACCCATGCCGGCCTAGCCCCTTAATTGTCATACTATAGCTACACTGGGTTCATCAGACCAAGGGTTAGGAAAAAAACATGCCCTTCGTGTCGAGCCCCTTAACTCCACACGCTATGGTCATGTGTGGTGGAATATGCCCTTAGGTCATGGCTTAACATTAGCACCCTCCACTGAGCGCTTGTCAAGTTTCTATGTAGGTAGGTCACCAAGAGTTGGGCTAGTAGTAATCCCCCTCTCCATTAGCACCTTCCAATTAATTTTTATGGCCTCATGGTGGTTGGGTGACTAGGGGCTAGGCTAGATCCTAAGCATCTCCATTTTTTGCACTTTCCACATTAACGTTGAGTAATATGCCATAGTCGTGACTAGGGGCAAGGGTTGGTAGCCTGACCCTTCTCCCCAAATGAGCACCTGTGAAACTTTAAAAAGAGGTTTCTTTCTATGCATATTAAGAATCACCACGTGGCCTAATGGAAAATCCCTGCACTACAACCCTAGAGGTTGGGGGTTAGAGTCCTTCCCATAGGTCTATCCAAACTTTAATACACTCTAGGGTGCCACGTGGTAGCCCATGATTGAGCCACATGGCACCATTTCATTGGTCCATGACCAGCCAATAAAAAACAACAAAAAAACAACAAACCATAAACTACCACTTGGCGACACCTGGTTGGTCCGTGCCTGTACAGTCAACCTGGGTGATGTGAGCAGTAGGAAGTCCCTATCAGTTTCTAAGTCAACAATCTGCTCCTTTTTTAGTTATTGGGCCAAATGATCAAAATGTAATAACTTGAGCATACGGTGACACGAACATCGTTGGATTTAGAGTAAAGATCACTTCAAGCTAACACTGGTTTCAAGAATTTCTGGGCAATTTGATTTTGACCTAAAGTTTGATCACCTGATCTACCAAGATATAGAATATTGACCCCAAACATCCAAAGGAAGGGGAGTATCACTTCCACTCATAGTTGTGGGTGAAGGTTTCTCCATTGTAGTTCATTTTACATGACGATAACCAAAAGAATCTCAACCAAAAAAATTTCATATCAACAAAGGTTATTAAGTGGTTGGGGTTAACGACGAATCCACACTCGCATCCATACAACATCAGATGGCTCCACCAAGTACGAGATATTTGTGCCAGGTAATAGTACCATCTTCCTATTGATGGTCCTAAATGACTGCATCGACATTGGGGGAAACCACCCGGTCAGGACCTTAGAATAGGCTATTTTCCATTTGGGATGGTGGCTCCAACAGGAATTATGGGACTAGATTCCCTTTCTATAAAACTATATGAAATGGAATGAATAAATATATAATGTTCTAATATGTCTAGAAATTGAAATAGAGATTAATATACTGTTATTTATATAGGGTAAGTTGTTGGTATATGTGATTAAAAATATTTCACAATTATCATAACAATGTAGATCATCATGTAATTATGAAGTTAACACAAAAAAATATAACTAATTTAACTAAATAATTAATTAAATTAGTTGGTTAAATCACCACATATAGTGACATCTTGTTGTTCACATATAATTTGTAATTGCAATCAGACATATCAATAGTGATAATGAAAGATTTATTTAATGCATAGATTATGAACAAAATCATAATTCCAGTCTACTATAAGCAAATAAACAAATAAATGACAATAGTACCTGATATATCATTGATCTAGTCATCATATAAAGCAAATGGTTTAGCTTGATATTAACAAAAAATATAGTTACAATAGTGCAACTTAGGCTTTCTCTTTCAAAAATTTAGAACCCCTTCTCCTATATGGGAGAGGGGATTTATAATCTCATAAGAGAAGATAAACATGGAAACTACAATAACAACTTCAAGTGCTATTAAACAATAGTAACTAAAAGGAACATATTTGGAATCAGCTACAATAGATTGTCTATGATTCAGAGGAAGATTGTACTCTGATGCGTTGTTGCAACTCGTAGGTATGAATAAAATTCTTAAATTCAAGTGGAGACTTGGGTTGTGTCTGCATATGGCTTGTGAAGGTTGCATCTCTCAACACAAGCATCATTTTTGTGGTATTGTTTGATAAGCATTGGAGCATAAGCCAATGATTATGTGGTTTCACTAAGAATTTCTAGTAACACTCTAAGTTAGTCTTGCTTAGTTGATCAATAATATCGACTTGTTTCTTGGAGGATTCTTCCCATGTATTAGTCATGAATTTGAGATCAGCTAGATTTCCCTCAAGACACCTCAATATGAGATTAGCTTGGAGAAAGTTATCACTGACTACTTCAATGATATTACTTGAAATATCATGTGCCTGATAAATTGTTTCTTCCGCTTTTTTAATGTGAATTTCCCATTCTCTAAAAATAATCTATTTAAAGGACTCTTCGATTTCAGGAAGATTGGATAATCTTCCATCTACACTTTCCTATCAGGTCAAGAAACCAACAATTTTCTCCTCTATATATTCAAACTAAGTTTTACTATCTAATAGTTGGGCTACTAGGGATCCAACTATTGTACATCGGTCATGAATAATTCCCAATTTCTGCCAAAAGACTATCTTTTGTTGGGCAAGAAGACTATTCCACTCTTTAACCTCTTTATTAAACTTGGTCAATTCTGGATTGACACTCATATGTTCAATCCTTCTCTGCATCTCTTGAGTTTTTTAATCTCGAGCTTGTATATCAACATCATACTGAACTGTGAGAGAGTCAAACATGTGTTGAAGCTTTGTGACCTGCGCCTGCTAAAGTTTTGTTATATTTTTCTTTTCATCTTCAACGGCTTGTTCTAACATTGAAATTATATCTTCTTTATCCTTAAGTAGTTGTTGAAAATCTATGTATTTCTCAATAGTATTTGAGGCATATGCACTTGTAAATTTAGTCAATATACCCAATTCCTCGGTAGGATTTGTTGTAGATCCTTTTCATAAGTCTTCAGAAGATCCATTTCCAGGAACCAATGCATGTGACTAGTTAAGCTTCCTCTTCTTTCTCTCCCCTTTTACTACAACTTTGTGCTAAGGGTTGTATAAAATATCTAGTGGAGGGATCTCCTCGATACTTAAAACAAATTTGGGAGAAGGGAATGCTTGTATGATTTCTACATCTTTATCATCTAGGGATTCTTAGGAACATTTTCTATTATCAAAGTCCATTTAGGATTCTTTAGAGTGTTCTGAACCTTCATTTGTGGAGGATTCTTAGCAGCCTTAGACTCATTATGCTTGGAATTAAGAGCTTCATTGTATTCTTCCTCGATTTCTTCTAACCTAGCATTAAACACAAATCCCTCTGCCTCAGAAGCAGAAGAGGAAGTTGTTCCCCTTTCTTGAGAAGGATCAATAGATTTTTTAGAACCAATAATTTCAACATCATCATGAACAATATTCTTTCGAGGAACCTGTAATGAATCCATATGAAGTTTTGCTAGCATAGAGGCTCTTTATTGAGTAAATCGATTCATCTCCTCACAGGTTAATTGTTGCTCTGCTCTTCATGTCACCATAAAACAATAATATCCCTCAAATAAATCATCAAACTTATTGAGATCATGATCAAATTTTCTGATACTTGATGCAACTGTAATCTTTTTAACCACTTCATGATCATGATATTGTCTGTTCGGTATAACAGGAAAACCAAGATCCTGAGCAATCTTGATTTGAGGTTGTGCATGCTTATAATTATCTAAATTGAATATTCCAAATTGGGTTGGAAAGGAAGGACACATATTTTTATTTGATTCCTTCAAGACTTTAGAAATAACATTACCCACAGTCTCATAGACTATCTATCTAGTAAGAAGTTTATCAGAAATGAATAGAGGTAAAACATGAGGATTGGCTAGACTTGCATATACTTTAATGTAGGTGAATGTTTCTTCACCAAACCAATACTTGGAGAAGATCATATTCAGCCTTTAGAGACATGCAAGGAACCATTTTATCATAGATAACCTGATATGTTGGTAACATGACTCCATGGAAGATTTTAAAGAAATGTTGTTGATATTTGGAGTTCCATAGAATATCATGATAAATATGAATAGGAGTTGGGTCTTGTAGAGTGCACTTCCATACCATAAATTAAAATTCCATAGAAAAACATAAAGCATCCATGATATAATCACTCATATAGAAAGTAGGGATTATATTCTCATAAAGGTTGCATTTACTCCTAAAATCTAGAATATGAGCTGCTAAGTTGTCTGAAAGTATAGTAGCCCAATAAAAATAAACCCTTCTGAAGCCCCATATATAAGAGGTACCCATTGGTTAGTACATTTATGTACATTAGGCATTGCATGAAGTCTACACTTCATAATAGCTATCTGAGAATAAGGACCAGCGAGAGAGTCTACAACGTACTTACCGATCTATTCTATCTTTTGTTTGTTTGAGTCCTTTCTCCATTCCTTAATTGGATTTGATTCATGTCCATGCTCTTTAAAATATGCCTCAATGTATTCCTTATCATATTTTCACTATGGTTCAAGAAGATGATACAATATCCACAATTCCTCACTGGAAAAAGACTCGATGGCTGTATGCTTATTTGTAAAAATTCGCCTGTCAACAATACTTATATTATCTATGACCCACCGAACCATATAAGTATAGGGAAGAAATTTTGGTTTGGCTAGAATTCTGTGTAGAAAATAATTTTCCACATCACTGAAGGTTATGTTTGAAACTATGGTGGAATCATTAGAAGTCACTATACTCTAAGTAAACCCGGGTCTGCCATCTTCAAAGAAATCATGCATCGCTTCCCATGAAGACTGTCAAGAATCTTTAGCACAAATTATATCAGAAAACAACCCCGACATAAAAATATTTTCTTCACTACTTTCAATTAAAGGAGTGATGGATTATTGTTGTGCTTAAATTTTCATCTTACTCTTTCCTTCCTTCAATATCTCTTTGTTTTTATTGTAATTAGAGCTTTCTTGAATATAAAACACAAAGATTAGTGGAACACCTCTTTTCAGCAAAGGCTTAGCGCAAACAATGCAATTTTACACTAGTAATATTTTCCTTTGAAGAAAAGATTCACAATATTGAGGCAAATTAAATGAAAGCATTTAAAATATCAAAAAATCATAAATCCCCACTATCAAATATTAAGTGCACGAATGTGAAATCACATGGGATTACCTTGTCAACACATCAGAGGCATTATATGGGAGAACTATATCAGAGGAATGTATCAGATAGTTACAATAATCTAATTTTCTGATGTGGAAAGGTTCTCCGATATGATACAACTATAAAGGATATGGAATGAAAGACTCCAATGGAAGAGGTGCAAGGCATAATGAGGAAATTATATTAGGGGTTTCATATCAAGGGTTTTAATAAAAGACTTCTGATAAAATAGTTATGATAAAGAATTTCGATGGAAATGTTAGGGTTATCACATATGAGAGGAAGAGGATATTAGAAGTGCAATGTGATAGAACTTACAATACTTGAATTCAAAAGAGTGAAGGGAACTCTAATTGAATGGTTCATGAGGCACAATACTTGCTAAGGTTTTGCAAATGGGGTAGCAAGTTAATTGGGCTTGATTGTGGGAAAAACTTCACAGTTAAGCGCTTGAGCCATAGGCAATCTAGGATGGGTGACCTCCTAGGATGTCTTGGTTACTTGGTGCAAGTCCCAGAAGTGATGATTGGCGCTATCTGATTCATTTCACTAGTTTCAATCCCATGTCTTCACCCCTATGAACATCACTGAATGCAATGAGTGCTAAGTGGATTATTCAAAAATCATGAGAAATTAGTCAGTTACGACTACCTCTCATGGAAATGGTCGTACATGAATGACTTACTCAATGCAGTTGAATCCCAAAAAATTATATCTAGTATAATGCACCGTGAAAAGCCCTTAATACTTAAATATGAAATGTGTCAATATAATAAATGATAGTTGTTGGGCTGATGGATAATATAATTTTACTTTTAGTAGAAACACACAAGCCTTTTATAAACATTTATAAAAACCCTTCTATATGAGTCTTTTAATAAAGAAATAATCGAGGAGGAGTTTTATCATAACATTATTTAAATTAAAGCTATGATATAATAGAGTTCCAATAGAAATATTTCGATATAGCTTTAACTTTGATAGTCGGGCCTATCGGAGCTTAGATTTATTGTAAATCTCCGATAAGGAAAATACCTCAATCTTTTTAAACTTCATAACTAATTCAAATATGCTCCAATTTTATTGAAATCAAAAAATTTATTAAAATAAATTAAAATATAAAATGTAAAGGCTCCCCATTATTTATTGCTAAGTATACAAATTCGTGGGTTGTTGAATACTATAACAATTAGTGGCGTATTGTGCGAAAAATTTATCTCTGTAATAATAAATGAAATTTTAATAACTAAAGGAATAATACTTATAAAGATCAAAAATGTTCCAATTTAGATTCTTTAAAATAACTCTGAATAAAACAGAACTCATTACTTCTATATCGCATAACTTGTTATTTATAAGAACCTACATTATCTTTGTCAGTCATTTTCTCAGTTGAAAAGGTGAAATAAATAACCATTTAAGCTTCTCAATAGGATAAATTTACTTGTCACTAGTAGAGCCAATGCTTCTAGAAGGCGTCCATAGCCTCGACAAAGTTACCATTTAACTGAGTAATACCAGTATCCCATCCACTATAATAAATTATAGAGGTATTAATATTTTTACAATACTTTTTCTTTTAATTGCTTGAAATTTGTTGTCTTGGTTTGGTAGTCAAAGATTGATAATTCCATTCATATGTTATAATGATATTGAACAAGCTGACTCATTATTGTCTTACAGTGATGCAGCCATGAGCGATTATCCTAGCTTGGTGACCAGTTGTGATAATGTGAGTATCATTAGCTCCCCATGATCATGGTAAGTTGGATCATAATGAGACCTCTTATCTTTCAAGTTTAAATATTACTGAATTACACTCTAAAATTTTAAAATCAGTGGATGGGGAGGTAAAACTACTCCTTAAGAGTTATGGATGATAATTGAAGTCATAAGGTGCTAAAACTTTGAAATAGTCATATTTTTTTAAAACAAAATTGTAGATGATAGATCAAAGGATAAAAATATATTTTAATGTTTCAACTTCTAAAAAATTCACGTATGAATGGAGATAAAGATATCAGAGAGAAGAATAGGTGTAAAATTAAACTTCAATGTGTTAATATCTTTCTAAATAATTCTCCTTTAATTCATAAATTCCATATTAGTGATGAGAGAACCTAATACAAAGTCAAAAGAGTAATATTCAATATAACTAATCTAAATACACCTATATGTACATATGATTATTTAGATATTTATAGTAGAATATGCATTCTCAAGAAAAATATTTCTTGAAAATGAGCCCATTTACAGGAAGAAAATCTCTCTTACCTTGTAAACCTTGGAGGATAAAATTTGATGGGGCAATTTTTCCAATGATCTGAAATGAGCCAAGCTGATGTTTTTGGAACTTTGCATGTTTTCACTTTTCTTCATGGGATTTATTCCATTTCAAAACCAAGTCACCAATTTCAAAAACTTTATTGCTTACTAAACTTGCATCAAACCAAGACTTGGTTGTATGTTGATCTTGAGTATGAGTTTGTTTGGATTTATCTCTTCCTCTTTCTAGTTTAATAATTTGATACATTCTTAGTTATAAGGTACAACAAGTTTTTTCCTCTACTAATTGCACTAGGTCTAGTGAAGAAAAAGAAAAATTAGGAGGCAAAACAACTTCTTTTCCATATACTGAGTAATAGGGAGAAGTGTGTAACGAAGACTTGTGAGTAATTCTGTTAGGCCATAAAGAAAAAATTAAAGCCTTATTCTATTTCTTTTGGTTTTAATCAATAGTTTGCTTAATAATTCTTATGAGGTTTTTATTGGTGGATTCAACCAATCTATTTCCATGAGGATAGTATTTTTCATAATATTTAACTTTAAAATATCTCTTGAGTGAAAATTCAGTAATTGCATTTTGCAAAAAGCATGACGCATTATCAAACATGAGAACACTAGGAAGGCCAAACTTGGTAATTATTTGTTGATCGATAAAATTAATAACAATTTTAGAATTAACCAGCTTTAAGGGTATTACTTCCATGCACTTGGTCAAATAATCCGTCGCAATTAAAATATACTTGTGTTATTTAGAGGAGTTTGGAACAACCTCAGCCATGATATCGAACCCCCATTGTTTAAAAGTTTGTTCAATATTCGCTGGCTACAAAGGCAAGGCTGTCTTCTTTTCTTTCCCTGATGTTGTTTGGAATATTTTGCATTTTCTTACATAAGCATTTGTATGTTTGAAGAAGGTTGGACAATAGTAACCAACATGAAGGATTTTGTGAGCAGTTGTATGCCCACTATCGTGTCCACTAGCTAGTCCATCATGTGATTTTTGCAACACTTTTTCTTCTTCAGGCTTCTCTAATCATCTAAGTAAGGTAGAGTCGAAATTTATTCTAAAAAAGGATTATTAACAAGTTGATATTGATTGGCTTTAAATATTAAGGATCTCTTTCTCTTGTAATCAAGTTCAATTAGAGCTTAAGCATTTTTCAAGTACTAAATTAAATGAACATACTAAGATTTAGTATCAACAAGACATACCTATGAAATTTGAACATTGTTACATCAATCCTCTTCAAATGAATTATCAAAAGCTCTAATTATCAACCTAGAAAAACATTGACCTATAACTATATTAGCAGGTTTTATTTCTAGGTCATATTGTAGTGAGGTTGTAACCCAATTATCTCTATTTTCTCCTAATTCTCTCTGAATAAGCAACTTCCTAACTACTGTGAAATGAATAATCACTTTTGTATGTGATTTCAAAAGAAAAGGTATCAAGTGTTTTACTGACTTAAGGACTAAAAAATCATTTCTTTCTACTTCTGAATAATACAACTTTTCACCTTTTATATTATAACTAAAGAAGGAAATGGGAGCTTCAACTCCTTCTTCATTTTTTTGAGTTAAAACTGCTACATAGGATTGTTTAGAACCAAAAGTATATATGACAAATTATTTAGAATATTTGCGTGATGATAACGAAGGAGAATCTATTATGGATTTCTTTATTTATTCAAAAGATGTTCTTTTAGTTTGTCCCCATTTGTATATTGTTTTTTTTTTATCATATTATGTAAAGGGATAATGTTCTATGAAAAATAAGGGACAAAGTGTTTAAGAAAATTGATCTAACCAAGAAAGGATTGCATAGATTTTTTGTTATGAGGTAAGGACATTTATAAAATAGCCTTACCTCTTTCTAGATTTATACTATTTCTTTCTTTTGAAACAATAAAGCCTAAAATATTTCCCTTACTAAGAGCAAAGAATTGTTTCTTAGGATTCAAAGAAATCCCAAACTTTCTACATCTTTCAAAAATTTGTTGTAAATTATTAAGATGCTTATTCCTTTCCTTTGAATAGATTGTAATATCATCTAAATAAACAACTGACTCATTAATCAAACCTATGAAATAAATATCCATGCCTCTTTGGAATGTAGCTCCAACATTTATCAATCCAAATAGCATTTTTTGATATGCATATGTTCCCCATTTAGTTTTGAAAGTAGCTTTTTGTTTGTCTTCATTATGTAAAAGAATCTGCTTATATCCTAAAAAACTATCTAAAAGAAATCAATTGAGAACCTGAAATAGATTGTAAGATTTCTTCCATTGGTGGTAAAGGAAAATTGTCTTTTTCACATGCTCTATTTAATAATTTATATTTCTAAAATCAATGAAAATCCCAATGTCTACATTGTTCTTTCTAACTCGAACAAGATTTGAAACCCATTTTGAGTGTCTAACTAGGATAATACTCTTGGATTTTAGTAATTTATTTAGCTCAATCTTGATTTGATCTTCAATATTAGGAGGGATTTTCCTAAGTTTTTGTTTGACATGTTTTACATCAGGCAACATAGATATAGTATGTTGAATGATATATGTGTCATATGTTTTTAAATCATTGTAACTCTGGGCAAAAACATATTTGTATCCCTTTAACAAATGAATGAAAGCCAATATTTGATTAGGTGAAAGTCTAAGGCCTAAATTGATATTTTGAGGTTTTTCATCACACCCTAGATGAACTAGTTCAAATCTTAAGGTATTACTATGGAGTTTATATTTGGTATATTTCTTGAAACTATCTTTCAAATCACATAAGTATTATAACTTTATTATAGGTTTTGGCAAGGAATTTTCTTCAGAAGACTTATTAATTTGTTTATCATGTTCATCTTCATCAATGATCTGATCTGAATAAGAACCTTCAAAAGTTAAAAGTCTTTCGATACCATTATCATCATTGAATACTCACCAATTAGTCATGTTATCTAGAATGGAGGGGTGAAACATCAACTCTATCGAAAATATATTAGGATTGAAATCTTATGGAGGAATTATCTTTGAAGCATCAACATTCTAGGAATTGGAGTTATATTAAATGTTGTGAAATGATTTGTTAGATCCTGAATTAAGGATTGATAATTTTTAACATGATTATAAACACAATGAATATTGTTCCCTACTTGTTTAATAATAATTGTTGAATCACCATAAACTTTAAGATTCTTGACATCAAGACTAATAGCCATTTGCAAACCATGAACTAATGATTCATACTCTGAAACATTATTAGTATGATCAAATTCCAATCTACATGCAAGCTTGATATTCTCTCCATTTGGAATAATTAAAATGCATCCAGCTCCTGAACAATCACTAGACTTCGATCCATCGAAATAGAGAATCCAAAACAACTCATCATACTTATTTAAAATATTATCTACAATATTAATACATCTTGATGAATCTGTTTGTGAGAAACTTTCTATTTCTGATTAGATAGAATCAATATGAAAACAAGAATTATGAGCAGGGAAAGTACCAAAGAACGATTCTGAAGAATAATTTCCCAAGATATTGTTTGTGAAAACCACAAGTTCATTTTCTTCATCTAAATCAATCACATAATATTTCATGTTATTTTCCCTATCAACATGAATTTGATTAGGTTTTCCATTGTAAGGGAGCCAAATATGGGACCAATCAGTTGTGAAATAAAGATGTAGTTTCTTAGAGCAATCCCTGTTTAAAAGGAGGCCATAAAATTTAGGGATATTAACAACCAATATATCAATTATTTGAAAAATGTTTGAATTGAATATAGTTTGATTAAGACAAGATTCATTTCTCCTAAGAGTTTGAAATTTGTTCTATCTAATTGGACAATTTTCACAACAAACGTCTGAGGTGTAACATTCAATTTAAGACATTATTAATAAGGCATGGTATTGGAGAATGCATCTGAATCTACTAAACAATTTTAAACATTTTTGTTGAAGATTTCAATAGTCAACAGAAATATATGAGTGTGAGAATTTGTTCTATCTTCAATCGAGATGGCATTTGAAGGATAAATTTTATCTATAGGGACATTTGGGGGTTTATGTTTTCCTTCTGATTCTTTTGAATTGATAGAAGTAGAAGGTAATGCGGATGCAAGAACAACATTCAATTCATTAAGTGATTTTTTTTTTTGTTATTTCAGTTTACTAACCTCATACAAGAAAATATTGGCTTTAGTATTTTTCGGGTCCTCTACAATATTATATTGAATGGTATCTAAAACTATCAAAGTTTTAGATGATGAAGTAGATGGAGAAGAAGACTTAGAAGTACTAAGAGAGGAATCAAAATTCTGAGTAGGAGTGTTTTTAATTGTACCTTTCTTTTTAATTGAAGGAGTGGAAGTTTTTTTATTTTTTCTTGATGAAGTGGTATCAATATGTCCCTTGCTTCTAGTACTTACTATCAAAGCTTATTCTTCTTCTTTATTTTATGATGTGGTCAAGATAAAGTCCCGTAAGGCACGAGCTTCGATTGTCTCCTCTTCTTGTGCTTCATTGATAGATAGAGATGTTTCTTCCTCTTCTTCATCATCATAAGATTCTTCATTTGATATTTCAGCAGGTGGTTGATATTGTGAAGGTTGATTCATTTTAAAAGGTTGATGGGATTTCCTCGAGGATTCAACAACTTGTTTCTTGATTTCAACCATGCCATTTGACATCATTTTTAGCATTTTCTGTAATCCTTCCAAATCAAAAGGACCTTTAGGAACATTTTTCTTGGATTCATTTTTGAAGGTTACCTTCTTGGTCTGTTTTCTATCTTCGACGGTAGATTTCTTTTCAAGAGATAGAACTCTTTTCTCAACGAATAAAGTTTCTTTCATATTATCTAGAAGTACCATTTTATCTACTCTATCTACAAAAATTGCAATATTTGAAGGAAGGGCACTAATATATCATTCAATTTGTACATCAATGTCAGGTCTGGAAGTATCTTGGATTTTATGTAATAATTTGTTGAATCGTGGATTGAAGTCTTTGATTTTCTCATCTGTGTTAGATTTGAGATTTGATAAATCACTGTTTAAGGTAGTTATTGTTCGACCATCACCAAATTTTAACAAGAACTATTCTTCAAATATATCCCATCTCGTGATTGATCCATCTGGTAAGGAGAAATACCAGGACCCTACAATTCATTCAAATGTATAAGGGAATAGTCTACAAACTATCTTCTTCCGAAACCCCATTGAGATTGATTATTAGCATAAAATTATGAATACATTCCTTTATAGGTAAATAATCATATGGATTATATCTATGTAACCATAATTATGGGTGTTTAATAAGAGGTTATAAAGGTGGTGTCATTGTAACTTCCCTTAGATTATTCCACAATCTGCTTTCCATTCTCAAAGTATTAGGAACAAAAGAAGTTGCACTTGATGAAGAGGTTGAAGGAGATTGGACAATTGAAAAGGTTGACCCTGTATTACTACTCATTAGAATAGAACTAGTTTACTATGGAATAGGAATGTGAGTGGAAGAAGGGGATAAAGGATTATAGGAAGAATGCAAAAGAAAATGAGAAGAAGCAGGATCGACTAAACGAGTATGATGTGGGGAAGATGATACAATCCCACTAGCTGAATATTTAGTATCTGGAGTATTTGTATTTTTGTAATGAGTAGGAAATGGAAATTTAAAAGGCTTGATTCTAAGTTTCTCACTCTGATATATAGTTAAAACTCCAGAAGGTTGGAGAGATGAAGTTACACTTCCTTCAAATGAATCAGTCTGAGCATCTTTTTATATGGAAATTGAAATTCCTTCCAATCTTTGAATTAAGGTCTACACTTCAGGAGACTCTTCAAGTTATTCTATAGAATTTTCACCGATTGGTTTTGGAAGTGAGCTAGGAGGTTTAGTGGTTGGTTCAACAACCTCAGATCTAGAACTAGGAGATTTAGAATGAGATCTTTATGTTGGTCGAGACTTTGAGGGAGATTGAATCTTATAATGAATTTTAGTTTTAGGTTGAGACTTTATTTCCATTCATATTTTGATGACCCTCTTTCTAGCACCAAAATATTTAATGGCCCTGAATGACTGCATCAACATTGGGGGAAACCACCAGGTCTAGACCTTAGAAAAAATCCTTTTCTATTCGGGATGATGGCTCCGACTGGAATTATGGGACTAGTTTCCCTTTCCATAAGAGTATATGAAAAGGAATGAATAAATATATAATTCTCTAATATTTTTGGAAACTCAAATAAAGATTAATATACTACTATTTATCCCAGGTAAGCTGCTATTATATGTGATTAAAAAGATTTCACAAGTATCATAACAATGTAGATCATCATGTAATTTTGAAGTTAATGCAAAGAAAGATAACTATTTTAATTAAGAAGTTAATTAAATTAGCTGGTTAAATGACCACATATATTGATATCTCGTTATTCACATATAATTTGTAATTTCAATTAGACATATCAATAGTGATAGTGAATGATTTCCTTAGCACATATGTTATGAAAAAAAATAGAATTCCATTCCACTCTAACAAAATAAACAAATAGAAGGTAATAGTAATTGATATATCAGTGATCTTCTTATCATAGAAAGGGAGTGGTTCAACATGATATTAAGAAAAATATTTGTTACAATAGTGCAGCTTAAGCTATGTCTTTCAAAATTCAGAACTTGTTCTCCTATGTGAGAGAGGGGATTTATAGTTTCATAACAAAAGATAAATATAGAAAATACAATAACAACTTCAACCAGTCTTAAACAACAATAACTACAAGGAACATATTTGGAATTAGCTACAACAAATTGTATATTCTTGGGAGGAATATTGTCCCTTGATGCACTATTGCAACTCATAGATATCAATCAAATTCTTCAATTCATGTGGAGACTTGGGTTGTATCCACATATGGCTCATGAAGATCGCATCTCTCAATGTTGGCAGCATTTGTGTGGTAGTGTTTGATAAGCATCGGAGCATAAGCCACTGACTATGTGGTTTCACTAAGAACTATCAATGACTCTCTAAGTTAGTCTTGGTTAGTTGATCAATAATCTCAGCCTATTTCTTGGAGTTTTTTTGCAACATCTTAGTCATCAATTTGACGTCTGGTAGATTTCCCTTGGGACAAATCGACGTGATATTAGCTTTGAGAAAGTTATCACTAACTTCTTCAATGATATTACTTAAAATATCTTGTGGCTGATAAACTGTTGCTCGTACTTGTTTAACATGAATTTCCTGTTCTCTAAAAATAATATCTTTATGGGATTCTTCTATTTTAGGGATATTGGCTAATCTTCCATCTAAAATTTCTTTCCAAGTCAAGGAACCAACAATTTTATCCTCTCTATATTCAGAAAAACTTTTAATGTCTAATATTTGGTCTACTAGGGAATCAGTTGTCCTGCAATGATCATGAATAAATTCCAACTTCTGGCAAAAAAATATATGTTATTGGGAAAGAAGAGTATTCAACTCTTTAGCCTCTTTCTTAAAGTTATTCAATTCTTGATTGAAACTCATATGTTGAATCCTTCTTTGCGGCTCTTGAATTTATGAATCTAAGGCCACTATACTAAAATCATACTAGACTATGAGAGAGTCAAACCTGTGCTAAAGCTCTGTCACCTAGGCCTTCTAATGTTCTATTATATTTTGGTTTTTAGTTTAAACGCTTTGTTCTAATAGTGAAATTATATATTATTCATCCTTAAGTATATGTTGAACCTCTGTGCCTTTATCAATAGTTGTTGAGGCATAGTCGCCTAGAAATTGAGTCAGTCTACCCAATTCCTCTATAGGAGTTGCTATAGAGCCTTTCCATAACACTTCAAAATATGCATTTTCAGGAACCAATGCCTATGATTGGTCGAGTTTCCATTAATTTATCTCCCTCTTCACTAAAGTGTTGTGTTGAGGGTTGTAGCAAATATCCAGTGGAGGGATCTCCTCGATCCTTAAAACCACTCCAGAATACGGGAATTCTAGTATGATTTCTACATCTTTATCAAAGTCTAATCAAGATTCTTTAGAGTTTGCTACACTTTCATTTGTGGAGGAGTCTCGGAAGCATGAGAATCATCATCCTCGGAATTATGAGATTTATTGTATTCTTCCCAGATTTATTCTAACCTAACATCAGGCACAAATCCCTCTGCCTGAGAAGAAGAAGAGGCAATTGCTACTCTTGGTTGAGAAGGATCAACAAATTGTGTATAACAAATAATTTCAACACTATCATTAACAATCTTCTTTTGAGGAATATATAATGAATACGTAGGAATTTTTTCTAGCCTAGAGGCTTTGTATTAAGTAAATTGATCCATTTCCTTAGGTGGTTAATTGTTTCTCTACTCTTTATGCCACCATCAAATAAGAAGAATCTCCCTCAAATAAATCATCAAACTTATCAGGCTCATGAAAAAATTGTTTCATACTTGATGTAGTTGTAATATTTTTAACCACTTGATGAGGATCATATTGTTTGTTGGGTATAGTAGTAAAACCAAGATCCTGAATAGCCTTGATTTGAAATTATGCATTCATATAATTATGCAGAGAAATATACCAAATTGGGCTAGAAAGGAAGAACACATTTTTTTTTTATTCCTTCAAGACTTTAGAAATACCATTACCCATAGTCTGATAAACTATCTCTCTAGTAAGAAGTTTAATAAGAAAAAATAGAGGTAAAACATGAGGATTGGCTAGACTTCCTATACCCTGATGTAGGTGAATGATTCTTGAGCAAAAATTTTTTCCCTACTTGCAGAAGATCAGATTCAGCCTTTGGAGACATCTGAGGAGCCCTTTTATCAAAGATAGCATGATTTGTTGGTAACATGACCCAAAGGTAGATTTTATAGAAATTCTTCTAATATTTGGAGCCCCATAGAATATCATGATAAATACGAATATGATTTGGGTCTTGCAGAGTCCACTTCCATCCCATAGATAAAAAGTCCATAGAAAAACATAAAGCATCCATGATATAATCACTCATATAGAAACGAGGGACTATTCTCAGAAACTTTGCGTTTACTCCTAAAATCTAGCATACGGGTAGCTAAGTTGTCTAAAAGTATAGTAGTCCAATAAAAACTAAACCTTTTTGAATCCCTGTCTATAAGTGGTACACATTGTTCAGGAAATTTTTGTACATTAGGCATTGCATGAATTATACACTTCATAACAACTACCTTAGAATAAGGACCAATGAGAGAGTATACAACATCATTAGGGTGGAATCATCATTAGTCACTCTTATCTAAGCAACCCTAAGTCCTTCATATTCAAAGAATTGGTACATCACTTCCCATGAAAAATTCCCAAAATATTTAGTACAAATTGTATCAGAAAACAACTCTGACATATCAATCTTTTTGTTCAATACATTCAATTGAAGGAGGGGAAGATTGTTGTTGTGCTACAATTTTCTTCTTTCCCTTTCCTACCTTCGACAACTCTTTTTTGTTACAATATTCAAAGCTTGCTTGAATAGAAAACACAAAGATCTGTGGAACACATCTCTTCAGTGAGGAGTTAGTCCAAAGAATGCAATTTTACCCTACTAAACTTTTCCTTTAAAGAAACTCTTGACAATATTGATGAAAATTGAATGAAAACATTTAAAATATCAAAAAACCATAAATCCCCATTATCAAACATTAAGTGCACAAGTATGAAATCATGTGGGATTTCCATGCTAGCACATCATAGGCATTATATCGAAGGATTATATTATAAAGTTACGATAATCTAATTTTATGATATGGAAAGGTTTCGAGATGAGAATAGTTATGAAGGATATCAAATGAAAGACTCTGGTGAAAGAGGAATGAGTCATATAAGGGAAATTATATCGGGGGTTTCATATCGAGTGTTTTAATAAAATAATCTCGATAAAATAGTTTCGATAAAGAGTTCTGATGAAAATATCAAATATATTAGATATCGGAGGAAGAGGATATCATAAGCGCAATGAGATAGAATATATGATATGAATCATGTTGATATAATGAATAATAGTTGTGGGGTTAGCAGATAATATAATATTAATTTTTGTAAAAATTCACAAGTCTTTTATAAACATTGATAGAATCACTTTTATATGATTCTTTTAATAAAACAAGAAGTGGGGATGAGTTTTATCGTAATATTCTTTAAAAGAAAGTTACGATATAATACAGTGCTGATAGAAACTTTCCGATATAGGTTTAAATTTGAGAGTTGGGTCTATCTGAGCTTAAGTTTAATATCGTATCATATTTTGAAGTGTAGCTCCGATATGTGAAGTTCTGATAAGGAAAATACCTCAAGCTTATTAAACTTCATAACTAATTCAAATATGCTCCAATTTTATTAAAATCAAGCACTCGATTAAAATAAATTAAAATATAAAAAGTAAAGGGTCCCCATTATTTATTGATAGCTAAGTATACAAATGACTAGGGGGGGTTGTTGAATGCTACCACAATTCCCTACAAAACCAAACCATTCATGGACAAGGTACTGTGTGACATTGCTCCTCTTGAATTTTGTGATGTATTATTAAGCCAACCATACTTGTGGAAGTGTCATATTGTGTATGAGTCGAGGCCTCACACCGTTATTATTACTTTGGGCAGTAAGTTATACATGATACCAACAGTATCCTTGCCTACAACCAATTTTGTTTTTATCTCTGCTAAGAAATATGGTAATATCATCTCCTAGATCAAGGAATTCGTTTTATTTTATATCCGTTCTCAAAGTAAGGGGAAGATCATGGTCACATCATTGGCCTGCACGAAGGGTTCCACCGCAAAAAAAGAAGGTGGATAAGGTCATGGAGGAATATAGTGGCATCTTCTCCTCGCCCATAGACATCCCTTTTCACTGTTAGGTCAAGCATTCGATCGATCTAACTCCCTAAGCGCCTCTACCCAGTGGGTTCATATACTGCCACTATATTTTAGAAAATGAGGAAATCAAGTAGTAGATCGTGAAGTTGCTGCAAAAATGGAACATTCGACGAAGTTCCTAACCTTGTGGGAGCCCGATTGTACTTATTCAAAAGAAAGATGGGACTTGGTAGCTTTTCATTGACTATCAGGAACTAAATGAAGTCACTACAAGGAAGAGGTATCCAATGACACAGATTAATGATCCTCTTGACCAACACAAAGGGGCCAAGTAATTTAGAAAGATTTATTTAATGTTTGGTTATCACCAAGTTCCAATAGAACTCATGGATGTATGTAAGACCTCCTTCAAATCCAAGATGGGCCTTTTTGTGTGGTTCGTCGTGCATTTCGGGTTGAAAAATTCCCTTACAACTTTTATGAGGATGATGGATGACACCTTGTGGCCCTTTACCGACTCATTTGTGGTTTTATATCTAAATAACATCCTCATCTTCAACAAGAGCTGGGAAGAGCAATTAGAACACATTCAATAAGTCCTTCAAACCCTGTGGCAGCACAAAGTATGTGCTAACTTAGAGAAACACCTTTGGCCTGAGCCATGTCTAATATCTGGGTTACACCATTGACGACAAATGCATGCATGTTCATCTGACTAAAATCCAAGTCATTCAAGCTTGGCCATGCTTGAAAAACCTAAAAGAGCTTCAAAACCTTTTGGGCCTCACCAATTTTTATTGGAGGTTTATGTTGGGATTATCTCGTATCACATGGGCTTTGAGTCAAGTTACCAGGAGTGGAGCAAAAGAAAAAAAATTCTGGTCTGAGTTGAAACAAAAGGAATTTGTTGAGGTAAAGCACCGTGCATTCTTTGCACCAACACTCACATTGCTATACCTACAAAAACCATTTGAAATTGAGACAGATGCCTCTAACTATGTTATTGGTGCAGTTCTCACCCAACAAAGGCATTTGGTGGCCTATCATAGTGAGACACTAGCCAACACATTTAAGAAATACACCACGTATGATAATGAGATTTGTTCCATCGTGTAGTCTTGCTGACAATGGAAACATTACATTCTCATTAATGAGAAGATCATCCACATAGATTATGGCCCCTAGAATTTTTATAGAGCCAAGGGAGGTAGAAAAATGATCACCATCAAAATTGGGCCATATATCTACAACAATTCTATTTGAATATTAAATTTAAGAAGGGTAGGAGTAATCATGTTGTAGATTTCCTCAATCAAACCCCTATTGCAACACTGATCACTATTCTCAACTCGTAGCCACAAGACCTCTCGATGGCGAAAACTCTAAACAATGGTCTAATGTTTGCCACCATCTACCAGATGCTAGTGGATGGCAAGAAAGTTCTAGAATTATTCCTCAAGGATGCATTATTATGGTAACTAGGCCACTTTTTTGTATTAGAAAATAATATATTATAGAGAAATGGAACGCATAAAATATTCCAGAAGCAAAAACACAGAAAATGCATAAAACAGGAAAGCCACATATATACGTGATTCACCCAATTTGGGCTACATCCATAGAGAAACAACCAGTCTTTACTTTTATATTATCCATCAAAATGAAGAGATACAACCTACAACAAATCTGCTGTAATTTCCTCTTCGCTCTCACACAATCTCCTCTCTTTCTTGCTCAGAATACACATATATCCAACCGCAATACAATTCCCTCATATAGAGAAAGGGATTTCCTTCTAGGGAAAAATACCCTAAATTAAACATAACTTCTACCATCAGATCATCCACCTAATTAACAACTCGAATTCACTATGAAATTACAACATTTTACAAGGAAATTTTACATCTATTTTTTATCTTCGTGGATGCTACCCCCGAACCTTAGCTAGCCTTGGACCCCAACATTGAGGGTTGTACAGTCTTCCTGGGGTATACATCCAACTAAAACAAAGACCTCTGAATAAAGAAGATAATCAGGCTCCACACCCAAAATTGTGTTCCTTCAAGTGAGTGTGGAAAGCTGAATTGGGAGGCACACTATATCTAAGTCGGAGGACAATTCGGTGTGGAGAAATATTTTGTTGTACTAGATAGTTATTTTATTAGCCAAATCTCGAATAGGATGTTGGAAATTACATCAAATATTGCACTTCATGTTCCATCACCAAGGCAAACATTAGGAAATAAGGCTTGCATACTCCTATTCCGACTCCTAGCTAGCCCAGGGAATCCATCTTCATGGACTATATGTCCTGCCTTCCTTCTACAAGCATGGAAATTAATGTCTATTTGTGGCCATAGATAGATTCTATATAATGGAAATATTGGCTACCTACAAGAAGAGTATCACAAGAGAGGCCACTACCAGAATCTTCTTTGAGTAAGTATCAATACATTTTGGGATCCCAGAAAACATTATATTAGATCAAGATAACAGTTTTTGTTATAGACATTTTTGTGCCTTACAACATTGAGCATGAAATGTCCATAATCTAAGGGATCCAAAGTCCCTAATCATGTTGTTCCTACCCCTAGAGGAACAAGGCTAACAAACCACAGCAATTCACAGAAGTTCTCCACCAGAAACTGCTCAAAAACAAGTCAATTCAGGATCATTTCAGTGGCTACACTAGCTGTTTGCGCTGAATGTCAAAGCCAACACTGGCTACCTGCGTTGAATTTCAAAGGGAACACTGGCTACCTGCACTGAACGAGAATGGACATGTGGAAAGCTCATTTCTCAAGGTGTCAAAACCTAGGAAGCTTCCAAAATGACACTTGCCTCAGGGAATTCGACTGGTGATGAGTAAGAGGTTCCAAATCTCCAAGTGGAAGCAAGAACCTCCAAGTGGAATCAAGAACTGACAGAGGGAGAGGACACTAGTCAGATCTCAAGCTGACTCATCCTCTCTCCAAACATCTATATATGGATCTCTCCTCCATGAGATCTAGAGGCTGGAATTTTGTTATTGCAAAGAATTGATGTTGGTTTGAGATTGGAATCATTGGGTGCTTAATGCTTTGAAGGGGGTGAAGATAGGAATTCCATTTGCTGGGAAGGAGATGCTGGATTGGAGCCCTCTGGGTTGTATCTCTTCCTGAACCTTGTTATTCATCAATAAAGCTATCTTGGTTTCTCCTATATGCTGATGTATTCCTGATGTATGATTGCATTAGTATGTTTAGTTTATTTCTAATCCTGAACTAGTTATGAATATGAATCCATGTCTTGTGTAGTGTTCTCTTCTTGTGATCTTGTAGAAACCTCTTGAAGCTGGGCGAGCGAGAAGGCAAGTAGCTGGGAACTCTCCAAGAGAAGAGAAGCCAGATCGAGGGACAAACTGAAGACACTGGTTAGTCCATTCATCTCTCTCTTCATTCTTAATTCATAAAGGAAGAAGACTAGAATAGTTGTCTCTGTTTGTTGCTAAGGCACTGTCACACCTTAGGTGGATAGGATCGTTCTGCATAGGCATTTTTCCCCACAACAAATTGGCGACTCCACTGGGGAGATCTGTTTCGTCATTTTATTTGTGTTTCTATCATTGTTTGTTTCATAGACTTGATAGCAACAATCGAACTACATCTGTTATTCCCGGATGCAAAGTAGACAGTTGCTGGCTTGATCCAATCACTGGACTTGTCTATGATTTGAACAATGGACTCAAAAATGATTTGATGATCCTTTGTGATAGATCTTAGTACTCCCTCAAACCATCCCTTTGATTATACCTTGCTTGTTGCTTTTATTTGGCCTGAAACAGTGAATTAAATAGCAATCTATGACCCAGAACCCAGTGAGAAACGAGAGTTTCTCCTTCAGTGCAGACCCAGTGAAGGGATTCTGCATTTCAACGCAGGTCCCGTGAAGGCTACCTGCGCTGAATGTCAAAACCCCTGTGTTGAGGTTGCGCTGAACCAGTTTGCCCTTGTGCAGCTGGGGTTCTCTGCTCTGTTTTGCCTTGTTTTGATCTCTAATTTTTGCAGCCTGTAACCAGCATAGGTACCATTCTGATAACTCCTTTTCTCTGCTTAGATTCCGCCTCCTTTCGTACAAAAAGACTGTGAGTGTTTTTATGTGTTTGTGGCATCATTTGCAGTTTTCCTTTGCATGAGTGAAATAATCATCCTGTAGCCCTTGATTCAGATCTGTTGATTGTGATCTTAGGAGAGAGTTCATTGGCTGTTTGTAGTTGATTATACATTCGCTTTTGCTTATTGGTTTGAGTTTGTCTCTTTTAAGTGTCGAAACAAGTATTCATTTCGAAAATTGTTAAGTGTTGTAATCTCTTCTACCCTCTCTGATTTTGAAAAAGTGAACTGGTTTGTATTTGTCATTTAAAAAGCAAATTCAAAGTTGTACAAAAAAGCTTTCTGTTGTAGGTATCAATACTAAGAAAGCGGAAAACAAACACCTGCATTGTGCATTTGCATCTTGATAGTTTTCATGATTGATTTAGGGAAAGTGCATTAGAGTGTGCTGATTGCTCTTTGAGAAAAGATGGTGTCTTTCTTTTCCCTTAGTAGCTAGGATTTTCAAAGTTGAAAAGATATAAAGCTTGCTTATCATCTTTAGACTGCATTTAGGAATTGTATCATACATCTCATGGTGAACCTTGAAAGGCAAACTTCTAAAAAGAAACCTAAAATAAATTGAATGAACTTAACAACGCTTTGCAACATAACGCACAACATAGAGGTCTAGGCTAGAGACGTGTTCCGGCGTCGTAAAGCCTGGTGACTGTCGATCTCGTGGATGGTGGGTGATTCCTCCTGAGGGACGATAGCGCCAGTATGGATTGTGCTCCCACGTACCGTCGTGTATATATTGGGAGACCCCTATAGGCATAAAACCTTTATCCTTAGGAAGCCGCGTCGGCCGCCCTACTGATCGCAATGCACTGAACACAACATTCAGGAAGATCGACCGCCCGTACCCTAAAAAGTATTCTGCGGCTTTGCGAAAAGTTTGGCACACCCTCTGCCTAGAACTCCAGAGCAGCTCCTTTTGGCCTTTTTCAGACTCTATAACGGAAAAAGTCCATCCAAGCATTTGTCGCTTCGGGCTCGTTAAAACATCGAAGGAGACTAGAGTCATCTTTAGCTTTTTCTCGACTCTTTAAAATTGAAAAAGCAAGTTGTGTCTAAAGCGTCATTAAAATTTATTTTAAACGAAACAATCACCCCTATTCCTACGTTGATCTTTAGGTTGAAAAAATGGAGCACACCAACCAAGGAATTCCCCTTGGTGGAAATCCTAGTCCCTTCTCCTCTTGGGGAGATGTTGGTGCACCCCATATGGCCACATTGTCACTTCCAGGACTGACAATTGGCCTACCAGTCTGGTTCTTTTCAACCAATGTCGTTCAGAACACCACCATTCCTGAACAGTCAAGTCAACAGTTAGACCAGACCAGAGTTTCCAACCAGCCTTCTACTTCATCTAACTCTTCCTCTCCTCCTTCCTCTTCGCTTGACGGAACTGGTAAAACAAAAAACCAAGTTCCTAAGGAGAAGAAGGAAAAGAAGAAGAAATAGAAGAAGAAGGAGCCGAAAGCAACTAGGGGCAAACAAGTGTCGTCTGACAAAAATCCACACACATCACTGAATAGGCCTAAATCGCCATGTGTCATATGCAAGGGAGACCACTTCCATAGAGATTGTCCCTGCATCCCTCGGATACTAAGGGACTGGTCTCCCCGTTTGCACAATTTGGTAGCATCAACCTTTGATAGCCATGTTGACTGCTCACCGTCAACTAGTGAAAGTGAAGTCACAGGACAGAGAGGGAAAGCTAGATTTCCCTGCAAACTGTGTGAAGGTGACCATGCCATCCACCGTTGTCCCTTCTTAGACGAGGCTAAAAGAGTTCTGGAAGATCGCCTGATTTTACGAGCGCAACTTCCTCCTGGATATCAAAAACTCCTGCCAAGTCCTTCACTAGTCGAGAACCCGGCTGGCCCGCTCAGGTGGTCAGCCGAAGCACCTGTCATTGAAGATGAACCGTCTGGATCCATGCCTGACGAAAGTCAAAAGGTTGAGACGGCAGTTGACTCGGTTTTGCCTTCAGAGGCTCTATCTTTGAATGATACCATCACAGAGGAGAATAAAGACGACACCGTCCAAATTCTCTTCATCAACACAGACTCCGAAAAACAAGGGGGCAATTTGCCCATTCCTTTATCGCAGGAAGGAACTTCGTCAGAGTCATACCCGGTCGTCTATTCGGTCCCACCACCAAGCAACCTAGTTGTCTCGTTCAACTGGAACCAACTAGGCAGACCCCGGTTGCCAGCAAGCATACCATTCAGAATTATCGTTCAAATATACAGAATGGTAATGGCTGGCACTATCATTGATAAAGGGGCATCTGTGAGTATCCTTTCCTCTATTGCTTGGAAAGCGCTTGGTTTGCCAGCGCTTTTGCCTGAAATGAGAAATCTATCAGGCTTTGATAAAGGAACCAATCGACCTTTAGGGATCCTCCCCAATGTGCCCATAACATTGAAAGGGAAGACCGTTCAAATGAACATGATGGTCGTTCAAGGACCCTTGGATTATAACCTACTCCTTGGACGAGACTATATATATTGCATGGGAGCTATTGTCTCCTCACTCTTTACAGTAATGTGTTTTCCGCACGAAGGAAGAGTGGTCAAGCTCGTAGACCAGCTTTCATTTCCCAGATCACGCATCGCAAATAGTCATATACCATCCCTAAATGGTCTATTCGCGCAAGAAGTGTCTCAACCCACGGTCCGTCCTCCTGATGAGCGCGAGTAATCCGGGAGGATATGACTGGAACCCAGGGGGCATGCATCCTGGTCTGCTTCAGCAGGAAAACTTTGGGTATAGGGTAGGTTTCTGCGGGAGAATATGACTAGTCCGTACCCCGTCCATCTAGGAAGAGGGGTTGTTCTAGAATAAGATTCTTTTGTCAAAGTTATGTGAGTTGGCGGGCATCGTCACTCACCTTTCTCTATTTCGGTAGATATTGGTGAGGAAGTGTTTTGTTTGAAAGATTAACGAGACAATCTTTGGGTAACCTGAATGAGGTAAGCCTCTCTCGTTAAAACAAATGTTTTGACGGAAGAGAAGTAGAGGTGACCTTGAAACTCTGTTTTATACCTAGGGGCATGCAAACCTTTTGGAGTGCAAGCAAAGAGCGGTTATTTATCTGTTTTTTGGGTTAGCCATTTCCTAACTTGCATAAAGAAAGGATGCGGGGCATAGCTTTGTGAGATGAAGCTCCATAAAAAATAGAATCTCAATGAGACATTCTTATCATAAGACTGGGTAATCGAGCAGTTTTAGCACAAAGTTCATGCTCGTTAAAAAATAAACGCAAGATTCGAGCAGTTTTAGTCCATAGTTCATGCTTGTTAAAAAATAAACAGATCCGAGCAGTTTTAGCCCATAGTTCATGACTCGTTAAAAAATAAACAGATCCGAGCAAATGTTTCCACCCGCGTTTAAGCTCATTAAAAAATGAACTATCACGGTAAATAACCACTGTGAATGTAACATTATCAGCCATTGAAGCCTTGATCGTGTTTGCACCATCACCTCCACTTTTCATTTGGCCGATCGTTCACCTCCATATGATTTTTTACCCATTTTGAGGAACAGCTGTGAAGAGTGATTTCACCTAGCCATCCTTGTGACAATGCCGTGATTGGAAAATTCCAACCTGTACCTGGAATCAGCTGCTAACCCTGTTTATCACTCGTTCTTCAAAAGACGAGTCTTCTTTAAGCTCTTTTCATCTGACTCGTAAAATATGAAAAGATTGCCGAGTCCTTGGCCTTCCAGCTCGTTAAAGGGACAGGAAGTGCTATCCCTCCTCTAGATTTTAATCTTTTTGGACCTAAGGGATTATTGCACAAAAAGATCGAGCGCTTGTTTTATTCGGCTCGTTAAAACTATCGAAAACTCATCCCTTTTGTATTGTTTTATACTTTTTCGGACTTAAGGGATTAGATGACGAAAAAGGACTTTTGGAGTTAACTTTATGTACCTTTTCAGACTCTCTAAAAATGAAAAGGACCGAGTTATCCTTGTCGTTAGACTCGTTAAAATCATTCAATAGCGACAAACTTGTCTTTAGACAAGAACGAGTTTCACTATCGCTAGGCTCGTTAAAACATAGCGATGGGCTTGCCCGAAGGGCAGGTTATAGAACAAGCATATGTTATCCTCCTCAAGCTTGACAAAAATAAAGAGGTACTGGTCAGCAATGACTAGGGAAAAATTGGGAGAAACTCAAGAAAACTTTGATGGTAGCAAGTCACTCTTGAACATGACACTTTTCCTCCGTACCACAATCGGGTTGGGTTGTTTCATTCACCGATCACATCCATGGTCTCGCCATACCATCCATATTTGGGGTAATGCTACCAATCCATCTCATCAGTGTCGCCATATGTTCAAGAGAAGTCGTTCAGAAAAGTCAACCGTGTCCCATCCACTGCCATACATTATCCTTCATCCTTTCATGACCGCCACCCTGAATCATATGTCACAGATCGTTTTCACCTCCATTAAAATCATTAGCTCCGTTCCGTGTCACTGATGTGGGATTCATTAAGGCCCTCCTTTGACAGATCGCTTCTTGTCGACATCAGCTCATTATCCAAGAAGTTGATCTAGGAACAACCCCTTCAGTACTTTGAAGCTTGCATGCCTCAATGGCAAGTTTCTCACTTCCGGCGACAGGTATACATCAATGACCTTCGACCGAAAGATTTTGCGTGGTGTTCGACGCCAAGTCCTTTATTCACACCACGTGAATTATACTGCAATACCTTGAGAGTCATTATCATTATGGGTGATTCCTCTCGCGCTTGTTAACGGTTTACATCATTGACCGTTAATCAAGTGATGTGTTTCCATGTTTGACTTCAGAACATTTCTCACATGGATCGACTTGTACTTAGAGTGAAGATCGAATGAGTTTGAAGACCCCGGATCTAGTTTCATCCATCCGGGCTGTGATATATATTTAGGAAAGATAAAGACATTGGCATGTACATCATTGCAGCAGATAATCATCCTACTCAAAGGATGATAATTTCATCAAAATTATCAGTCTACCACCAGACGATTGTCTGTTCTATGTACAGAAAAATGAATTTATAAAGCTGAGCATGGGAATGCCCGCCTCAGCTAGATCATGAAAGCAGTATGAAAAATAATGTATTGTATTGTATCTTATTATAGGTCTCCTCTCAGCATTGGATGAACTTCGGATCCCCCTGATAAAGCATTTCGCCCGATAAACAACCTCATACTTTAGGGGGCAACTGTTATAGACATTTTTGTGCCTTACAACATTGAGCATGAAATGTCCATAATCTAAGGGATCCAAAGTCCCTAATCATGTTGTTCCTACCCCTAGAGGAACAAGGCTAACAAACCACAGCAATTCACAGAAGTTCTCCACCAGAAACTGCTCAAAAACAAGTCAATTCGGGATCATTTCAGTGGCTACACTAGCTGTTTGCGCTGAATGTCAAAGCCAACACTGGCTACCTGCGTTGAATGTCAAAGGGAACACTGGCTACCTGCGCTGAACGAGAATGGACATGTGGCAAGCTCATTTCTCAAGGTGTCAAAACCCAGGAAGCTTCCAAAATGACACTTGCCTCAAGGAATTCAACTGGTGATGAGTAAGAGGTTCCAAATCTCCAAGTGGAAGCAAGAACCTCCAAGTGGAATCAAGAACTGACAGAGAGAGAGGACACTAGTCAGATCTCAAGCTGACTCATCCTCTCTCCAAACATCTATATATGGATCTCTCCTCCATGAGATCTAGAGGCTGGAATTTTGTTATTGCAAAGAATTGTTGTTGGTTTGAGATTGGAATCATTGGGTGCTTAATGCTTTGAAGGGGGTGAAGATAGGAATTCCATTTGCTGGGAAGGAGATGCTGGATTGGAGCCCTCTGGGTTGTATCTCTTCCTGAACCTTGTTATTCGTCAATAAAGCTATCTTGGTTTCTCCTATATGCTGATGTATTCCTGATGTATGATTGCATTAGTATGTTTAGTTTATTTCTAATCCTGAACTAGTTATGAATATGAATCCATGTCTTGTGTAGTGTTCTCTTCTTGTGATCTTGCAGAAACCTCTTGAAGCTAGGTGAGCAAGAAGGCAAGTAGCTGGGAACTCTCCAAGAGAAGAGAAGCCGGATCGAGGGACAAACGGAAGACACTGGTTAGTCCATTCATCTCTCTCTTCATTCTTAATTCATAAAGGAAGAATACTAGAATAGCTGTCTCTGTTTGTTGCTAAGGCACTGTCACACCTTAGGTGGATACGATCGTCCTGCATAGGCATTTTTCCCCACAACAGTTTTGTAAGCATGTTTTGGTCAAGCCTATGGTCATTGTTGGACACCAATCTCACCATGTCAATTACATTCCATCCCTAGACTGATGGCTAAGAAAATCTTTTCAAAATGATGATTGTGCACATACTACACATGTACAAATCTAAGCATATGAGGACACAGGATGAGAGTCTTCCCTATGTGCAACATAACTATAATGGAGCTCTCCATAGCTCGACTAGCCACAACCCCTTTGAAGTGGGTCTAGGATTTCAACCATTATGTGGCCTTGATGTTGCACTACCTTATGCAACTAACTAGGATGAATCTTCCCATGTTTAGCATGAAGTTGATAAATCCACTAGGTTTCTTGAATGAATTCAGCACATCCCCTAGTAGGTTCAGGACATATTGGATAAAGCCAATGAAAAATACAAATAATGGCATGATCAACATGGGATTCCCCATACGTTTCAAGTGGGTGACAAAGTTTGGTTACATTTATAGAAAGAGTGTCTCATTCAGTATTGGGTGACTCAGGGTTGTTACATCTTTGCATTATTTTGATGTCCCTATTATCATTTTTTATTTCCTTCCTTTCCATTTCCTCTTGAAATGTTTATAGTCTTCCCAATGTCCCTTTTACTTCAACCCAATATATTTCACTTTCTTCTAGCCTATGTTTTCAAGGTATTCTTCCTATACACAGGCCTCTATCACCATTCAAGGATTGAATAACATCACTTGGTTCAAAGGATGTCTCTATAGACCCCATAGATAATTGAGAAGTACATCTAGGTTCTTCAAAGACATACCCAATATTATGTCTACATTCCAAAATTTTATGGTGTACTATTTTACTCTCTACCTCAAGCCATTCCATTGGATCCACTAGTTCTCTACATACCTAATAGGGTAGAATTGGGAATTTATGATAATTTTGAAATCTTCTAACATAGTTACTATTGAGAAATGGAAACAAGAAATTCTAGTTTAATTTGTCCTTGAATTAAAATGAGAATTAAAATTGAATTCTATTCTCATAACAACTTGTAAATAGTTAATTAAGTTTAATTAACTTAATTAGATTAGGAATTTCGAGTTGGAAGTCTTTCTATAGTCATGTATATGTTCTCCCTATGTTTTAGGGGTCAAATATGAGTTTAAATATAGTTGTAAATTAGATCACTCATTTTATTGAGTTAAGTTCAGTTAAATTAGTTTTAAAATGTTTTTGGAACTAATAGATGACTAACAGTCAGTTGGTGCACTAATGCATCCACTAGTGCTACTCCAGTTAACTAAATACTTCCTCATGAGAAACTCATGCATGTAGGTTCAGAGAAAGACGCAATTGAGACTAGAGTGTAGGGATGATGTACTATCAGTTGTATGATTTAGTGAGTTGTATAGATCATGCATGCGATCAGGACCTGGACCTAGTTTGGATTGCATAGTTTTGGAAGCATTGGACTCCCATTAATATGGGCTATTTAGCCATAACAATTATGCAAGGAAATAGGGGCTTGGAGAGCTACAGAATAGGCTAAGGATTTAGCATGAGATTTCTTATTAGCTAAGAGAGTTTAGCATACTTGTGTGGAATTGTTCTAGTGAGAACAAGATTTGTATCTTCACTCATAATTTTGATATATGCAATACATATAGTGGGGTTTTGAGCAGTGCCTTTCCTCAAATACATCTTGTGTTGTGAGCCATTGATTTATCTTCTTCTTGTTCTTATTTTTTTCATCGATCTATTGGCTTCCGCTGGTTGAAAGTAGAAGTAGATTCTTGTCTTGTGCCTTAGTACATTGCATGACCTTGTGAAGCTACAGGATTTTCTACATGGTATCGGAGCTGGATTTGTAGATATTTTATACATCATATCAAAGGCGAGAACAATATACTAGAGGAGATTTTGAAGTTTTGAATTTTGGGTTACACGTGAAATTCAAATTTGCAATACATACTTCAGGATCGATAAATGACCTTCTGCGGTTTGCGGCTCGAGTATGCCTTGGAAGGAAGCTTGAATTTTATAGCCTAGAGGGACAGAATGGAGGTTGTGCTAGAGTATAATGGCTTGAAGGAATTCATTGATCAATAAATTCCTAAGCCAACAGTATTATATGGACATAATTTGGTCGAATGGAAGAAGTGTGTGGCGAAGGCCTTAGTCCTTACAATCTCCTAGGCTGAAAAGGAGATCAGGAAGGGTAACCTCAAACCACTTCAGCTTAGTATCTAGCCCTAATGAGCATGGGAGGGATCTCTCTAAGTCCCCTATCAATAATATGGCTTTAAAGCAAATTAACTTTAGGCTAGATATGTGTATTTGTTTGTTTGTTTGTGAAAATTTGGTTTTTAGGGAACTTTGCTTAACTTTGAGTTTGGAGCCAAAAATAGGTCTAGGCTATAGGAGTGCAGGAGCAAATATGAGAAGGAGCTAGATATCAAAAGCCATGGTGTATTTTGAATATTTTCAGTATAGTATAGAGGATATAGTGTGGAAGAAACTAATGAGCATAAATAAACATGATTTCATTAGCTTAGGAAGACATACACATAACTATGAAAACTAGATAACAGAGCTTGAAAAACAATAATTCTGTGTATTTTACTGTAAGGAATCCATAGAAACAAGAGATACAATGTATATAGAGATGTTTAGACCATTAGAAAACAAATAGAATGAAGTACAGGCACCATGAACTCACCAGGCTATAGTTCCTTGAAAATAGTTGCAACCTGCCTCTTTATTAGCTGAAAAGATGATTACATGCAAGCTTCCTTAAAAAAAGGTTCAACCCTCTTCTCCTAAGGAGAAATGATACATATAGACTCTCCTAGACCACTTGCCCACCTTCAGGAGTCGAATTACTTGGTGGAGGAACTGACTCCAAGACTCTCTCAACCAACAGGTGAAAGTTAGAAGGTGAAACTCAAACACTTCATGGAGAGTTTGTTTAGAAGTTTGCTTCTTTTATGAGGCCTAATAAAAATCGAAAACAACCTATGATGTAAATTTATTCATGGATTCATCACCTAGCATCGAAACTAGTTCCATTACATAGATCATCTTGACTTTGACTAAGTCAAACTAGAAACTAGCAATTTACATAGTGTAATTTACAATTTGAAACACAGAAAAGTGCAGAAGCACAATGGGAACTTTGAGTTGTCTTTCATGTGTCTTCAAGAGGTCAAAGCGAAAATGTGATAGAATAGTCAACTAGTCCTTCAAGTATAGTTTTTAGAAGAGTTTGAATTTTAGAATTTGGGCCGTGGGAAGGCCTTCAAAATTTCATTCTCCCAAGGTCAGTCCAGAAGTGCAACGCCTGTCAAAAAATGGTCCAGAAAGATAGTTTTTCGCCACTTTTTTTCCTTTTTCATCAAAACTGAGCCACCTCTGGAAAATATGAGAAAATGATATTTTAGAGGATGGAAATATCTTTGCAAAAATGTAGACCTTTCCTCAAATGGAGGCCTGAGGAAAAATCGCAGCGCCAAGGTGCTGTGTTTCTCCAACAGCTGAAATTTTTGAATTTGGACCAAAATATCTCAAAAAACTCAAAATGATAAGAATTTGCTCAAAATTCGAAGGAGGGTGTAAAATCATGTTTTTTATAGCTTCAATGATGCTTCAGAAGGCATATATAAGTTCTCGTCATCCTTTGGGTCTTTTTTGGCCTCCTTGATCTTATTTTCAAGTTGCTTTACTATGACATTGGCGATCATGTTTTGAGCTTGGTAGTGGTGTGCCATGTGTCTGAGCAACTGATTACCCCTATTTTCCTTCACAAGGAGCTTCTCCAAGCGTTAATTTACCCTATTTAGCCAATATTTCTTATCTTGATGAACATTTAGGGCAATCCTATATTCTAAGTCAAGGTCCTCATTCAACAGAATTTGTTCTTGCTCTTCTTGCAAAGCTTTCTTGAGGCTTGCGTTTTTGGTCTTTTCCTTTTTCCTCTTGCCTTTGATGCTTCAGGCTTGCTTGAATCAATGATCTCCTTACCATTTCCAACTCGCTGCAATAACTTGGATTTTCCCTTTTCTAGGATCAACTCCTTTGGTTTGAGTTGATTATTTTTTTGTTCAAGGAATGATATGACATATTTTTCTCTTTCCAAATTGATTACTAGTTCCTTGATTTCATAGTCCTTATCCTTGATTTTTTGTCGCATGTTTTAAGTTTGATCCTCCGTCTCTGGATCAACTAGTTCAAACTCATGCTCAACTGTGTCTTTCTATTTTGATGTCAGTTCCTGCTTTGTTGATGAACAAGGCTTGGTCCCTTTCTCTCTAGGAGAATAAAATGCAAGCCTCTTCCCTTTCTTATACACTTTAGTCACCTTATATTTGGGTAGTTGAGTATTCTCCACTATTTTACTAGATGACCCCAACTCTGTTTGTCGTTTTGGCACACTAGGAGATTGAGATGCTGCATTTTTCTCATGCCATTTCAAGGCTGCTTCCAAAAAGTCTTCCCAAGCCATACCTTTCTCCACGAGCTGGTGAAGGACAATGGTTTTGATGAGACTTTTATGAAACAGGATTGGGGAGTGCTCTTTGTCCTTTAATTGTATTTTTTCAGACATTTTGGAAATTCTCATGAATAGATAATTACACATGTTGAGTGGCTTTTGAGAGGTGAAATGCATAAGGAGGCAAATATGATAGGCATACAACCTAGAGAATCTACCTTCACAACTGAAGAATCTCATGGCAGTTTTCATCAAAGGGGCATATTTCTCCAATAAATATCTGAAAGTCCTGAGGTGAGTATGCGTTTCTCTGTATGGCGTATTTAAGAAAGGCTTGTAGTATTCAAGATCTAGGACCATTCCTTTGAACCAATATTCACCATTGTTTGGTAAGCTTGTTGTAGCTGAGATGGAGGCCACTGAAAAACTGAACTCAACACCAACAATGACAACAGATTCTCCTTTCAGTTGAGTTTCCACAAAATTTGTTAATTTCTCATGAGATCCCACCTCGCTCACCCTTTTGCAAAATTCTAAGCAATGGACATCCTCAAAGCATTGTTTGATGAAAGGATATGAGTTGATTGTATTGTAGTCTAATGGTTCATATCTGAGGATATTCCCTCCTTTATGTTGTCTTTTTCTTTCTAGCAAAGATTCTTCCTCCATGATGACACAAAACCCTAGCATCAGGCAGCGAAAAATAAAATGTGAGGTGTGAATGGAAATGAAGTGATATGAAGGTGATTTTTTGACAAAATTGATGGAGGGGTCTTGGGAAAGGTGAAAGTACTTTGGAAGATGATGAAAATGAGTGGAGAAATAGTGGAAGAATGATTTGGTTGTACGCGGAAACAATAGGGTTTATAATGAAACTTGCCCAAAAACCTCTAAGAATGAGCAAGGTTTTTTCTTTTTGAGTGTTAAAACTTTGTTCTAAGGTGGGAAAAATGGTTAAAATGTCGTATTAAACATGTATGCAGGTGTGGGATACCATTTTACATGTTTTAAAAAGAAAAAATCATGATGGCCATTTTCACCCTATCATTTTCCATGCAAATTTCACTAAAATCCCTAACTTCAAGAATCACTGACATGAGATGAAAATGGAGAAGCAAAAGAGGGATGATGATGGTGTAATTACTTGTTCGTTAGCTTAGAAGTGAGTAAAATCAAGCTTACAAGTGAAAAAATGAAATTTGGGATAGTTTTGAAGGATTTTGGGGCACTCTGTCCTACGTGCAGTGCAGTGTTCCTGAGCACAACGTAGCTCTTCTGAGCATAGCACTGGCCTCCTAAGCGCAGCGCTTGAAATTGTTTGCCAATTTTACCTAGGAAAATGACTTTTTTCCTCTCTTGAACAGGATAGCTTGATAACAAAGAGTGAATAGGAGGTGAATGAAGGAGTTTGGGGGATTTTGAGTTTATATAGGGAAAGATTATTCACCTTTTCAAAAATAGATGGGACCCACCCTCCTTTAAAAAACTAATTTTTCAATTTATGAAAAGATAGTTACCTTTACCATTGAAAACCTGAGATGTCCTTTACTTTCTTGAGTGCTTGAGCTTCATTTTATGGAACTTTTGGAACATGAGAGTATGAGGAGTGTGTAAAAATTCAAAATCAACTCCTAAAAGTTATTTGTCATGTTTTATTCACTACTGGTTTTATTCATGAAAATGATGGACCTTGGAAACCCTAGTGACCTAATGGATGACCTAAGAGCAAATTGAATGATGATGATGACTGACCCATTTTATTTGTAACACCTCCATCATGTGTGATAGGTGACCAGCATGAGTGAATTTCCAAAGAGTGACTTCATATTTAGACTGACCAAACAATGGCCAAAGTTTGTTGTGTAAACCTAGTAACATAAAAAATTTGATTTTGAAAGTCTGGAAAAAACATAGTAAAAACATATTTGATCCAAGTGACAGGCTAACAAGAATGACACTAACGTTGGCTCCAACTGAGGATGGCAACTCCTTGGAGATGTAAAGAACACTATAGACCAAGTGGCCTTATTCATTGGGAAATGGAGTCAACATGCATAAAACAGACTTTTGACTTAAAACTAACTGACCTTTCAACAGGACAAATATCTGGAAAATAAAAATGAAAATAGTGTTGACTTAAAATGCCTTAGTCACTTCACTTCAGGCTTCAAATTCCTATGACAACCATATAAAATGTTGGAAGTGAAATACACATCGGTATGTACATTGATGATGAATTTTCAGGACTTTTTTGACATAGTAGTGCTTGAGAGGCCTACCATTGGTCATCCCTCCTGAATAATCTCTTCCATATATTTCTTCCAAAAAGAAAGAATTATTTCCTATAAAGGCAGAAATTCTGTAGGGCCCCTTCCATAAGTTTTCAAACTTACCATGATTTCCTTTTTATTCATTTCTAGCATCCCAACAAAGAACCACATCTCCTAGACTGAAGTTTTCTTCCTTGGTTTTGGAGTCATAAATCTTTTTAATCTTCTCGTGGAGTTTGGATGTGTTTTGAAAAACCTATTCTATTAAAGTCTACCATTCTTTTTTATTTGAAAGCATTAGAATTGTCCATAATTACTTTCTGTGGACAACCAAATTGAGACAAAATATTAGACTCCAGGAATTGAATAATGACATAATCAGTAGTTTGCCTGGTTGGGATAGCTTCAATCCACTTTGTAAAGTAGTCGATGGTTATTAATATCCATTTATGTTGTGATGAAGATGAAGGAAGGATTTCGCCAATGAAATCAAGACACAATTTGTTGGAAAGGAGCTGAAATTAAAATGGGTTGTAGTGGTAATGGAAAAAGTTTCCTCTTTCCTTGAAAAATTTGACATTCATGGCAGCTCGTGACTGTTTTGTATGCGTCGAGAAAGAGGGTGGGCCAGTAGAAGCCAAATCTTAAGATCTTATTTGTTGTATTTTTCCAAAAGTGATGACCTCCACAATCTCCTTTATGAAAATCCTTCATTACATATTCAACATCATTTTCTACCAAACAATTCAACATCACACCTCCAGGACATTTCCAAAATAAAACACCATCTAGAGTACAATATTTTGAAGCTTTCAGTTTCAGTGATCTAGCTTTACCTTTCGGGACTTCCAGAGGGGTATTCAAGTGCTGCAAGACATAGACAATGTCAGAATACCATGGTGAGGACATGAACATATAAGGCACATGCACGAAAGGGTTAGCTTCTTCTTGTTCCTCAGACATTGCAACAATCAAATTGATATCTAGTGCATGTAGATTTGATTTGTCCATGAGTATGGATAACCCTTGTCCTTTGATGAGCTTTGTAGGCTTTATCTCCAAGTCATACTGTAGCATGGATGCAATCCACTTTCCTCTTATGCCTTCAGGATCTATCTGCACAAGAATTTCTTTTACTACCGTAGTAGGAACATATGTAATGCTATGAGAATGTAGAATATAAACTCCGAATTCCTTGAGGGCTTTTACCAATGCCAATGCTTTCTTTTCAATGATATTGTATCTTAGTGCTGCATCTCTTACAGTGTGACCAAAAAATGCTATAGGCTAGTTATTTTTCTGATCTTTCTTCCGCATTAGGACCATTGCTAATGTATGCTTAGAAGAAAAAGAAAAGAAGATGAAGTCTGAAGTATAATCTGGGCAAATAAAAGTAGGAGTAGTAGATAATGCAAACTTTACAGCATGAAATGATTTCTCAGCCTCCAAAGACCACTTTACCTCACTATCCTTCTTTGACATGTTTGTCATTTCTTTCAAGTGCTCAGCTAGTTTAGAAATAAATCTTCTCAAAAAATTATTTTTCCCATTCAAAGACTGAATCTCTTTCTTGTTCCTGGGGAAGTCTAGTTGTTGAATGGCCTCCACTCTTGCAGGATCAATGTGGATGCCATATTTAGAGATGATGTGTACTAGTATCTTACCTTATTTGATGGCAAACAAACTCTTATTTGGGTTAAGTGAGATGCTAAATTTTCTGCATTTCTGAAAAAAAATTCGTAAGTGATGCAAATGATCTTCATCAGATTTTGAAAGCACTCTAAGATAATCTAGATAGATAACCAAAAATGCATATTTTTCATTTGCAAAAGCTATGTCCATATCCCCTTGAAAAGTAGCTCTTGCATTCTTCAACCAAAAGGCATCTTGGCATACATGAATGTACCCCATGGCGTTGTGAAGGCTTTTTTGAGTTCGTCGTCCTTGTGTACCAGAATTTGATTGTATCCAGAGTATCCATCTAACAATGACATCCTAGAGGATCCAACCACACTCTGTAGTATGTGACCCATCTTGGGCAAGGGATAGTTTTCTTTCAAGGACACCTTGTTGAGATTTATGAAATCAATACATAGAAGAATTTCCCGGTCTTCTTTCTCATAGGTACTAGATTAGACATCCATTCAAAAAACTAAATTGGCACTATGATTCCAGACTTACAAAGTCTATTTACCACTTTTTCAATCGATGGCAGAAATTGGAATTGATTCTCCTCAATTTCTAGTGAAATTGATTTTGATTGGGCTTACTAGGAATTCTGTGTTGAATGATACTTTTGTCATAAACTTTCAGATCTGAATAGTCCCAAGCAAATGCATCAGAAAATTCCTTCATTAAAGACATATACTTACCCTTTGTTTCAGGACATAAGGACTTTGATAACTTGACCATTTTGGGATTTTGATCTGTGCCAATGTTTACATCTTCAACTCCCTTTTCTGTAGGAACCATGGTGGGCTTCTCGACGACATCATCTCTGTCAAATTACTCTTCCAAAGGAACTAAGCCTCTTGGATACTTGTTGTCCTTGAGCTGTAATACATCAATGTCGCCAACTAGCCCTTCAAGTCTAGTTTCTAGAACAATTTGAATTTTTGAGTTTGGGCCATGGGAAGGCCTTCAAAATCCATTCTCCCAAGGTCACTCCAGAAGCGCAACCCTTGTCAAAAGATGGTCCAGAATGCTAGTTTTTTGCCATTTATTTGCATCTTTCTTCAAAACTGAGCCACCTCTACAAAATCTAAGAAAATGGGGTTCTAGAGGATGGAAAGAGCTTTCCAAAAATGTAGACCTTTCCTAAAATGGAGGCCTGAGGAAAAAGCATAGCGCCAAAGAACTGCGCTTCTGGAGCAACTGAATTTTTGAATTTGGACCAAAAATACTCAAAAAACTCAAAATGATCAGAATTTGCTCAAAATTGGAAGGAAGGTGTAAAAACATGTTTTTTTATAGCTTCATTGATCCTTAAGCAAGCATCTCCAAGTTCCCCTCATCCTTTGGGTCATTTCAAGGTGCATTACTTTGACATTGGCGATCATGTTTTGAGCTTGGTAGTGGTGCACCATGTGTTTGAGAAATTGATTATCCCTATTTGCCTTCTCAAGGATCTTATCTAAGTGTTCATTTACCCTATTTAGACAATGTTCCTTATCTTGATTAATGTCTAGGGCAATCCCATATTCTCGGTCAAGGTCCTCATTTAACATAATTTGTTCTTGCCCTTCTTGCAAAGATTTCTTAAGGCCTCTTGTTCTTGGTCTTTTCCTTTTTCCTCTCCCCTTTGATGCTTGAGGCTTGCTTGATTCCATGATCTTCTTACCTTTTCCAACTTGTTGCAATAACTTGGCCTTTTCCTTTTCTAGGATCAACTCCTTTACTTTAAGTTGATTGTTTTCCTATTCAAGGAATGATATGACATATTTTACTATTTCCAAATTGATTGCTAGCTCCTTCATTTGATAGTCCTTATCCCTAATTGTCTATCGCATGTTTTAAGTCTGATCCTTAGTCTTTGGATCAACTAGTTCAAAATCATGCTCAACGGTGTCTTTGTCTTTTGATATTGGTTCCTGTTTTGTTGATGAAGAAGGCTTGGCCCCTTTCTCTCTGTGAGAAAAAAACACAAGTCTCTACCCTTTCTTATACACTTTAGTCACCTCAAGTTTGTGTAGCTCATTCTTCTACATTGTTTTGCTAGATGACCCCACCTCTATTTGTTGTTTTGGCGCACTAGGAGACTAAGATGCTATGATTTTCTCATGCCATTTCAAGGCTGCTTCCAAAATGGCTTCCCAAGCCATACCTTTATCTACCAGCTGGTGATGGACAATGGTTTTGATAAGACTTTGATGAAACAAGCTTAGGGAGAGCTCTTTCTCCTTTAATTGTATCTTTTCAGATGTTTTGGAAATGCTCTTGAATAGATAATTACACATGTTGAGTGTCTTTTGAGAAGTGAAATGCATCAGGAGGCAAATATGATAGGCATACAACATAGAGAATCTAACTTCACAATGGAATAATCTCATGATAGTTTTCATCAAAGGGGCATATTTCTCCAACAAATATCTGAAAGGCATGAGGTGAGTATGTGTTTCTCTATATGGCATCTTTAAGAAAGGCTTGTAGTATTCAAGATCTAGGCTCATTCCTTTGAACCAATATTCGCCATTGTCTGGCAACCCTGTTGAAATTAAGATGGAGGCCACTAAAAAACTGAACTCAACACCAACAATGAAAACAATTTCTTCTTTTAGTTGATTTTCCACCCAATCCATTAATTGCTCATGAAATCCCACCTCACTCACCCTTTTGCAAAATTTCAAGCAACGGACATCCTCAAAGCATTGCTTGATGAAATGATAGGAGTTGATTGTATTACAGTCTTGGTTAATGTTTTAGGATATTCCCTCCTTTATGTTGTCTTTTTCTTTCTGGCAAAGATTCTGCCTCCATGATGACATAAAGCCCTAGCAGCAGGGAACGAAAAATAAAATGTGAGGTGTGAATGGAAATGAAGTGATATGAAGGTGATTTTTTGACAAAAGGATGGAGGGGTCTTGGGAATGGTGAAAGGACTTTGGAATATGATGAAAATTAGTGGAGAAACAATGGAAGAATGATGTTCTTGCAAGAAAAAACAGTAGGGTCTATAATTAAACTTGCCCAAAAACCTCTAGGAATGAGCTAGGGTTTTATTTTTGAGTGTCAAAACTTTTTTTTGAGGTGGGTAAAATGGTTTAAATCGCTTATTAAACATGTATATAGGTGTAGGATATCATCTTACATGTTTTAGAAATAAAAAATAATGATGGCCATTTTCACCCTATCATTTCCCATGCAAATTTCACTACAAACCCTAACTTGAAGAATCATTGACATGAGATGGAATTGGAAAAGAAAAAGAGGGATGATGATGGTGTAATTACTTGTTCCTTAGCTTACAAGTCAGTAAAATCAATCTTGCAACTGAAAAAAATGAAATTTGGGAGAGTTTTGAAGGATTTCGGGGCACTCTGTCCTGCGTGCAATGCAGTGTTCCTGAGCGCAACAGAGTTCTTTTGAGAGTAACACGAGCCTCCTAAGTGTAACAACTAAATTCTTTTGCCAATTTTACCTACGAAAACATGTTTTTTCCTCTCTTGGACGAGATAGCTTGATAATAAAGAATGAATAGGAGGTGAATGAAGGAGTTTGGGGGCATTTAAGTTTATATAGGGAAAGTTTCTTCAATTTTTCAAAAATAAATGGGACCCACCCTCCTTTAAAAAACCGTTTTTTCACTTTATAAAAAAATGTTACCTTTAACATTGAAAACCTGAGATGTCCTTTACTTTCCTAAGTGCTGGAGCTTCTTTTTCTAGAAATTTTGGAACATGATAGTATGAGGAATGTGTGAAAATTCAAAATCAACTCCCAAAATCTATTTTATAGGTTTTATTCGTTGCTGGTGTTATTCATGAAAATGATGGACCTTGGAAACCCTAGTGACGTAATGGATGACCCGAGACCAAATGGAATGATGATGACGACTGAACCATTTTATTTGTGACACCTCCATAAAGTGTGATAGGTGACCAACATGAGTGAATTTTGAAGGAGTGACTTCATCTTTAGACATACCAAACAATGACCAAATTTTGTTGTGTAAATCTAGTAACATAAAAAAATTGATTTTGAAAGTCTGGAAAAAACATAGTAAAAGCATATTTGATACACGTGACAGGCTAACAAGACTGACACTAAAAGAAGGCAAGGCAGATAATCCTTGAGGGAGTTTGAGACCATATTTTCTCGAGTCTCCATGGAAAGGAAACTTTGTATTATATGTGGAAAGCGTTTACAAACTTGTATCAGAACAATAGTGATCAAAGGAAATTCACACTGAAGGAAAATCTTTGAAAAATCAAAATCGAGAAAGCCGAGACTATTCCAAATTACTTGACCAAGTTCACTCAATGTCGTGATGAACTTGGAAGTGTTGGAATCATGGTTGGTGAGGATGATATGGTGATTCTTGCTCTTCAAGGACTCCCAAAGAGTTGGCATAGTTATCAAGACTCTGTCAATGGTCAGGGAAGTTGTTAGTTTTGGAATGAATATGGTCGGATTTGATACGGAAGGAGATCAGGAGGAACACCATGGATGGATCTTCATCAAAGAATGATGATGAAGAGAAATGTGCCTTAGCGATTAAGGCGAAGAAGGGGAAAGGGAAAGACTCCCATTCCAAATTGGATTCTTATCAAGGAGGTAAGAAGAAAGAGATGACGAAAGCTAAGTTCTTTCATTGTTATGAGCTGGGCCATTTTGCTACGAATTGTCCACCCAAGAAGTTAGAGAAGAAGTGCTCGGGAGGAGTGGCATCTGAGGCTTTGGCCTCTCAATTCGAATTGTAATTTTCCCTCATTTCATGCACGGTGTCATCAGTCATGGGATGTGTATGGTACTTATAAAGTGGAGTTTCATTCCACACGACTGGTAACATAGATCTATTTTGTGACCTGGAGGAGAAAGATTTTCAGATGCATATTGAGATGGGTGATGAGGGGAAGTATAGTGTTATTGGATTGGGGATGATTAATTTTTATAGGGAGCATGGGGCTCCACTCACCTTGAAGAATGTTATGTATGTGCCTAGGCTGAAGAAGAACTTAGTATCCATTTCCATGCTTGAGGATAGAGGTTATGATGTGATATTCTTCAAAGGAAAGGTGTTAATTCAACACATAGCCACAGGTCAGGTAAAGAAGATGCGGATTTGGGTGAAGAATCTCTATAAGTTGGAGGTAGAGAAGTGTACTACTTTGAGGAAAAAAGCATAAAAGGTGTAGATCCGAGATGTTCGTGAGTTGTGGCATAGGCAATTGGGCCACTTGCATCATGGAGCTTTGAGGATCTTGCAATAGATATCTACCAATCTTCCCAAAGGTACGTTTCAGCAAGTTGATATATGCAAGGGGTGTACTTTGGGAAAATACACCAAGTCTTCCTCTCACGACAAAGACAGTCAAGAAGAGGTTATTCTAGAGAGATTCCATTCAGATGTGTGTGCACCATTCACGATAGCATCCACGGCTAAACACATGTATTATGTTATATTTGTTGATGACTATTCTCGTAAATGCTGGATAATTTTCATATAGAAAAAGGATCAAACTTTCCCAAATTTTTGTGATTTTAAATTATTAGTGGAGAAAGAGTCAGGAAAGATGGTTGAAGCTCTATGGAGTGATAATGGTGGTTAGTATGTCTCTAATGAGTTTACAGACTTCTGTGTAGTGGAAGGGATTAAACGGGAGTTAATGACACTCCATAACACTCAATAGAATGGGGTGTTTAAGAGGAAAAACATAAGCATAGTAGCAGCAGTGAGGGAAATGTGGCATGATCAGGGCATACCACTAGACTTGTGGGTTGAGGCATGCAACACAATAGTTTATGTTCAGAACATTGCCCACATCAGATAATTGAGATGAAGACACCAGGGGAGGATTATTCTGGTAAGAGGCCAGATGTTGGTCATATCAATATTTTTGGATCATTGGCATATTTCCATGTGACCAAAGATGCATGGTAGATGCTAGAGCTAACAACAGATTCGGGGATATTTGTGGGGTACACTGATACACCTCACAACTATCAGGTGCACTTGTCGACCAATAGGATGAAAGTGGTTCGCAGGGATGTCAGATTCGATGAGGAGAAGGCCATGTGAGTATCCCTTGAGATGGATCTTGAGCTACATTTCGATGAGGAGATTTTAGCTCCTAAGGTTGAGAAGCCTCATATTGATGTGGAGAAACCACATGTAAAGGATTTGTGAGTGGCTACATCCACTCAGGAAGAATCTTATAGAGAGCGAAGAAATTGCACCAGGGAGGGTGACAGATTGTTGGATGATGCACGAGAGAATGTGGGAGCACTGACTTCTCAACATAGGTAGAGGAGGTCAACTGAGAGGTAAACTAGATACATGGCTCTTATGGGTGAATGTGTTGTGATAGAGCCATCTTCCTTTAAGGAAGCAGTGTAGCAGCCGGTTTTGGTTGATGCCATGGTGGAGGAGTATGACTCCATAGTTTGTAATAGTGTTTGGGATGTGGTGAGCTCCCATTAGCTTTACAAGGTAAAGCAAGCCACACATGCTAATGTGGAGAAGCATAAGCCTAGATTTGTGGTCCGTGGTTTTTCACAGGTAGAAGGGATTGACTATGATGAGACCTTTGATCCTCTTGCAAGGTACTCATCAATTATATCTATACTGGCACTATCAACATAGATGGGTTGGAAGATACATCTAATGGATGTGAAGACAACCTTCCTTAATGGCATGATTGAGGAAGAGGTGTACATAGAGCAACCTGAAGGTTTTGAAACCTTTGACCTTGAATCACATATGTTCTGGCTCAAGAGAGCGTTGCATGGGCTGAAATAAGCACCCTCGTGGTCAGTAAACCATGATAGATAGCTACTTCACCGAGTTGGGCTTCACGAAGAATGAAGCGAATGAGAACCTGTACAACATAGTGGTGGAAGGTAAGTTATTGATCATTGTACTTTATGTTGATGATCTCATACTGATAAGTGATGATCATCTGATGAAATCTTACATGGAGGACCTTGAAAGAGAGTTTGAGATGAAGGACATGGGGCTCATGCATTACTTCCCTGCAATGGAGGTATGGCAGGGAGATGGCGAGTTGTTTGTGTCTTAGGGAAAGTATGCCAACAAGATACTTAGGATATTCCACATGTAGAGAAACCAACCCATGGAGACTCCTCTAGTAGGTAGCTGGAGGAAGGAGGATGCTATTTCAAGGGAAGTAGTGGAAGCTACTGTTCACTCGTGTACTTGGTGAACACATGACCGAATATGTGCTATGTAGTTAACTATCTTAGTCAAGCGATGGTTAGGCTTACCAAGCTATATTGGAAGGAGACAAAGCATGTGTTGAGATACCTCAGGGGAACTTATCTTTATGGATTATGGTAGAAAAAGACAGAGGGAGTGAAGCTTCAAGGCTTCACCGATGAATATTGGGCAAGGATTCCATTCGACAGGAAGAGCACATCAGGAGGGATCTTCAATATTTGGTTAGCGGTAGTTTCTTGGTACGACAGGAAACATAGATCAGTTTCATTCAGTTCGAAAGAGGCATAGTATATGGTTGCAAGTCAGGCAACATGTGAGGCCACCTAGATGAGGAAGATCCTGGTTGGTTTTTTTGGTCAGTAGATGGATCCAGCTATTATTTACTGCAATAATGATAATTGTATCAAACTCTCTCAAAATCCAGTTCTTCATGATCGATCCAAGCATATTGATATTCGATATCATCATCTCATAGATTGTGTATTGAGGCTAATTATGTTGTTATGGCAATGTGATAGGCTATCGACAATGACCTACCTTCTGTAAATGATCAGCTATGGGCAATGCCCTTCTGTCTATGACTGGCTATGTATGGGAATATGCCTTGAGGTGCTCTATGAGTATGTCTGCTATGATGCTCAAACGGCGAACGTATGTAAGCTTTGTAATTCATTTATTCCATCCATTCGAGGTAGGAACCCTCACCATATGAATAGTGAGTGACTCCGTCCCTGTGTTCCGTAGCGGTCAGTTAGGGGTATGGGGGAACTTACTCTCTCGGGTAAGGTGTCTCGATAGGGTCCTTAACTTATCAAAGAGCAGCACCGATTGATTTTGAGATTGAAAGATTTATTGATTGAGAGTACATTCCCACGGAGGAGAAAGATGCTGACATTTTGACAAAGGCATTATCAAGATGTAAATTCGAGTTTCATAGGGACAAGATCAGGGAAGCTGATAATCCATTTCTTTTTGAGAGGGAGTGTTTAGAAATGCAAACAAGAAATTCCAGTTTAATTTGTCGTTGAATTAAAATGAGAATTAAAATCAAATTCTATTCTCATAACAACTTGTAAATAGTTTTAATTAAGTTTAATTAACCTAATTAGCTTAGGAATTTCGAGTGGGAATTCTTTCTGTAGTCATGTATATGTTCTCCCTATGTTTTAGGGGTCCAATATGAGTTTAAATTGAGTTTGAAATTAGATGACTCAATTTACTAAGTTAAGCTCAATTAAATTAGTTCTAAATTGTTTTTGGAAGTAATAGAGGACTAATAGTAAGTTGGTGCACTAATGCATCCACTAGTGCTACTCCAGTTAATTAAATATTTCCGCATGAGAAATTCATGCATGTTAGTTCAAAGAAAGACCCAGTTGAGACTAGAGTGTAGGGACAATGTAATATCAATTTTATGATTTAGTGATTTGTATAGATCATGCATGAAAGTGTGAAATAGACTTAGTTTGGATTGCGTAGTTTTGGAAGCACTGCAATCCCATTAATATGGGTTATTCAAGCATAGGAATTGTGCAAGGAAATAGGGGCTTGGAGAGCTGCAAAATTGTCTAAGGATTTAGCTTGAGATTTCTTGTGAGCTAAGAGAGTTGAGCATACTTATGCTGAATTGTTCTAGTGAGAAAAATATTTGTATCTTCACTCATATTTCTGATATATGCATTATAGATAGCAGGGTTTTGAGTAGTGGCTTTCCCCAAATACATCTTGTGTTATGTGCCATTGATTTATCTTCTTCTTGTTCTTATTATTTTCATCAATCTATTGTCTTCCAGTCGTTGAAAGTAGATATATATTCTTGTCCTATTCTTTAGTGCATTGCATGAGCTTGTGAATCTATAGGATTTTCTATAGTTACAAAGTGATCCCCCTTTAGCCTCATCGTTTTCATGTGGCTTTCCCACTAGGTCAGGAAATGGATGTTTACTTTTAGTGGGTAAATGAAATTTTATGTTCCTCTTCTATGTCATGTACACTAAGATAAACCTTCAACTATCACAACCATGATTTAATTTCCTGGATCAATATCTTTTTGATATGGCTTGCAATCAACATTTTTTTCCACCTTTATTAGGGACTATGAATGGTTCATGGAACTTGAATTGCATTGTTATTTTTTGGTTTCTCTCTTATATTCCCTCTTTGGTTCTTCTCGACCCCTTGGTTTTCCCCTCTAATATGAGCTCTATGTTGGAACCTCTTTCTTCTCTAATTCCAAGATTATTTGTGAGATTCTCCATGCGGGGGTTCATACTACAACTGACATTTATAACTTACTTTTCTTTCATTCTCAATCTCTCCTTTGTCAAATATCAGGGGTCATTAATAGATTCTTTGGCCACGAGTGGCATTTTATGACATTTTTCTTAACAGATCTATATCCCCTCCAAATCCCCCAATATACCAAAATAAATTGGTATGATGCCAATATTATCCATAAATTGTCATTTATATTCCACTAGGTAGTTCATCACAATAGCTATGGCATTATTTTACCAAAATATGAAAATCTATATTGTTCAGTGTGAGGGTCAATTTTCCTTATACTTTCTATATTTATTAAATTACTATTGCTAATTATGCATTCAATATGTCAAATTTATAAGATAGATAAAAATGGAAAAGCCACTAACAAATCCATAGTAACACAAGGTATGACCTAGGAAACCCTTTCAGGGGAAATTATAGATAGAAGGTGAGGATGCTTTCCTATCTCTTTCTCTTAATGTAAATTCTGCAAATACAAAGGAGTGAGACGTGTGGCCTATTCCCTACTAAGAAACACAAACCCTATTTGTCCTTCCCTCTCTCTATGCATTCTCAAGTACTATGCTCTACTATAGAACAAAAGGCACTAGAATGAAATCCCCTTTCCTCCTAGTGGATTGGTTATAATGCAAGAAAATAACCAACTAGGGTTTAGCTTTTACCATTTCAACCCTTAATATGAGTTGCAAGCTGCTAATTCTAGTGTCTTTTCAACAATTCAGATTTTTATCCCACTTTCCATGAGAAATGGGGCTGATGTGATATCTTCTCGAATCATAGTGGATAAAAAAAAGAGAGTTAATGTTTGGGTCACATAACGGAGTCTTAATATGGAAAATTTTATGGCATTTCATTGGACATAGAGTGGAAGCCACATGTGATTCTGGTTAGGAAGAGCTAATGTCCACTTTCCAAAGTAAGTCATACCTTTCTAATTTATCTTTTGTCTCTAAAGCATGATATTTTAGCCAAGGTAGAAGCTTCTTAATCTCTGAAATGTAGCTCAACTTTGATTATTGAAGAATATAGTAATATAAAGTTTTTACACAAATTTTCAAGTCATAGGAAATACTTGAACATGATATGGGAAATTAAGAATATGGACAGTGTCTCAGTTTCTTGGTTCAAGAACGAGGAGGAAAGAAGAATGTATTTTACGAATTTTTTAAAGTTCCCCTAGGATTCCCAATTTCTAATATTATGAAGTTGGTTATCTCTTCCCCATTGTAGTTATAGAGTAAATGAATGATTTATTTTTGGGAGAGTTATCTGAGGAACAAATGCATGTTACCGTTTCCTAAATGGAAAAAAGAAAATTCCCTAAACAGAATGGTATTACAATTCAATTCTATCTGGGTTTATTCAATTGCATTAAATACAATATTCTAAATATTAATAGAGAACCTCAAGAAGCTAGAAAAATCCATGTAGCTTTAACAAACCCATTTAGCCTTAATTCCAGAAAAATAAGGAGCCTTGTCATCAATGGTTTCAAAGTAATTCCACACCACAATGTTATTTAAAAAATCATATCCAAATTGGTAGCAGGAATGGTCAAGCACCTAATAATGAATTTATATCTGAGGAATAGTTTGGCTTTCTCTTCAGTAGAAAAAATCACGATGTTGTGGCATTTACATAGGAAGAAATGAATTATATTAATCTTGATAAAGTCCCTTCCATGAACCTTAAGCTAGACCTTTTGAAGTCATATGATAAGGTCTTATGGGTTTATGTTCACCTTTCTCTCATTAAGATGGGAAAATATATGTCCATGATAAACTAGATGATGGGTTTCATTTTCATTAAATCCATTGTAGTTATTATAAATAATATTCCTTCAAAAAAAAATCACCTCTCTAGAGGTGTGAGGTAATTCCTTGCCTGTCTCATATATTTTTTCTCCCAATGCGAGTAGGGTTGAGTAAACTAAGAAGTGATGCCAAATATAAGGGGAATTTAAGGAGGTGAAAATTTCCTCTTATGAAATGATTTTGTGCTATTTATTTGCTAATGAAATGGTTTTGTTTGGTATAGGCTCCATGTAAGAATTTTTAGTTTTAAGAAAATATTTGGTCTTTATTTCTCAGCATCTAGTATGGAAATTAATATTGTAAAATACTTACTACTTAATCATTTTCATTAGAAATATATTCCAGCTCAGTTAGATTAAATTCTCATTCCTTGAGAATAATTTGGATGACAGAATGAAATATATTCGGTTCTTTTTGAAGCCTAATTCCTGCTCTTTTGAGGAATGGCTATCTCTATTTAAGAACTTAGAAGTTGGAATTTATATTGAGATAAATCAATGGCTTTCAAGAGGAGGGAATTTGGTTCATTTAAAAGAATTTATGGGAATTAACTTAGTATATTAGAATTCAATGTCAAAGGTCCCAAAAGAAAACCTTACAAAAATTTGGAAAGAAATATTTCATTTCCTTTGGTAAGGGTGCACAACATATGAGGGAATTCCTTTAGCAAAGGTGATTCCATATCACATAACCAAAGGGATTTGGAGGTAAGGGCATAAAAACATGTATATGTTTAACTAGGTCACCATATCTGAAACTCTATGTAGACTCAAATATATTCAATTATTGTGAGGGTATGTGATGGAATCAAAATACCATAGTGGTATCTTAGTTAAGGAATGGTTCCCCCTTCCATGGAAATTTCTCAAAAATAACTTGATAATCTAGAAATCATTTGTGGATGTTTTCTCTTTGATTGGTTATTATATTCTTTAGTGTACAGGGAATGCTATAAAGTTTAGGAATGTGGGGGACGGGTACATGGATGGAGATGAAAATTATAAGTTGTTTATGTATCTCCTTACTAAACTACCCAATAAGGGTTTCTACAAAATTTAGGACATCAAATACCCTCATCATGATTATATTGGTAGAGGAAGTTGGCTTTTTACAACAAAATTAGAATTCGAGGGCCATCTTGTTGATGAGTGGTCTTTATGTGTCGATAGATTTGTACCAAATTTTGTTAGACTAGAGCAATATAGGGAGAATCAAGTGTGGAAGGTTCATGCCTCATTAATGGAAAATTTCTTGTTTGGTGTTAACTCTGACCAGCAATTGGCTCACCTAGGACAATGGTTTTAAGAGAGGGTGGGAATGCCCAAGTAGGTGTGGAATATAGAGAAGAGGTGGAATAGAGATTGGATTTGTTTGTTACTTGCCTATTCCTTGTGAAATTCTACAACTCTCTAGTCATTAAATCTAATCCTAAATTGGTATGGATTGCACCTAGTTTGGAGGAATTCATTAAGAGTTCATTTCTTTATCACACAATGAGTTTTTATGGCTCTCTTCTAATTCTATTCATCAACTTTATTTATTAGGGATGTAATCTTTGTAATTTCCAAGATAAATCAATCTGAATGGTAGTTGTATTTGCATGACTAGGAAGTTGACCTGAGAACACAAATGCCAACCTAAGTAGAAAAAATCATGAAATCCAACGACGACATCTCTAGATTTTGAGATCCCTTGGGGATACTAAAATAGGGCTAGCAAGGTCATCATTCTAATTTTGGAGTTTGGGGTTATCCTCCATATACGCTCCTCACATTTCTATGATCTCTAATTTTCTCCTAGTGTTACCTCTAGTATGAAGGAAAATTTGTAGCATTATGACTCTTATGCACTATGTTAAACATCTTGATTTAACAAAATTGAAAATTCTTGTGGATTCCAAAGTTGTGATTGAATGATTCAAACACAAGCTCAAAGTTTAGAATGTTCATTTCAAAACTTCTTAGGCAAAATTGAGGACTCTCTTTGAAGTTTTGAATGGACCTTTTTTTCTCTTATTTACGAGTTGAACTAAAGGCGGATGAACACTTTAAGGAAGCTTTGACTCTTCTAGATGATATGTTTTTTTCGATGAGTTTCTTGAATGTCAAATTGTTCAAGGATAGTCCTTTATGTTATAATTCTTGAGTTAATTGTTATTAGATCAGGGAAAGTTCTAAAATGAAGGGGGATATACTTGATACCTATTTAAGATTTATATAAGTTTTCTTAGTTTTTATGTAGGTTGATGTTTCTATATTTAAAATGGCCAATTTTCTATTCAACTATTTTGGAAATCAAAGTAGAAGATTAGTTACCTTATGGAGTTCCTAATATGTAAACCCTTTGCAAAAATTGTATGTGTCTGTGTGTGTGTGAGAGGTATGTGGGCTAATAAGATTATTAATATTTATAGCTATTTCTATTATTAATAAAAATTATATAATTATGCTCATTAATATTAAAATTATAATACTTTTTTCATATCTATATATATATATATATATTAAAGGGGTGTGAAGCCCTAGGAAAAGCCCGCCTCTAACTTAATTCACTGAGCCGTATGTACATACATCAAACATTTTACAATTTGAGGAAATTATCATTAACCTTCCAAAGCATCAGAAATATATTCCTTGACATCTATATATATAAAGTTCTATATAACCTATTTCCACAAGATTGAGGTCCATAAAATGATGATATGAGCTGATGAAAATATAAGATGACGAAATTGTCATGAAAAAATATCACATTTTCTAATAAGTGAAGATAACAGACTCTATAAGTCGATGAAAATATAAGGTGACCAAATTGCCACGGAATACTTTTTAATAGGTGAAGGTACCAATTCACGTCCTTTTAAATAGGAAATAATTTTTCAAATTCTCACATCCAATCATGTATAAATTTTTAAATAAATCTCAATTGAATCATTCAAAATATGATATAACATGGGTTGGCCAATCAAATATTTTAAAAGGTAATTCTTCCAGATTCGTGACATTTCCACCATTGTTGTCACGCCCCTACACTGGTGATACTCTTCCAACCACACTATAGCAAGCTGTGGCACCACCGACCCATTTATTTTCACCAATAATCATGATCATTGACTACGCCTAACATTCGATAATTAGTTTATTTCTTCTTTACCAAGTATTACGTTTTCCTTTATACATAGTGAAACCATTAACATTCACCATAAATAGCATTAAGACATAAATTCACAACACTATAAAGGGAGGGGCAACTCCCTATAATGAGTCTGCCTGAATAATCAATATATATATATATAAGTTAAATCTTGAGGAAACCCCAAATTTACACTTAGCCAAATTTTACATTCATCGGCAAACTCAGTTCCGCAACTCTTCAACATGCCCGAATGGTCGCCGAATGACTCTTGCCCAACTCGTCGTTTGCCTCCACACATTCACCTGCATACATTTCAGTTAACTTGTCCAACTCGTCGAGCGCTTCCACCAAATGCTCAACTAGTCCACTGGTGGGTTGTGTCACCGGTTCAAGGTTTCACTCGGTTCACTGCTCAACCAACTCGGGTCATTTGAGTGGACGCCCTACGGCACCCTCGAATGACTCCTTGAACGACCATTCCAACAGACACCTTGTCGTGCCCTCGAACAACCTCAGACGATCCTGCCTGAATGCCCTCGAATGACCCTGCACGAACCTCCTTAACAATGCCCTCGTACACCCTGTTCAGTTCAACCGTCACGGGGGCACATTTGCACATCCTGCTCCACCGTAGAACTATGCCTTAGCTCGCACTTTGACTCCACTTGTTTGTATAAGTTTGAATGTCCTCCCAACCAACTTGTCGCTGCCTATATGTATGGTCGCCCGCTCATCATTTTGTCATTCGGCCGACCTGCCTCCACATCGCACAGTCGTCAACCCATTCACTTGTCCGCGTGTCAGTTCGCCCACCCATGTGTTGGTTCGCCTGTCGGCTCACCCGCTCGTCAGCTCGTCTGGGACCACCCACACAGTATAAACATACCTCCACTAAAACACATTGCATTTTTCACCGTTCACTTCGTGTGTCTCCCACTGCACCGCAGATGATCCACTCGCCCATGCGCCCGAACGCCCTACAGCTCGTGGGCCTTACATTCTCCCCCACTTGAAATCATTGTCGTCCTCGACAATCTCTCATCCTTGAAACCATCTGTCACCAAGATATCCATACTAATGCCATATAATCCACTGGTATGTCATACTTCAGAAAGTCTTCTCAACCCATGATCATCAACCACCCTGGTCGCAATCTCCACACGTTGCTCCCACCATGGAAGGCGGGTCCCTCCATCTCAAGCTACATGCACACTACAACATCTCATGTCAACCTCATCATGTATCATCATCAAGTGAACTGCTGCCATGATACTGCAGCACAATGCTAGCACATCTGTTCACACTGCTGCCATGATACTCCAACACAATGCTAGCACATCTCTGCACACTACTCCAGCCCCATAATCTGAGCTAATTGGGTAGCTAATCCAACTATCGCACTCAAACCATTAGAATGCACATCCTCATGCCATCTTCAGTCGTTTCTCAAAACATCCTGTCACATCATCAACTCGATCAAAAATCAATCTCCATATAAGTAAGCCATGCCCAGGTCCATGAAGTAGTCTCCATCTCATCTGCAACATGCTATCCATGATGTTTGGTATCAATGTGTTGCATGAAATCAGCGGCATCTATCCAACATCATCATCCATATGCAAAACATCCATCTCCTCAAAGTGAAGAGATCCTCTCATCAAACCCGACTCTCGATGTGCCACATCCAGGTCCATGAAGCAACCTCCATCATATCTGTAATGTGCCATCCCTCAAGTCTGCTATAGAAACAAGTATATACATGTCTCATCTCCCATGTGCTGCCCATGATCATAGATCAATCAATTCCCATGTATCAAAAGTAGTTAAGTCTTGGCTCAACCCATGCCCAAGTGTTGCCACCAAGGCATCATCATCGCTACAACTCCATCACTCCAAAGTGTCTCATATTGATCCTCCACATCTAGTCACTCTTTCAAGCACACCCATACATGTACTCAAAAGTATGCAGCCCATCCTGCATTAAAGTGCTTGTCCTCTGCTCCTCAATGCATCAGATCCTCTAAGTCCACCATATATGAAGTCCCCAAAAGTCACAACCTCATGTCATCATGAGCTCCATGAATCATCTCCAACCAACACCCGGCAAGCATACATGTCTCAGCCCAGAGGTCTCTACAAGATGTCTTAGCTTTTTGTGTAGTAGGAATGCTCCATAGTCTGCTCACAAATCCAACCAAGTCCATGGCCTTGTTGTACAAGAGTTCACAACAACCCCATCGGCTTATAAGTAAAACATCTCCATGTCACATCAGCAAATCTACCTGCATAACATCCCTGCCTTGGAACTCCTCATTGGATGCTCATTAGTGACACCTCTACAAGTTCTCCTCCTTAATGTCCCTGCATAATACTGTCGTGCGCTATGTCTCCAACTCGATGTCCATGACTCAAGTTTCCCATGTTCTCTAACTAAGTAAACCCATCATAGTAATCAGTCATCCTCATCCAAGCCTGCAAATCCGGTGTAATGAACTCAGCCACCCAACCATATCATCAACATATGAGTCTCTTCCACCATATCTCCCCCACTATAGGTTCCACCAAGACTTCCTCTTGGTCTCGGCCATGAGAAGTCCACCCAAGTATCACCATACTCAAGTGTGTTCCCTCCTCCAATCTCTCCATGGGTCATACCGAGCACTTAGCCAATTGTCCATGTGGCTATAGCATGACCCATTCCTCTGCAACGATCATCATGTTCCTCATTTGTCACACGCCTTTGTACCTCCTACCATGAGGTCAGAAACAACCCCAACAAGTCCTGCAACAATCAATGGTCCTTGCTTCTCCATACAAGGTCTCATCGTAGACATCCACGGTAAGATCTTCCACTGCATCAACAAACTGATTTTTCTCTTCCCTGCATACGGTTCATCTACCAAATGCTCGACTGAAACATAAGTATCAATAGTACTTACATCATCACGAGGCTCCTCCATGTGAGTATCCTCATCCACCCATGTCTGCAAACTGCACGATCTTGGTCCAACTTTATCAATCTCAAGTTCATCCTCCATCGTTGTCATATCTGCAACATCCTCGTATTAGCCCTTGAGTTCTTCATGTTCTTCTTTGATCTTCGTACAGCCTTCCCAAATCTTCATATTCTCGGCCTTCATCGAAGTCCATTCAGAACTACATCTATTCATTTGTTCCAATAGCTTGTATTGGAAAGCTTCACCTATATTGTGGCTAGATTCACCTGTCACAAACTAAGGTTCACCTGCCATCTCTGCGATCAGCTTCCTTCTTTGTGATCTAGTATAAACCATTCACCATTCACCTGAATCACCTTGATATACCACTTGTCACCTGCAAAACTTGAACTCCCTACCAAGTCTTTGGCCTTCTTGCTGAATCAGCTCCTTGATTCAGTTCACCAGCTCTCATACCACCTGTCACACCCCTACATGGTAGTACTCTTCCAACCGCACTATAGCAAGGTGCGGCACCACCGACCCTTTTCCTTTCACCAATACTCACAGTCATGGACTACGCCTAACATTCGATACTTAGTTTGTTTATCCTTTACCAAGTATTATGTTTTCCTTTATATACAGTGAAACCATTAACATTCACCATAAACAACATTAACACATAAATGCACAATAGTATAAAGGGAGGGGCAACTCCCTATAATGAGTCTGCCCAAATAATCAATATATATATATAAGTTAAATCTTGAGGAAACCCCAAATTAACACTTAGCCAAATTTTGCATTCATCGGCAAACTCGGTTTCCCAGCTCGTCGGCACGCCCAAATGGTCACCGCATGACTCTTGCGCAACTCTTCGTTTGCCTTTGCACGTTCACCAGAACACATTTAGTTCAACTCATCCAACTCGTCAGGCGCTTCCACTGAACACCCAACTAGTCCATCGATGGGTCGTGTCACCCATTCAAGGTTTCACTCAGTTCACTGCTCGACCAACTCAGGTCATTTGGGGGAATGCCTTGCGGTTCCTCGAACGACTCCCTAACCAAACGTTCGAATGGACGCCCTGTCGCGCCCTCAAATGACCTCGAATGATCCTGCTTGAACACCCTCGAACGACCCTACACAAGCCTCCCGAACAACGCCCTCACACGCCATGTTTGTTTCGCCCGTCGTGCAAGCAGATCCACACGTCCTACTCCACCACAAAACTGTGCCTTAGCTCACACTTTGACTCCACTTGCTCGTCCAAGTTCAAATGTCCTCCCAACCAACTCGCCGTTACCTATATGTATGCTCACCTGCTCATCGTTTTGCTGTTCGGCCGACCTACCTCCACATCGCACAACCGTCGACCCATTCACTTGTATGCCTGTTGGCCCATCCATTGGCTCTCCCGTGAGCGCCCATCCGTGTGTTGGTTCGCGTTTCGGCTCGCCCACTCGTCGGGTCGCCTAAGACCACCCACATGGTATAAACATACCTCCACCAAAACACATTGCATTTTTCACCATTCACTTCATGTGTCTCCCACCGCACCACAAATCATTGAGTCTCCCGCGCACCCGAACACCCTGCGGCATGGGCCTTATAATTATTGTCCCTTAAACGTCATGAGATTCTCTTGATTGAGAACTCATTGTAATTCACGTCATGAGATTCTCTTAATTGAGAAGAAATTGTAATTCCTCCACTACACTCGCATGTCATTTCTACATTCCAATTGCATAGTTATTAATAACATACGATTCTACTTTAAGTGATATTATAGTTATTAATATTTTATCATTAATATTTCATTTATTTTCATTTTATTAGCTAGCAATATTTAGCTAATGATGATGACTGTACTATGTTGCGCATATTGTGATAACCATTCTTAACAAAATATAATTTTATAATAAAGCCAAATAAATTTATTCTGCGATGTGTCATATCACTCCTTTTCTCCTTCGTATAAATATCATTTATCACTCCTTTTCTCAGTATAAATATCATTTATCTGAAAGTAAATCCGGATAAATCAGCTTGGGTTGATTTTGGAATTAGAAAGTCATTTATCTATTTAAATTTGGATAATCTATGTTTATGTTAATTGTAAATTTCCTAATATGTAAATAAAGATATTATTTGGTAGATTGATTATGTTAATCGCAAATTTCCTAATATGTAAATAAAGATATTATTTGGTAGATTATTATTATTTAAATTCAAAAAACTATTTTATTATTATAAAATTAAAATTATTTTTATGTTAATTGTAAATTTCTTAACATGTAAATCAAGATATCATTAGGTACATTATTATTATTTAAATCAAAAAAATATTTTATTATTATAAAATTAAAAATATTACTATTTGTTTCTAAAATTTTAAATAATAATTATTTTTTATTTTTAAATCAATATTTATTTGACATTTATTTAATAAATGAATATATAAATTATTAAATAAAAATAATATAAATTTAAGGTTCAAGAAAGTATTTTTATGTTATAGTCAAATTCAAGCTTCTCTTATCCATATCTCATTTGAAAACAATTTTGGAAGAAAACACACTGGTATATTTAGGGTAACGTGTTTCGAACCAACTTGTGTACCGGTGTGGTTCATCATGAAGACAATATGAAAAATCAAATCTAACCCTAAGATAAATAGGGAGTCAAGACCTTATATTAATTGTAAATTTCTCAATATGTAAATAGAGATGTTATTTAGTAAATTATTATTATTATTTTTATTATTTAAATTTAGAAAATTATTTTATTATCATAAAATTAAATTTTAAATATGAATCATTTTGGATTTCTAAATCAATGTTTATCTGGCATTCAATTAATAAATAAAAATAAAAATGAGACAAATTAGTAAATAAAAATTATATAAGCCTAAGGGTTAGCTCAATATATCCTATAAGCATCTAGCTAATGAGAAGTCACTAAGTCAATTTCCCTTACACTTTTTGGGTTAGACTAGTAAAACAAAAAATAATATATATATATATATATTAGTGTCATTGTGAATGTGATGTAAATCAACTACTCTACTTCACTCAAATTTTCTAAAATATTCTAAAATATTCCCATATAAATTAAATAAAAAAGATGTGATTTTAGTTGCCCGATTAAAACATTAACTATGCCACCAACTGGTCAAAATCTCTCACCAATGACTTTCCCGTGATGGAATCTGACAGAAAAAATTGATGTGAAATCTTGATTTGTGTCATTAAAACCAGTTTTTGGACATAGATTCCATACCTGAAAAACCCTTAAAACACTTGGATTGTGAAAAAGTTACCCATGAGACTTGTGATTTCAATAAATTCCTCCCATATTTTAAAGAAATTAGACAAAAAACCCACTTTCCAAAAAAATCACACTAAAAACAACTAGAATTTTCAATGGAATGAAGAAAAAAATATCATGATCCCATTTACAAAACAATGAAATACCATAATTACGTCGTAAGGCATTACTCTATGAAATGAACTCTCTTGTGTGCTACAGTGTACTGTTTTGCGCCATTGATTTCATATGTTAGACGACTGAGAAAATTCCCACCGTCTGATGATGAGAGGCATTTGTAAGTTTGTTACCCTAACTACCCACAGCAGTGTGTATCCTGATTCCCCTTTCTCGATAACGGCTTTTCCTTCTTCTCCTACAGTGGATTATTTCTTGGTGATGTCATTGTTTATGTAGTGCTACAATTCGAGGGGCGACCCTGGGGTGCGTTATTAGTTTGGCATTGTACGAATGAATATTTATTGAAGATGGTAAACCGTGGTGGACAACTCACTAGGTTTCTTAGCTACCTGAATCCTCGCTTGATCAGATCTCAAATCTTCCATTCCAGTTCCATTCTAAGAATTTCTGAGGTCACATTACAGTTCACCCGGGTCGCGTAGCATGTTCCATTCTCACCAAATCAGAGCTCTCAAATCATATCTCCCACGTTGAATCCCGCATCGCATGTTCTATTCTCACCAACTCAGAGCTCTCATATCAGATTGTAGTTATCTTACTTTCAAAGTGGAATCATGTCCTTGTCAAAGATATTATTTAAGTTTTTCAGTAACGAATCTCGTAAAATGGCAATCAAACATAAGACTTCAAGAACATGAACTTGAATAAGTAAGACTCACGCGATTGTCTGCAATAGGGAAGAATCACGCTTTCTCGATTTTTTGCAACAAGGAGAATCATGCTTTCTTGATTTTCTGCAATAGGTAAGACTGGCACTTGATTTTTTTGCAACATTAGACTCACACTTTCTTGATTTCCATATTTGATTCCCTTCTCTAATGCTTTTATTTTTTCTCTGAATTGAATGTGTTTATTTACAGACTATCCTCACCGGGGCAGATTAAGAACAACGGGCATAGGATTTGGGAACGGTCACGAAATAAATATGGTAGACTATCCAACGTTTTGTATTTCTCTCCATATTTCATTTTTTCAAGGTGCATGCCGTTTGGCGTTCTTTATCCAAATACGCCATGGGCAACTAGGGTGGATAAAGTGGATAATATGTGGAGATTCGAGTAATCGTTCAACTTGCCATGCATAGTTTTTCTGCGTACTTGTATATGTCCACTGAAACAAAGTTGATGAAATATAATGTTGCAAACTAATGGGTTATTCAAAACCTTCTTCCAACAAAATTTAACAACACTATGTACTGCAGAGTTGCGTAGCCATATTTTTGTGAGTAAACCCTATAACTGTTCTTGCAGTCAATTTTGTTATCTATTGAATCATTCCACCAATGAGTTGATTGAATTCGAGGTACCCGGAAGATTTGTTGGTGTAACTATACCTGCTACAACAATGGAGATCTGAATAACACATCGTGTTGAAAAGGTTTCAGGCTCCTGTTTTGTATAGTTGTATTTGTCTTATGGTTCAATTCATTTTTACTCAATTCATATTTGAAAAATGTCTTTCCCTATTTGATTATATTTGAAAAACTGGCACTTATCTTTTTTTCTTCCTATTTTTATATCATTAGATAAATTTTCTATTTTTTTATTTATTTGAGATAAGTCCAATTTCAAAAATTAGTTGAGCTTCCTAATTAAAATATTTGTGTTAAAATACATTTTTTATTAAGAAATCAAGTATTCAATTATCATAAATACTTAATGAATTTTGTAAATACAGGCATTTCCAACGGGATCTCCTCTGAGTTGGAAAGTTCCTTCTGGGAGAAGAGACGGAAGAATTTCACGTGCTCCAGAAACTCTGATGAATTTACCTACCCCGTTTTTCAACATAGAATAGCTTACACAGAGTTTCACATTCAAAGGTTTATCCCAAGAAGATATGCTCAGACTTTCTGGTAAATAAATGCATGCAATTTTATGTATTGGACCTTCAAACCAAGACATCTTGTGTATGCTCAGATACCGAAGGCCCAGTGCCCCATAGGGAGTGAATGCAACAACAAGAGCACCGTGGCCATGGAGTATGTAACGTCGAATACCCTCGACAATATGTACTACGACATTATCATAAAGACGGTATCATAAAGAATAAGGGTCTATTGACCTCTGATGCAACGCTTCTTACAAATGAAAGCATTAGGAATTTAGTGCTTGCATACTCGGAAATGTATTATAATATGAAAGAAGAATATGTGATTTTTCATAATATTACATATTCATAAATTTTGTGAGATGAATAAAAAAAATCAATTGATCTATTATTTAAATTATGATATTAAACTGTCGCTCTTTAAATTATAATATTAAATTGTGGTTCTTTACTGGTTTAAAAAATTAAATTTTAAATTAAATTTTAAATTGAAATATGGTTAAGTTTTCAAAAGTTAAAGTTTAATTACATTATAATTTTAATTATTATTTTAATAAAATATTTAGACAATCTGTGCAGTATGTTTTTGCTTAACAAATTTCAACACCTTAAAAATATCTTTAAACTTATTTTAAAAAAATAACTTAATTTTTGATTATATAGGATTAATTTTCATTAATAATTAAATTCCTCTCTGTAATGTAGGTTTTTCCCAAAATAGGTCTTCTAATTAATGACTAAATTTTCTTGTTTCTAATGTAGATTTAATAGCAATATTAAGAAAATTTTGAAATTTAAAATGAACCTCCTAAATGATATAATAAAATATCATGAGTTAGTCATTTTGTAGAGAAGGTATATTTACAACTCACTTTTGCACTACAATCCATGGAACTATGATTAAGTTAAATTGAAAAATGACCTAAAAATATAATTAATAAAATAAATATTATTGATGTGACTAAAAATAAATAATTTTAACATAAATAATAATAAATTTAAAAAAAAACAGTGATGGTTATATAACCATTAATGCCTTTGTAATTTGTACCTAGATAATTAGAAATAATTTCATAATTTATTATTTACTCAGTTAAAATCCAAACTTAGAATCATATAATAATATATAATCAAAATACTATATAAAAAAATATAATATATAAACATTAATTACCATAGTCATGTTTATTTCACTATAATAATATGTTATATATTATAGTGTTATTTTGATTTATTTTGAGGAATTTGGATTAATGATTGGAATATTCTTCACCTAAATTCATTTTTTACAAATAACACGATAAATATTAATGTATATAATTCTAGAAATACAATATACTATATATTACAACATAAAAAGAAATAATATATAATATATGAGATGGAAGATGGAAGTGATATCATATCGTACATCACATAATACTTAAATATTTTACTAAACCATGTTTCTCTATTAAAAAAAACTCATAAATATATATATATATATATATATATATATATATATATATATATATGACTTTATTATTTAAATTTTAAATATAAATTTAATATATCATAGTTAAGTATTTTATATATATATATATATATATAGCAATGAGTTTTTATCCACTACTTATAATGTGATAGATAAGTATTTTTAACTCAACTAATGTCAATATATCTTGAGGGGATGGTGTTATCTTCTAGCATGTGAATAGATTTTGGATACAATTAACTTCTAATGTATGACTAGTTCTAGTAAAGTTGATTTTTATAGTGCATTTTTTGTTTTGAGGTTAATTTTAGAGTCCAAAATTCCTCTAATGGTTATAATATTATTTTCTCATAAATCTAGATAAAACTTCACATTAGAGATTTCAAATATTTTATTCTTATTTGTCTAAAATAAAATTAAATTGAATGAGACTCGAATAATAATTAATCTAATAATTCTTGCAAGTCTTCTACAACTACTTTATGTTGAATGAGACTCTACCTTGAAATTGAGCTATACTTAGTTAATTTAGTTATATTTCCATTCATTTCTCCATTCCAGTACTATGCCCCTTAGTTAATTTAGTTATATTTCCACTCATTTCTCCATTGTGAGATGTGATCTATACTTATTTAGTTTAGTTATATTTCCACTCATTTCTCCATTCTTCCTTCCACTACTTCAAATCTTCTTCTAGGGCTAGTTTGGCTATTCAGACAGCCAGCCTCTAGCTACTCAGAAGATTGATCTGTAATTTTCCTACTCATCTAGAGATCTGAATTCACTGCATTTAACTTCTGCAATACTCCTCCACCTAGGCAAGAATCTTTTCTATTCTATTACTCAGAAGATTGATCTGTAATTTTCCTACTCATCTAGAGATCTGAATTCACTGCATTTAACTTCTGCAATACTCCTCCACCTAGGCAAGAATCTTTTCTATTCTATTACTTTCATGTTCTTCGGCTCCTTCCTTCCACTACTTCAAATCTTCTTCTAGGGCTAGTTTGGCTACTCAGACATCTTGATCTGTAATTTTTCTACTCTTTTGTAATTTTCCTACTCTTCTCAAGATCTGAATTCACCACATTTAACTTCTGCAATGCTCCTCCACCTAGGCAAGGACCTTTTCTATTCTTTTACTTGCATGTTCTTCGGCCTCTTATTCTTTCTTGTATAGCAAATCATACCCTTCTTTTGTAATTGATGAAAAATTGTCATCTGATTTCTTAGATGAAGCTAATTTTCATTGTCTGGAAGAGGATCTTTGACAATAGAAATTTCCATATTAGCACTTTGTGCATCTTCTTTTGCTGAAACGATCTCAGCTTTAACTTCTTCAAGGGAATCCAATAATTTAGTCGCATTTTCTTTGGCTATGTTAACCTCAACTTTAGTGCATTAAACAACTTCAACTCAATATCCTTGACATCGGTCAATTCTTTCTTCAACAATTGAACCTCTTCATTAGCCTTACTTGCCATTGCAAATGCTTATTCCGCTTCAGATTCCCATTTTGCAACAATAGCTTCCTTTTCATCTTCAACCATTGAACGTGATGCATATGTCGAATCGAGAGCCTCTTTCAGAAAACATATCTCTGCATACAATTCCTCTATTTTTTTGGCATTGGCCTTTGAAGCATTGACTACGTCCATGCCTTGTTTAGCTACGATGTCCTTACAATCCATCGCAATGGAGAGGTTTTTCTCGACCCATTAAAGCTCTTGATGTGCAGATTGCAAGGAAACTGCATCAAAAGCATGTTGCCTCTACACAGCATCAAGTTCAGGCTGTCAGCCTTGATCCCTCTTCTGAGCAGCCTCCTTGATCCCTCTTCTGAGAAGCGTCAAATGTGTCCTATTCAAGCTCAACGATCAAAAACTTCTCACTCTTACATTTCTTTAGTGCTCTCTTATGAACTGTCAGCCTTGATCCCTCTTCTGAGCAGCCTCCTTGATCCCTTTTCTCAGAAGCCTCAGTGTCTTACTCAAGCTCATCGGTCGACGACTTCTCACTCTTACATTTCTTTAGTGCTCTCTTCCAAACCACATGATATTCACTCAATCTCACATTGGCTTCATCTAATGCCCTCTTATAAAGAAATTGATCAAAACTATTGCTTAGTTGAAGTTTATGAGATTTGTATGCAATATTAATTCAATAATTAATAAAAAATTATAGTCTTAAACACCCTAAATCAACTTCAGTTTATACAATAGGTTGAAGTTTATGAGATTTATATGCAATATTAATTCAATAATTAATAAAAAAATATAGTCTTACACACCCTAAATCAACTTCAGTTTATACAATAGAATTTCATTTCTGCTACATCTCTCCATCTTATTTAGATGGTTTCTTAATTTATGCCACATATCTCCATCTTATTTAGATTCTTTCTCAATTTGTGCCACATCTCTCCATCTTATTTAGATGGTTTCTCAATTTATGCCACACCTCTCCATCTTATTTAGATTGTTTCTCGATTTATGCCTTACGACATTTCCTTTGGGACATTTGGTGAAAATGCTAGTATAATTTTTTTTTTTTAAAAGTATTACATCCTTGTTACCGACTTTAGCCTTAATACAAACTTAACTATAGTAGGGTTTCATGACTATGGAAATTGAAACATAGTGCAATTTATTAAATTCCTGTTGTACCACTAAGCTGTCTGCTACAATCAATCCACTATCTAATTTATTTAATAGACGGTCACACCCACCTAGATGACTCAACTCGCACCCATCTGCCACCGGTCATTCTGGAATTAAATTCTCCACTTTGCCAATGGGTTGGCTTGACAGTCTTGTCAGGACACCTCGGAATCCTTCATCACATCAACGACAAAGGTTGTGAGCTTTCAATCTGATGGTTGGGAGTTGTCCAGAAGGTTTTTCCATTCCCTTTGTTGGGCTACATGTCTCATTTGCATCCTACTACCTTGGTGCTAGGCTCTGCCTCTCCTCTTGCAGGTTTCATAGCCTGTAGGTTTGGGCATTGCGCACTTGGATTGTCTCACAAGTGGCCAAGGGTTTCTTGTTCATGGGCTACGAGTGCATCATCTGGTTATAGGTAAAAGTTTCTCCTTGGCTTCAATGCTGTGTTGCATTTGTTTTTTTTTTTTTCCAAGCTTTTTTACATAAATTATTTCTAATACACTTCCCTTTGCAGGCACAAAGGTAATGGAGATGAGGTTCAACATGATGTTGAAGGAGGGGTAGCTTGCTCGCTTGTCCCAGAAGTTAAATGAAATTCAAGTAAGTTATTTGGCTTCCTGCCTGGTTTTTTCTTTTTCTTTGCTGAGCAAGGAAAGTTCCTCGGCTTGAGTTGGGGTTCTAGCTTTAGTCTTCCTAGAAGGGCCAGCTCTGGCTATTGTTCTGTTTAATATGGCTCTTGTCGTGAACAAGTGCTCTTGGTTTTTCAATTGCCCAGTGGGGGTCTTTCTCTTAGTACATTTGAGAATTGCAGTTCAATCTTTCGAGTCTGTTCAGAGTTATTTGAAGGCTACAACCTTGTAATAAGTTTTGTTGTGAATTGATTTGGTTCTACTAAGGATTTAGTCCATTATGCTATGTATTTAAAATAGAGGATTTTAAGGTTATTGTTTAAAGGTTGCTAACCCTTTTGGGCAGATGTGTTTATCTCAATTGTATGACTGAGTTATCATTCTCATTTAGCTCTTTCCATGTCTAAATGTTATATGAGCTCCATTGGTTATGTTGATAGTAAATACATGGCTCCGTTTGGTTTATGTTTCCAGTGTTATTATTACTCCTGTTTTGCAAAATATTTTTCTTCAAAAATGTCTATTCTGAGTGCTTATTAACTCTTTCAAGTTTAATTTTCATTCTTGCTAGTTTCCATTGCCTGTACTGTCTCTACATGGGATTATTTCATTTGGAGTGCATCTTTCTGCTAATTATATATGGTTGTATTGATTTGGTGTCTTAAACTTTGGTTTGTTTTTTTTTAATAACTTATTGTAGAAAAATAAGATCCTCCGCGAGGGTCATGATTCTGGTAGTTACAAGAATCGGGAGTGAGCAAGATCTCTGCTTATAGTTAGCATTTAGGGTCTCGTATTCAGAGGAGGGGTTCAATATGTAGAATCTTATCTTTCTTGTTCACTGCCTAAAGAAACGCCTCTCATTCAGCTTTAGGGTTATTACCTGACTCCTTTTCCTGTAGCTTGCTCCACATTTCTGAGTTCTAAGCTTGCTAACTGCGGCTCTCAGGTAGTATTCCGTATCACCACGGTACTCCATTTTTATGTTTCTTAATACACACAAGTTTGAATTATTCAGAGGTCTTTAAATCCTACAGGGTCTTATTTCCGCAAATTACCCTTTAGTTAAATTTTATACTTACTCTTACTTACTCCGGGTTCATAAGTTCAATTTTGTATATGTTTTTATACAAAACCCGCCCACCCCCCCGTTGGGGTCACCTACAGTTTTAACAAGCCTCGTCACTAACTGTCACCACTATTGAGGATGCGTGTCTGCTTGCGCAGACCCTTTGTTAGAGTTAATGCTAGTTAGATAGAGCGAATCGGTTATGGGGAAATAAGTCCTTCTCAACTGATTGTCTCATAAAACTAAGTCAGATGTACTATTCAGTTAATTCTATAGCACTCCTACAGTATTGATTTGTTGGAAATAAGGCTTTCATCCCATTTTTTCTCATAGCCCCTCATAGCCCCTTATAATCCTACTGCTTTGAAATCTGTGATAAATTATAATCTATTAACGCTTATGATTCTTCTCGCTATGCATTCTCTGATCATTATAATTCTACTGATTATGAATTTCTTTGATAATTATATTTCTACTTATTATGAATTTCTCTGATAAATTTTAATTCTACTGATTATGAATCCTCTGATAAATTATAATTCATTAACTCTTGTAATCCTATTCACAATGAGAATACAGATAATCTATAAATTAAGAATTCTCTGATAAATTTTAATTCTACTGATTATGAATTCTTTGATAAATTATAATTTATAAACTCTTGTAATCCTATTCACAATGAGAATACAGATAATCTATAAATTAAGAAATGGCTCTCACTGCAATACTCACAATTTAATCAAATACAACAGCTTCCATACAGGTATGGTTGTTGAAGGGCACTGCTTACCTGTATTCCTGTGCAGTAGACCTCAATGATCTCAGGCACCTTTACAACCTCTGCATGTCATCCTCCCGTCCATGAGATTCGTCTTCAAGATCAAATCTCCCCCCAAGCCTGATTGCAAGACCACAGTCTTGAACAAGACTGTCACACACTTGTGGTAATGCTATCTTGTAATCACCAAACTTAGCATCCTCTTTTCTTTTTCTTCTCCATTTGTCTTTATAGCATGGTTTTTTTCCTCCCCCAACCCCTTTTCTTGGAGTGTTTTTCTGTTAGGGGAGATAGTTAGGATTTTTCCTTTTTTTACTCGCAACTGCCTTCTTCCAACTTCTTTATGAAAAGTTACAATCAATTATTACTCAATCATTCTCTAACTTCAGAAATTAACAATATTATTAACCAAACACAAAAATAACATTAACAATATTATCTAATTTTTCTTACAATGATAAATAAATATTTACAGCTTTTCTGGGCACATTACAAAAAAAACATGAGAACAGCTATGGTTAACCTCACATGGCCTGAATCCACCAATTCTACTTTATATATGCCATATTCTTTCCTAATCAATCTCCACGTGCCCACAATTTTCTGATGCAGTGACTTGCTTTCTTCACATATCTGCTTTAATTGACCCACCATCCACTGCTTTATTTCTAAGTAAATTATTTCGGTCATTCCGGGATAAAATATAATAACGAATATGATACCGGCTATTGCCCATATCGGATTCGTTTGTCAAATGTAGAGCTCAGAAAATTTTCGGTGGAGTTTTGATTCTCCACGTATTCGCAACCTATTGCGATCAATTTAGGTCAACACTCTAGATAGGATTCATAATTCTCCACGTATTCGCAACCTATTGCGATCAATTTAGGTCAAACACTCTAGATAGGATTCATAATTCTCCACGTATTCGCAACCTATTGCGATCAATTTAGGTCAACACTCTAGATAGGCAGATCATTTCTACTCGGTTATTGTTTATTCATAAATAAGAGTGCAGACAATGTGGATTATGAAACTGTGAAAGTTAGTGCAAAGAGGAGAAGCTCCAGCCCTCACGCTGCATTGGCAATTTATAGAAAGAGTAGGGAAGGGTTGGGTGTTTGTGAGGGTTTTTATTTGATTATCAATGGCCAAATTAATTGAGAAGTCAATACCTTATGTAGCGATGATATATTTGCAGTTTGGATATGCGGGCATGAATATTATCTCGAAAGTCTCTTTTAATAGAGGGATGAATCACTTTGTGCTTGTAGTATACCGGAATGCCGTCGCTACGGTTGTGCTTGCTCCTTTCGCCTTCTTCATTGAAAGGTAAGGGTATTCTATTAACAACATCTGCACTCAATATTCTACCACGTAATCAGCTCATCAGTTAACATGTTACAATTAATTGCAGGAAAGTGCGACCGAAACTCACTTTTCCCATATTCTGCCAGATTTTCGTATTGGGTTTGTTGGGGTACGTACCATTTCATAATTTCAGGCCTCTCGCTTCTCTTTGAAGTATCATCTTCCATTCTATTTCTGATCGAGTGAATGAAAATTGTTGGCGAGTATTTCAATTTAAATATGGAGCATTCTTAATGCATCTCTGCAGGCCTGTAATCGACCAGAACTTCTACTTCATGGGTTTGAAACTAACATCTTCAACATATGTGTCTGCACTAAGTAATGTTCTTCCAGCTATGACTTTCGTGATGGCTCTTCTATTCAGGTAATCAAATCACAATGTTCACTTCAAGTCATATTTTCTAGGGGTACTCCTTGTCATCAATTGCCTTATTCTATGACCTTGGTGGAAAATCTATATTGTCGTAGGATGGAGAGAGTTAACATCAAAAAGCTACGCAGTCAAGCAAAGATAGTGGGAACGATCGTTTCCGTCGGGGGAGCAATGCTGATGACATTATACAAAGGTCCTACTGTTCCCATGCTTTGGTCTGCACGTCATCAATCGCACCAGACAGCTTCAAGTGGAATGTCAGCAGCTTCTGACATTGATAATAAAAATTGGATAATGGGTTCCCTTCTGATAATTGCGGCCACTCTTTCTTGGTCATCCTTGTTCATCCTGCAGGTGATGATTTTTTTGTTTTTAATGTTTGCGCCCACGCCCCCGGCCCCGCCCCCTTCCCCCCACACACATATATACATATATATATATAATCCTGTTCAATCATATGAAACTACGACTTTAATTAACTATTTTGAATGTGCAGGCCGCAGTACTGAAGAAATATTCTGCTCAACTATCCCTTACCACCTTAATATGTTTACTGGGAACATTACAGGCAACAGTTCTCAGCTTAGCTGTTGTAAGTGATTCTTCCGAGTGGGCTTTAGGATGGGACATCAACCTTCTCACTGCAGTCTACACTGTAAGTTTTCCTCTTTCCTTCAACCAGAGGGAAACTTTAAGTGTTTCCTTTTAGGTTTGAATTAAAAAATTGGAGATCGGGATATGAAGGTAAATTAGAGAGAACATCATTTGCTTATTTTCGGCGCAGGGAGTGATGACGTCAGCAATTGCATATTACTTACAAGGTTTATGCATGCGCTCAAAGGGACCTGTATTTGCCACAGCATTTAGTCCGTTGAGTGTGATAATCGTTGCAATTATGGGATCTATCATTCTCTCTGAGAAGATTTTCTTGGGCAGGTTCGTTTCGGAATTCCTTTTCAACCCACTAAATTGAATTCGAGATTAATAGTGTAAGCAAATAGGAAGGTTCAAGGCTCTAACTGCACTTATTAATTGAATACAGTGTGGTGGGAGGAGTTATGATCGCAATAGGACTATACGCTGTTCTCTGGGGAAAGGTGAAGGATAGCAAGATCTCAACCGATAAAAATGACTCCGAAGAGCTTTCCAATTCTCAAGGAATATTCTCCAAAAATCAAAATAAGGTGCATGATGTAGAAGTTGCTTCCAACACGCCAATTTGTGAAGGACCTGAAGCTCATCAATTCAATGGTGGAGATAGGGCCATAATTTCTATCACTGAAAACAATAATGCCAAAATGTGAGCATCGAAATGGACGTCCGAAGAGACTTGGAGTTCCCATGCTCGTCCTCACCATGTCTTCCAATATACAGGTTTTCAAAGAAAAATAGGATCAATGTTTTCTTTTTAGCGTTGTATTAGTTTGTTTGGTTTACCCCTCTCAAAGCGGATTCAATATTACCGTTTTCATCGTTGTCTGAGATGGAAGCGAGATGTGTTTATACGACTGTCAGCTAATGAAATGAAATAGCCTATCTGTTAGTCATGGTGTTGTGTACGGAAATTGAATAAACTAGCATTTTGTAAACTTATGATTCTTAGTCATTCCCTTTTTAAATAATCAGATATGTGCAAAATGCTAGTATGTAATATATATATATATATATGGTTACAATATGTCATACAATTTGTAGAAGATGCCCATGTGTTCAAAGATGTCAGAGCCAAATATAGTACATCATTCAGTAACCTACCTAAAATGAATAGATAGATAAGTTGGATTTGATTAGGAAGATGCTCTCACGTTGGATGTAGCCTTCCAACATGAAAATGACTTAGTTAGAGATCATGTAAATATTTAAGTAGATAATTTTCTATTTTCCTATTAAGTATTGTCAACGTGTCAAATTTATATTTATATTTATATATATATATATATATATATAAAATTATTTTTTAAAGATAAAATTATTTTCATGATTATCTGAATGATAGTTCAATAATAGTTGAAATCAATTTATGATTAATTTATTAATAGTGAGTTTGGTTTACTAAATTTTGTGATAATATAAAATTATTTAAATGAGATATGTGCAAAATGCTAATACATAATATATATGTGTGCAAAATGTTAGTGTATATATATATATATATATATATATATATATATATATATCATATTGTATAATATATATATGTGTGTATGTGTGCAAAATGCTATTATGTGTGTGTGTGGGGTTACAATATGTTATACAATTTGTAGAATATGCTCATGTGTTCAAAGATGTCAGAGTCAAATATAATATGATCTCACCTTGGATGTCCCCTTCCAACATGTAAATGACCTAGTTGGAGATCATGTAAATGCATTTTAAGCAGATAATTTTCTATTTTTATGTTACGTATTAAATTTATATATATATATATATATATATATATATATATATATATATTATAAAATAATATTTTTATATTAATATTATTTCATAAAATATTTTATTTTTAATTGTAATATAATTTAAATTTAAATGTTTGTTTTTTAAGTTGTAGGTGCAAGTTTATATGCAATTAAAATATCACATCTCTTTAAACTTTTTATTTTATAGTGATTTAATTTCACTTAAAACCCTTAGAGAAATATTCCAAAACTTTTATATAAATAAAATAATTATTTTTTACGTTTTTCTATGCTAGTTTCTATACCAATCAAATTTCTCTTTTTCTTATATATGTTTGTATTTTCGTTGGCTGGCTATATCATTATAATTATTATTTGTCATAAATGTTATATTTTTTCATGTCTAAATATACTGTATTGAGCCTGCTTTAGTTTAGAGGAATAATTCTTCTCTTTTTCAATTGGAAAATATACATTAAACCTATAACAATAAGAAAACTAATTTATTTTAAAATATATTTTATATACATATTAAGTATTAATTTCAAAATAATTTTTTTATATATTATTAATTTTTATAATTAAAAACATAAAAAAAATAAAAATTAATTAACTCTTACTATATAAATCAGTCTATACCTATTTTAACACTGGATTTATCAAGCATCTAGAGGGATCACTCGAGGTGAAAACCTATTTTTTGAGTGCAAAAGTTGAGGTTTTTTTACTGCAAAACTTGAGGAAAGGTTTGCACCACTCCAGGCTTTATAAATCCGTTGTTAAGATAGAACTAGGCTAGTTATGAACTGGACAATCATGGAGTGTGCAAGGTGCATGAGATTGCATGCATGATTGATTGTATTTACAATTTTGGGCAGATGTTGTAGACACTACTGTTTATCTAATAAACAAAGGGCCTTCAAGTTCCTTGAATGGTGGTATTCCAGAGGAGGCATGGGCAGGTAAAAAGGTAAACTACTCACTTTTAAAGACTCTTGGTTGTGAAGCCTTTGCCCACATTAACAAAGAAAATAGAACAAAGCTTGATGAAAAATCAAAGAAATGTACCTTTATTGGATATGATTTTGGTTATCGCTTATATGATTATGAAAATCACAAAATCATTAGGAGTAGAGATGTAATATTAAATGAAAAGTTCTTGTATAAGGATTAACTACAGGAAAAGAAACAGGAAAAGGAAAATAGAGAATAGACAGTGCTTGACGAGATCATAGAAAAAGTGCTGGTGGCTGAAAATCATAATGATCAACAGCGAGAACAACAACCACAACAGCAACAAGCACTTCAAACAACTGAAAGTGGTGTTAGAAGATCTATGAGGATAAGTAGACCCCTTGAACGATACTCTCCTTCATTATATTATGTATTGTTGACTGATTCTGGTGAACCAGAATGTTATCAAGAAGCAGTGCAGGTAGAAACCAAGAAGAAGTGGGAGCAAGCCATGAAAGAAGAGATGGAATCCTTAGCACATAACCAGACATGGGACTTAGTCAGGTTGCCTGCAAGTAAAACAACATTACATAATAAACAGGTTTATAAGCCGAAGGAAGAAGATGGAGGTGGAAAAAGGGGTCTTGTGGTGAAAGGGCTTGCACCGAAGAAAAGTATTGATTTTGATGAATATTTTCTCTTGTTGTTAAAATGAGTTCAATCAGAACTATTTTAAGTCTAGTAGCAGTTGAAGATTTGCATCTTGAGCAGTTAGATGTGAAGACAGTCTTTCTCCATGGGGATTTAGAGGAAGAGATATATATCCAGCAACCACAAGGATATGAGGTAAAAGGGAAGGAGAAACTAGTGTGAAAATTGAAGAGCTTGTATGGCTTAAAACGGGCTCCAAGGCAGTGGTATCTAAAATTTGACAGGTTTATGTCTGAACAAGGTTATACTAGGTGTCACTCTAGTCATTATGTTTATCTCAAAAGGAAAAATGATGGCAGCTATATTATATTGTTATTGTATGTAGATGACATGCTTGTTGCAGGTTCTAACATGCAGGAAATAAATGTGCTCAAAAGGAAATTGGCAAACTCATTTGCAATGAAGGATTTGGGTGCTGCAAAACAAATCCTTGGTATGAGAATAACTAGAGATAGGAAGAATCGAAAACTAACATTGTCTCAAAGTGAGTACATAGAAAAGGTCTTGAAAAGGTTTAATATGCATAATGCAAAACTAGTTAGTATACCTTTGGCTAGCCATTTCAAATTAAGTAAGGAGGTGTGTCCCGAGACTCAGGAAGAAATGGCTCATATGTCTAAAGTTCCATATGCATAAGCAGTTGGAAGCTTAATGTATGCAATGGTTTGCACAAGGCTTGATATTGCACATGCAGTGGGAGTTGTATGCAGGTACATGAACAATCCAGGAAAAGAAGATTGGATGGCAGTGAAGTGGATTCTCAGGTATTTGAGAGGTACCACAAATCAAGCATTATTCTTTGGTGGTTCAAACATTGCTCTACAGGGATATGTTGATGAAGATATGGCAGGTGACAGAGATAACAGGAGGAACACTACAGGATATGTATTTACTATAGGTGGAACAACTGTCAGTTGGGTTTCAAAAATCGAAAGTGTTGTTGCAATTTCAACAACAGAAGCAAAGGATGTGGTTGCTACAGAGGCTAGTAAAGAAATTATTTGGTTACAAAGGTTTCTGGATGAATTAGGCAGGAAGCAGGAGCTAGGCAGGTTATACAGTGATAGCCATAGTGCCATGCATCTTGCAAAGAACTCTACATTTCGTTCCAAGACTAAGCATATACAACTCAAGTACCATTTCATACGGTCAACGTTGGAAGATGGACAGTTGAAGCTGGAAAAGATACACACTAGCCAGAATCCTGCGATATGTTAACAAAATTTGTAACCAGGGAGAAACTGAGAATTTGCTCAGTTTCAATTGGTCTTCAAGTATGATGAAGAAGATGAGAAATGACCAGGTCCAAAGAGGAGTCATTGTCTAGCAAATAAAGCAGCGGTGGAGTTTCTATAATCAGTCTCCAAGTGGAAGATTGTTGGGTGTGGAGCCTGATTATCTTCTGTATTCAAAGGTCTCAGCCAGATGTATGCCCCAGGAAGAATGTACACCCCTCCACGTGGGGGGGGGGTGCACGGGGGACTTGTCGCCCTCGCGGGGGTTCGGGGGGCTGATCCCCCTCGGCTGGGGGATCCAGGGGCCAGCCGTCCCCCTGCAGGGGCTCGGGGGCAGTGCCTTCGAAGCTAAGAACAGATGTAAAATTTCCTTGTAAAAGTATAGTAATTTCTAGTCAATCTGGGCCGTTCATTAGGTGGATGATCTGACGGTAGAAGTTATATTTAATTTAGGATTTTTTGCCCTAGAAGGCAACCCATCACTAGATATGAGGGAATTGTATTGCGTCTATCATATCTATATTTTGAGTGAAGAAAAGAGAGGAGATTGAGAGCAAAGAGGGAGTTACAATGAATCTGCTGTAGGTTGTATCTCTTCAGTTTGCTGGATAACATAATAAAAGAAGGATTGGCTATTTCTCCGTGGACGTAGCCCAAACTGGGTGAACCACGTATATCTTTGTCTCTCTTTTTTTATGCATTTTCTGTGTTTATATTTCTACAATATATTATGTGTTCCATTGCTCTGTAATATATATAATTTTCTAACATGCACATCTGACATGTCCCATCCTTTTTTGGAATAATTATTATGAGTGACCCACATGGTGATGTACTCGATTGAATGACACCTTGTTCTAGTAGCTACTACAACTATTTCTTCACGTCACTTGCTTCTATAACAAACTACCTATACAACCCAATGATTGGCAATAAGGAGTCTAGAAGTAGCTAGATTTCATGCTCAACTTCCCTCTTAGGTGGCAAGCGTTTATGCTCTAGGAACACATCCCTATATTATTTTACAAACTCTTCCATTTTTTTTTTTTCTTAGTACACCCCTCTAGGGATGCCTTTCCTCTTAAGGAATCTTCTATAGAAAAAATTTCTCTTAAAAATAATAATACATACTTCTTGTTCAAAGTGATCAATTCCTTGGCTTGGTTGGCACTTACATAAGAAACTTTTTGACTTGTCTTTCTGTGCATTAATGGTGAATGATTTTCCATCCTTAACAAGATGGCACTAGTTGGCTATTGGTATGAGTATTTCATTTGGCATGCACATGTAGGTGCTCCCAAACACAACTCCACATACATTAAGGGTAACCACATCTACCTCTACCTCATCAATAAAATCAACACTGATAAAAAATCTATTTTTTCACAGTTTCATTACCTTCAAGTCTCCATCCTTATTTACCCATCCAAATAAATATGGGCTTGGCTGATTATGAGATTCAAACCAAAATTCTTTGCCATCTCTTTTGCAATGAAATTTTCATGTGGTCCTGAGTTAAATATAGCATCAATCTTGGTCATTTATTTCTCTTCTTGTTTTTAAAGGCCACTGAGATTCACATAATTGTGCACTGGCGTATAGAAAATCTTGTCATCCAGAACCAAGCTTCTTCCAACTTGGTTTCTTGAACCAATGGCCATGAGATTCTTCATATTATTGTTTTTCTTTTTGTTATTTGGGTTCATCTCTAAATGAAACTTCCAACACTTCTCCTCTATATGGACATGGATGTTTCAGTGGTTGTTAGGATATTTTCATTGATGTTCCATAGCTAACATATCTTTTTATTTTCCCCCTTTCTTATTCTTCTTCATCTCTTGAGAAGCACCCCATTTCTCCTTCTTCTTTGATCCACTTGATTGTTCCTTCTTTAGGCCTATGTTCTCTAGGTACTATGTCTATGCACAAGCCACGTCTATTGATCTAGGCTTTAACATCATCATTTGCTCATGCAGATGGTAGTGTAGAAACCCTAGATACTTGAGGAGCACATATGGGTTCTTTGGTGGCATACCCAACATTATGGCATATTTTTAAAATGTGTGTTGTACTCTTACATGATTTTCCCTAGCTTTTCCCTCAAGTAGTGCTATTGGCTCCATTGTCCGTATACACAGCCAATAAGCAAGAATTTCCAGTTAACGAGGGTTTCAAAGTCCTCCTGCTTAATCATTGGAGGAACTCCCTCCGACATCAGGATATATATGTGTTTTTCCCACTGAGTCAAGGCGTGGCCCTCTTATTTCAACCATGCAAATGATATATTTTGTTCTTGGCCAATTCAATGGATATTGAAATACACTTCCAGTTACTGCAGCTAGTGATTTAAATTTAGAGCATCAATATCGCCATGGTATGGATTTATATCAAATTTGGCATCCATTTTGAACAAGGGTTTTCATTTATTCGTGGTGCTTGAATTGTGTTGATATTTTTAGGGTTATTTATCAACTAGTTCTTTATTTATTCTCGATCTCCTAATCCCCCCTCTGATTTGTCCTCTACATTAGAACCCCCATCTTCTCCAAACATCCCAATATTATTTCTGACGACCTCCATGAGGGGATTTACATTATGATTTGTATCCAAGAGTTGTTGTTCCAACCATAAAAACTTTTCATTTGCAGCATCATGAGGGTTATTCAGAGATTTGTTAGCCATGATTTGGGTTTTACAACTTTTAGCCCAGATAATATAGATTCCCTGAAAATATAAATAATATACCAAAATAATCATTCCCTACTACCAATATTATTCATAAACGTCCATGGATATTCCACTCCATAGTTCATGAGAACATATCTAATAAAATTATATTTAAAATATGAAATTATACATTATTAAAATTTTATTTCTCTTCAGATCCATAGATATACAGATTATTATTAATAACATATGCATGAAAATTAAAATAATGCATAGAATAGGGAACAAAAAATTAAAATTTGACACACACATGACAGAAGATATGACCTAGGAAACCCTTTCAAGAGACAAACCCATCTAGAAGGTGAGGCTACTCTACCTAGTTTCTATGAATAAAAAATGTATGTGAGTACAAAGAACTTTGACCTGTGGCCTATGAGATACTACAGTGCACAAATCCTCTTTTATTTCTCTATCCCTTATCCCTCTTAGTTTTTTTTCTTAGCTTGGAATAAATTCACTCTGAATAATGGAACCCCTTTTCCTTCTAGTAGCATGATTATAACACAATACAATAACGTAATAATGGTTAGGTTTGACTACCTCAAGACATAACCACAGTTACAACATAAAATTTTATATTGTTTTCTTTATCACTGTAATGTGGATATCCCATTTTCCATGGCTAATGGGGTTTTACATTGCATCCCCTTGAATTATGGTGGTAAAAACAAGATGTTCAACCTCCATGTGGGATAAATTTCACATACAAATTATGTTTGATGTGATTCTTGTTCTTTTGGAAAGGTATCTAGGTGTAGAATACGTAATAAATGTGTATTGCTAAGAAGAAGAAAAAATTGCCCCTAGAAAATGTCATTTGATGCCTCAAAATGCTACCAGAAGGTTTCAGACTTGAATTTCCCAAAATGGGTCCCACTGGTAAAAATGGTCCTGAGAGCTGATTCGTCCACTTTTTCAGCTCTAGAAGAATTTATATGGATGAAAAAAAATAAAATCATCCAATCGGGATTAGTAGTAATGAGAACAAGCACCTTAATTTATTATTGAAGTTTCTCAATATGAGGAGCGTCAAAAGAGTACTCAAATAAACAGATAGGAACTTTATAGGTGATACTTCACATGAGCAATAGATAGACACCAAGAGTATGCTTTTTTTACTATAACTTTGTGTCTAGGAATAATAGTGGTTAGTGGGGAAATAATCACCTTAATTGCTATTGGACCTTCTTAAGTGAAATCACAATGAACGTCACATAAAAACTATCATATGATATCTGGATAGGAAATCATTAACACCCGAGTTGAATATGGGATCCATTATGAGGTATTAAGAAAAATGGATAGGTCTCCATTATGTAACCATAACTATGGGAAGGGAATATTATTCTATATTTCTCAAAAGCATCTTATGAGTAGGTGCCATGGACGAATCTATGAATCTCCATATTTCACATATGTTGCTTATGGATAATCCCCAATGGTGTTGCGAGTTCCATTAATAGATTTTTTGTGAATGAATAATGTATCTAAAGGCCTAAACAAGGCCATGGGATGATACTAGCATGACCCATATCTAAATGATTCTTCTTAAGCTTAATATCAATGAATAATTGCTACTTCCAATAAAACTTCAAAGGGAATAGAGTTAAGCATTTCTTTGAATAACAATGTGAGACCCATGTATGATATGTTTAAGCTACTAACATTCTAATTAATGATTTTTAATTTTTTTTATTAACTTATGGTTATTCATTATCTTCAATACATGTTTTACACCCAATGACAATACAAGTGTTAAGAGGTGAATACTCTTTCATTATAAATTTATTCAATATCAATTTTAGATGCTTTACTTAGGAGATGAACATGCCTTTTGAAGTTTTTGTAATATATAAACCAAGGAAAATGAGAGTTCTCCAAGCCTATAAATTACAAGCTTAGAATTCATTTCAGTTGTAAACTCTTGGATTAGTGAATTTGTATTACTACCAAAAATTACATTTTCAACATAAACAACAACAACCACAATATCATCATTATCACATTTCATATATAAATCTCTATCAATTGTCTCTCTTTGGAAGCCTTTCTTTTGTATATATTTCTCTAATCAAGAGTACCATCCCTTGGTGATTTCTTCAATCCCTATAGTGATTTTTCATCCTACATACATGATTAGGGTTGTCTGATAGTAAAAGATATATAGGATGTTCTATATGCACCTCTTCTTCATGTTATCCATTCAAGAATGTTGATATCATATCCATCTAATATAATTTGAAACTTTTATTATATGGAAATTTTAGGAAAACTCTTATTGCTTTAGTCTTGTTGTAGAAGAAAAGTTTCTTCAAAATCCAATCATGTAACATCGGCATCACCTTTTCACAGTAATCTAGATTTGTTTTGATAATATTCCCATATTCATTTAAATTATTCTTGAAGACCCATTTTGTACCTATTACATTATTATATATTAGTCTTTGAGTCAGTTATAAAGTGTGGTTCCTTCCAATTTGGTCTAATTCCTCATTCATGGAACCAAAGAAAAACTTTTTTTCACTTGCTAGAGAGAAATGTTTATGTCTAATCATTGAAAGCATGGAAATTTGTGCTTGACTAGAAGTGCCTAATAGTCTTCTCTTGTTTCAACTCTTTCTTATTGCCAAGGATTTTACTTTCAAGGTGGTTATTTTGTTGGTTGTGTTGTGTTAGCATCGATGTCAACCTAAGATGTCTACCTAAGGAGTCAACCATGGATTCAATTATGTTGGCATTGATGTCAACAAAGTTGGAGAATTTGTGATGATCATTAGTGGCTTAATGATATCTTACTCAGGTGTTCTTGATGTTTGTATAGGTTCTATAGGTGTTGGCAAAGGATTGAAGACCAATGGAAAAGTTTTGGGTAGAGAGGAGGTGACTTGCCCTAAATGAGAGAAATTCCTTTGGGGTGATAACTAGCATAGAGTGAGGATCTCATTAACGCCACTACTATCCCCATGACAATCATATTTGGTGCTAGTTATATCCTTGTGATGATGTTTTGTAGGTAAATTTTGAGTTCCTATGCATGCACATAAAATACCATGATCATTTCCTAGAGTATTTTCCCATGGTTTTCCATGGAATAGAGTCAACATCAGTTATTCTTGACTCTAGAAGGTGATTAAGTCAAAGATACGTCTCTCATTGAATGAAGTCAGTGTTGGATCAAGTTAAGGAGAAAAATACCAGAGTATGAAGATGAGTGTTTGTCTCTCCATGTACCTAAGCTATTATTGTTAATCTCTTCAGATATTTTATATATAGGAGGAAGCTTGAAGTTAGAGGGTTTTTATCCTTTGTGATACCAAGTCATTGTAGAGTATTGAGAATATTGAGAGGCATGTGAGACGAGAGCTATAATTGTACAAAAATGTTGAAGGAAATCAGTGTTACTGCATAATTTTATGTGCTTCCTTCAACAAGTTTTTTATGTATGTCTATTAAGGCTTTTGATTGTGAATATTTCTACTACAATGGAAAATAGGATGTTCACATGTTTTCTATGACACCTTTGTATTGCTAGGATTGCGTATGTAGGAGATCATAGTCAAGAAAATTATGCTTTATTATTCAACATATTTTATATGGTTGCAACTCTATTATATGTATTATGTGTGGTTGCTATTATTTAGAAACGGTTGAGTTTCAATGATCAAAATATATATGATGCTAATGGATTTGTGTTGAAACTATGTATGATGGACATTTGTTGTTTGGTATATTGTATCTCAAATTTGTCATGGTATTGAAAATTTATATGTATGCTCTTAATTGTGTTGCTCGATGATGTATTGATTATGGCGGAGATTATGTTGGGGGGAATGTATTCAGTGTTTAATATTATTTTCAATGTGGGTCTAATATTAAAATGGATGAAACAAGAGTCACAAATGTTTATTTTGAGTTGTAGTGGGCCACAATTTGTAAATAGATGAATTTAGGTCCACAGGGGTTTGAAGGTTATGGCCTTCATTACTGCAAATAGAGGCTTGTAGGAAAGTGGTGGATTTCCAAGGGAGTTGCAGCTTCCTTTCAATGGTTTCCATAGATCTTTCATAGGGAGTAGAGGGTTCCTTATAGTGGTGGCTCGAAAACTAGTGAAGGTGGCTTCCTTAAGTAGGTGGTGGTCGATGTAGTTTTGGGAGTGATGGCTTTCAAGTGAGCATTGACTCAAATTTCTTGTGAGTAGAAGCTTGCATACTAGTGGTGGTGTGTTCATGCATATGCAATGAAGAATTTTATTAATAATAAAGAAGTAGAAGAAGACAACAAAAACAATGTTTTTTCTGAGTTTGGTTTACAACCTAACGTCTGTTGTCCACCTGCGTGATTTTTATTATGTATTGATCGCTGATTATATCATGGTTGACATGTCTATGTGGTGTTGATGGTTACATGTTAATTTTTATTATTGCACATATGTTTTACATGATTATGGTACTAATGAATGTGTGATCTATTAATGTGAAAGAAAAATAAGAAGAGACTAAAACTAATTCATTTCTACACTACTGACCTAGCACCACCCAATAGTGTAAATTATCCAAAAATTGTTATTAGATTGGAGCTCTTAGTAGCAGTTTAATCAGTAGAGAGTAGATCCGGGAATATTAGGTGAATTTTTAAAAAAATATTAGGATGAATCCTCAAGGAGTTTCTTGGCTCACAATGAGAAAGTTCAAGTTATAGAAGGAAAAGGCTAAATCTCTATTATTATCTCATGGATCTGACATTTGGTATTTTTTTTTGAAGGGTGTGTAGATAATTATAGGTGAGAAAAGGTGATGCAAAAGGATTCTTAAGCAAGGTTTGCAACTTATGAAGGTCCCCATTATATAGATCTTGAGAAGATAACAAATATGAAAACTACTAAAGAAATTTGGGACAAATTGGAGGTCCTATTTTGAGGCGATAGTAGAAGAAACAATGGGGTTAGATAAGATCAATAGAAAGAGAAAATAAATAACAAGGGACCAAAGAAGGAGGAAAATGATATGAAAGAAATAAATCCCCTTCATGTGAATGGTGCAACAGACCGTAAAGACAAATAAAAAACTGAAGCGTAACCGAACCACATATGTTACGAGAAAAAAAATGTGAATGTAAAAATATAGATGACTTAATTTTGAGTTATAATTTTGATGGATCTAATGAATTACATAGGGAAGAATAGAATTATATAATCCTTCTTAAGGTATAATATCAATAGACAATGATATTAATTGAAAAATAATTGTTGAAGGCAGTGTGATCACCACTGCATGTAGGGATCATGGAAATCATTTCTATATGGTTCATGAGAAGAAGAATGGGCCTGAGAAGAGATCCTTAGCTTGAATATCTAGTAGTAGGAGGCAAAAAAAAATAGAGGATGTGTCGACAAATTAGTAAAAGGAGAAATAAGGTTGAATTGGAGAGTTCGAGGTTGAAGTGGTCTTTATGAGGAAACCATTAGAGAATAAGGATGATCATCCAAAGAAATTAAAGATCACCATGCTCCTAGAAAATATGCTTTAGAGCTAAAGATATGCTATGATCATATTTTGTCATGGATTTGTGTTGGGTAATTAATTGTGCTTCAAATTAGTTTACATTAAATTGTCAATCTGGAATCATAAACTTGTGAAGTATACAACACAGTATATGCCAGGAGTTTATCTTCCAATTTTAAGAGAAATCAAGTGCAACGAAAGAAATTTATACTCCATAAAAACAAACAAAATGACATGAAATGAAATATTAATCTAGAAAGTTATTGGAGAATTAATATTGGAAAGGATGTTAGAAAATTATATATTACAAAGGAATGAGACATAAAATATTGTCGAAACAAAAACACAAAAAACACATAAAACAAGAGAGACACAGATATACATAGTTCACCCAATCTGGGCTACATCCATGGAGAAACAACCAGACCTTCCTTTTATATTATCCAACATAATGAAGAGATGCAACCTACAACATATTCTCTATAATTTCATCTTCACTCTCACACAGTCTCCTCTTTCTTTCTCACTCAAAATAATAATACACAACCACAATATAATTCCCTCATATAGATCAAAGGCTATCTTATAGGGGTAAAACCCCTAAATTAACGTAACTTCTACCATCATATCATCTACCTAATGAACGACCCATATTGACTATGAAATTACAATAATTTCAAACGAAATTTTAATCTATTTTTAAAGTTCGACGGTGCTACCCTCAAACCCCTGCTGGGGGGGCTCATTAAATTCTTCATCACTCCCCTGGACCCCCATGATGATGATTAAATGGGTGGTGTTTCCACCCTATTAGGAATATGGATCTAATGCAGCTGAAACAAAAAACCTCTAAACAATCAGGAAGATAATCAGGCTCCACACCTAATAAATCATTGAAAAAATAATCTAGGAAAGCATGTAAAGTTAATATATGAAAACATGGAACATTAATATATGAAAACATGTAAACGTAATCTATTAAAACATGAGAATCTCTAATATATAAAAGTGACGCAATTTAATCTTTGAAAGCTTGTAGATTTAATATAGAAAGCATTTGAAATCTATTTCTATGAAAGTAAGCAACTCTAATCACATATGAGAATGCTTTAGAATTTAAATGTCTTTTTATTTTTATATTTCTCAAGTGCTTGATTTCAATATGGAAAAGAATGAAGTGACAATTAGAAACGTGAAAATAAAGCATCTAAAGTAAGTAAATAAACCAAATACTAAGTTGTCATTTTAATGTAAATTATTTATTAATTGAAAAGATTAGAGAATTGTGATGAATTCAAAAAATTGATTGATTTAGGTTCAAAGTGAGTGATCTCTTTCTTAATTTGATGGAAAATTCAAATTATTTTTTCTATTGATATATTTGTTGGCCACAACATGAAATTTGAAAAATTACATTTGAAAGATCCACGAATATCTACAAAACTAATCAATTTATTGAATAAATTTTGATATTGTAACAAAGTTGGTTCATTTTGCACAAAACTCATGTTTTAATTTTTTAATATCTATTTTAGTTTGGCTAGAAACTGCATCAAAAGTTCACTTCTTGAAAATTGTTGTTAATCTAAATCACCGTCTTTGATCAAGTTTTGAAAGCTCACAATTGTAACATTAGACAAAGTTCTACCTTTTATTTGCAAAAGAAACTAATTTAAAACATAGGAAAACTAATATAAACTACATATATTATGAAACTACATGAATTATAAAACTACATGTTACAACAAAATAAGAATATAAAACTATGAAATAAATAATACAAGAACTTATCAAATGTATTCTTTTCCATCATAGTTTGGAATTATGCTCTAAGATTTTTGAATGGATAAGACACTCATATTTATACAGAAACCAATTTAGCTTATTAGTAAACATAGATCCACAAATATCTCCTCGATCCACAAATATCTCATGCAGTTACAACCATGTGTTAACATCTAATACGTAACATCTCTACTCTCACAAAACTATAAAATATTTGATAAGAAATCTTATAAACAGATTCATGGTTTTTCTCCATAAAATGTGCTTCAATTATTATCTAAAATATTCCTCAAAACTTCAAGAGTTTGAAGAGGAAATTCGAATTTGAGACTTAGATTCCAAATACGACTTTTCTAGAATATTCAAATATTCCTACACATACAACAAAACACATCCGACTTTTATATATAAGTGAATACATGTTATTTTTCTATTATTTAACCATAAGCTCACTCAAAATACTAAAATAATTATTTCGAAAATAATAATGATAAGCCCATATATAATCATGAAAATGGCCTTAATATAAGGTTATAATGTAGTGGAATATGGTTGAAAGTGTATGAAAAATGATGGAAAATACGAAAATTTAGAGACCCAACATTTCCCCCCAACTAAAGGTGTTGCATGTCCCCATGCAACCTTGCATTGATTCTCATGAACTCAATTCATGTCATTTTGTGTATCCTTTTTAGAGTGAAATATTATGTTTTATCAACAAGAATTTTTTTGACTTGAGATACTTTTCCAAGATTTCCATCTTTTGCAAAGTCTTCTTCAATTATTTATTTTTCTCCAAAATTTGTTATAGTGGAGTCTTCTTTGAAAGTTATCTAAGTTGTAGCTCTTGTGGTCGGTTCTTGTATGGAAACCAAAAGTATTGTGAGAATTGGTTCTTATGTAGAAACACATTCAATTTAATTTTCTTCTTGCTGCAACAAAGAATACTTGAAAATACATTTAGAATGAAGACCCAATTATATACATATAAATTTATGTTTGTGCATGTTGTGGGGAAAAGTATCCGACTCGGATGACCCTATCCCTACTCTAAGGGTGACAGTCCTTAGCAACAACTGAAAGTAAAGCTATGATATTTTCCTTTATGAAAGTACAGAGAAGGAAGAAAAGATTGACCAACCGATATCCTTCGCTTTTGTCGATCTTGTCTTCTCTCTTCGTCCCTTGCTTCCAGCTCCTTGTTCTCTTGCCGGCCCAGCTACACAAAGATCCTGCACAAACAAGAGAGGGAAACTACAAGAAACATGTACTCATAACTGATGCATGGATTAGAGTGAATCAGATATACAAGTAAATACAATACATCAATGCAATACAAGTATATAGGAGAACATTCAAAGCTTTATTGATAGAAGTAAAAGGGTTCTGAGAAGGTTACAACCATCAATGGCTCCAATCCAGCAGCACCTCCCCAGCAGCAAGAAATCTCCTCTTCACCTCTATAAAAGCAATCACCCAATAACTCTAACTGTAAACCAACAGCACTTCCTTGCTTTGCACAAAATTCCAGCCCCCTTTAGACCTCATGAGAGAGCTCTATATATAGGAGATTTGGAGAAAGGATGAGTCAGCTTGAGGCTGGCATAAAGTTGACTAGTGTCCTCTCCCACTTTAGTTAAACTTCAGTTCTTGAGTCCACTTGGAGATCCTTGCTTACACATGGAGATCAAGTACCTCTTACTCATCATAGGGCGAATCCCTTGAACCAAGTGTCAGTTTGGAAGCTTCCTGGGCAGTTGACACCTTGCAGAATGACTGTGCCACTTGGCCAATCTTGCCCAGCGCAGGTAGCCTTCATTAGATTTGACTTTCAGCGCAGGTACAAGGAGGAGCAGTTGCATTCCAGCGCAGATGCTCAGTGGAGCAGCTGACATGATCCAAAAATAGCCTGTTTTTTAGTGTTTTCAGGTGGAGAACTGATGGGAAGTGCTGTGGTTTGCTGACCTTGTTCTTCTAGGGGTAAGAACAACATGTTTAGGGACTGAGGATCCCTGTAATTATTGACATTTCATGCTCCGTGCTGCGAGGCACAAAAATGTCTATAACAGTGCATAATCTAAATCATTCCAAAACATATTCATATTTGAATTGAATAGCAACAACAATTAGTTGGGAGAAACATGTTGGTTAACAATATATGAGGTTATGGAATATGGAATTGAACAATGGTAATGAATATCCCCCCCGCCCCCCCACCCCCCACTCCTCCCCCCCTCCAACTAAAGTTGTTTTATATCTTTGAAGAATGAGGAAATAAATGTCATATGGGAAAATTTCGAAATTCATTTCTTTTAGCATTCAAGGAATTATTGATTAATGATTAGAAAATATCATATCATCACCTACCTAAAAATTCCATAGGTTATGCATCTTGAAGATCTTGATTGTTATTCTTGATCATGGAATGTGAAGTGAAATAATTTTATATGCCCCTTCCTTTCTCTTGGTTTTATGAATAATGGATGAAATTTGAAATTGGAGCCTTTGTGCCCTGTTATTATTGGAACTAGGAATTGAATCTTGATTTATAATGAACATTGTTATAAGTCGTTGTTTATATCATAAATGATATATTCTTTAGATATAACCTTCATTAGTATAATATAATCTATGTGAGTGGATTTATTTGAAGTCCAACATAGCAAGAATTCATTGGATTACGAACCACTAATATCAATAATTAACCAATGTGAGAAAACCCATCAATAATATATATGAGTGTCAAGGTACAAGAGTTCATCTTGACAGGTATGAATAAATTTGTTGAAGTTGAGTCGCCAACAAGATCTGATAATCAATTGACATTGTTGTATTCCCATTGTTCCTAGTAAAGAGGTTTGTCATTGGTGTATGTAAGCTCCAAGGTAGTTAAATGAATCTCTAATATTGGTCCCATATAATGTGTTGAAGTTTATGGGACAAGATTATTTGGAAGGTGGGCCTTTAGGAATCCCACATTAGCCAACTCGAGCATAGAAGAAAATTTATTTGAATAACCATGATGAAATATCGAAATAAACATGAAATTACAAAAGTTATTATGAATGTTTCTCGTCAGTTGCCTTATTTTCAAGAAAAAATCGTGTCCAATTTCACTAATAAACTGGTTTTCACAACAAGAAATTTTGTTTCTTTTATCTTAACTTTATTTTTTAATATATATTCTCTTTTTTTATTTTTATTTATTTTGTTCATTTTTTATTATTCTATCCTAATATACTTTGAAAAAGAAAATTTCTTGCAAGTATAACAATACTTCCAATGGAGCCATATATGTAACATGATGATAAATAAACTCATATGCGAGTTTAAAAGATATGTTTTGATATATACCACAATATGGGAGACTAAATGCTTTGATTAAGATGATGTTAAGAACTGTTGAAGAATCGAGTGGTGCTCTAGCTTAATGATTGTTTGGAACTAAAGTTGAATATAGCTATGATGCGTTGGTTCACTTGCTCATCTGGATCATTCTACATATTTTTTTTCCATGCTATTCAAATATTCTAGTATGGGATGGTCAATATTTTGGACACATAATGGATTTGATGATAAGAATAGTATAAATTCCTTCATCTTAGGTTCTAAGGGATACTCTCCATTATATGTGGTCCATGATTCTTTGTTTTTCTTTAGAGATTCTTTGTCTTGATGTTGCTATTCAATGACAATAGGAGTTTTTTTTTTTTGCAATACAGTTCTTGATTTAAGATGAATATCATTTAGATCAAAACGATATGTTTGAAACTTTTTTACCTCAACATTGTAAGTTGGTTGATTTATTTTATTGTTGGGGGTATAAAATGGTTGTGCTAGTAATTGAGCAAGAATGGGCCTTTGGAGTGGTTGAGTAGGTGGTAATCAAATATATTGAGCAGAAGTCAACTAAGGGTGAAATCGAGGTTGTGGAGGTTGTGGTGGTGGTGAATGGTATGGATAGTGTTATAGACATTTTTGTGCCTTACAGCATAGAGCATGAAATGTCAATAATCTAAGGGATCCAAAGTCCCTAAACATGTTGTTCCTACCCCTAGAGGAACAAGGTCAGCAAACCACAGCACTTCAGATCAGTTCTCCACTGAAAAACACTCAAAAACAGGTCAATTTTGGATCAAAGCAGCTGCTCCACTGAGCATCTGCGCTGAATGTCAACTGCTCCATGGTGTACCTGCGCTGAATGTCAACTTCATCAAAGGCTACCTGCGTTGAGCAAGTTTGGACATGTGGAGGAATCTTTCCTCAATGTGCCAGTGCTCAGGAAGCTTCCAAATTGACACTTGGATCAGAAGATTCGCCTAATGATGAGTAAAAAGGTTCTAAAACTCCAAGTGGAAGGTAGAATCTCCGAGTGGACTCAAGAACTAAAGAACAACTGGGGTTGAAGAGGACAATAGTCACACATCAAGCTGACTTATCTTCACTCCAAAACTCTATATAAGGATCTCATCCCATGGGATCTGGAGGCCGGAATTTTGTGCAAAGAATTGCTGTTGGTTTACAGTTGAGAGTATTGGGTGATTGCTTGAGGGAGGTGAAGAGGAGATTTCTTTCCGTCGGGAAGGTGATGCTGGATTGGTCCTCTTATGGTTGTATCACCGCCCGAACCTTACTTTCTTCCATTAATAAAGCATTTGAGGTTCTTCTATTCGCATGTGTTTCAATGATGTATTGTCTTACTTGCGTATTTGATTTATGATAATCCTTGAATCAATTATGAATGCATGCTTCTTGTAGTTTCCCTTTCTCGTCTTGTTTGCAGGATCTTGTGTAGCTGGGCCCGTGAGAAGACAAGGAGCTGGGAGCAAGCAGCAAAGAGAGAAGATTGGATCGACCATTTGCACAAGACATCGGTAAGTGGATCTCTTCCTTTCCTCTTTTGCATGTCATAAAGAAGTAATCTTAGATAGCTTTGCTTTGACTGTTGCTAAGGAACTATCACCCTTAGAGTGGGATAGGGTCATTCCGTGTTGGATACTTTTCCCCACAACAGACTGGCGACTCCGCTGGGGAACGTGTCTTGTTGGTAGCTTGTGTTTTTGCTATTCATTTCCTAAACAAAGGGAGTACCGAATCGAACTGCATTCGAATCCTTCGAAGGCAAAGCAGAGGGCAGCTACTCTAGCTCAGTTCTGGGCATGTTTATGATTTGAAGAGCTGATCCACAAGGACTCCTATTAGCTCTTTGTGATAGTGTTCATCTTCCTTTAATCATCCTCTAGTGTATACTTGATTGATAGCCTCTGATTTGGCCAAAAACAGTTGATTTTTGAGCAATCTGTGACCCGGAACCAAAGAGAGACGAGAGTTTTCTCTTCAGTGCAGCTGCAGTGAAGGCTACCTGCGCTGCAACGCAGGTCCCGAAGGGGCTACCTGTGCTGAATGTCAGATTGACAGTGTTCTACCTGCGCTGAACCAGTTTTGCATTGTGCAACTGGGGTTCCCTGCCTTCTGTTGCCCAGTTTTCAGTATTGTTTTTGCAGCCTGTTATCAACCTGTATACCCATCTGAAACTATCTTTCTTTGCCATCATTCCGCCTCGGTTGTGTGAAGAAACCGTGATTGTTCTTATTGTATTTCTTACTTTCATTCACAGTTTCCCGTAGCGAAAGTGAACTAGTCTTGCTGTGGCCTCTTGGATCTAGACCTGTGATAAAGTGTCGTTGTGATTCTAAGAGATAGCTTATTGCTGTTCATAGCTGCTTGAGCATTTTCTTTCGTTATAGGGTTCGAATTTCAGTATTTCTTGTGTTGAAACGAGTGAATCTTAAGGTGATCTTTTGATTATTGGACAAAAGCTTGTTTATTTTCGCTTGAAATTGAATTCGAAATCATACAACAACTTTCTTTTTGTAATACATCAACATTAAGGAAGAAGAAAAGAAATACTTGCATTGTGCGTGTGCATTTTGACAGTTTGCATGTCGACTTAGGAAAAGTGCATCAGTGTGTGCTCTATGATCTGTTCGAAAAGATGATGTCTTTCTTTTCCCTCAGTAGTTAAGATTTTCATAAGTTGAAAGAATTGAAAAAGCTTGCTTATCATTCTTAGACTGCATTTAGGAGTTGTATCATACATCACGTGGTGATCCATAAAGGCAAACTGCTAAGCAAGATCAACCTAAAACGAACTGAATTTACATAACAACGCTTTGAAACATAACGAAACACAGTAGAGGTCTAGGTAGAGACGTGTTCCGGCGTCGTTAAACATAGTGACTGTCGATCTCTACGAAGGTGGGTGATTCCTCCTGAGGGACGATAGCACTAATACGGATTTGTGCTCCCGCGTACCGTCGCGTATATTGGGAGACCTGTATAGGAACAAAGCCTTTATCCATAGGAAGCCGTGTCAGCCGCCCTACTGATCGCGATGCAGTGAACACAGCATTCACGAAGATCGACCACTCGTACCGTAAAACGTATTCTGTGGTTTCGCGAAAGGTTTGGCACACCCTCTGCCTAGAACTCCAGAGTAGTTTCTTTTGGCCTTTTTCAAACTCTATAACTGAAAAAGTCCATCCGAGCATTTGTCACTTCGGGCTCGTTAATACATCGAAGGAGACTAGAGTCATCTTTAGCTTTTTCTCGACTCTTAAAAAGTGAAAAAGTAAGTTGTGTCTAAAACGTCGTCATATAAAATTCATTCTAAACGGAACATAATCACCCCTTATTCCTGCGTTGATCTTGAGGTTGAGAACATGGAACACACCAACCAAGGGATTCCACATGATGGGAACCCTAGCCCTTTCTCCTCTTGGGGAGAAGTTGGTGCGCCCCACATGGGCACGTTGTCGCTTCCAGGACTGACAATTGGCCTGCCAGTTTGGCTATTCTCAACCACTGTAGTTCAGACCACCACGGTTCCTGAACAGTCGAGTCAACAGTTAGACTAGTCTAGAGCTGCCCTCTAACCTTCCGCTTCTTACAGATCTTCCTCCGATCCTTCCTCTTCGAAGGGTAGAGCCGCCGAAAGCCGAGCTCCCATAGAGAAGAAGAAGGATTCCGATCCTTCCTCTTCGAAAGGTCGAGCCGCCGAAAGCCGAGCTCCCATAGAGAAGAAAAAGGAGAAGAAGAAGAAGGAAAAGAAGCAGAAGGAGCCAAAGGCGGTTGGGGGCAAGCAAAAGACATCTAACCAAAATCCACACACAGCACAGACCGGGCCTAAGGCGCCATGTGTCATATGTGAAGGAGACCACTTCCACCGTGATTGTCCCAGTATTCCCCGAATACTAAGGGACTGGTCCCCTCGTTTGCACAGTTCGGAAGCATCAACCTCTGACAGCCAGGTTGAATGCTTACCATCGACCAGCGAAAGTGAAGGTTCTAGACGACGAAGGGGAATGAGATTCCCCTGCGAACTGTGTGAAGGCAATCACACCCTCCGCCGTTGTCCCTTTTTAGACGAAGCAAAGAGAGTTTTGGAAGATCAACCGGTTGCACCGTTGCTACTTCCTCCTGGATATCAAAAACTCGCGCCAAGTCCTTCGTTGGTTGAAAATACAGCTGCCCCACTCGTGGGGCCAGCTGAAGCGTCAGTCACTGAGAATGAACCTACTGAATCCGGACCGGACGAAAGTCCAAAGGTTGAAACGGCAGTTGACCCGGTTCTCCCTTCAGAAGTTTCGTCTTCAAATGACACCGTCACTGAAGATTCATCTTCGGCTGACACCCTCACCGAAGAGAGTAAGGATGACACCATCCAGATTCTTTTCATCAACACCGATTCTGATGAGCATCAGGGCAATGCGCCCACTCCTTTACCGTAGGAAGGAGCATCGTCAGGATCATATCCGGCCGTATATTCGGTCCCACCACCAAGCAACCTGGTTGTGTCCTTTGATTGGAACCAACTAGGCAGACCCCGGTTGCCAGCCAGTATACCATTTAGAATTATAGTCCAAATATACAAAATGGTGATGACTGGAACTATCGTTGATGAAGGGCCATCTGTGAGTATCCTGTCCTCTATTGCTTGGAAAGCACTGGGTTGCCCGGCGCTTTTGCCTGAGATAAGGAATCTCTCAGGTTTTGACAAAGGAACCAGTCGACCATTAGGGATTCTACCTAATGTGCCTATTACATTGAAAGGGAAGGCTGTCAAGATGAATTTGATGGTCGTCCAAGGACCCTTGGATTATAACCTACTCCTTGGACGAGACTACATATATTGCATGGAAGCAATAGTCTCCTCACTTTAAAAACTAGAAATTTGGATCTCATGTTATTTTCTTGATTAAGAGAAAATTGTAAATGAAATGCTTAATTCCATTAAATAGTTTATTGTGTTAACATCTAAACAAAAGCAACCCCAAGGGATAGCTTAATTGGTCGAGTTGTCATTGCTAAGTACCTTTCCAATTGGGAGGTCATGGCATCAAATATTCTTGACTCCCTTGGGGTTAGGCTTGACCAAATAAGCCAACAAGTAGATCCCTTTAGGTGGACCTACCTGGACTATTACCTGTGGATGTAGTGGCCACTCAGTGACCGTGAATTATCAAATTTTTCAATCATAAACATAAATAACAGTTCAATGATTCCAATGAAAATTTGAGAAAAAAATTCAATAGTAGTGTCTAATCTACTCTTCTTCGTTGAAACATGAAATAAAAATAGTTCAGTGCTTTTATTTGAAAGGAATAAAGTACAATAGTGTAATTATTCCTTTCCTTTACAAAATTAGAAACCAATTGCATTGGGACTATGTGTTATTTAAATAGTTTACAAATGTGAAGTGAGAGTAGTTTCATCTCTAAAATACTCTCAACAAAATAGAAACAAACTTAGAAAAAGAGGAACTCATTACAACCTTCAAAATCAAATGAAATTTTTAATTCAAAGGAGAAAATGTTGATGAAAAACCACTAGGTGATTACCATTCATCATAGACTTCTAGAAGAGGTGGTAACTTAGGGAGTGAGTGAGGTGCAATGTTCACTTGACAATTATACACCTAAGTTTACAAGACTAGTAGTAGCTAAGTGTTCATTTAATTAATAATTTTAGTTACTTGAAGGTAACTATGAGGTTTAATGAGAAACTCCTAGATTACCCAAAAATTCACCTTTGACAACTACTCAATTTTATCATGTGCCTGTTTTTTCACCTTGTACTTTTGATTTCAATACCTCTACCTCTAGGAGATATTCCTCGGCATCACTTGATAACATTTGCATCTCTTTAAGAGATTGAGCAATATATTGGATTGGAGAATCAGAAATCCTTTTTGCATATTTAATAAAATCTTTTATTGAGAGTATATGGGCCTTCCAAACATGTATAACTTTATATTTTTTAATTTCATTAATTCTAGGCAAGTTTCAAAAGCACCTCTTTGGATCTTCCTAGAATTGCAAACTGTCATTAATCTTACACTTTTCTTCATCACACAAATTTTCCATATCAACTAAATCATTAAGGAAAGAGTTAACCAGCTTCTCTTGAGCATACACTATGTATAACTTATCATAGAATAGATGTTTCACATGATGTAGCTATTGATTTATGTCATGGCATTCATTCTTAAATTTGGCAAGATCTATAATAGTTTCCTCAACTAGCCTTACCTTTTCCTAAAATTCATTCATATGGATACCCTTCTGCTTGATCTTAGATTCAAATTGGCTTTTAACCAAAGACATATGAGCTTTCATCTATGTTTTATTTTTTGGAGAATTGTTCTCTATCTAAAGAATCCATTCATCTTTTTGTCTAATGAATTGCATAAATGTAGTATCCATGTCAATGTTTTAATTTTCATAAGCCCCTCCATACTGAGCTAATCCCTTGAATACTTCATATGGGGCTTTTGATGATCCTTCCCAAATCACCTCCAAAGGTATTGGTAATAGAGAAGTTGTTGTTACTAAAGCCTAAGTTTCCTTATCTTTATTTTCTTTATGCTTCTCGTTAAGTGTTTAGTGGAAACTTAAGGGTAATCTACAAGAGTTATCTTTTCTATTTGTAGCTATTCTATCGGTCCATAATTTCCTTCTAAACATCATAATGTTTTTTTTTTCGAGGTTGTGGCCTGAAGCAACTGGATGATTTCCTTATTATTATAGGCATTGTGGCTCCTAGTTGGTTGTGCCCAATAGATTTCCTTATGGATGAATAGTCGCTCCTTGCTGGTAGTGGCTAGATGAATATTGTAAATGAGAAAATTATTGAATTAATAGAGAAGAAAAATCAAGAAAAAATTTGTGTTGGTTTTCTACCCTAGGATTTTTTCACCCTAAAACATTAATGTCTCCATGTGATGTTGTTTGTGTTTGATTTTTGGCATGTATTTTTAAGTTCTCAATTCTGAAAAAGTTCATCTCTTGAAATTTTTTCGTAAAACTTGTGAAATACCAATTCAACCCCATTAGTTTTTCTAGATTATAACAAGTGGTATCAAAGCGAATTCCTTTGGTTGCCACTTAATTACTGAAAGGATAATTCAAAGAGGATCATGGGTACTCAAGATGTTAAAATTCGTATTATTGATGGAGATAATTTAGGATTATCAAAGATGAGGATGCAAGGACATTTGGTGAGGCTAGGTGTTCATAACTATGCTATTGTGGCGTGAGGATACATTATTTCCGAGACTCTTCCTACATGTCGTGATCGGAAGACAGTTTATCAACACAATGCTATGACCAAAAATGTTATCTTGGATGGACTTAGTGCGAATGAACTCATTAAGGTGATGCACTGCTAGTCAGTGAAGGATTTTTGGGACAATATATAGAAAAACTATGAAGGAAATGACAAGGTGCAGAAGGAAAAGGTCCAAAACTACATAATGAGGTTTGAGAGCCTAACGATGAAAGAAGAAGAAAGAATTGGTGAATAATTTTGTAGGGTCAAGGAAGTCACTAATTAGCTCAAGATTATAGATGAGAAGCTTGAATATGAGATTATTATCCAAAAATGTTTGAGGTCCTTGCCATCACGGTCCAATCCAAAGGTCACTGCAATTGAGGAAATGGAGGATGTTGTAACTTATTTTTATCATAGCTGTTTTATATTTTTGTTGAAAATGAAAAATAAAAAAATACAGGGAATGAAAGGAAAGAAAATGAAAAAAAATAAATAAAGTAAAGAATGTCAAAAGAAAAGAATAAAAGGGGATATAAAAAAAATACAGTAAGATTCCCCAAAATCGTGAGTTAGTCAAAATGCCGTAACATTTTCATATATTATTATTTAAATCCTTTCACATTTTCCAAAAGGATATGGTTTAATTTGTAAATAAAGTAGATTTTAATTTTTGTTGTGTTACAATGAAACGTGATTGTAAATCTATGAAATAGATCATCCCGACCCACATCAGCGACGAGGAATGAGTTTAGGACCCCCCTGCACCATCAAAATTTAATGGGCAAGGGCGTCCGAAAAGTTGTGTTATATTTATTGTCGGTTGATACATGGCATGTTCTCGACTACTTTCGGACCCCCCTCTCCTAAACCACTGACCACCCACCCTGCTCCGAAAACCTCGTTCCACTCCTGCTCCTCTCCTACGCCTATTCACACCTTGCCACTTGTTTTCATCATATTCACCCCCACCAGTTAGCCATTAAATATTTAATTTCTCTCGCCAAACATTCATATACCTGTTCCAACACTAAACTTTCATGACAAAATTCTATTCTTTACTTGGACACGCCTAAAAATGGTTATCTCCCCTTGATCTATTTGAATTACCTCTTTTAAAAAGAGACATATCCCCCTACTCATTCCCTTTCACCATTCTACCTCCCACAATGACCAGTCCAAACTATGAATTCTACCAAGTATGAAATCGTTGATATTTATACACCAGTAATCAACAATTCTTTTGTAATTAGCAACCTTAGCCTATAATTTTGTATTTTACAATATATTCATCCAAAGGAAAAACAAAATTAGTGGTATAATTCCCTACATTACCTTTTGTATTTAACTTAGACAAGCTTCCCCTAGTAGATACATAGTATAAAATCTTAGAAACCCAATGTCAGCTCAACCTCTATGAACTCCACAATTTGTAAAACCAAAAGTTTCTTCATATCAATGATGAGTTGATAATTTGGGAGTCTTTCCTTTCTCAATTAATATTTCCCCAGACCCATAACTTCCCCAAATTTGTTACATGGTGTCATCTAAGATGTCTTCCTAGTCACAGGGTTGTAATTGCCCAAAATAATGAAGTTGTATTTCCTATTACTCCTGAGTCTAAATGTCAGGCACTTTAAATTGTTGGCATTATGATACAAGTGTTGTCCTTGATGGACACTTACTCACATGTCAGTTCAAATTTTATAAAGGGAAACTCACATTGTAACAGGTCAATTCAGAGGTAACAGGACATTGGTACAGAAGAATAGGAAGATGGAACAAAGGTCTATTGATTAGAATCAAGAAGTTGAAGGAAAAGGTTGTTGTAAGGTATTTTAGGATGTATACATAGGTTCACCCTTCCAAAGCAACATATACATGTGGGTTCACTAAAGAAAAAGAACGTATACATATGCACACACTTTCACAAGAGGAAAAGTGTGTATGGGTTGGAAAATCAAGGAAATACAAGATTAAAGAATACCAAGGGTGAATACCATGGTATTATCCCATAATATTGAGCAGAGTAATGACTATTTGATCCCGTCCAAGAATGCCACACATTCTAAGTGTTGTTTCAGTTTGAGATATTGAGAAAGGCCAAAATTATATAAGGAGGAGAAGATGAAAGGGGCAAGTGTGCAAGTGAAAGGGTTTCTCAAATATACTTCTATCTAAAGTATATTTTATGTTGCAAGGTATTGATTATGATATAATCTGAAATACTTTGTGCACCTTGAATTCAATGTTGGATCATGATCGTGAGACCTGAAATGACTTATCATTGAATGATCTGATATTGGTTGGGCTAGATATGATTGCTTACACATGTTTTATTCCTCAAATGTCATGACATGGGTATGTCTAAAGTCTGGAATAGTAGTGAAGTTGTAAGTTTATATTTATAGATCTATACATTGGTTTGCCTTGGTAAAGGAGCGTATACACGCTGGTCCAAATCTTCCAAGTAGCATATGCAAAAAAAAATCCTGCTATTCAAAAACCACTAATCTACCTTATCAGTGTTATTGATTTACTGTTGTATGTCAATGATGTCTTCTTAGATCTAAAAGTAGAAGTTAATCCATAATGAGATTGAGTCTGATTGATTAATTGATTAAGTTATAAGGGTGATGTTTGTTGCTGACAATAGATGTTCATAATATTACTGGTTACTACATATTTGATTTAGAAGTTTTTATGATTTAGTACTTTTGGAGGTATACACAGGTTTGGCTAAAGGAAGTAGCGTATACACGCAGTTTGGGTGAATTAAAGTAGCATATTCATTTTGATGTATGATTGTTAAGGTTGCAGTTGGTTTTGAATGATGATGCAATTTTTTTTGGTTCAACACAGTGTTCTGGTGACAGTGATCTGGCTATTCAGATTGAATGATTATTTGTTGATCCAGTTATTATTATATAGTTTGAGCTTCAAAGTTTCTGATGGGTCCAGTATAAAAATTTGATGAAACGAGGCCTTCATATTGTGTTGTTTTGTACTAGGGGCATCTAGTTTGAAAATTTATGGAACATGGTCGCTAGAGGAAGAGATAAGGTCATAGCCTTCTGTAGGCCAATGCCTACATACTAGTAAACCTATCAGCTAGTACAAGAGCTAGGGGTTGTAGCACCCTTCTACTAGAAGCTAGAGAATGAGAGAAGGTTGTAGCATTCTACAGGCGGGTGCCTGCGTATTGGTATGAGTCTGTACCAATACAAGATTGTAAAAATATTTTCTTTATATCAAAAATAAGACAGAGATAACAGAAGTAGGTGGTTTTTCTTCCACATTAGGTTTCCACCTTAAATATTAATGTTCATGTGTGTTACTTATGTGTGATGGTTGACGCAGGGTAACCCCCTCTTTCCCCCGCAGTATGCATAGAAATTCATAAACAAATTTGTCCCATGTATTTAACTCTGAAAGGAGACAAATCTTCTACCATAAATGGTTAAGGCCCCATTCATTAGTACCTATGTATCAGAACTCAATCACCCTGCCTAAACCTCCTATCGGGACTATTTATCTCCTTATAACCTTCATTATCCCTTTTGTTAAAGCCTTCCATTAATTCTTCCTTATCGGGACTTTAAAACCCTTTGTAACCTTTATACAACCCTTTAAGCCACATATATATAACCTTTCCATTTAATACATTGGTTACATATGTTTTAACGTATAAAACAATCTTTTCCTTTATAAACCATTTACAAAGGAAAACCCCGCAAAACATACATTTGTTCAGCTCAGTACAGTCTCTGCACACTTCTTGAGGATTGCCTTTATCGCAATCCGCTATCGACTCCTCCATGGGTCATACATACATGCCTCATCACCTCTCTGATTCCAATATTCTACTATTGGAATTGTTAATATATGTTTTAGCCTTAAAAAGGCTCGGCACAACAATTCCATGAATACAAAGGAAATGCATTGAAATCTCACTCTAAAACATATAAGCGGATCCCAAATACTTTGCACCCGCATCTGTATCTTCATCGGGTCCACACCTTTAGTCGCTCCATAGTGTTGTTTCTATGAATTCTGATAAGCCCGATCTCTGTTCACCAAAGCCTCCGATCAAATCTTGACCATCTGTTATATCCTCCGATCCAACAGTTGACATTACTCCTGACTGTTTAAACTTGCGCGCATATTCCCCATCGTCGATCTGCACCCAATAGATCTAACGACTATCATTGATATCGGGTCTATAACAAGCACGGGGTTTAACCACGTGATAAAGTTGTTTCCTCTCACCTCTGCTGCCATGCGTCATTTGATGAGTGGAATCAGCACTTGTTGTTCAATACTACTTACAGTTTTGAGGCAGCATGAAATACACTTTCACTGTTACAAAACCACCTTCCTTCATTAAAGTTTGCCGATGCGATATTCCTATGTCTACTCTGTGATTGGATCCTAGCCATTAATCTTCAAGATCCAATGGTTATTATTCATCCTTTCTTCACTTCATTTTTCTTCCTTCCACTTGTGTTTTTATGCTATTTCTTTAGTTCTTCTGTGGTTTTTCTCTTCGTCAAACATTTCGGCCTTTCTATTATTTTACTGTGTGATTCCTCCTGAGATTGGCTTTAATCCCTCTAATGGATTCGACGACCCACTATGGTCCTCTATATTGCTCTTCTCTTACATAGTTCTTCAGAACCCTGCCTTCTACTTCCACTGCTCAGCTACCTCTAAGCTGTACTCTTCTGCGAAATCTCACTTCACTATTTCATCCCAAAGCTTCCCTCTTTTCCTCAATTGGATGCAAGGATCCATTGATGATTCCTATGAATCATTTTGTTCCTCTGCGTCCTTTAGAATTCCATCTGCAACTTGTTAAAGAGTCTACGAATTCACAAGTACTTCACTCATGAAATACTCTTCAACACACTGAAACAGTCAGGAATAAACATCTATATATATATATATATATATATATATATATATATATATATATATATATATATTTAATTACATATTCGATAATCTGTGTCTCCCAAAGGCCTATTCTTCAATATCGTGGTCTCCCCCTCTGACTCTGTCTGTAGGCTTACGTATATGCCAGTGAGTTCTGTTGAACTCATCCTCGTTCGACTCCTAAATCTACTAAACTGAATCCTAAATCCTATATCCACTTCTACTTCAATTAATTCTTAAAATCTCTCCTTAGTTCCTCGAATCATGGAATGCTTAAAGAGTCCTAATTGACATTAGACTATTTTGTCATTATTACCCACTCATGTCCCTCTTATTCGAGAGTATTTACAAGATATCTCACAAATCTAATTTATTCCTATTCTATGCACTCAAAAGCCTAATATTAAATGTATTCATCACTGAGGAATCCAACATCCTAAAAATGCATGACCTCCTATGTCTATTTAATTACGATGATTTTCTCTTGGGCTGAATGCGCCTGCATCAGACTCCGAAAGTAGAAAATATTCATGATCTCCTGGTCATGTGTCTTCTAATCTTTGTTTTCCTGGATCCCATACATTGTTCTGTAAAATGTCCTGTTCCTTTGTTTTTGTTGTACTTCTGCTATCTTCTACTCCATTTTCTTCTCTTTATCAATCAGGTCCAAGTTCCGATTGATCTTTCTTCCTATTGCTAACATTTTCCTCCATTTTAACTGCTTCATCATGAGTTGCCACATATCTTCAATCTCCATCTCTAGTATATTTATAGGCTAGTCCATATTCTTCCATTCACTATTACCTCTTTCTCTCTGCTTCAGGTTGTTGCTACTGTCTACTAACTCTTCAAATTGTTGCTAGTTACTTCCAATTTGTAGCTGTTGGTTTACTTTTTCTTCTTCTTTTGTTCTACTTTCTCCAACTTTTGTTTTGATTGCTATGCTAAATCCTATGATGACTCTTATGCTTACTACCTCCCTATCATCCTTACCCTCTTTCATGATTATTTCTGTCTACACTGAATTACGACTTGCCAACATTTTGTCTAGTACCTGAGCATCTATGTTCCATGGATTAAATTCTTACATAGAATTTCTTCTTTCATATTTATTCATCTGGTCATCTGTGCCAAATTTCCTTCAGCATATGCAACAAAACCTGCACTCACAAAAAAATTGTTAAATCAGAAACAGAATGCCTCAGTGCCTCTTCTTCCTTTGGCAACACATCAGCATGCTACTCTACTTTCTCCTCCTCTGCCAGCATATCAGTTTACTGATTTGGATTCTCAAAAGAATTCATCAGACTATAAACTAGTCTCTCCTCCACACCATCTGTTCTAATGATGTCTTCCTGCTCTTGTCCATTGTAGTGAAATCCTTCTTGTACAATCACACTATCATACTCTGAATTTTCCAGCAAATATTCCATCAATGCAATTTCTTTGTGACACTTTGCAAGTGTTTCATCATCACTTATGTTTCTTGTATTTATACACAAATTATTAGCTTAGAAGTCATAAGGTTCAACAGTCTCAACTGTTGCTTCACATATCAGCTCTTCAAACTAAATTTCATCTCCTTCTTTCACAAGAACATGTTCCTGTGTTGTCACATCTTCACACATCCATGCATTATTAAGTTCTTTTTGTTGCAATAAATCATTGCTTCTCTCATTTAAGAGACATTCTCGACCCTCCTTTAGTTTAGAGTTTTTATCTTCTGAAAGATACTCTTCCATACTTCTGATAACTTCAAAAGCTTGTTCATCCTCTGCAAAACACTCTTTTGTTAGTGTTCCTTCTCCCAAGGTTAAATCCTTTTCATAGGGTTCTTCTTCCTTAACATCTTTCAGTAGATGTCCTTCTCTTTTTCTGAATATCTCAACAGCTTCGATGGCTATTTCAACTATGCCTATCATCATGGTGAATTGATGATCCTTTACTATGTTTTCAGCTAACATAGTGTCTTCTTCAAGTTTGCCTTCAGTCTCTTGTTGTTTATCTTCCCCAAGAGCTATCCTTCTCTCACCATCTACATTAAAATTATCTTGTATTCGTTTTTCATCGATAACATTAGTCAAACTCATTTGATTACCTTTCTGAGACAGTAATTTTTCATTCTTCATTAGAATAGGATCCTGATTCTTCATCTATATGGCATGTTCTTTAGACTCATCCATAGAGTTTTCATTCTATATGCAGACAAATTCTTCTTCTTCTGAGAAGTTTTCCTTGTCACCTTTTACTTCTATATCTTCATCTACTCCGAAGATATCTTCAAAAGGCTACTTTTCTCCTACAATATCTACCATCATACACAAAATATCAGTTTTAAAAATCTAAGACTCTCTGGTCTCACTTGATGGTTTAGTCATCATATCTACTTGCTATTCTAAATCCTTCATATCATTAAGAAATTCTTCGATGGTCTCTTATTCAATCTCCTTGAGCCCTTCACTTGTTTTCTTAGTATCTTTCCCCATCTGCATATGATACCTATCTATCTCATATTCCTCTAGAAAATAATTTAAATTCTGCTTGTCTTCTTTCTCCTTTATGAAAATATCAACAAATTTCCCTTCTTTACATATTTCACCTACAAACATACACAAATTTTCAAATTTAAAATCATCAGACGTTTTGGTCTCACTTGAAGTTTCAGTCTTCATGTCTTCATCTTCAGTCAGCGTCTCCTCATGCTATTTTGAACTATCGCAATAGTCCATGAGATCTTCACATGATCCCCATTCTTTATCTTCAGTGTAGTATTCACTTTCTCCCAAAATTTCTCCCTGTTCTGGTTCACAAATGTATTCTTCCATTTCCAACTTAGCTTCCTTGAGTTTTTCCCTCAACAATTTTACTTGCTTTTGTTGTAGCCTTCTCTTCATCTCATGGCACTCCACTGGCTTCTTCCTCAAGACCCAACCTAATCTCTAGCTTTCCTCTAGTATTCTCCTTAATGCATCGAGTTGTTCTTTTAACTCTACAATATCCTTGTCAATCTCCTCTTCACTCATCATCTTGCCATTTTCCTTGGTATCCTCTTTCTTCATCTTTCTTCTGCTGTGGCTTCTCTCTGAACCTCTGCTATGACTATCAATAGTCATCTTCTTCTCCTCTTTCTTCATGAGATCTTCACTGATTTGCAACAAGCCTCTACAACAGTTAGTCTTCCTCGCTACAATATCACCTCTCTAAGCTCTCCTCACCCAGTCTTTTGGTAAGCACAATCCTCTGTCTAGAGCCTTCTCTTGAGCAACACCTTTTCTCCTTCTAGGTTTCTACAATCTCTTAAGAAAACCTTAGTTGTCCTCTCTCTTTGTCCAACCTCTTGTAGGATTCTTCAGGATCACTACCACTTCTCCTTCAGAGTTTTTTCCTTACTCTGCCTTCAAGAACACATCTAGTTCTCCTCTCACAGCTTCTCTTGTTGTCACTTGTACATTAGTGTAAAAACACAACTTCTCAATTTAAAACATAACATATTACCTCACCTTCAAGATCTTAGCATGATCTTGTTTCACCATTCCACTTGTACTTTGAATGGATTGTCCTCTATTTCTTACATCTGCAAGTTCTACTACACATCACCTCTGTGTGCCTACTTCTTGTCAGATTAGAATCTCATCCTTCCTCTTGCCTGCATAAACACCTTAACACAGAACTCTGTTCTTAATTATTTCAAAGAAATGTTCACACAGAGCTTCTTTAACATGGCTCTGATACCAAATGACGTAGGGTTACACCTTCTTACCCCCATAGTATGCATAAAAATGAATAAACACATATGTCCCAATTATTTAACTCTCAAAGCAGTCAAATATTCTACCATAAATGGTTAAGGCCCCATTCATCAGTTCCTTTGTCCAGAAACTCAATCACCCCACTTAAACCTCCTATCAAGACTATTTTATCTCCTCGTAACCTTCATTATCCATTTTATTAAAGCCTTCCATTAATTCTTCCTTATCGGGACTTAAAAGCACTTCGTAACTTTTATAGAACCCTTTAAGCCACATATATATAACCTTTCCCTTTAATACACTCGTTACAAATGCATTAACGTATAAAACGATCTTTTCCTTTATAAACCATTTACATAGGAAAACCCCGCAAAACATACCTTTTTCCAGCTCGATATAGTCTCTGCACACTTCCTGAGGATTGCCTTTATCGCAATCGGCTATCGACTCCTCCGAGGGTCATACATACATGCCTCATCACCCCCATTCGATTCTGATATGCGACTATCGGAATCATTTATATATGTTTTAGCTTTAAAAATGCTCGGCACAACACTTCCATGAATACAAAGGAAATGCATTGAAATCCCACTCCGAAACATATAAGCAAATCCCAAATACTTTCCACCCACATCTATAACTTCATCAGGTCTACACCTTTAGTCACTCCACAATGCTATTTCTCCAAACTCCGATAAGCCTAATCCCCGATCACGAAAGCCTCTGATCAAATCTTGATCGTCCATTATATCCTCTGACTATTTAAACTTGTGCACCTATTCCCCACCATTGATCTACACCCAACAGATCTGACGGCTATCATTGAAATTGAGTAGATAACAACCGCAAGGTTTAACCACCTGATAAAGTGATTTCCTCTCACCTCTACTGCCATGCATCATTTGATGAGTGGAATCAATGCTCATCCTTCAATACCACTTATGGCTTTGACGCTGCTTGAAATCCACTTTCACTATTACAAAATCACCTTCCTTCGTTAAAGTTCACTGATGCAATATTCCTCTGACTCCTCTACGATTGGATCCTGGCCGTTAATCTTCTAGATCCAATGATTGTTGTTCATCCTTTCTTCACTTCACTATTCTTCCTTCCACTTGCGCTTTTATGCTATTTCTTTAGTTCTTTTGTGGTTGTTCTCTTCTTCAAAGGTTTCAGCCTTTCTATTGTTTTACTGCACGATTCCTCCCAAGCTTGGCTTTAATCCCTATAATGGATTCAATAACCCACTATGGTCCTCTGAATCGATCTTTTCTTGTGTAGCTCTTCATAACTCCACCTTCTTCTTATGCTGCTAAGCTACCTCTGAGCTTTAGTCTTTTGCAAAATCTCACTTCGCTATTTCACCCCAGATCTTCCCTCTATTCCTCAATTGGATTCAAGGATCCATTCATGATTCCTTTGAATCATTATGTTTCTTTGCATCCTTCAGAATTCTATCGGCAACCTATTACAGAGTCTATGAATTCACAAGTAGTTCATTCATGAAATACTCTTCAAAACACTAACATAGTCAGGAATAAACATTGATATATATAAATATAAATAGCCAATTACATATCTGAGACTCAACGTCTCCCACGGGCCCGTTCTTCAATATTTTGGCCTCCCCCTCTGAATCTTCCCATAGGCTTACATATATGCCAGTGAGCTCTGTTGAACTCATCCTGGTTTGACTCCTAAAACTATTGAACTGAATCCTAAATCCTTTGTCCACTTCTACTTCAATTAATTCCTAAAATCTCTCCTTAGTTCCTCAAATCATGGAAAGCTTAAAGAGTCTGAATTGACTTTAGACTCTTTTTTCATTATTACCCACTCGTGTCCCCCTTATTCGAGAGTATTTACAAGATATCTCACACATCTAATTTATTCCTATTCTATGCACTCAAAAGCCTAATATTACATTTATTCGTCACTTAGGAATCCAACTTCCTAAAGATGCATGACCTCTTATTTCTACTTAATTACAATTATTTTCTCTTGGGTTGAATGCTCCTGCATCAGACTCCCAAAGTACAAAATATTCATGATCTCCTGGTCATGTGTCTTCTGATCTTTGTCTTCCTAGATCCCATACTTTGTTCTGTAACAGCCCAAATGTCTTGTTCCTTTGTTGTTGTTGTAATTCTGTTGTCTTTTGCTCCATTTTCTTCTCTTTATCAATCAGGTTCAAGTTTCGATTGATATTTCTTCATGTTGCTACCATTTTCATCCATTTGAACTGCTTCATCATCAGTTGCCACATCCCTTCAATCTCCACCTCTAGTATATCTTTGGGTTGTTCCATATTTTTCCATTCACTGTTACCTCTTTCTCTCTGCTTCAGGTTGTTGCTACTGTCTACTAATTCTTGAAATTGTTGCTGGTTACTTCCACTTTCTAGCTATTGGTTTACTTTTTCTTCTTCTTTTGTTCTGCTTGCTCCAACTTTTGCTTTGCTTGCTATGTTGACTCCTCTGCTGACACTTGTGCTGACTACCTCCATGTCATCCTTACCCTATTTCAAGATTATTTTTGTCTACACTGAATCATGACTTGCCAACATTATCTCCAGTGCTTGAGCATATTTGTTCCACAGATTAAATTATTCAATAGAAATTTCTTCTTTCATCTTTATTTAGCCGCTCATTTGTGCCAAATTTCGTTTAGCATCTTCAACAAAACTTGCACTCACAATAAATTTGTTCAAATCAGAAACATAAGGCCTCAGTGCCTTTTCTTCCTTTGCCAACACATCAATATGTTGTTATACTCTCTCCTCCTCTGTGAGCATATCAGTCTGCTGATTTGAATTCTCAAAAGAATTCATCAGACTCTCAACTAGTCTCTCCTCCACACCATCTTTTCTAATGATGTCTTCCTACTCTTGTACACTGTAGTGAACTCTTTCTTCTACAATCACACTTTTCTAGCAAATATTCCAACAATGCAATTTCTTTGTGACATTTTTGCAAGTGTTTCATCATCACTAATGTTTCCTACATTTATACACAAATTATTAGTTTGGAAATCATAAGGTTCAACAGTCTCAATTGCTGCTTCACATATCAACTCTTAAAACTGAATTTCATCTCCTTCTTTTAAAAGAATTTGTCCCTGTGTTGTCACATCTTCGCACATCCATGCATTATTAAGTTATTTTTGCTGCAATAAATCATTGCTTCTCACATTTAAGAGACATTCTCCATCCTCCTTTACTTCAAAGCTTTTATCTTCTAAAATATACTCTCCATACTTCTGACAACTTCAAAATAATTTTCATCCTCTGCAAAACACTCTTTTATTAGTGTTCCTTCCCCCAAGGTTAAATCCTTTGCATAGGGTTCTTCTTTCTTAACATATTTCAGTAGATGTCCTTCTCTTTTTCTAACTGTCTCAACAGCTTCCATGGCTATTTCCATTATGCCTATCGTCATGGTGAATTAATGATCCTTTACTATGTTTTCAGCTAACATAGTCTCTTATTCACGTTTGCTTTCAGTCTCTTGTTGTTTATCTTCCCCAAGAGTTATCCTTGTCGCACCTTCTGCATTAACATTTTCTTGTATTTGTTTTTCATCAATAACATTAATGAAACTCATTTGATTACCTTTCTGAGACAATATTTTTTTATTCTTCATCAGAATAAGATCCTGATTCTTCATCTCTATGATAGCTTCTTTAGACTCATCCATAGACTTTTCCTTCTATATGAAGTCAAATTCTTCTTCTTCTGAGAAGTTTTCCTTGTCACCTTTTACTTCTAGATCTTCATCTACTCTGAAGATATCTTCAAAAGGTTGCTTTTCTCCTACAATATCTGCCATCATACACAAACTATCAGTTTTAAAAATATAAGACTCTGTGGTCTCACTTGATGGTTCAGTCATCATATCTCCTTGCTGTTCTAAATCCCTCATATGATTCAGAAATTCTTCGATGGTCTCTTCTTCAATCTCCTGAAGCCCTTCATTTTTTCTTGATATCTTTCCCCATCTGCAGATGAGACCTATCTATGTCATCTTCTTCTAGAACAAAATTTAGATTCTTCTTATTGACACCTAATCATCAGGATTGGGTGAATAACTGAAATTGATGTGAATAAATAATAGAAAATATGAATAGTCACTGGGAGATGAAATGAACAGTCTCTCCCTCATGTATATAATAAAGACCAACTTGAATGAATATCAATAAATTGATTTGAGGAGTTACCTCCTGGTCTGACATGGTATCAGAGCCAGCTCCATTTTTGGCTTCCAGCTTCATTTTGTAACTCCCTTTGCCATTTATTCAGAAGTTTTTACTGTGTTTTCTCTACCAATTTTGTAATCTCCCATGCTTCTCTGACATAGTCTAATAAATGATGCTCTGCTACGCTGCTCGATACCTGCACCCTTGTCAACAGTATGGCATTATGCGCATTTCGTTTTGAATATTTTTTCTTCACCCTTAGAATTGCTTGGAGGAGCCTCTGAGAAGGTTGCCATCGATTAATATCATTGATACTCGATGTTACTGTTAGCAATGGCATCCTCCTCCTCTCAGTCAGCACCGTGTCGTGCTTGTTCTGGTATTTTTCATTGCGTTATGTAATGATGGTAAAAACGTTGGTTGAAGTCGAATTGTGTTAAGATTTTGGTGCGAGTTATATGTTAAAACTCTAGTGTTGTTTGTGAATTAAGACCGCGATGCATCCTTGTATGTTAAACTATGGCACTATCTGTGTCTTTTATGCATCTGGAGTGTTAAAACTTCATTAATTAGTTAATACATTGTCTTTGTTGCTCATTTCATGTATAATACCGTGCTGCTTCATGTATAATACTGCTTGACAGTCATTGTTGTGTACACTATTCCCTTGTATCCATAGTGGTTTGGAGCTTGATGCTTGGCACTTAGTCATTGACTTGGATTGTGACTTGTGATTGAATAAATCATGTTGCATTGGTTGATAGCTCCGGGCCTAGTTTGAATACCCACTGCGTTTTCATTCTTACACATACCACCAGTCCTCTGCCTCTGTCTCATCTTGTCCCATAGATTTTGTAAAGGGAGAGAGCCAAAAGTTGTTGGCTAGAACCGAGACCTCGTTCTAGTGTATGATGCATAGCGGAAGAGAGGAAGTAACATTCAAAACATTTGAGAGATATCCGAAGAAAAAGTAAAGTTGCATGATTTTGGATCTGGTTCCTTGGATCATGTTATTGAAATATCTGGGACACCAAAATAGACACACGCAGTAAATATCTTGCTTCAAGCATTTATTGCAACTGGTGGTCAAAGCCAGCCCACACGGAGTGCAGGATAGGGTTATTAGCTGGGGACTAGTATTGATGACTGGCAGCCACGATGTATGATGCGTAGGAGGTATCTAAATAACAATTCTTTTTTTAATACATCATTTTTAATACATGCACTGGCATCCATCATTTTTTTCAAATTTAAACAAAGTTTTCCACCAGAAGTACAATTTTTTACAGTATATTGTCAGAAGTATTTTTTTATAGTACACAAATTTTACAATGCATTCAATCATATCTATTGTGGGAATAGTTCTCATTGGCAAGGAGAACTATCCTGAGTGGTCTCCGATGATAAAACACACCCTCATTTTCAATGAGTTGTTGAAAAGAGTGTGTGTTGGAGATAGAGACAAAGAGCCAGAATAACCTACCTCAGACAAGGAGTTCACCATTTGGGAAAATAAGAACAACAAAGCCTATGCACTAATTGCAGCATCTGTAAGTGAAGAGGTGAGTCACCATATTTCACCATTCTCAACTACTTTAGAAGCCTTAGAAAAGCTAAAAGAACTCGATGACTCAAACTCTGCACCTGAAGTTGTTCAACTCTTGATTAAACTCTTCACTCTTGAATTACAAAACAATGATCCTCTTGCTCTTGCATCAGAAGTAAAATCTATAATGCATGATATCAAAGCCACTAAGGTTGAATTGGATATTCCTCTTATTTATTTTCTCAAGGTACTTTATCTTACTTACTCCAATTATCTTGAGTCATTGCAAGAAAATGAAAATCTCAAAGGTATTTACCTTTGACTCTCTTGTGAAAAAAATTTGCTTAAAGAGAGAAAGCTTTTGGAAAGAAGAGAGCCCCTGAATCTTCTGAAGAGGCTATGTGCCTTGCTCATAAAGAAAATAATCTTTCCCAAGATTCTTCTAGAGGAAGAGGTGGTCAAAGAGGAAGAGGAAGATATTTTAGAGGCAGGGGGGCAGACACTCTCAAAGAGAAAAGTCATATTTGCACTGCATACGTTGCAAAAGAAATGGATCACATGATGCCTCCACATGCAAGTTACCTTGCAACAAAATTAAGCAGTAAAGAAACAAACCCAAAGGTAAAACTAATGACATAGACAAAGTTAAAGCACATGAATCTACTGATTATGTTGTGGCACAATGTAATATTGCAGTAAATGAAGACTTATTTAATACTTTACTTGCTTCTTGGAAAAATGATCGGTTGCTTGATTCAAGAGAAACTTGCCACATGACTCATAGAAAAGATTTTTTTGAAGAATTTACTGACAATGTTGATGGAGCAGTATACTTTGTAGACCAATAAAAAATCAAGCTATCAGGGCTTGGCAAAATCAGGCTTAAATTGCCTGGTCTTCCATACATCCTTCTACATCATGTTATATATCTCCCACAGTTGAAGAAACTTGTTTTCTATGGTCCACATCTGCTAGCAAGGTCACTCAATTCATATGTTTGATGGAAAGTTTGAGGTGAGAAAAGCATCTGAGCACTCACCTGTCATGGGGGGGTTAGAAGAAGAAAGGCTTCTAAAGCTGCAGGGTACCTCTGCTCGTGCACAACATTTCTCATACAACTCTAATTATGAAGAAGGTACACTTCCATCAAGTTTATTATGGCATGCTATATTTGGAGATTTGAACTATGATAGCCTCTGCTTGTTGAAGAAAAATGGTGTTACTTGTTTGCCTACAATTCCTAGGAAACTTAAGCAATGTGAGGCTTGCATTCTAGGAAAGCATAGCAAACAGTCTTTTCATGATTCACATTCAAGAGCACATAGAAAAATTGAACTCATTCATTCAGATTTATGTGGTCCAATTCCTCTTCCTTCTACAAATGGAAATAAATATATGATGACATTTATTGATGACTACACCAGAATGTGTTGGGTTTGTTTATTGAAGAACAAATTTGATGCTTTTCAAACATTCAAGAACTTTCATACATGGATTGAAAATGATGCACAATATCATATTGGCTCTATTCTCACTAATAATGGAAAAGAATATACTTCAAATGAAATTTAAGAGTATCTTTGCTAACATGGGATCAAACATCAAAAAATTGTGCCTTATAATCCCCAACAGAACAATGTAGCTGAAAGAATGAATAGGACAATCTTAAATATGGTGCTCTCCATGATGTTTTTCAAAAGTTTAAAATTGATGTTTTGGGCTGATGCAGTTCTATGTGCTATATATATAAAGAATAGATGTCCATCTAATTCTATCATAAACAAAA